>CM053789.1:780652812-781357812 GCA_028749045.1 Cupressus sempervirens | reverse complement strand
ATAAATGCATCTTTGTTTTAATTATTTCTATGTATTTGGTTTAATTGCATCCTTAATTACTTGGATCTCTATATATCTTAGTGATTGTCTGTACATACTCAAGAGACCGGGGGAAGATATGAGAAGATGTGATGATGGTTTTTCGTTCTTGGTCTATTAAGTATTATATATATATATATATATATAGAATAGATTAGTATTCGGAAGGGTTCAGAGTCATGTAATCTATAAGATAACTATTATCAAGTCATACGAAGCTAATATCACAAAAAGTAATGTCACATATCTTACAGTTACACTATTCTTTACAGGCAAGGACATTCTTTATAGATTAGGATATAAAATTTGTGGACCATTTTTGTTGCATCTTGTGGAAAAATCTAGACACCAAATGAAATTTTAATTTGACCTATAGTTTATAAACATATAAGCATTGGGAAATATGTATGGGTACAATTTTGAAGGGGTAGAAAAGTTGAAAAAAGTTTGACTGATTTTGGAAGGTGCAGTGTAATAGTAGAGAAATTTGTGAGTATATGTATTGGGTATACAAGTTGAAAAGTTTGATTGGTTTTGGAAGGTGTAGTGTAGAAGTAGAATTATGTCAAGTATATGAGTGAGAAACATAATAATGTGAAAATAAGTTTAGAGGAAAGTAAAATAAGACAATGAATCGTGCAAATTTTATGAGAAGAGAACAAGAGTTTGAAGATGTGTAACTTGCTTTAGCTGACTTGAGTGGGGAAGGAGGGGAATATATACACAAGAAACTCAAAAGAAGTTGAAATGGAATTAGATTGGGTCATGTTGAATATCTTTCAAAAAAATTAATTAATTAGTTTATAGTTTTTTGGTCAAATGATATATTTTGATACATTGTAATGTCAAAAGAACATTAAAACTAACTTCAATAGAATTTAGCATTAAATTGGTTGGTATTATTTTCTTGTTAATATTTTTTCAAACATTTCATAATTGTCAATTTTTCAACTCAATTTTTGGCTAGATAAAAGTAGACTGGATGAACAGTTGTAAATAATAAGAAATCTTGGATAAAGAGGGCTAGTTAACACATCAAAATTATAATTAATAGGGTTCTAAATTCTATGTCATGATGAATTTCATTCTTCTAATTTGTTAAATATGACATTTAGAAAAAATGGATCGATCCATTTTTTATGACAAGCTAAAGAACATGGAAAAATGGGTAGTACACATGTGTGAGATTCAAAATGATAAAGTTGACTATGAAAATAGATAGGTTAAATATATGAAACATAAGGATGATGAGAAGAATAGGGTGAACCCTCAAGAATAACTGACATAAGGGAAAGTTAGGGAATAAAATATAATTCTTTGTTGATAACTATTATAAGGAAAAGTTAAGGAATAACATATAATTCTTTGTTAACATATTTTTAAGTTTAACATGGATTTTAATGTAAGCAACTTTACTTTTATTCTATTTGACAAATGATTTTTTTTCAAAGTTTATTCAACTACCAAATTAGATCTAGAGTGCACTATTTTGCCTAAATTTGAAGGGAGTTTTACCTCTTAACAATGTTCTTGATAGGACCTACAATGTATTTGAGAAATTTCTACAAAATCTTATTTAGCACATTTGATTTCTCTTTGGAAAGCCAAATCACTAGACACCTTTAATGAATATGTGAAATCAATCAAACATGTTTTTTAATACCAATAAACTACTATTTATGTTTATCAAATATATAATATAATATCTTTTTTTAAAGTCTTCAAATCAAATTTACAATATCCTAAACATAATATATGCTATATACATGAGTGGTTATGCTATAATGCAACAATTTTAATTAAGATAATAATTTATGAAACAACAAACTAATTCAAAATGACAATTATTAAATTACTAAATGACTAAAAGCATACAAAATAACATCCTTTCAAATTTTATTTTACATTAATACTAAATACATCAAAATGATAGAAATAAACTAAGATGCACATTGATATGTAACTCAATAATGACGATTCACATCCTTAAAAACTTAAATGAAAAGTTTACTATAAATGTAATGTCCCCATTTTAGCAGTTGACCAAGTGTGCGTGCGTTAGCCTTGTTCTACATGGTCCTGAGGGCTAACGAAGGGTTTAATGGGATCCTAGAGTGTTTTGGCCTAGTCATTTCCAGTTTGGGCCAAAACGAAGTTGATTTACTCAGTTTCAGGCATACTTACTATTTTTAGTAAGTCGACAGGACACAGTGCAGGTCAATTTTGGTGATTGGATTCGATACTCCTTGGTGAGAGCTTTTCGATGAGCTATCACTCACATTATTTGGAGTCCGATTGCTAATACATTTTAATGCCTGAAGTTTTATTAAAGTAACGTCTAATTTAATTGTAAAATATTAAAGTAACACTTTAATATTTATTTTATGGTGATGTGTACCCAAGGGAGACATAAGGGGTATTTTAATATATGTTTTATATATTACACATCTTTTATCCCACATTGTGCATATGAGTTGAGTGAACCCTTGGAAATAGAATAAAAGGGAGAATTTGTGGCTTCATTAGACAGGTTGAATATGAGAAGAAATTGGTGTGTGAGTTGCAGATCCATTCTTGGCATTTGAGGATGTTTATCCTCTTTTGTAACATTCTAGATGTCATTCCCTTGGGGTTTGGTCTTTGGAATTCTTTGTTATCGGCTTCATTATCAGGCAGTTTAGTTGCATTTTCGGCTACAGGCGGATTTGGTATTTTGCTCATATCTTCTTCACTACTTGTCTGACGCTTATGCCACTTTGAGAGAATGATATTACGAAGGTAGTGGACTGATTGAAGGACAAAGTACTGTAGCAGCAAGTTCGAAAGCATGTGCTGGAGTATTATGTCAATAATGCTGAAGTAATTAGTGAGTTGATAAATCTGCCATGTATTTGGTTTTATGAATTCTGAAAATAACATTTATTTGGCTGTAGTTCATTTCCACTTTTGCATATTATTGTAGTTTCTTTCTTGTTTATGTTGTATGATACCAATTTCATGCACAAACACAAAAAACAAATAAATGTTTGATTTCTAGAGTTATAAGGGGTTTAAAACATTAAATGGAGAAATAAGAGGTTGAATGCAAACTGTTTGACATAATTCCTCTCAGCAATTTGGTTTAGTTTTTTGGGACATTCAGGGGTGCCCATTACAGTGGTATTAGAGCTATAAGTCCTGCCATCTTGTGGAGGTCTTATAGGGAATTTGGAACAGCCGGACAGAGGGAGAAAGTGTTTGACGAAATGTCAAAACACTAAAATCAGAAATAAATAAAAAATACAAGCTAAGCATTTATGTTTGAGCATGTGACAGGGGTCTTATAATTTCCGCAATACTAGAGCAAGACAAAATAGGATTTCGAACTCGCAAAGAAAACAGTCTAGTACATCCATGCAGGTGGACATTGAATCCAACCATACAAACACAGAGGAGATATTCTTTGATCAGGACAATAATATGGGTGATCGAGATGACAGGAATACAGGATTAGGCAGAGGCAGAAATGCTAGTCCAAATCAGGGGGAGGTACTATTCAGACAGTTACTGGATACATTAGAGTAGGGGTAGTGTATGCAGCAGGAGAAGAATAGGCGAATGGATATGATGTTGCAGCTCATGGCTAGACAGATGGGTGTCAATATTAATCCAGGTGATGCCAACAACAGAAACAATAACAACGAGGGAAACAATAACAATGGGGGAAACAATAACCATGGAGGCCAAGGCAACAACAATGGTCTCGAGAATAACATTAATGGTAATAATGGACACGACAACAATGAGAATGAGGCTGATAACTTTAGACACGTTGCACGACCAGCGCGGACTACGAGCTTGAGACCTCTTCTACCCACTTTTCCACCCAGAGATCCGGTTCAACCAGTAAACGAACTATAGATTACCGAGTTACAGGATCAGTTCAGGAGGGACTGGGAGGCTAGTGGACCAGAGTTTCAGGCAAATATTTCCCTCAGAGATTATATGGACTTGAGGATGAGACACATGCCAAGAGCAAGAGGGAGGAATCAAAACTTTGAGCTGAGGAAGAAAGTTGGAAAACTTTCTTTACCTTATTATGATGCTTCAAGGAAGATGACTGCATGAGCTTGGGTGCAGAAGGTAGATACATATTTGCAACTAAATCCTATGCCTGAGGAGGAGGCTATCAAGTATGCGGCTATACACTTCGATGGCGTTGCACATGAATGGTGGCATCATGGCATGGTGACTTTGGGGCATAATCAGATTACATCCTATGAGGAATTCACTAAAACATTGATTGAGAGATTTGACACTAGGGATCCCGAGTTACATTTCAAGGAGCTAGCATAGTTAAAATAGTTAGGTTCTGTGGATGCTTACATTGTCGAGTTTCAGCACTTGTCTGTACTTGTTACTGATATCTCTCCTAGGAGATTGGTGGTGTTATTTTGTGATGGTCTTGCTGATTCATTACGAGGTTGGGTGAAGGGACATGATCCACTCACCTTAGCTAAAGCAACTAAAAAGGCACGAGATTCAGCCCCTTCGGTATACAAAGGAAAAAACCATCCAACAGATTCTTCCTACTGCAAGGACCAAGATAAAAAACCATTTCAAAAAGAGTATAGCAAACCCAAAGAAGGATCAAAAGGACTAGACAATGAAACCTTGAATGAACTTCGAAAGAAGAAGCTGTGCTTCCATTGTAGAGAGCCTTGGGACTTATCTCATAAATGTTCTCTCAAGGCTAAGGCAAATCAAATGGAGTATTTTTCAACAAAAGAGTCAAAGTCAGAGGGGGAGGGTCAACACTCCGATTCAGATAAGGGTAACACTATAGAGGAGAGCAACATTCCTAAGGATGATAGATCGTTGGCACACTTGACAGGGGCCCAAAAGGCAATCACATTTAAGATCAGGGGTACTATCCAGGGGCAGAAAGTGATATCTCTTATTGACACTGGGGCTACACATAATTTCATAGATGCACAGTTGGTAGCTAGGAGAGGGTTACAGACAGAGGAGCATGATGGGTTTAGAGTCATGGTGGCTAACGGTGATAAATTATTATGCACTCAGAAGATATCTAATCTTCGCATCAAGTTTGGAGATGGCTATGAGTTGGAGGATGAGTTCTATGTTGTGGACATGAGAGATTATGATGTCATCCTCAGCATGACATGGATGGCTTCACTAGTTGAGTTCACACTCAACCTAGCGAAATTGGAGATGAGATTCTAGCATGAGGGCAGAACTATGGTACTTAGAGGACTTTCAGATGGAGGTTGCAAATTAGTGTCCTTGAGGAGAATGCAGAGACTTTTTCATCATGATGACATAGAGTGGGCGGTAGAGTGCTACATTATGCCAACTTCACCAGAGCCACAAGAAAAGAGTCATCCACCAGATGTCCAGAAGATACTTGATAGACACACTAAAGTATTTAGCGATATTCCTCATGGGGTTCCTCCTGACAGAGGGATGGAACATGTTATTGAGCTCGAGGAGGGAGCCAAACCAGTTATGATTACTCCCTATCGTCATCCTAAGAAACACAAGGATGAGATAGAGAAGGCAATTAAGGATTTGTTGGAGATGGGGCATATCAGGCCCAATAAGAGCCCCTTTGCTTCAGCAGTAGTATTGGTAAAGAAGAAGGATGGGACGATGCGCATGTGCATCAATTACAGGGCACTGAATAAGAAAATAATTTAAAACAGGTATCCCATTCCTAGGATTGATGAGCTCATTGATGAGTTGCATGGGGCATGCTTCTTCATCAAAATTGATTTGCGATTCAGATACCATCAGATCAGGATGAGAGCAAAGGACATTGAGAAAATAGCCTTCTGATGTCACTATGGCCACTTTGAGTTCATGGTTATGCCGTTTGGTCTAACCAATGCACCCGCTACATTTCAGAGTTGTATGAACCAAGTATTCAGGAAGCAGCTAAGGGGATTTGTCTTGATCTTCTTTGATGACATCTTGGTCTTCAGTAAGACCTGGGAGGAGCATTTACATCATCTGGAGGAGGTGTTATCTATTCTGGAGAGAGAGTCATTGTATGCTAAAGAATCTAAATGTGAGTTTGGCATGACTGAGCTCCTTTACCTTGGGCATATCATTAGTGCAGATGGCGTTCGGGTTGATCTCAAAAAGATTAGAGCTATTGAAGAGTGGCCTACTCCCACAAACCTTACATAGCTTAAGGGATTCTTTGGTTTATGTGGTTTTTATAGGAGGTTTGTTAAGGGATTCTCATAGATTGCTACACCCTTGATAGATCTTACTAGGAAAGGAGCCTTCATGTGGACAGGGGCAGCACAGAGGTGTTTTGAGCATTTCAAGCAGGTAATGTCTTCATGTCCAGTTTTAGCTCTACTGAATTTCACGAAGCCTTTTGAGCTTCATTGTGATGCATCAGGTGATGGGATTGGAGCAGTATTGATGCAGGAGAAGCATCCCATTGCATTCGAGAGTAGGAAGCTCCAGGGAGTTGAGAAAAGTTATTCTGTCTATGACTGAGAGATGTTGGCCATAATGCATGCATTGGCCAAATTTTGATCATATTTGGTAGGTGGACATTTTGTGATCAAGACTGATCACAATAGTATTAAATACTTCATGAGACAGCATGATCTTAATGACCAGCAACAAAAATGGGTGACTAAATTGCAGGCTTATGACTTTGACATAGAGTTTGTCAAATGTAAAAAAAATGTGGTGGCTGATGCCTTATCTCGGAGACCTCACTTATGTGCTTTGGCAGAGATTTCACGAGATTGGAGAGATCGGATTATAGCAGAGTATGTCGGAGATGCTTGGGCTTTTGGATTGATTTCAGGTACCATACAGGATGATCGCTATGAGGTGATAGATGGATTGATCAGAGTTCAAGACAGAGTTTATTTGATTCCGTCATCACATTTGAGAGAGGCGATACTGAAGGCATTTCATGATGCACCCACAGCTGGACATCTGAGGGTCTTTAAGACCTACAAGCAGATCTGAGAGCGGTTTTCATGGAAAGGGCTCAAGGATGATGTTCAGAGGTATGTCAAGGAGTGTGTGGTTTGTCAACAAAATAAGGGAGAGCACACATTTCCTGCAGGTTTATTACAGCCCTTGCCATTCCTGATAGGAAATGGAAAATTATTTCGATGGACTTCATCACTGATTTACCACGAGTGCAGGGAAGGGATTGCATCTATGTGGTGGTGGACCGCTTGACGAAGTTTACTCACTTCTTTGCTATTCCGTCCACTTACACAGTAGCACAGGTGGTAGATCTTTTCTTTAGAGAGATATTCAGGTTACATGGGCTGCCCAAATTCATTGTCAGCGACTGAGATAGTAAGTTTATGAGTGTTTTTTGGCAAGAGTTGTTTAGGTTGTGTGGTACAGATCTTACACCTAGCACTAGTTATCATCTGCAAACAGATGGGCAAACAGAGATTGTGAATAAATGGGCGGAAGAATATTTGAGGAACTATGTAACTACACAACAAAAGGCTTGGATCAGATGGTTGCATATGGGAGAGTATTGTTATAACACCACTTATCATATGTCCATCAAGATGACTCCTTTCATGGCACTCTATGGTTATGAAGCACCTAGCTTCATAGTTTTGGGGGACAATAGAGTGCCCAAAGCCAAAAACTTATTGCAAGATAGTCAGGACATCCTAAAAGTGCTCAAAGAGAATATACAACAAGCTCAGAATCAACAGAAATTGTATGTTGATCAACACTGAATAGAGCATAGCTTTGAGGTAGGGGATATGGTTTACTTGAAGCTACAATCATATAGACAGTTATCACTCAAGAAGAGCGGACTTGAAAAGTTGAAACCTAGATTTTATGGTCCCTACAAGGTGATTCGCAAAGTGGGCAAAGTCGCCTATGAGCTTGAGCTTTCAAAGGGCAATCGAGTGCACAATGTGTTTCATGTGTCTCGGCTTAAGAAAGCCATTGGTCAGAGTGTAGTGCCTTTTATAGATTTACCCCCTTTGGATGAGGAGGGGAAGCTTGTGTTAGTACCCGAGGCTATTCAGGACACCAGAGAGAGGAAGCTTAAAAATAGGATAGTGAAGGAGTATTTGGTCAGATGGAAAGACCTACTGGAGGAAGATTCTACATGGGAGAGTGAGCAGGTTATTCAGCACGTTGGACTAAGATTGCTTGAGGACAAGCAATTTCAAGGGGGGCGGACTGTAATGTCCCCATTTTAGCAGTTGACCAAGTGTGTGTGCGTTAGCCTTGTTCTACATGGTCCCGATGGCTAACGAAGGGTTTAATGGGATCCTGGAGTGTTTTGGCCTATTCATTTTCAGTTTGGGCCAAAATGAAGTTGATTTACTCAGTTTCAGGCATACTTACTATTTTTAGTAAGTCGGCAGGACACAGTGCAGGTCAATTTTGGTGATTGGATTCGATACTCCTTGGTGAGAGCTTTCCGATGAGCTATCACTCGCATTATTCGAAGTCTGATTGCTAATACATTTTAATGCCTGAAATTTTATTAAAGTAACATCTAATTTAATTGTAAAATATTAAAGTAACACTTTAATATTTATTTTATGGTGATGTGTACCCAAGGGAGACATAAGGGGTATTTTAATAAATGTTTTATATATTACACATCTTTTATCTCACATTGCGCATATGAGTTGAGCAGACCCTTGGAAATAGAATAAAAGGAAGCATTTGTGGCTTCATTGGACAGGTTGAATATGAGAAGAAATTGGTGTGTGAGTTGCAGCTCCGTTCTTGGCATTTGAGGACGTTTATCCTCTCTTGTAACATTCTAGACGTCATTCCCTTGGGATTTGGCCTTTGGAATTCTTTGTTATCGGCTTCATTATCAGGCAGTTTAGTTGCATTTCTGGCTACAGGCGGATTTGGTATTTTGCTCATATCTTCTTCACTACTTGTCCGACACTTATGCCGCTTTGAGAGAATGATATTACGAAGGTAGTGGACTGATTGAAGGACAAAGTACTGTAGCAGCAAGTTCGAAAGCATGTGCTGGAGTATTATGTCAATAATGCTGAAGTAATTAGTGAGTTGATAAATCTGCCATGTATTTGGTTTTATGAATTCTGAAAATAACATTTATTTGGCTGTAGTTCATTTCCACTTTTGCATATTATTGTAGTTTCTTTCTTGTTTATGTTGTATGATACCAATTCCATGCACAAACACAACAAATAAATAAATGTTTGATTTTTGGAGTTATAAGGGGTTTAAAACATTAAACGGAAAAATAAAAGGTTGAATGCAAACTGTTTGACATAATTCCTCTCAGCAATTTGGTTTAGTTTTTTGGGACATTCAGAGGTGCCCATTACAATAAACAACTCAATGAAAACATAAAAAATATGCCTTAGAGTTATCACAATATTGATCTATATCAACAATTCATCAACTCCTCCATCAAAATAACAATCTATATTAAACGTCCTTTCAAATTTTGTTTTACTCTAATACTAAATATATCAGAAAATGATTAAAATAAACTAGGATACACGTTGATATGTATGAAATATGTTCAGACACCCATTTATCATGTATAATTCCGTGATGGAGTGTATGATATAATTTTCAGATAGCAACAGATTCTCCTCATTTTTGGCCCGTTCCAAATTCTCTCTCAGCTTGTAGTCCTATCCGTTGTATTTATTTCCAAAAAAAGAAACAAAAAAACTTTCATTGATGTGAGCTTTGAAGCAGATGTTTGTTTCTAGAGATATTATCCTTCTATTTATTAGCCATAAGGATTATCAGATTTAGCAGGTTTTTACATTTTTTTAACGGTTTTTCATCAAACAAGATTATGAGGTGGAAGATTAGAGTGTAGCATATTGTATTGAATGACTATGAGCAGTAGCAATTCTTCTAATTTTCATGATTCTAGTTACGAAGTAAGCCTTGCAGTGGGACTTATGATGTTCATGCTTGCCCTCTTCTTTGTATGTTTCAGGTGCATCAAGGAGGAGCATAATGAACCAACAAGAATGGATAATCATGAGGAGTCTTCTTCAATAGAAGATGGTCTAGAGGGTGTCAGAGATTCACATCCCACAATAGTTTACAATAACAAACATGAAGCTTTGGCCCATCTAGAGGAAAGAAGTTGCTCAATATGTTTGGATGATTACAAAGATAAGGAAACTCTGAGGGTTTTAATGGATTGCAGGCATGTATACCATGTTGATTGCATAGATGCATGGCTTCAACGGAGTTCTAGCTGCCCCATTTGCAGAAGTTCTCCACGGTGTCTTTGAGTGGGAATTTATCAGTTTTTAATGTTCTTTGTTGATATTAATGGAGGTGAGAGTGATAAAACTACATACTTTGAATGTTTTTCTTTAGATTACTTTTGCACAATTTTGATTTCAAGTTTGAATGGATAAAAGCAGACGAATTGTGCATTATCTGGGGGCTTGGGATGATGCCCCAAATAAAAAACAATTTCATGGTAGCTATTTCAAGAGTGTATAAGTGTTATGGTGGGAACTTTAATTTTTGTTTAGTTTTAGGTTTATTTTTGATGGCGTGATTGAATATGATTATATCAATGAGTGTTGCCCTTTGTCTTTAGTTTGGTAGAAAGACTCTATTCCTTGTATATTAGATAAATGAAGTCGGATCAATAAAAATTAATTATGATCTTAAAATTTGGTAATTATGTAAGTGGTTTATTTTATTGTGATTGAACAATGCAATGTTGATTTTTGTTTCTGTTATGTACACCACTGTATGGAATGAGTGTGCAAGTGCAATAGCTATTAGATGAATGGGAGAGTCATTCAAAACTCTGATTTCTATCTTGCTTAGCAATATGGTAAAATAATAATAGAATTCGATTGTGTATGTGAGTGAGTAATGTGTAATTTCAGATGATTCTTAGAATCTAATCATAAATCAAATATCTGAAGGCACTTAAGTAAAGACACTTGAACATCACAATTTTATTTTTGAATTGAAAGAAAATACATATAACTCTTTATACTAATAAATAAAAAAGTAATAAAAAAGAAATACTATATATTCTTAGATAAAAATTAATTTAAATTACTATATATAATAATAAGTTTTAAAAAGAATTTAAAAAAATACGGAAATAGAGTGATGACAGGATTTGTTGAATGATTATTCTGAAGATCATCAAAGTCTTCTAAGCCAAAGCAAAGGGTTACAAAATGTCTTAGAGACAAAAATAGAAGAATTGGAAGGATTTGGTATGTGTTGAGTTGTCATTTTGCATGATGCTTAACAACAGGAATCCTTTCGAATTCCTCTCTTGAAAAGTTGATCTGGGATCAACTTCAAGGTTTCGAGTGATCTTGCGACCTATTAGAATCTGCTCACTTGAAGATAAATGTATTTGTTCACAAAGAGGCCTTTGTTAGCCCAAACCAATTTTGGATAAGATGATCAATTTGCTTGCTATTTCAAAATTAACCACAAAAAGATGTATATTTTTGGTTTTTTTTATTTTTTTAAATGAATGCAATCTAACAATGCAACTATATGAATTCCTAATTTAACCAAGGGGTAGTAAAACAAATAACGAAGATAAGGTAACGAGAGATGAAAGTAAATAACATAAAAGGGAAATTCCTAATGGATATAAGCCATAGTAACAACAAATTCACAAGTTAAATTGTTGAAAACATCAGGTAGAAAACCAATGAAAATAAGAGCAATGCTTTCTCAAATCCACTAATGCAATTGTCAATGGGAATTTAATAAAATCGAAAGATGTTTCACTTCTTATCAAATCGCAAGACCACAGAAAGTCTGCTCATGCGAGACGAGAAGCTATGTAGGAACAATGGGGTGATCTATTCTCCAACTCGGTAAATTAGTAAAATTGTTCAACTTGTAGCAAACACCAGAACTAAGATATCACACAATCAAATTGACACAACAAAACCATTGGCTCCATTATTATCATGAATAAGAATTCACAAAAATAACACACTTTGGCTCAATTTGTGTTGAGAGTGAGAGATCTCTTCATGCAAATATATGCTTAAAACTATTTAAATAAATCTAATTATGTACAAATTGACTCTCTAAATGGTGCTAAAATAGGACTCCACCCTTGTTTATATCAATTAATGGGTGCATGACTATTTACATGTCTTAAAACAAAGAAAGAAATAGTAGATAAGAAGGAAGTTGTAAGAGGATATGGGAGTTAATAGAAGCTCTAAAAATGTAAGCTTGGCCTTCTCTAAACATTTATAGGAGTTAAACTACCATTAGAATGTGTTTCTAGTGCATGGAAAGCTCTAAATTTGGAACTGGCAATTAATTGTTGCCACATCTCTAACTTCTTCAAAATTTCTAGTGCACCTTTGGAATAACGCACCTTGCGCACCTCCGCAACAGGTTCAAAAAATCTAAAAAATTTCAAGTGTCAAAATTGAATTTCTAGCTTCTAAGTTTTCTTCCCTTTTATACTAGAGCAATGTCTGAATGTTTGCTCTTACATTTCTCTATAATCTCTATCACTTGGGAAGCTTCTAGTAAATTTAATACCTCATGTTTATGCCTAAGTGTTTACCAATAGCTACTAATATCCATTTGAGTTTCTACAAAATCATCAAGTCTCAACAATACCTCTTCAGACTTGAATGCTTGCCTAATATCTTTATTAGATGAAGCATCCTCAAAAGATCTTCAGAATTGTTCAACCACTTCTTGTACTGACTTGAGCTTCTATTGGAATTAACAAGTGGGAAGATTTACTTCTGGGGGGGTGAATCAAAAGTAACTAACTTTAACCTTTTCAAATCCTTTTAACTAAAACCATTCACATGCATCTAATTTAACTAATAAACTTGAAAGTAAAGACATGCATGAGAATAGATAACACACAATTTTGGTAACCCAGAAACCCTCCAAAATGATAAGGTAAAATTGGGGTGGGGATGACACCCACAAAATATCACTATAGCAATGTGTAACGGTTCAAGGTTACAATATTTGACCACTTCCAATGGTCTTCCCTATGAAAGGCATTGTCCTGTTAAAGACTTCACCCTGTAAAAGGTGACCTGGTTAAAAGATTTCACTACCTTGCTAAAAGTAGGCTTAGTTAAAGGACTTTTGTACATTCACTTGGAATGCCACCCTATTAAAGGATTTACAAATGGCTGCTAGGCCAACCTAAGTCCATAGGATTTCTATATCTAATCAAATTGCTAGAGAGTATTAGAAAGTCTTTGACCTGATAGCTTTGTAATCTTCAATTGTTGATTCTAGATCCCTGTTTTGCTCTTACTGATCTGATCCTTTTTTGATATGATATGTCACTCTTTGAGGTTTTGATACATAGTTCTTTCAACAATTGAATTCTGTTATGTTTCTCTATTCTTCACTAAGTCTTTTACCTTTTTGCACTTTTCTATATTTCACCCATACATATCCTCAGCTGCACACACATAAGGGGGTTTCATTCTCCTTTTAAAGATTTTGAAGACTTAGGGTTAGGTATGAATCTATGATCAATATTAAATCTTCATTTCCCACTCATTTCTTGCACTTTTCCTATTGGTTGCATGCCTTGTGCATTTTTCTTATTGGCTACATGTTGATTACATAGGTAATGCAAGAGATTTGATCTTATCTTCTAGATCCTTCGAGATTCATCCCATGTCAGCTCCAAAAATGGTTTACATATGAGTTTGTGAAGGCACAAACTCATATGTTGATTTTGTGTTACTCGACGCATAGTAGTTGCTGACACTCAACACATATAGGAAAACTAGCTCACTCAGCTCCTATAGTTATTTTGTTTCACTCGACATCTATAGTGACTCGACATCTATACTTTTCTTGGAACTTGAACTTTGATCGGCACCTAAAGATTGCTTGGCACCTGAATTTCACTCGACACCTATTGAATTCTTTGGCTTGGCACACACTATAGCTCAGCTTCTATATTATGCTCAACATTAACTTGAGAGTTGGTTAAGTGTGTTGACACTCAAATGTCAAAACCAATCTGAGACTAACAATCTCCCCCTTTGACATGAGCGAAAAAAACATTTAACTAAACATTATAAATCTGATCTCTATGAGTATACTACATATTATGTTCAACATATGTACAAGACTTCGAAAACTTATTCAAAATTTTTTATACCTCAAGATCTTGTAACTCCCCTTGTGCTGATGTGCCATTACCATTCTTGTAACCAAAATTCTTGTGCTGAATATGTCTCATGCTGATATATCTGATACTCTTTGCATTATTTGCCTTAATATGTATCTGTGCACCTTGTTTCTACTCGTTGTACTCTGTATCTATTCCCTATTGCATCTTCTTTCGGTTTTACATCCTTTTGACTTTATTACATCCTTAAATGTGAATTTAAATATCTCCCCATTTGGATATTCTTTATTACTTCCATCAAAGAATGTATTATGTAACCATTCTTATTCATATCTCCCCCAAAACATTATAACTCCCCCTTTTTATTAGATTTAATAATGAATTATGTCCCCCATGAATATATTTCTCCCCCTTTTTGACACTTATGTCAAAGGATTTTAAGGATAAATAGAATATTTTTCCAAAAATGTTTTATTTACCTCCATAATCATCTTGAGAGTTCAGCATCCCAATTATCTAAAGCAATCTCCAATGACTTGTGCTAGATGGTTGTCTCTGCTGCAAGATGTACAAGGCTTTCTAGAGTAGAAAGATTAGGATATTTCTTTAGAACATTTTATGCATAGGCTTGTTCCTTGTGGAGTACTTCTAGATGTGGGGTTATGGAAGATTGAATTTGTATCAATTTGGCCTTAATATTGGCCTCTTCTACTATTAATATAGCTAATTCTTTTTGTGTGTTGTTAGTGAACAGATTGTCCTTCGAGAGAATGTGTGGAAATCCGACCCTGAATGCCCAAGTGAAAGGACAAATTGACACCAATAGTTGGATAGGTTATTATTAGATTAATAACCTTCCTCTGAATTTTATTGGGTACAACTCCCCATGCAAGATTTACAATGAATTAAATGTGGGTGCTTTTACCAGAAAGCACGAAAGGATATCTAACATCTACCATGTAAACACAGAGTAGACGTGAAGCCTAAGAACTAAAAAGAAAGGAAATAGAATAAAATAGATTACACAAAGTTAACCTGTTGTACACTGCATTACGAAGGATAAAGTCAAAGAACAATTTCCATCTTCTTGAGGAAAGAGAATCAAAGCTTCCAGAAGATTTTGATATCAAATGCATACAGAAAATAGCACACCTGATGCACTTAAAGAAAATTGAAAGTTACAACAACATAACCATCAGTGGAAAGAAAACTATATAGACTCAAAGTTCTAATTTGCAGATATCTTTCAAACCTCCCCTCTTTAAGATGTAAAAGACTACAAAGATCCTATTACACATGCATTAGAAAATGAAAACCATCTCCCCTACATTACATTTCAAAATCAAAATCCCCTTTAATCGCTAACACAAAGTCTAGCAAATAAAGCTCTATTCTGCTACAGTTTCAAAGTCTATATTCTTTCCCTCAGAATTGAAAAATCTCCCCTTGCTGACAGCACACAGTCTGTAGCTACTGGAAGAAAATGTGGAACCCCCAGAAGATGAAACTATTTTGTCAAAATTTCCTCCTTCCTTGCCTAAAGCCCAAAGTCTGCAGTTTTGGAAATTGGAAGAATTCGGAACCCCTTGTCTTGTCTTTCTTTGCTCCTTTTATCCTTTCCTGTGGTTGATTCCCCTTTCCGGTTTTGCATAACTGATTCTTTTTAAAATCCTCTTTTCATATTCCCAAAGAATTTATTTTCCTTCCATCAATTTTCCTTGATAAACTTTATTTAAAGTTTATGTTTTTCCCACTACTCCGATGATTTCTCAACTTTTATCTCCGCAAGGTCAAATCATCTTTAGTTATTCGAAACTAATTCTTGAAATTGCCCCCTTTTTACTACCTGATTGTCATCAAATTTTCCCATCATCATATGATATTTAAATATCATTCTCCACTAATGATGATATAATGTTTATAAAAAATTATAATATTGTTTGCTTCTTTCTAAATTTCTATCCACGACACCTATCGAATGGCTCTTCAGATCTTGATTAACAATTTCCCAATTTCATGACCTTTGTAATCGATAAATTTACATCTCATGATCTGACAATGTTCCAATAATGATCATTATCGACCTTTCAAACTCGAGTAATAGGATCAAACTCTCTTACCTTCTGAAGATGCGCTAGCTTTATTATCAATTTTAATGCAAGCACATTGCTCAGCCTATGATATCTTTCTTCAACCTGATATACATTTGGAGTAACAGGAATGTACTCAAGAAACTGAGCTTTGCCGTATATGTTCTTTGAAACAAGCTTGAACTTAACAGGCAGATACGACCAAGCTGTATTTCCCAAATCTATTTGGTAAAATTTGTACCTTTTCCATTATCAGAAAAGACCATATAAACTAAGTCTCTTGATATCTTTGGAATCTTCAAAGAGCTAAGTCTCTTTCCTTCAACCATTGGTGAGCAACATAACTTATCAATTTCCCTCAAATTTTCCATGATTTATAAGATCACCCCTCATGACTGCGTGGCCATTATATTTATTTCTACTTCCACCTGCAGTCTTTCAAGCTTATCATAATGTTATCACATGCGAAAAAGCTAGTGGGCTATTATGAGAGTAACTCGATATTCATTAAAAGTGAGCTTGGCTTCCTGTCACCATTGCATCTGTTACAATGACATTGCGTGTTTGAGTGCTCCAACTAGACACATCCGTGAAACACCAATCTGCGACTTCTATGACTTGTAGCATCATCAAATTTGTGCCCTTTACTGACTGAACAACTTGACTAATCATTTTCATGCATGTTTTATACACCGGGTTCAATGAATGCCTCGAACTTTTGTCTATCATGGCTTGATAATGTATTTAATATTGCCGTCATCACAATTTTCTAATCCTAATCTATGAAGACCATGATTAACTTTAATGAGATACCCGAACTGGTTTGATCTAAATTTCAAATCTTTGAAACTTTGAACTCGAATCATTGAATTACTTTGAACCGTCGAACTACTTTGAACTACTTCAAACTTCAGTTCAAAGTGGTTCAAAAAGGTTCAACCTCTGAAACTGAAAGTTTAAAAACTGAGACCACCTTGGGTACTAACAGGGGCTCTAACTGTGGGACTGATTTTGATGTGAAATCAGATAACTCTAGCAATCTCTGGGAAAGAATAGTGTCTTATCCATTGGGCAAATAGAGTCAGCAAGAGAAGACTAGGAGCTGCTTGCAGAGAGGGTGGAGGGGAGTAGGGCAAAAGAAGCAAACCAAAACCAACAACCAACACCTAAACTACCAGCAAGCACGAGGCTTGCACATTATTTCAACTACACTACACACAACAAAAACTTATTTACAAAATATATACAAAGGTAGGAAGAGAACCTACCATGAGGACCGAAAGAAAAGAAAGGAATCACGTGAAACCATTTACCGGCTGGGATAAGTAGCATCCTTTCTGGAGCAGCAAGTCATGTCTCATTTGAGAAGCTCTATACCAGTACCTATGGGTAACATCTTCAATGCTAAACTGTATGCTGAAAGCACATATAAATATGCTAGCCAAATATTCCTTCCCAAAAAACCACAATTCATCATAGCATTCCTTTTTAGTTGAGAGTTGGTCTTCCACAAGATATGATTTCATTTCAAATTGAAAAGGAAAGACTGCTGAAGTTTCTTCAAGAAAAAATGCCTGATATTCACAAATGTTGTCATTAATACTCACCTTTTGCATGTGGCTCTTAATATCATGATCAATTTCCAGGCAGCAAGATGCCTTCTCTAACATGAGATCAAATCTCGAATGTACAACATCTCCACTTCTTCCAAGAAACAAACTGTCTTCAAGTATGCAAGGTATGCTATCTTCTTTCTTTTCAAAGGTGTCATTACATCTTTCAGAATTATCTCTACAATCCAGATCAGAGAAACCATGCATAGAATACTAAAAAATAAATTCATTTACCAATGTTTCATTTTCAATTTGATTTGGATGAATACCTGAATCATCCTAAGAGGAAAGATTTGGCTTGAGTGATGATAGAAATTTTTGCATAATATCTTCTTCCTCATTGAGAAAGGTTTTTTTCAACATTTCGGTTGAGTCATCAAGTTTTTCTAAAAGAATTTCATCATGAGAAGCTTCATCCCAAGGCATCTTTATCTCATCACAAAAATCACTTCCATTTTCAGAGTGACAAGGTTCTTCAATGGGCTTACCACCATTTTCATAATCAAACGTATCACTTTCAGCTTCAATTGGTGGAAGTAAAGCATAATTGTTGTGCACATCAAGAATCTCATCCGCTTCTTCATTTATCAAATCTTCATGGTGCTCAACCTCATTACCACAATCTGAATTTCTTACAACGAGATCATCTTTTTCAATAACTAATCTTTCTTGTTGCTGTGGTACTATGAATTTGTGAGATTCTACCTCCGAGCTAAAGAAAGAATTAGTAATGCCTTCTCATTTGATTCTACAAGCTCTTCATTACTGCTTTGCTCATTTTCACTTGCTGATTCTTGCACATGGGGTTTCTTCTTGATGAGAATAGCACCATAGAAAGATTTTAACCAACCCACTTGTTTTGCAAGTTCTCTGGTAACCTCTCTAATAGGATTGCTTTGGAATGGTGGGATGAAAATAAAGATATCCAATGTATCTTCTTCTTTTGCCAAAACCCAATCCTTTAAAATTTCCTAATTTGTAAGGAAGACTTTCCAGCATTCTTCCTCAATAGAGCCGCCAACCTCCATCCTTGGGGAGGTACCTTCAGATTTTAGAGAAAAGAAAACACTGCAACTGCGATTCTTTCCCTAGCAGAGTCGCCAAAAATCTGTTAGTGAACAGATTGTCCTTTGAGAGAATGTGTGGAAATCTGACCCTGAATGCCCAAGTGAAAGGACAAATTGACACCAATATTTGGATAGGTTATTATTAGATTAATAACCTTCCTCTAAATTTTATCGGGTACAGCTCCCCGTGCAAGATTTACAATGAATTAAATGTCGGTTCTTTTACCAGAAAGCACGAAAGGATATCTAACATCTACCATGTAAACACAGAGTAGATGTGAAGCCTAAGAACTAAAAAGAAAGGAAATAGAATAAAATAGATTACAAAAAGTTAACCTATTGTACACTGCATTACGAAGGATAAAGTCAAAGAACAATTTCCATCTTCTTGAGGAAAGACGAATCAAAGCTTCCAGAAGATTTTGATATCAAATGCATACAGAAAATAGCACACCTGATGCACTTAAAGAAAACTGAAAGTTACAACAACATAACCATCAGTGGAAAGAAAACTACATAGACTCAAAGTTCTAATTTGCAGATATCTTTCAAACCTCCCCTCTTTAAGATGTAAAAGACTACAAAGATCCTATTACACATGCATCAGAAAATGAAAACCATCTCCCCTACATTAGATTTCAAAATCAAAATCCCCTTTAATCACTAACACAAAGTCTAGAAAATAAAGCTCTGTTCTGCTACAGCTTCAAAGTCTGTATTCTTTCCCTCAGAACTGAAAAATCTTCCCCTGCTGACAGCACACAGTTTGTAGCTGCTGGAAGAAAAAGTGGAACCCCCAGAAGATGAAACTATTCTGTCAAAATTTCCTCCTTCCTTGCCTGAAGCCCAAAGTCTGTAGTTGTGGAAATTAGAAGAATTCGGAACCCCTTGTCTTGTCTTTCTTTGCTCCTTTTATCCTTTCCTGTGGTCGATTCCCCTTTCCGTTTTTGCATAACTGATTCTTTTTAAAATCCTCTTTTCATATTCCCAAAGAATTTATTTTCCTTCCATCAGTTTTCCTTGATAAACTTTATTTAAAGTTTATGTTTTTTCCACTACTCTGATGATTTCTCAACTTTTATCTCCGCAAGGTCAAATCATCTTTAGTTATTCAAAACTAATTCTTGAAATTGCTCCCTTTTTACTACCTGATTGTCATCAGCTTTTCCCATCATCATATGATATTTAAATATCATTCCCCACTAATGATGATATAATGTTTATAAAACATTATAATATTGTTCGCTTCTTTCTAAATTTCTATCCATGACACCTGTCGAATGGCTCTTCAGATCTTGATTAACAATTTCCCAATTTCGTGACCTTTGTAATTGATAAATTTACATCTCATGATCTGACGATGTTCCGATAATGATAATTATCGGCCTTTGGAACTCGAGTAATAGGATCAAACTCTCTTACCTTCTGAAGATGCTCTAGCTTTATTATCAATTTTAATGCAAGCACATTGCTTAGCCTATGATATCTTTCTTCAACCCAATATACATTTGCAGTAACAGGAATATACTCAAGAAACTGAGCTTTGCCGTATATGTTCTATGAAACAAGCTTGAACTTAACAGGCAGATACGACCAAGCTGTATTTCCCAAATCTATTTGGTAAAATTTGTACCTTTTCCATTATTAGAAAAGACCATATAAACTGAGTCTCTTGATATCTTTGGAATCTTCAAAGAGCTAAGTCTCTTTCCTTCAACCATTGGTGAGCAACATAACTTATCAATTTCCCTCAAATTTTCCATGATTTATAAGATCACCCCTCATGATTGCGTGGCCATTATATTTATTTCTACTTCCACCTGCAGCCTTTCAAGCTTATCATAATGTTATCACCTGCGAAAAAGTTGGTGGGCTATTATGAGAGTAACTCGATATTCATTAAAAGTGAGCTCGGCTTCCTATCATCATTGCATCTGTTACAATGACATTGCGTGTTTGAGTGCTCCAACCGGACACATGCGTGAAACACCAATCTGTGACTTCTATGACTTGTGGCATCATCAAATTTTTACCCTTTACCCACCGAACAACTTGACTAATCATTTTCATGCATGTTTTATACATCGGGTTCAGCGAATGCCTTGCACTTTTGTCTATCATGGCTTGATAATGTATTTAATACTAACGTCATCACAATTTTCTAATCCTAATCTATGAAGACCATGATTAACTTTAATGAGATACCTGAACTGGTTTGATCTAAATTTCAAATCTTTGAAACTCTGAACTCGAATCATTGAATTACTTTGAACTGTCGAACTACTTTGAACGACTTCAAACTTCAGTTCGAAGTGGTTCAAAGAGGTTCAACCTCTGAAACTGAAAGTTTAAAAACTAAGACCACCTTGGGTACTAACATGTGTGAAGTGTAACTGCAAAATGCTTCTCACTCTAAGTTGGATCTTTGGGTAGCTGAGTGTTGGAAATCTTTAATTTCGTTCCAAGTGCAGTATCCTTTGGCTTGTTTCTTGTGTGAAATATGATGAATCACACAACTTATTATACAATGAGAATACATCCTCAAGTACTTTCTTCACTTTTTCAATATTCTTTGCCAATTCAACTTGTGAAAGTGCTTTTTCACTTGATATTTTCTCATTTACTTTCATCTAAAACTTCTTTTCTGACCATTCTAACAGCAAGGTCTTCATAGTGAAGTAGCCTTGAAACCTTGGTGGAGCTTGAGCCTAGTGCTGAAATCTACAATGATACTACATCAGTGCTCAGCTTCTTATTAGGAGTCCCCAAGGTAGGCAAGTTCACCAATGTTTGTATTTCCTCTTGCTCCTTAGGGGTTTTCTCTTCTCCTTTCTCCTCTTGTCCACTGCCTTGATCAATAATGATAATTTGAGGAGATGCACCTTGACTTTTTTGCAGTAGGAACATCTTGCCCTATTTGTTCCTTTGCTTGCTCCTTGGCAATTGTTGTCACTTTTATTGTAGAATCAACCTTAGCAATTTTGTCTTGTTCTTCTTTCTCTTTGGGTTGATCTTCTGTAGTTGTGGAAGGTTGTGAAGATTTTTCTTGTGTACTTTCTTTCTCCCTTTTTATTTCTTCTACAACTTTTTCTAACTCATCAACACTCACCAAAACTAGATTTGTACAAAATTGTGCTTGTAATGTAGATTGGTGAAGGATCTTTTTTATATCCTCTGTAGTTAAAGGATTGATGTTCTAACCTAAGGTGGCAGGAAAATCCTTAATAATTACCTTATCTATAGGTGTTGTATGTAGAGGACTTGGTCGAGGCAATTGGGTGTCTTGGACACTCTATTCAATCTGTTGCTCTTCAATTTTTGCCTCTTCACCATGTGTTTTCTCCACTGTCTCTTTCTCTCCTTCATCTTTTTCTTTCTCTCTTTCTTCCTCTCTCTCATTCTCTTCTTCTTCTTCATCATGTCTACCCTCAAATGGGTCTTCTTGCCCTTCTTTCATAGTTGTCAAACCATATATTAGTTTCCACATTTGTGTGTACTTTTGGACAGCATCTTCTATTTGGTTGCAAAATTTTGAAGGCTTTGTATTTGGGTGCAAATTTGCTCACATGCTTCTTACTAGCCTTTTTTATTTGACCTTTAGTAAGTTTGGCATTACATGAGCCAATGTAGACTCTCTTATTTCTTTCTCTATTTTTAGATAGTAATGCCACTTATTATCAACTAATGAGCTTAGCTCCTTAGGCATTGAACTATCTAGTTCAAGTGGGGTAGTCTTGAACTTAGCCATCATAGTGTAGATGGATTCTTCCACTATATTTTGTTGTTCCTTTGACAAATTATTGAAATCTATGGTCTTTAGACCAAAAAAAATGCATTATCTCTAATATTATTACAAATATTCTCCAATTTAGATGTGGTAGAATGACCTACCAATCTAAATTGATCTTCATTAGACTCTATCCTTTCCTCGTCTGATTTTGGTGGTGCAACATACTTTCTTCTCTTTTTCTACTCTACTAGTCCTCCTTGTTCTATTGCCTTTTATTTTTCTTGTTCTTTTGGCCCTTATCTTGTAGCCCTGGTGTCAGCCCTTGTAGTTGGCTTAGCTGGGCTTGGCTTTGTAGCCTTCTTCTTTCCCTTAGGTTGTGCAGTAGGTTGTTTTTGAACTTTTCTCTTCTTTGGCTCAGCCTTTGGTGCTTCTTGCTCGACACCTTCCTCTTCATCTGCATCCTCCCCCATACCTTGGGTTAAGACAAGTGGCCCTTGATTTTGTTCTTCTTCATCACCCTCAGCATCTTCATCTTCTTCTTGTGTAGTGCCTTCCCCAAATTTAGCTTTCAACTTATTAACTAGCTTATCTTTCTTTTTCAAAGTGGAGGTAGTCTTCAACTCCATATCCACTTTAGATCTCACCATGTCATAAGTTCCAAAATGTGGTGCTTCCTTGTCAACTTCCTTTTCCAATAATGCAGTTATTTTTGTTGATGCTTCATCTATGTTTATTTCATACCCAAGTGGTCTTAACCATCTCACTCTTGGTATGGTCACTTGTATGTATGTATAGTCTATATCTACAAGAAAGCATAAATCATTTACATGTTTTTCTACTATGGAAACTAGAATTCTGAGCCTTTGATTCATTGTCTTCTTAAAATCTTCAAAATAACTAGTCATCAATGTCTCAAAATTAGCTCCCATCTGCTCTATGTATTCATTAACCTAAGCTATGATTGAGCTGTCATTTTTCCATGCCACTTTGCCAAAAGAAGGAAATTCATTCTAAACATAAAAGAAAATACATATGAAAATGGCACCAAATTTGCATTGGGCTCCCTTTGTTATCTTGATTATTGCTAGATTTTCATTGATCTATTGTATTTGCAGCTCTGCAAGATCATATGTATGATTCTTCTTCAACAGTTTGTATCCTACATCTATTGCAATACAAGGCACACTATTGAGTCTACTAGACTGGTAGAATTTGTGTACAATGATCCTAACAAAAAAGTCAACAAGAGGGTCTTAGATAGTGGCAATTGTCATCCCTCTCTTATTCCATTTTGCACCTATGTTCTTCTCAATTGCCTCCTTAGAATCACTCCTAAGGGTCTTCGACCAATCTAGGGTTGGGTAACCTATCACTCTATGTACAATTCCTTTTGTGATTTTTATAGGGCCATCCTCCAACCATAAGCTTCCATCATGCATTTTTCTCAACACTAGTCTAATCTGTTGTATCTTGAACATTGTAGGAAAATCTAGGGCACACGTTAAACCCTTCCTCTCAAAAATTTTGTACTCTTCTTTCAACACTCAATTTTTACACAATTTCTCATATGCCTCCCTCATTTCTATGTCACCTATAGCTCCAATTTTGCAGTTATAGCATTTCCTTACATCTTGAACCATTAGAACCTCAGGGGGTGTGATGGATAGGGCTCGTGCTGGGTCATTTTTGTATGCAACCTCTAGGATTGGGTGAAATTTGGGTTGTCTGATCTCTTTGGACACTAATTGGACTTCAAATGATTCCTTCTCCTAATTTTTTCTAGAACTAGAAGCCATTTTACACAATCTAGGGTTTTAATATGAAGAAAACATGAAACCATGTAGCTCAACACAATCGTAAATACCTTGAAATCAATGGAGTCATACTTGGAATGTTGCTGAAATCTTCTTATACACTAGATTCTTTGCTTGGGATTCGCTCTACACTCTTTCTCATCTTTTCTCTTTGTTCCTGATGAAGAAAAATGATTGCAAATATGATAATATACCCTATTTTCATCACATTTATGTTTACATCTATCCACTTGACTACTAAAGGATTCTAAATTACTTGACTTCCAATGGAGTATTACTTACCTGGCCTCAACTGAGATTTCTTCTTCCCTTGGCTTCCTTTATCAACTCGACTCCTACTAATCATTCAACTCCTATAGCCTTTTATAATCAACTTAGCTTGTATTGGATTTTTTTTTTAAACTCAGCATTTGAGGACAACTCGGCAACACTTGTGAAATTTTCAATTTTGCATCTTTGTTCATGTTGATCCATTCCTTTTCAGTACTTTCTTTTCTAGGAACTGATGTATGATAAAACTTTGTAAATTAGTCCCTTATGCCTTCTCTTTCTTAGTTTGATAAGTGTGACCACTTGACTTGTTAGGTGACGTGATCCCTTCATTTGATGTGCTACTCCCATCTTTCTTCTTCCATGTCTTGTTCATTTCTCCTTTGATTTGTTCAACATTTATCTTCTCTTTACCTTTGTCATTGTTTGACTTGGGTGCCTATTGGTGTTTGAAAACGTTACCCATTTCCAATTACCCTGATGGGAACAAGATGCATCTAGGGGCAGCTAACTCCCATTATCAACACATTCATTCAGACACCAAGCCAACTATAAGGCATGACCCTTCTTCTTCTTCAGGCTTTGCAAAACCTAGGTGTGTGGACCTATAGATTCTTTAAATGGTACTAATTATCAAAGCATACACTAAATCTATTCAAAGTAGATAAAACCCTTAAATCTCCTGATAACTCATGAAATAACATCAATCTACAGTAGCTAAATGTAGATCTAGGAACCTCATAAGCTAAGTGAGGGCATTCTATTATAGCTCTTCAACATGAAAGGGAAAAGCATTGATTATTGATGTTGATATTCAACAAATCCTCAAACTTGTAGCAAAACATAATAATCCCATCTCTGATCAGTGCCTAATCCATTGGGTAATTTCACAAATCCAAAACATACATCTGTGACATTAGGACATATTCTGTGTACCCAGACATCAAATCTATCTAATCACTTTGTGATTCAGACATCAATGTTCACTCAGATCTCATTCTTACATGATATACCCATCAGCAAACCTGCAATCCTGTTGATTCTCTGAAGCATTTACATAACCTCTTGGGTTATAAGCAACAATGAACTAACATAAAGCCTTAAGGAGCTGCAATTATAACCTAAAATCTTTGTTCAGAGATTGCAAAACATTGAAGATCACTAATAAGGGAGACGAGAATCAAAATGAAACTAATGAAATGCTTGCTCATATGTATTCATTTCCTTGAAACAATAAAATCAAATGCATGAAATTAAAACATGAAACAACCTAATGTATCAGAACTATCTGTATTAACTTTACACTACGGTTGTTCACATGAGAAGAAATTGTTGAAGGAAAATGGTGTCACAGTCATGGGAATGCAACCAGAACTGGATCCAAGACCTTGGTATCACAATAATGTGCAGATTTTCTCCAAAGAACTGGAACTTCCCAAAAATTGGAACTCCTCAAAATGGAAGAAAGAAAGAATAATATGGGATAGATGAATTCCTGACTCTCACATGCAACTGCCATCTATCGACTTAGAAATCCATCTCCTGCAACTGTAAAGACTCTCTCTAACCTCTCTCTTCCATCTAATTTGATTTTTTGTTTCATCATTACATTCTAACTGATTGGAAAAATATCTCTGTTCAAATGATGAAAGCTTTTTGAATCACCAAAATATCTGATTGCCCCATGAAAAAGTCAGTGAAAATGAGTTTTTACTGAGTAAATCTAAAAAAATTCAACCCCAACTGCATTTCCATTGCCTTCTACTGATATTCAAGTCATTACCTTGAAAAAAAATCAAAACTGAACTTCCTGGTCTGAATATGGTTGCAATTCAGGTACCTGATAGAAAACCTCATGTAGCTCAAACAAACTAATACTTGTGCAAAAACTAACTCCGAAATTGGAAAATTTGTCTTCTCTCGATTCCTATGATATATAACATCACCTATCTGATGTCATGTCCCCTTTTCAAATAATTAAAAATAATAATCTTTGCTAGGGCAGGCAGGCCCAAAAAGATGAAGTTTCAGCAAAAGGGGATAATCTTTGAAAGAGAATGGACTAATAAATGAAAATTATTATTAAAATATGTTTTATTAGACCCTCTTGGATGTGAGTTAGGGTTATGCCCTCTTTTAAGGGGTTTGGAGGCATTTTGGGCTCATTCCAGAACTTGATTTTTGCTCATTCCTTTGTTATTCTTCAGAGGCTGCCAAACCTGTGGAGAAGGAGACCCAAGAACAGGAGTTTGCAAGTTTCCAGGGAGACCCAAGAATGGGAGTTTTCAAGTTTTTAGGAAGGCTAAGGATGGGATTTTGAAGCCATTCCATGTGCATGCTCATGCAGAGTTTTCCTTTGTGCTGAACAGTGCAGATTTGTGGGTTTTCGGGTGTATATTTTGTAAGAGTTTGGTGTTTTCAGTTGAGTATTTCATATCAGTTTGGGTTGCTGCTATATATCATACTTTTAAATATTAAAATAGAGCTGAATATATGTATTTGGATATGATTATACTTCTGTGATAGATTATTAAGTTTTTGTGGTGATTTTGAGCTATTTTGTGCTATTTTCGGGAGCCCGATGAGCATTGTTTTTGTCCTCCGTTTGGGAGCTATTGTGTGCATGTTATATAGATCTAGAAATTTAATTTTATAGGATATTATGCTGCTCAAATTTTTGTAAAATTTCCACTTTCAAAATTATTAATAATAGGTGAAGCTGTGAAGCTTTTGGCACTATTTCTGGCATACCCGATTTGGGGTTTATTGAGAAATTGGTGGATCTTTAAAATATTGGTTGTTTGATCTTAAAGATCTGATTAGAGGTTGGAAATATCATATAAAATCAGTAAAGGGACATTTTAGTGGTATCAGAGCCATGATCTTTCCAGCCTGAGGGTTTGTAGAAGTTTGCATGTCAGTTTTGACAACTACCCAGATCTTGCATGTCAGTTTTGACAACTACCCAGATCTTGCATGTCAATTTTGATAACTATCCAAATCTTGCATGTCATAATTTATGGTTGCATGTTGCTTCCAATCAGCTAGATGTCAAAATTTATGGTTGCATTCTACTTCTAATCATTTGCATGTTAGTTCTTGGTGAATTTGGTGGTTGCATGTTGCTTCTAATCAGCTGCATGTCAAAATTTATTGTTGCATGAAACTAAGTGAAAGAGAAAAGAGATATTTACAGCGAGAAAAGAATAAAGAAATTTTGATCAAACCTCCAGTTGAAAGTAAAAGTATAAAATCCAAGGAAGGAAAAAGTATGGCTAATCTAGATAAGATGGCAAAGAAATTCTTCCAAGACATCCAAAATACTCAGAAGCAAATAGTGGATAGTTTGGCAGAAACTAGAGAGGCTTTGCAAATATTGACAGAAAAATTGCAAGGAGTTGCATCTATTAATGAGAAAGGGAGCACTTCAGAGGAGTCAAGAAATCTGAAACTCACACCCTCTCAATCAACAAAAACTATTTTTCTGCATGCAGATGAGCCACCAGTGCCAAATCCAGCCCTTAATCCCATGGAAGAGGTTACAGGTAACTTGATTGCATTAAGAGCTACTTACAATGGTTTAGATGATGACTTTCATAGTTTAGTTCCTTTTAGAGAATATGTGGATATGATGAACACTTTGATGCCCAAGAAAGAGTACAGAAGGGACCATGACATAAGTGGAAGAGAGCTAAAAAATAAAATAAGCAAGTTTATAGCACCTACTTTTGATGGAACAAATAAAATTTCAGCTAGAGCATGGCTACAAAAATTACAAACCTTCTTCACACTTAACCCCATGAAGGAGAGTGATGCTGTTCAAATTGCAAGTCTACACTTGGAAGATGCAACCTATGATTGGTGGTATCATGGAATGACTACTCAAGGTCATGATCAAGTAACTACATTTGATGATTTTAGTCAAAGAGTGATAGATAGATTTGACCTCAAGGATGATGATTATGAGGATTTTTTTGTGCATGATGGTGAGATACCTGGTAGAGATGAGCAAACATTGAGCATTCATGACTTTTCTAAGAGAGAGTATCAGGCACAGTTAGATGCTTCGTCACATGAGGTTGAGGCTAGTAGTACTTCACATGATTTATCCTACCAGCTGAAGGTGACTGAAGATAGTATTGTGACTACATTATCTCATCATGACAGGTATGTGGAGTTAGTTAGTATTGGTCATATTACTCAGGCGAGGAGTTTTCTTGAGTTACTAGCTGATTCTAGTTTACGAATATGGACTCGAGATTGTTATATTGGCGTTTGGGATTTAGTTGACTGGAAATCTTTAACACTTTTTGGTAGCAGTGATTGTTTGGGTCCTATCATGGATTTGATTAGCAGATTGCATGGTGTTGTCTTTTCTTGTGATAGCAGCTTGTCCAATGTTGGTATTAGTTTTTATACACTGGTGTTGGGCTTTGTTCATATATCTAATCGACCATTTTTGCTGGAATGTGTTGATGATCTTTCATATTTGGTAGTGTGTATAGATGAGTCCCAAGGTCATATTGTCATTGTTGACATCCAGGAGGATGTAGTGGGCAGTTTTGGAGACTGAGTTTCCTTGGCAGTTTCTTTTGGTACAACGGAGTTGGATAGCAGTGCTACAGTTTTTGATACCCCATTTGTTGATATGAGCTTTAGAGTTGATTCACAGTATAGGGATGGTAATAATCTAGAGACTAGTAACTTTGAGGATACTCCTTTAGACAGTGCATCAAAGGAGGTTTGTAGGAGACAGTCAAGCCAGTGCCATCATGTGCCTAATCAGTTGAGAGTTAGTGAGCGAGACATTGCTATCACTTGCCAACATTTCGATGCTGCTCGTCAATTGTTAGCAGTTTATGGATGGGGTTCTCCTACTAGTGATGAGTAGGGAGGCAGTTATCTTTCCTTAACAGAGTTCCACTCTTTATGGGAGGCTATTCAGATTCTGAGACAGGATTATATGCAGTTGGTAGCCAACACAGATTATCTTATGGAGTGGGGCCGTACAACATATGATGCATTGTTGGCCAAGGAAGATGAGGTGAGTGAGCTTACTGAGCAACTTGAGGTGACTTCTGAGATTCTTGAGAGTACAGAGTTGGCTTTCAAGGAGTCACAATTTCATTTGGCTAAGGTGACCATGGAGTTAGAGTGGCTACAGTCTTTACCTGATTCTATACAGTCACAAGATGTGGTGTCTGGTGATCCAAGGATGTCCATGGCCAAGATTGTCAGAGACAGTGGAGATGGGGATGCATCCATCCTTGATACTAACATTGGCATATCAGGTTCATTCCCACTAGAGTCAGGTTCAGTTGAGTTGGGTGTTGTAGCAGATTTTTGTATGCCTAACATGGTGGTGGCCTCTAGTACTGATGGCACGAAGACTAGAGATGTATCAAAGATCATGTGTGATGTTGGTGAGTCGGTAGTTGGCATGGTTCCTGTTAGTAATACTACTCCCTTGGTGATATCTTTGGAGGTAGTAGTCAGTTCAAACATGGTTAATGATCAATTGTAGTTAGTTTCATCTGGATTACAGTCTGAGCCACTGATTGAGATTGGCGCATTCTATCGGCATTACACTATGAGGTACGCCTCGGGATGAGAGTTGTGATGGGCATGACATGGTGATAGGTTTTGCAGTTGACAGCTTGATAATACATGACTTAGAGCAGGAGTTTGGGAGTGATGCTTCAGTAGTTGTTGTTACTGATTCTACTCCTTTGGCTATGACATCTCCTAGCTTAGCTAGTAGTCAGTCACAGTGGTCTATATCACTTGTTCATGGCAAATTTGGTTTGGGTTCCATTTCTTACTCTTTATCTTGTAATGTCTTTTCACCATTAGCAGTGCATGGGAGTTATGGTTATGAGATAGTGGTTGGTGATTTGCAGAGTTGTGTTGACTGTAGGAGTTGTACAATGTGTGGATTCTCCATACTTAGTACAGTTTCATTCGAGAGCGTTCACCATTGTTGCAGAGTTGGATTGTACATTCTGTATAGGCCAATGGGATGCGTTGATGGTATTTACTATCTTGGTAGTTTGATTTGTCCACTTTACTTGAGTTTTGATGTTCTAAGAGTTTGTGTCTCATGGGTTTCTGACTATGGAAGTGGTGATTTTGAAGTTTGGTTGAGCTGTAATTGTCAGTTTGATTATGGATTCCTCTTGGTCATATTGCAGAGGATATTGCAGGAGCCTGTGTTAATTGGCAGTAGTATAGTTCATGACTACATTTGGGATCTAGGTGGATTTATTGGTTTATTGTTTAGCCATTTCTTAAGGAAAAGCAATATTTGGGAGGGGAGGACTTGTCATGTCCCCTTTTCAAATAATTAAAAATAATAATATTTGCTAAGGCAGGCAGGCCCAAAAAGATGAAGTTTCAGCAAAAGGGGATAATCTTTGGAAGCAAATGGACTAATAAATGAAAATTATTATTAAAATATGTTTTATTAACCCCTCTTGGACGTGAGTTAGGGTTATGCCCTCTCTTAAGGGGTTTGAAGGCATTTTGGGCTCATTCCAAAACTTGATTTTTGCTCATTCCTTTGTTATTCTTCAGAGGCTGCCAAACCTGTGGAGAAGGATACCCAAGAACGGGAGTTTGCAGGTTTTCAGGGAGACCCAAGAATGGGATTTTGTAGGTTTTCAAGAAGGCTAAGGATGGGATTTTGAAGCCATTCCACATGCATGCTCATGCAGAGTTTGCCTTTGTGCTGAACAGTGCAGATTTGTGGGTTTTCGGGTGTATATTTTGTAAGAGTTTGGTGTTTCCAATTGAGTATTTCATATCAGTTTGGGTTGCTGCTGTATATCAGACTTTTAAATATTAAAATAGATCTGAATATATGTATTTGGATATGATTATACTTCTATGATAGATTATTAAGTTTTTGTGGTGATTCTGGGCTATTTTGTGCTATTTTCGGGAGCCCGATGAGCATTGTTTTTGTCCTCCATTTGGGAGCTATTGTGTGCATGTTATACAGATCTGGAAATGTCATTTTATAGACTATTATGCTGCTCAAATTTCTGTAAAAATTTCCACTTTCAAATTTATTAATAATAGGTGAAGCTGTGAAGCTTTTGGCACTATTTCTGGCATACCTGATTTGGGGTTTATTGAGAAATTGGTGGATCTTTGAAATATTGGTTGTTTGATCTTAAAGATCTGATTAGAGGTTGGAAATATCATATAAAATCAATAAAGGGACATTTCATCTGGCCTCTCAGAAACCCACTAAAAGTCTGTTTGAAAAATAGTCCTCTACTAGAAACTCATGTCTACACATTTGATTTTTTAAATTTGAAAAAATTTTAAAACTCTAAAGTCAAAACTTTAGAAAAAATACCTCTTGGATGACTGAATCGTGCATTTTTTTTAATAAAAATAATAATAATAATTTATTATTTTTTATTCTTTAATTTCTATTGCCTTTGAATCTGGGGTCAACCTTCAGTTGACCAACCTTTTTACCATGTGGCATTATCTGATTCATTGAACCCTCTACCCATCTACCACGTCAGCGCTACGAGACCCGCACCACGTATCACAATTTTGCTTTGCTACATTTTTCAACCACCTTGCATCTTCATTTTGCGAGAATGCGCATGCCATCCAATCTTGCCACGTGGCGCGATCCTGTGCACTCGCCTGAACTTGCATGTCCATGCCACATCACTACACCTGGGACCCATGCTGCCACGTGGCAAAAAATTTGCATTCTCGCAATATTTATCTCGTGAGCACCTTCGAAATGCAAGAATGTGCACGCCATTGGATGAGGCCATGTGTCACAATCGCAAGCTCCCATCTCCACATCAATGTATTGACGAGGTCATTCAAAATTTAATAGTCATTATGTAGCTGATGTCATCAGTTAAGGTCCACATTATGATTTGCGGCTTATAAAACACACGTCTCTTAAGACATTATAATGTTGGAGTGCTCTTCCATTTAAACTACTTAAAGGTTTTCCACATAATGAATATGGGACAAAATGATTTTAAGTGTTTTTCCCTATGCTCACGAGCTGCCTTGTTCTATGGTAACGCTTCCAATGCGTTGACTGCGAGTTTTGCCTTTGGACCTATGGCTTGATTTGAAACTGCCACTATCTTTACCTTTGGGCATGGAGTTCATTGACTTGAATCCACTTTTCTTTTTATTATTTTTGGCTTGCTCTTTTAATGCAACTGTTCCTTTTAAATGTAGTAGGTTCGCTCTTTTCTTTAAATGTTGAGCCTCTTTTTATAAGCCATGGCTTTTTGTATGACTGTGTTGGGTCTCTGAAACATGAATCTTCTTTTTAGCATGGATTGTCCATTGCTATGGGCGTTCATTTTAATGCATGGTCTTTATCAGTGTTCGTGAGAACTTGTGAGGTTACGCTTTTTAATGCCTATCTACTCCTAATTTAGCGCATGCTCCTATTCTCTTCTTTTAGCGTGGTATTCTATTGTGGAGATTTTTGTTGTGATCAACATGCCGTCTTGGCTACTTTGGCGCTACATTTTCTTTGCCTGTGTTTTGCATTGGTCTATGTGGGTTGCCTGTCAAGAGGCGTGGGTTCTTCTAAATTAGCTTGGCACTGACCTTTCTTTTCTAGGTGTGGCTTTATCCTCTCATGGTGACTCCATCTCAAAACGTCAGCCTTCTTTCGTACATGGATTTCCTTTTACTTTGCTATCGGTGTTGAATTTTGTTTGCCATGGGAGGTTCTTCTAATGCGTGGACTCCCTTTCGACTGCATGTTGAGCTTTGATATAGGCATTCCTTGCCCGTAGGCAATGGTCTTTTTTTTGTTGACAGGTTTTTTGTTTATCAGTGTGGGTTAGTCTCTCTTGCTTGCGTGCAAACTACTCCTTTAACGTGCTCTGTTCCTACTACCCCATTTGCTACATTCTCTTTTAAAAATTGCATCTTATTTTCTCATTTCCTTGGCATTGGGTCAACATTGGATACTCTGCCTCTATTTGGCATGAACCTCCCATTTGCATTGGCTTGTCCTTTCTCTTCAAGCAAAATCCTCTTTTTGTTCTTTCGGTGTGGGTTTGCTCTTTCATTACTAGCAACTTCTTCTGCTGGCGTGAGGTTTTACCTTTTAAAACGTTGTCTCTGTTGTATCCGTCTCCATTGACTGTAGGTGGCTTATTTAAGGTTCTAACTTGCCTTTTCTTTATGCCCTCTTTATTTGGCATTTTCTTCAATGCGCATGGATTCTTTGTTCTTTGCATTTTTTTATTTTTATCACCCATAAGGGCATAACTAGCCTAATCCCCTTTTGTGGTGGCTCTCATATGCAAGCATTTGAATGTGGGTTAACTTTGGAAATCCCCATTCATCAATGACAATGCGTCATCTCTCTGTTCATTATTCATAGAAGTGGAAGTGCTTTCATGTTGTGAGGCTATTTATCCTTTCATTGCTCTTGGCTTTAAAACATGGGGATTCTCCTTACATGGCATGATCTGCCATTTTGACATGTCTTTTCCTTTTAAGCCGGTTTCCTACTCATAGATTTCCTTTCACAAGCCATGTCTTTCATTCTAGGATGAGTCTTGTGCATGAATTTGAAAAAAGTTTATTAACAATAGTTTTCAAAAATTTCTAGTGAGCTGTTAAAAAATTGTGTATTGTCCCACCACATACATGAAGTTACTTACAAATAAAAGCTCTATTATCTTTCCCCTTTGTGATTTCACATAAGTTCAATAAGTCTTCGAATAACTGAACTGGGAAACTGATTCATTCACCACCTAAAACTAAGTGGAATCAATTTTGACCACAGATTGATCGTTAAGAGTCGCTTTACCATTGATTTGCAAACCATTAATTTTCATGTCAGGAGGTCCGTTGACTACCTTTAAAAACTGACCCGATCAACTGACTAAGCTCTGAAACTCAGGATCTCTTTTCTCTTTGACATGTTCAATAGGCCTACAAGGTCAAAAGATATTGACCCCCAAAGTTGCCCACTTCAAACTGCCTGCAGAATAACATGTCAAAAAACCACAAAGTGTGTTTGGTTTGATCTCTGAAAACTGGGCAAAAGGATGTTTAAGGATCTGGAAATAGGGGAATTGGTACTCTATCATGAGGAGAATATGATTATATGATTTATGTTCATGATGAATCACGGGGCACGTTTGGCGAAGACACAAAGTTGGCTACTCAGAATTGCAAGACAGGGGACAATAGCAGAAAGATGTTTTTAGCAAATGGAATGACCCTGGTAAAGTATGCAGACGAATTCGTCAGGGTTTATAAACTAGCACACTTGGAGTATTTTTAGAGTAGAATGCAAGAGAACAAACCATTTGGTCCTACCAATCTCGGATCAAAAGATACAACATCACGAATAGGGCACTTGAATAATCTGCATCTTTGATTACTAGTGAAAAGCTATAAATTGCAATTGGAATTGCATTTGAAAATTGATCAAACGGATTTTTCATGACTTCAAATCTAGAGCGTAGCTAGTCTCTAACCCTTGGAATATGATGCAATAGGAATTTTCTCATTTGGGTCAACTGGTCAAAAGTTATGATATGTCAAACAGGGCTACTTGAAAATATGCACAATTTGCAAATTTACAATAAAGGCAACTAACCAACTTTGAGAGGTTCGAAACCTAGTCAAATGGACTCGAAAAAACTCAAAATATAAAACATAGATTCATTGGTATGGATACTAGACACTCCCAAAGCAGTGAGTCCTAACACATTTTTGTGTGCAAGTTATTCGATGACAAACACAACCTCCTGTTGTTGTTTGACACTTGGGATAAAATTGCAGATTTGACACAAGCTTAAAATGGGACTTCTCCAAATGACTTAGAATGATGATTTAACTACATGTAACACTTAGACAGGTTGAATATAGGGTGTTAGAAACATTGAACACCTTTTAGGCTTCAGAATGGCAATCAGGTACATAGGCATCAAAAATCTTTCATAGGGCTTAAATTCTCAACAGTGCTCAAAATCAGGGCTGCAATTTTGAGCACCAACAGTGCCTTTGACTTTGTTGGGAAATTCCTGCTAATATGACTAGTCTTCAAGAAACTAAAACATGTGGTTTGGCTCAACCATTTGTTATATTTCCCTCTAAAACGTGTCCTTATGCAATTTTTAGGAATGTGTCCATATTATTGACAGTAATGATAGCTATATTTGGTGTTGTAGTCCCAATTGTAGTGATGACCATGGTTACCTTCCCTTGCTACCTGATTTGGTGTCCACATAGGTTTTGATCTACACTCAAAGGCTCTATGTCCATACTTCTTGCAATTGTAGCAGTGACCTTCAAATTTTGGTGTTCTAATAGTTCTAGTCCTGTAGTTATGTGCTTGATGTCCTTACTTTTTGCACTTATGACAATAACTTGCATTCTTAGGCTTGTCATGTTGATGGGCATTCTTGCTCCTACATACATTAGAGGTATGTCCCTTTTTACCATAGAAATGACAGGTAGGTTTAGTGTTCTTACCTTTGTTACTTCTTTCTTCTGTAGTCTTGGAAGACTCTCGTTGTTCAGTGCTGGTGTAACCAAGTCCTGAAGTATCATTGCTAGCCCTTGATCATTTTAGTAGCTACTCAAAGTACTTGATGGCCTCATTGGGTATGTTGAAGCTTTCTGCAATCTCCTTCTCTCTTTTCAAATCATTTTGCAGTTGTTCATTTTGCATCTTCAGTGTAGAGATCTCAATGTCATTGACATTTAGTTCATGATGCACATTCATCATCTAACTTAGAGTGTTTATCTACATGTTTGAGATTCTTGGAAGTTTAATTGAATTTTCTTCTAATCTGTTGGCAAGATTTCTCTTGTATTCTTCCTGCATATCCTTGTCTTCAATGGATCTTTTCTTCTATTCAGTTACCTCACAAAGCATCATGTCTTGTGATTCTTGTTCAAGCTTGAGTGTTTTAATTTCTTCAGCTTGAGATCTATTTTTCTCCATCAGGTCTGCTATGGCTACATTAGACTCTTTCGAATCTCCATTTGAAAATAGATTTGAGGTGTTGATCTCCTTGTACTATGTGTCATTCTCAACTATGGCAATCTCTTTTCTTCTTTTTAAGGATTTCCTTAGTTCTCCTCTAGCTTCTACCAAAGCATGTAAAGTAAGTTGTATGTCAATTTCCTAATTCTCTATGATCTTCCCATGTTTATAGACTTCCATTTTTAGATCTTTTCTCCAAGTTGTGAGGCTCCTCCTTGTGAAAACTTGGCTCTAATACCAATTGTTGGAATTAAAAAGTGGGAAGATTTACTTCTGAGAGGGGGGTAGGGGGTGAATTAGAAGTAACTAACTTTAACCTTTTCAAGTCCTTTTAACTAAAACCATTCACATGCATCTAATTTATTTGATAAACTTGAAAGTAAAGACATGCATGAAAATAGATAACACACAATTTTGGTAACCCAAAAACCCTCCAAAATGAGAAGGTAAAATTGGGGTGGGGATGAAACCCACAAAATATCACTGCAACAATGTGCAACTATTCAAGGTTACAATATTTGACTACTTCCAATGGTCTACCCTATGAAAGGCCTATCCTATTAAAGACTTTACACCCTATAAAAAGTGACCTAGTTAAAGGATTTCACTACCCTTCTAAAAGTAGGCCCAGTTAAAGGACTTTTGTACATTCACTTGGAATGCCACCCTATTAAAGGATTTACAAATGGATGCTAGGACAACCTAAGTCCATAGGATTTCCATATCTAATACAATTGCTAGAGAGTATTAGAAAGTATTTGACCTAATAACTTTACAATCTTCAATTGCTAATTCTAGATCCTTGTTTTGCTCTGATTGATCTAATCCTTGCTTGATCTGATATGTCACTCTACGAGGTTTTGATACTATATTCTTTCAACAACTGAATTCTTCTATGCTGCTCTATTCTTCACTAAGTCTTTTACCCTTCTACACTTCGCTATATTTCACCCATAGATATCCTCTCCTACATACACATAATGGGGTTTTGTTATCCTTTTACAAATTTCAAAGACTTCTAATAGGACTCTAGAAATGAATGCATTCTATTCACTTGAGAAACAACCAAAGGTGCTATGATTTGTTATGTCTCTAGTGCTTAAACATGCTTAAAGTGGCTCTTTGGTCTTAGCGCTCTTGGTCTCTTTGTCTTCATGGTCTATGTCCACTTGCTAGTCATCCTTTTGCTGAAATGGTTACCTTGATTTCTTGACTACACTCTTAGGTTGGGAAAGTTGTTCACTTGTCACCCCGCTTGCTCTATCTATTTGGCTATTTGGGCATCTTGCCTAGCTATTGACTTGAGTCATTCATGTCGTAAGTTTCTTGGGCATATTGTTTGACAAGTCACTTTAATATCTCTCTACTATCTTGGCAAGTGAACACTCTACCTCCTATAGTTTCAAAATCAAGTTATCTTCTAGGCTCTTTTATGCTTGGCTTTGCATCTAAAACTATGGGATCTAAACCTTGTGCTACCAAACTTCAACAAAATCTAGATGATCATGATATCCTCCATGTCACTAAAGAGTTTCAAGATCTATATGCGCAATACAAAGAACTAGAAGAGACAAATGATCTTTCTTACCTTCATCTCTCTAAGAGCATGATGGAAATGAAGTCTAAACTTGAGAAAAGGTTAGAGGAGAAGATTGAATCATTACATGAATCTTCCTTAAGGTCTTTATATGCATGTGAGTCACCTTCTTTGAGGTCATCCTCTTCTTCTAGGTCTACATGCTCTACTTCAAGACATCAAATATCTTCATCTTCTAGATCTAAAGACCTCCTTAGAGAGAAAGCAAGTGATACCTCCTTTGAGCCTAGGCCAAAATATCATGATAAACCTATCTTTGACCAAGAAAATGATGAAGAAATGAATGCATTATATTCACATGAGAAACAAAAAAAGGACTCTAGACATAATTTTGATAGAATTTTTACTCCTTTGGAACATTCTTATGATGACATTTTGCAAACACTTCTTGAAACTAAGCTCATCATGTTGCCTAAGTATAGCTCCTATGGAAATCCTTTCTTGGATACTTATTGTGCTTATCATCAATCTAATGACCATGCTACTTTTGATTGTATAGAGCTTAAACATAAAATCCAAGATCTCATTGATGATGAGATTGTTGATCTTGGAACCTCTAGTGACTCATGTGCTGAGGATACTTTTCTTGAGAAAGATCATATTAATGAACCTATGTCTAGTGATGGTTTTCTTGATACCTCCACTTCTTCCAACACTCGTGCATCTCCCAACATTTCAAAGCTTTCCAACATGCCTCCTTCAAATAAAAAACTTGGTGCTTCCCATATGCAATATGCGTACCCTCAAGGGCTACCTCTAAAAGAAACTCAAGCTAACCTTCACCTGGCTGCAAACCTTTTCCATGCTACTAATCCTAAATATCCTCAACCTTCATGCACTACTATGCCTAATCCATGCACTACTCCATTCACTCTTCATTCTCCCTTGTCCTTAGAAGTGGTTCCATGTCAAAGGACTCTCAAAAGGAAAAAGCTATAAATGTCAAGAAAGATCAAGATCAAGCACCCTTTCATCTCTTTCAAGATTTTTCCCCTCCATATCCTATATCTTGTCCACCTCCTAAGTATGATGAAGATACCACTTCCATTATGTCCCTTGAGCTTACTGAAAATTATGAGAAAAGTTCTCTTCATATGCTATCTAAAGCTACTTTTCAAGATCAAAGCATCCCCTCATGTTCTACTTCTCCATATCCACTTCAAAATTTTATTCAAGCTTCAAGTGCTCCTATTAAAAATGTTGCTCCTATCAAAGCTACTCATGAGTCTATTGATGGCTTCGACCACGTTGCTCACTCGAAAGATGTTGATGTCCCTTTTCACTATCCATTTGCATCTCCTAAGTCTATCCTTGGTCCTTATCCATCAAAGCTAAAGCCTTCAAACCTTCCATCTATATTGGGACCTTATGTTCCGTCATCTCCTACATTTTCCACTCCTAGCTCTCTCGTCATACCTCAAGATCAACAAAGATGCCCATCCTTGATGAATTATCACCCATCTATCCACCTAAACCAGTCATATCAGCCTTATTCATCCATAAATCCCAAGTCCTTTGGAAGTGAGAATAAACATAAGAATCCATTGAAAAAGAAAGATCACTATGTCCCATCTAATCAACATGTGAATGCTAAGAAGGAGAATGCACAAAAGAGACCGCAAAGGTCCACTATTAAAAAAGCTAAACCAAAGAAAATATGGGTTCCTAAACCCATTATTGAAGAAATGTGCTTTGAAGTATCCGAAGGAAAATCTAAAGCTATATGGATTCCCAAGTCTCTTTTAAAAGACTTGAATATTGAAAATACTTCAAAGTTGACATTCAAGCTTCCAAAGGCTTCCATTCCATCTTCTTTCAAAAATCTTTCTAAAAATATTCCAAAGCCTTCCACTCCACTTTTTTCCAAATCTCTTCTACCACCTCATACATCTAAACCTCAAGTTACTTCATCCATGATTCCTCCATCATTCCAATACCCTTCAAGGTGTGTGTCAATGTTGATCTTGTCCAATATTTCAACTACCCTCATGAAATCCTCTAAAGCTTACACTTACTTTCTATACATGAACTATTATCCTCCATATACTCTTCCTACTACCATTTCTCTTTCATCACCCTATCAACATCTTTGAGCATACCTTTCTATGGTCTTGGCTTATCATGACTTATCTTTTCTATAGGAGCATTATCTACATTCAAACAGCTTCAGCTCTTTCTAAAAATTCAAAAAAAAAAAAAGAAGAAGAAGAAGAAAAAATAGAAAAAATAAAAAAAAATGAAAATGTGCCTTAGTGAAAACCGCATCTTGTGGCACCTTGGTAGCAAAAGTAAAGAGAAAGAAATTTATCCTATGGTGAAAACTACTTCTTGTGGAACCTTAGACAAGTACCATGATGAAAACCTGGCAAATAGGCATCATGCATAATTCTTCCATCATCTATCTATCCCCTCTTCTCTCTTTGATCTTGACAATGTAGAGCTATCTTTGCATATTGGCTATCTTATCCACCAAAATTTCTATTGTGCTCTCCCATTCACTCATAACCTCTATCTTGAGCTTTATTCTTATTGCTCTATCCCATTGCTATACTATCTAGTTGACCCCTTGGTCTTGATCATAATAAATGAAACATGGTTCTCATAGGTCTCTTGACATGGCTACTCTTTGGACTACACACTTCATGCTATCTCACTTGTTGGCTTCACTGCTTATCCTACATGCTATCTTGCTCATTTCTTCCATTTCTTATCCAAAACATGCTTCATATGACTATTTCACATCTTTCCCTATCTTGGGTACTCTTGAGGAGTCAGTCCTTGAGGATCACTTTCACTTGCTTCACATTCCTTTCTTATGCATCTTTGCTTATCTATCGGCTTATTTCTCCATCATGTCCTATACCTTGCTAGACATTGGGAGAAAATGATGTGATCTTGCTTGAGAACTAGTGATCTCTAAAACTTTCTAAAAATTTCCAAAAAAAATCATATATGATCCTGAAAAAATCCTAAAAATCAGAAAAAGTCCTGAAAAAATGATCATCTTAGTGAAAACCTAGCAATAGGCACTTTGATGTATCACCAAAAAAATTCAAAAATTCAAAAATACAAAAAATTGAAAAAAGTCCTGAAAAAATCTGTCAAGTGGTGAAAACCTGGAAGTAGGTGCTACTTGAAACCCTTGCACCTATGTCTATCAGTCTCAATCACCTACTTCGCTACACATTTCTTGGCTTGGAATTGTTTCTTGTCCTTGTCTTAGGGGCATAGCTACTTAGCCTATTGAGGTATTCTTGTGCATTAGGGTTTCTTTGACAACTCACAAAACAATGTTTCTCAACACTTCCTCCACCTTGACATCAAGTGTTTTTCAACACTTTTCAGATAGTTTACCTACAGTCTCCGATGTCACAATATTTCTCACTATCAGAATCAAGTCTTGAAGAAATGGCCAAGTGACTTGCACACATGCACTTTAACACTTAAATGACTGAGCTATGCTGATCTTTATCTACTTTGTGTGCTATCTATGATGATTTCTTTGCCACATGTTCCCTCCCTAATAGTCTTTCGAGGATGTCATTGACTAGAAGACTGGGGGCATGGGGCATGTTTTCTTGATTTCTTCTTGTGGGTATACTTTGTTTGTCTATAGTGTTGTAAGCATTTATGCTGGTCCTATTCAACATGTTGACTTACAAATGTATCATCCTTGACTATTTTCCAAGACCTCACTCAGGGTTTATCTTGGCGCTTATGCCTTGATACAGGTGTAATCTTGCTAAATTAAACTTAGGGAATCTAATCGTGTAGTTATCTTGACTTACATGTCTCTAATGCTTAGATTGGATTTTCACATACCTATCTAATATCGATCATATTCATATCCTCATAGTTATACTAGTGATGGTTGTATGATCTCATGATGTCCCTAATAAATGCTCAATGATGAAATTAAGAGTCTAAATGTTATGTGCTTCTTGCTGGTAAACCACTTTTCATATTAGCTTGCATTTTAGGTTCATTTTCTAGCTTAGTCTTTCATTCTTGCATATGGAGAGAGCTCTCTCTTCATCTTTTCATAGACATATCGGCTAACTCCTTTCATATATTTCTTTAGTTTCTTCTTGTTCATGTCTTTTCACCTTCTTAATCTTTCGCTTCATCTCTTTTCTATCTTATCATCACATTATATAAATTTTTGACCTCTTAAATAATTTCAACGTCCTAGATTTATTTTTGGGATCGAAATCCAAATTCGAGTTCATCTTGATGGTCAAAATTGTCTTTTAAAATTCTACTTTCTTTTGAGCAGTTAGTTGACCTTTTGAGGTCTAATCTTTGAATTATCGCTAGGGCATCTTCATTCCTTCATGTCTTCATCATTTCTATGCTTCATATCTACTTCTAGTCACCTTTTCACATCTAAATCATCTTTCTACTAGATTTGACCTAATTTTATGCTATATCCTACAAGGTCAACTCTAGTCAAACTGGGGCATTTTATCAATTTCTTATAGTCATTCTTGGGTTCTAATCATATATCTGTCATCTTGGACATTTCTATATTCTAATTGTCTCATGTCTAGCTAGTTTCTGCATCCCCTTACCTCATTTCAATTTCGATCCTGAGGGGGCAGAAATACTTTATCACTAATTGCTATAGCTATCTATTTCTTAGGAGCATTTTTTTGATCTTCTCACTTGCTCTCACTCTATCCACTTTTCTAGGTGTTAGCATTCTTCTTGAATTCTGACATCATCTTTTCCTAGTGTTCAGTGCTACCACTATCAGGCTGTACATTTAGGACTTGCTATCTTTTTCTACATTTCATTCTTCAAAATCAAATATCTATATCTATCACCGCCTACTTGGCTTTCTATTTTCTTTGACATAATGTGTTCCCAGATCGATCACGCATTAGTCAAAGAGGGGTAAATGTAATCACCTAAAAATGGTCATCTAGACTATTAGCCCCCTTTTCAACATTTTGGCTAAATTAATTTAATCATTTACCTAAACCAAATTGCTAATAATCAATTTATTTGATTATAACCTATAGTTTGACTATGCTATCCTAAGTTCATTATTTGATTAAAAGAACATGTCCCCTTTTAATTAAATAAAACACCCCATTCTTCTAACCCACTTAAAGTGTACACATAAAGTCTTTTTTCTATTTTACAATTAAAAGAAAAGGCTTTGTGACTTTTGTCTTATATGACAAGTCAACTTATATTCTATTGGTTGACTTGTGTGTGCACATGGATCACTTCTCTTTTCGAATTCAACCGTTGATCATCCACCATCTTCATCTTGATCTCCACCGTCCATACATCTTTAAAATGGAGAGAGCTTTCCCCCTCAATGAATCCATCATTTGAATATTGTTATGCTGCAGGTTTTCTAATAGGTTTCTTTGGAGCTTTGTGGGGAACTTCTATTTCTTGTCTACATTCTCTCATACCATAGAATTTTAGTTTAGATTCATGTTGCATGTTAGTTTAGCTTCTATTTTCCAATAATCTATCTGACATAGCTTAATATTTGGATTGAAACACTCTCATACATGTTTTAGCATAGCTCCACTTTGCATCTCATTCTAGCTTAATTTTTATTTGCATTGCATCCTTGAGGAACTGCTTGGGACATTTGCATTCTTGCATCTTGTCTTTGGAACCTCCCATTGCATGGTTTACTAGCAAGAAGAGTATCTCTAAGGCTCATCTGAGAGCCCTTGAACTTGAAATACACTCTCTTGCACTCTGTGGATAGGGAGCTCTAAGCCGACATCCAAGCATTTTGAACTCATGGAATTGTTTGGATAGAAGGGTTTAAAGTGACACTTTTCAAGTGTACAAGGGTTAGGTATGAATCTATGATCAATATTAAATCTTCATTTTCCACTCATTTCTTGCAATTTTCCTATTGTTTGCATGTCTTATGCATTTTTCTTATTTTTTGCATGTTGATTACATAGGTAATGCAAGAGATTCAATCTTATCTTCAAGGTCCTTCGAGATTTATCCCATGTTGGCTCCAAAAATGGTTTACATCTGAGTTTGTGAAGGCACAAACTCATATGTTGATTATGTATTACTTGACAAATACTAATTGATGATGCTCAACACATAAAGGAAAATTGGCTCACTTGGCTCTTATAGCTATTATGTTTCACTTGGAATCTATACTTTGCTCAGCACTTGAACTTTTCTTGGCACTTGAAGTTCACTCGACACCTATTGAATTCTTTGGCTCAACACACATTGTAGCTTGGCTTCTATATTATACTTAGCATTAACTTGAGAGTTGGTTAAGTGTGTTGACACTCAAATGTCAAAACCAATTTGAGACTAATAGCTTCATCTTTGACTCATCTTCAAAAATATCAAGAAAAATAACATCATAATACATATCTGCATCCAAAATTTTCTCTTGAAACTAGCCTTTTAACTTCTAAATATCTTCACAAAGTTCTTCCATGACCTTATTTTTAATAGCTATCTTCTTTATCCAGTCCTCAAGTTTATCAATCTCATCTATTGTATACACTTTTGTGAGTGTACGATATCTTTGACCTTTTATTGTTTGGAGTGCCTGAAGGTCTTTTCCCCAAGTATGTACCTCATCCATAAGCCCAAAATCTGGTCTACTATAGATACCATTTTCTCCACATTAGAATGAACATTATGTAACAAGTTCAAATTAGCCTATTTTATATCTACATCTTTCTTCTCAAAATTGTCATGCCATTGCTAACATGCTTCCAAAAATGAATCAACTTGAACACTCCCCTTGTCTCTCCTTTCTACTACCACAACAAGAGTAACCTCTGGGTGGTCTTGATCCAATGGACCTACAATTCCATGCAAATATCCTCTTAGTAGCTCATTTTCGTTGTGTAGCTTTATCAATTCATTCTCATTATCATCAAAATGCCTAAACACCTTCCTGACGCCTGTAGCAATCATTACTTTAGTTTTATCTACTATGGGCTTTCTTGATAGGACTTTTGTAATCTAATAGTCCTTAGGATTCAATTCTTTGGTCTTAGCATGTGGAGGAGGAATGACTATGTGAGCAAGTAGGTCCTAATCTCTATTTTCATTGTGAAGGCCAATTATTGTGCATCACCTCTAAGTGGCTTAGGCCTCTTGATGGCTTCTACTAGCACATCTATACTCTCCTCTTTATTTAGGTTCAACTGTCACTTTTGTCAAACCATAACTTCCCTCTTCAACAAGGCTAGCATAATACCCATAGGAGACATATATTTGGCTGAAGAGGAGGACTACCCTACAGGCCCTTTTCCCTTATCACTCCTTCCCAGAGTCTTCTCCTTCTATGAGAGATCCAAATTTGGTGTCTATAGTATCAAAATTCCTTGCATCTATATCTTGAGAATTTTTTTGGGGTTCTTTAGGTATTTTTCCTTCCTCAGATACTTCATTGGTTAGTCTCTATTCAAGCTCTTCTTCATGCACTACTCTCTCTTCTTCAGTGACAGGAGGGAGGGGAGTGGTTGATCCTTTGTCCAAAAATGAAAAATCTTGAAATGGTGGTGGTGAGGTACTCAGAGATCCTTATGGTAGAGGTGACATTTGATTCCAATCCTCTCCCAAAGGTTGGTTCATAGGTGTATCTCATATTTTATCACCCACCATTTTAGTCCCTACTAGCATAATGTCAAAATCAGATATGTTGAAAATATCTATTCCTTGCCCCTCTTGCTCATCTATCCACTATTACTACTCATCCTCTAAAGTTATAACCTGAATAGGTTCCTAGGAATAGATGGTAGCATGATGGTGGAGCTTCTCCTCTTCTCTTCCTAGGAAGCCTTTGCAAAGTATGTCCTTTGACTCAACGAGAGATTGTCTTCTTCATCTTCTTCATCCTCTTCATCCTCTTTAGGGATTGTTTCTTAGACTAGAGGAATAGGTATAACCTTTCTTTGTATCTTTTGTTTCCTAGTCCTTATGACAATAGGTCCAACTCTAGCTTTCTTAATGGGTGAAGGAGAGGCTTGTTCCTCTTGTGTAGGTAGGGATACCTCTTGTGCTTCCTATTTTGGGGCTTGTTCCTATTCCCGTTCTATGGAGGCACTTGTAGAATATCCTAAATTTGAGCTGCTTCTTCATTTTGGGACTCTTGGTTCTCGACTACTTTAGCTACCTCTTGAGGTTGAGGTTCCTCAACTTGCATTGGAGAAGTTCTTTTCCTCTTATTCTTCCCTTTGTTAGCTTTGAATTAACCAACTTCCCTATTATGCTTACCTACTATTTCTGACCTAACTAGAAATTATGGAGGAAAATTTGATATTCTTATATTCTCCCCTTTACCCTTGACTGGACATGTTGTGGCCTAAAAGATCATAGTCTAAGGAACTGGGTCAAGCTTGTACAGCTTTTTGATCCAGTCCTTTGCCAATTGGATTATATGTCTTTCCCTATGATTGATATCTGTATTCTCTTCCTTGTCAACCTTTGCATTCATAATTGGTCTATCAAATATCTTTTCATGATTGTATAAGGGATCTAAGACCTCTTGAGTGTCTTGTTGGATAACCTTTAGTGGTATCTTTATCTTCAAGGCGCTTCTTGCCAGATATAGAGTCATCCTACAATAATCCCTAATTTAGATGTCATATTCATCTATCATGTTCATCCAATGATCTTCTACTGCATCTTCATGAACAAGTTATTTTCCTACCAAAATTTGAACTCTACCACTATTATCAAAAAATAGATGAGAAGAGTTGTGATCTGCCAAGGGATATTAATATCATTCTACGTCAAAGGTCATGATATCCTATTTCCACTCAACTTCAAATGGACCTATGGTGATGGGCCATACCTAGGTCTTCTTATGTTGTTTCCTCACTCTCTCATATGTAGATGTGAGTTGTCTTGCAATCTATAGTAAAATTAGCCTATCTAATGGATATCTTGAAAGTTTCTTTAGATTCACAATTGTACCTACTACCCTTAAGTAGATGAATGTCTTGAATTGGATGTAATAGGCACCCATCTCTACAATCCTTGTTGTTGCCTCTACTAACATCCTCTTGGCATAATCACCCTCAATGAACTGGATGATTGCAAAAATGGAAGCATCATTAACTATTCGATATTCTTTGCTATGATTTGAGAGCTTCTTCTTTACCAGTTTGGGATATACCACATAAGACCAAGCATTAGCATCTTGCATGCTTCCCTTCTTATATAATCCTGGATAGTCAATTGTTCTTGTTGCCAGCAAATACACCAAGTATGATATAATGTAAAACTTGGGGTCAACTTTGACTCCTACCAACTGCTCATCTAAGTTTTCACTTAGTATTGTGGCCCAATTAATTGGCATTTTATTTTTTTTGATGGTCTCAATGAAATGTACCATCCAAATATTCAAGTTCCCAGCTACCAGTAAACCTGTAACTCTGCTCAAAAGCATTAGAAGCACAATGGAATATCCGATGTCATCCTTCATGTATCCTCTAGTCATAACTATTGTGCTTTTTGTTTGTGCCACTGGTGTTCTATCAATAAAAAATGATTATTGTATGATCTCTATAGCTTCCTTTTCATGTTCTCTATACCATCTTTTGACTTGATGATAAGTAATTTTCACATATTGATCCACTTTCAGAAGATGGAAAACTTTCACAATGTTCCTCGGTCTTAAGTCCAGGACTATCTCCCCTGTTATAGTCTTCACAATTCTTTCTTTTGACACAACTCTCTACCAAGGCCATGACAAGCTTTGAAGATTGCATTGACATGGGATGCAAGGCCACATTAATGAAGCTTGATTTGATAAGTGTTGATACCATCCAGGACCTCTCCTTAGGCTTGTTGCAAAGTACTAGGAATGTTTTCTAGTCTATATGTCCCAATTCTGTATCTCTAATCTCTGAATGTGCATCCTAAAAGCATGATTTCTTAGGTGCCCCTTGAAACTTGAAAACAACTAGTTTTGGAGCCATCTTCTCTACAAGTGAGCATGACGAGGAAGCTATTTTATCTACATAAATCATACACACATTAGTCTTAAGGGGTCAAAATTAAACCCCAACAAAACCATAATTGTTAAAAAACCAGACCCAAAACCTTGAAACCTTGCAAAACCAATCAAATCCCCCTTCTAGCTCTATTTATGTAGCTTAGTGCACCTTGTGCACTTGCATAGGTGTGTTAGGTGCACTAAATAACCTTTGCAAGGTTATTAAGTGCATATTAGCACACCTGCATAGGTGCACACATGTGCATATGTGCTACTGCACACATTGTGAAGTGTGTTTAAGGGATGTGAAGGGTTTGTAGGGTTAAGTGTACGCATGTGCACATGCACCCTTACTTGTGTTCTAGTTATAAGGGTTTGAAATGATGCACCTATGTGTACCATTACCTAGGTTTGTTAGTTTAGGTTTTCATGAAAGGTGCGCACCTTGGATAGGTGTACATTTGTACACCTTTATAATGCCTTAACTAAGTGTTGTGTGCAAGTGGGAAAAATTTAACTTACCTATATACATGCGAAGGTGCACTTTGAATGCTCTACTGGGGAAAATGAATAAGGGGAGGGCTGGTCCTAGGTATTTATAGACTCAGGACCATGTGCACCTTTGGGATGTGTGTACTTGCATACGTGTGCACCTCCAAAGGGTGTGCATGCACACATGCACATCTAGCACACATGCACACCCATGATAGGTGTGCATGATCACCTTTCTGGTCCAATGTTCTCAAATCTAACAATTGGGTTTTTTAGACAGGGTACTAGGAAAGACTTCGACTCTAGGTAGAGCCCCAAAAAGACTCAGAACCTAACACAAGGAAGGATAGGGAAAAATTAGGGCCAATGGCACACCCAACTTTCTGAACCACCCTGCAAGAGTTAACACAACATAAGAAAACATAGAGAACAACAACCAAAGGAGGAAGAAGAGTAAAATACTTTTATTGATTCATAAAATATTCAACATATATGCCTAGCTATAAGGTCTTCTTGATTATGTACAAATAAAAATATATTCAAATCCAAGATCCAACAACAATTTTGCACTTTCCAGTTCTACTCTACAATCCTTTTCAAAACTGCCTCTTAACTCTTAACGACCCTAGCTCTTAGCCTAAACACTCTATTTATAATAGCCAAAATGGATTACAGATCATTCTAGAAAATGGAGAAGCCACAAGTAAGCTCTCAACAAATATTAAATGAAAATAAACCTTACATTAACTACACAAGTATGCCAACATCAGCAATTAACTATCCTAAAATCAATGTCCAAGAAAAATTGTCATATCTCCTAGATTTGATTAAATTAGATCTTGCGCTTTGAATTGTGGGTAGATATTTAGGTCCTGTACAACCCCTTAAGTGAAAAATGTTTAATTCATCAAGGAAAAGAGTGCATCCATTATGAAATTTGAGCACAGAAAATTGTCATGTAGAACTCCTAGAAATCGATGTTCTGGGAGAATCACCATATCACCCAACTTATAAGGAGTTAGAACTTGCACCTTGGATCATAGATATTAATCTAGGGCCTCTTTAATATTTGAAGTGTGCAACCATTAAATCATTATCTAAAATTAGTTACATAGTCTGCAACAAGCACCCAGAAACTTGAAAATATAGATTCAACAGAACATAGTTTTAGTAGCAAGATAAAAATTGAAAACATACAGGATAGTAGTGCAACCTAGGATGCTTCTGCATTAGAAAACTAGGGTTGGAATAAATGATTCTCTTGAATAATTGAGATGTTACAACCTAAGCTAAATCCAACTTAGATTGAGAAATCCATGAAGCATCTTTCATAGGTCTGTTCTTCCACTTCACTAGATATTCATAATAATATTTTTCTCTTGTGCTCTTACCAATTCTCTAATCCAATATTTGTTCAACTTCTTCAATCTACTTCTTAGGATAGTCCTCTAATACAACAGCTTCATCATCTAACTCATGATACTTATACAAATCAACAATATTGAATATAGGAGATATATCTATGTCATCAGGTAATGCAACTTCATAAGCATTTCCATTGTCAAACTTCTTCAAGATTTTACAAGGTCCAAACTTCTTTATCTTTATCTTACTATATGCTCCAATAGGAAATCTTCCTTTCTTCAAATGAACCATCACCTCATCACCAACTTGAAAATCATGATGTCTTCTAAACTAATCAACATTCTCCTTATACTTCTGATTACTTTGTTCTATCCACAACTTCACTTCCTTATGCAAAGATTTCATAAAATCAGCAAAGTCTTCTCTTAAATCACTCCTCTTTTCTTCACCAGCAATATCTCTCAAATCTAATACTCCTCTAGGCTTCATTCCAGTAATAATCTCAATAGGTTCCTTTCTTGTACTCCTATTCAAAGAATTATTATATGCAAATTTAGCTTGTGCCAATACCATCTCCCAATTACTTGGCTTATTCTCAACTAAGCATCTCAACAAATTATCCAAATTTCTATTCACAACCTCTATCTATCCATCTATTTATGAATGAAATGTAAACTTAAACTTCAATTCAGTACCCATCTTCTTTCACAAAGTCTCCAAAAATAACCAACAAACTTACTATCTCTATCAGAAATAATACTTCTTGATAATCCATGCAATCTTACAATCTCTTTAAAGAAAACTTTAGCGACATGCTCAACATCTGATGTCTTCTTACATGGTATGAAATGAGCCATCTTAGAAAATATATCCACTACAACAAATATGGAATCATACCCCTTCATTGTCTTAGGTAATCCAAGAGCAAAATCCATACTAATATCACTCCAAGGTTTCTCAGGAATAGTAATAGGTGTATACAAACCAGTATTTTGACTCACTCCTTTTACAATTTGACAAACTCCACAACTCTTTACAAATTTTTGAACATCCTTATACATTTGTGGCCAATAATACTTCTCTTTTAGCAAACTCAATGTCTTGTAATTCTAAAATGTCAAGCCAATCCACCACTATGTTTTTCCTTAATTAGATTCAACCTCATAGAACTTCTAGGAATAGACAACTGGATACCTTTGAGCAACATACCTTCTTGAATGAAATACTCATCATACTTATTAATGTGATTGGTCATATTTGGTGCTCTACACTCTCTCCACACCTCAGAAAAATCAAGATCAACATCATACAACTCTTTCATTTCATCAAAAACAAGAACTTCAACCTTTATTTTAGTCAACAAAGAACATCTTCTACTCAATGTATCATAAATTTTGTTAGTAAGTCCAATCTTGTGCTTAATGACAAATGTAAAATTTTGCAAATACTCAAACCACTTCATATATCTCTGATTCAACTTATGTTGACTTCCCAAGTATTGTAAAGCTTTATAGTCAATATATAACACAAAATCCTTAGGAATCAAATAATGTCTCCACTTCTTTAATGCTTGAACAATAGCATAAAAATCTTGATCATACACAGAATAATTCCTTTTAGCATCATTCAACTTTTCACTAAAGAAAGAAATAGGCTTACTTTCTTGACTTAATATAGCTCCTATTGTGTTACCACTTGCATCATATTTCAATTTGAAATACTTTTTTGAAATTAGGCAAAGCCAATGAAGGCAATTCAACAACCTTTTGTTTCAAAGTCTCAAAACTATTATCAGCTCCATGTGTCCACTTGAATTTATTTTTATGTCCCCTCATCGTCTCAGTCATAGCATTGCAAAAAGTATTGAAATTATTTATAAACTCTCTATAAAAACTAGCCAAACTATGAAATGATCTTACCCTACCCACATTCTCAGGTGTAGGTCATTCCAAAATTGTGTTAACATTTTTAGGATCCATCTTCAATCCATTAGATGAAATCACAAATCCCAAATACACAATCTCCTCTTGCATAAAAGAACACTTTTTCAACTTTTCCTCTTTCAACCTCTGCAATACTTATCTAATATGCTCAAGATTTTCTTCCTTAGTCTTGCTAAATATCAAAATATCATTCAAATAAACAATCACAAACTTACCCAATAATCTTTTCAAAACTTCATTCATCAACCTCATGAAAGTACTAGGTGCATTAGTTAAACCAAAAGGCATAACCAACCATTCATACTGTTAGAAACATTAATCTTCACTTGGATGTATTTAATTGGGATATTCCAAGGATCCCTAAATGTAGTTTTTCCTATTGTACACATGTGGAGGACATGTCATTATTTTTCCTTTATTCTACATGTGAGGACAACTCATTTTTATAATTCCTTTATTAAGGAATTTAGCTTATCCTCCTTAATAGGATCTTGACACTTTGCACACACCTATTATGAATGTGGCATTCATAGAAATGGGAGTTACACATGCGAACACATGCAACTCCTTTCTCATCTCTTTAAAAGAGATGCTCCTCTCTCCTTCTTCTCTACAAATCACTTTGATGTTATTATATTGAGCTATTTTGCTCCACCACTCTCTCTCTCTCTCTCTCTTCTCTAGGTATTTGCCTTCATTCATAATACTCACAAGGGGTTTTCTTTGCTTTCCCCTTATAAATCCTTGTCTCCATTGTTGAACTATCTTGGTGTATGCTCTTGGATTTTGCTTTTCTCATGGAAACATTGTTTCACACTTAACTTACTTGGATTTTTTTTGTTCCTTGCTCTATTTTATCGTTTCTTACATGGTATCAGAGCTTGGTTACTAATCTTTGTTTTAGATTTTGTGTTGAAGGTTGCCATTCATTGGAGCACACCTTATTTGGAGACATTATTGAGAGAAGAAGTTTGTGTTGTGGTTGTTTGCTCATCGTAACATCTTGTGTGTGTAGGTTTTATTTTATATTTACTTTTATCATCTTTTATCATTTCTTTTACTAACCCTCTTTGGAAGGCTTGTCGCCAAAAGGTTTTCCTATCAAAAATTTCATTTTTTTTTGCTCTTGTTTTGGAAGGTGTGCTACCAAAACAAGAAGCATTTATTATATAGCACTCATTTATTATAAATTGTGCAATTTTTAATTTTAAATATTTTAAATATTTATTCTAATGTACGTAGAATAGTAGTATTTAATTTGTGCAAATTTATAGATTAATTATTATCATTTAATTTTAAAAAAAATTCCCTACAATAATATTAAGGAAATAATAATCCTAAGTGTGATTTTAAAAACCTCAGGACATTCAATAGATTAATTTTTTTTTTTTTTAATTTAGAAATTTAATATATTTCCTACTCATATTTTTTAAAAATTTAATATATTTCCTAATCTATTTTTTTTGTATTTTAAATATATTTTAATGTATATCTTAAATTATCTATTTTGAAAATTTAAATTTTTTAAAAAAAATCTATGAGATTTTAATTAGTATCTTGTTCTTTCCAATTTGGAATCTTACCTTTTGAGTTTTTCAAGATCGGTCAGGATCTTTTCTTGATTTCTTTTTAAGAATCTTTCCTTCATTTTCTTTCTTGTCGTACACCATAGTCATGCTTCTTTGCAAGGTTCTTTTTATAAACCTCGCTTTGTGGCAAGATAAGGGTTTCAATTTTATTGTTTTCATTTGTTCGGCTAGATTCTTTTCTCATTTCTCTACCATTTTTCTTGATCTGTGCTTTCAGTTCTCACCCCCCTTTGCCAAGCATTTTACATTTTACGCATTTTTTTTGTTGCATGTGTTAAGTTGTTTGCTTCTCTTGTTTTATTTCTGCTTTGCACTCCTTGCATCTGTTTGAGAAGGTTGAGCGAGTGTGAGTGACTGTTTGGAGATGCCTGTTGAGAGAGTGGGAGTGCCTGAAGTGACTAGAGATGCCATTAACCTTTTTTGGTGCCACTGTTGTAGCACATGTGTTAAACCAGCATGATCTTCCTCTCTGAACCTGCGAATACGACATTGTTTTTAATGCTTTCCTCATTATTTTAGTAACCTTTTTTTTTTTCCAAATAGCCTGTTCTTGTTTTGGGCTTCACATTGTTTTAATAGCTTTGATTAGCTCTTAAATAGTTTTTAATAGCTTTTCTTTTTTTTTAATAACTTTGAAATGCTTTTCTCATTTTTTTTTTATCGCTTATGAATTTTTATTCATCCATCTTTTAATAGCCTTTTCACATTATTTTTTAATCATTTCTCTAATTTAGTTTTTTTTGTTTCACTTGAATTTATTCAAACCTTTTTTTTTTTCCTCTCCTATCTTCATCAATTTAATTTTTTTTCGAATCTTTAAATAATTTCAAGGTAACACATTAAGTTATATCGCTTTCATTATTAATTCTTTATATAGTTTTCTTTGGAGTAATGCTTATTATTTATAAAAAAATTTAGTGGTACTATAATGAAGTTATAAAATTAATTTATAACTTCAAAATCTTGACCCCTTATACCTTTTTTTTTTATCATTTTACGTCATTAGGAATCCTAAATATAGAGATTTGGATTCGTCTGTCTGTCATTCGTTTTGTGCTATAATCATTTCATCATTCATTTTTTTTCTTCAGGCTATATCATTTACTTATTCTAAAACGCCTCTGCATTATTATTTTTTGTTTCAGATTAACCATTGTGTTAACATTTCTTTGCAGGGTTGTATCATTTTTTTTCAAAAACTTATTCTTAGTTCCATCTACACATTTTGTTTTAATTCAAGTTAACGTATAAGTAATATTTCTATTAAGGGGGACCCTTTTTTTCATAAAGATGTCAACCTTAATTCTAGAAATAAAACTTAATACCTCTAATTACCACTCGTGGAAAACACATTTTTCATTCATTTTTCATTTTAAACACTTGTTTGAGATAGCCACTAATCCTTCTGTTGAACCTGGTTCAGCAGCTACCCAAGATGAAAAAGATACTTGAAAACTTAAAAATGAAGAAGCTTTACGTTTAATTGGTATTTTCATTATTCCATATTTATATGTTTTAATTGCACATTTTTCTAAAGCTCATGATGCTTGGTCAATTTTGCAAACCAAGTATGATGCAGATGAATCCCGTAAAATGCAGTTGTAGGATCAACTTGAAGATCTCAGGTATAGAGATTTTAAGACTATAGATGAATTTTTGTTAAAATTTGATTCTATTAAAAGTCAACTTGTTGCTTAGGTGTTCAATTAGATGACATTTTCCTAATTCATATTATTCTTAAAAAGTGTCTTCCTAGACAATTTCAATAGTTTATAACTAATATTCATGCATAGCTTGCATTCCTTCATTAACTGCCCAGTTAACTTATGTTATTTTTCAAAATTTATTAAGATAGGAAGAAGCTAAGCTAATTCAGTTTGGTACTCTTAAATCAACTGAACATGCCTTTATGTCTTAGAATTCAAATAATAATAATTTTCGTTCAAATAATAATAATAATCATAATAACAAACACTATAATAATAATTCTAATAATAAATCTCATGCCAAATATAATAATAATAACAATAACCATAACAATCATCATAATAACAATTGTAATAATAATAATCAAAGGAACCATTCAAATTCCAAACCTCATTGTTCTTATTGTGGCAAAGATGGTCATATTGTCAATAACTGTTTTAAAAAGAAAAATGATAAAAAACTTATGAACAACAGTAATCATAATAAAAAATCAAATCATTAAAAAGGTAACTCTACTAGTTCTAATTCTTGTCGTGCTTTTACTTGTAGCTTTAATTTTTGTAGACCTTTAGAGTGGATTGTTGACAGTGGTGCATCACAACATGTAACTTCTCATAAGGAAATTTTTGATTCTCTACAACCTGATATTGCTAGCATTCCTATTCAGTTGGCTAATAATTAAACTTGTAAAGTTGAAGGTTTAGGTGATGTCACTATTCCTAATGGTAAATTGCATGTGTATTGTGTGTACCTGATCTAAAAACTAATTTGCAAAATGTTTCAAAGTTATGTCAGGACTATAAAGTTGAATTTTATAAAGATACGTGTTATGTGATAGATCCTCAAACTAAACAAGTGATTTCTCATGCTAAAATGGATAATGACAACTTATTTAAATTCCATGAATTTGCTAGTTCAGGATATTCTTTACATACTTCCATTGATTTCAATATATGGCATGAAATACTTGGCCATTTAAATTAGGATTATATTAATTTAATGCAAAAAAGCAATATGGTTGATGGCTTGCCTCACATTATTCCTTCTAAGATTTCTTGTACTAGTTGTATGAGTGGCAAGATGCATAGGGAGCCCTTTCCAAGTGGTAAATCATGGCAGGCAACTCATAAGTTGCACCTTGTCCATAGTGACCTTTTGGGCCCCATGGAGAATATCTCCATCCAAGGTTCTCGATATGCACTTACCTTTGTTGATGATTTTTCTAGATGAACTTGGATCTATTTTTTGCATGGCAAGGATCAAGTTCTTGATATATTCATTGAATTTCAGTTATATGTTGAAAGGCAATCTGATTTTAAACTTAAAATTCTCAGATTTGATAATGGAAAGGAATATGTGAATAATGCTTTTCACTCTTATTTGAAATCATGTGGAATTAAACACGAGCTTACTATTCCTTATACACCATAGCAAAATGGTGTGGCAAAAAGAAAGCATCAGACCATTGTAGAAATGGCTAGATGCATGTTGCATGCTAAGAATCTGCATTATAAATTTTGGGCTGAAGCCATGTTTTGTGCAACTTATATTCTTAATAGGACTCCTACCAAAGCTCTCAAGGATATTACTCTAGAAGAGGCTTGGTTTGGTAGGAAACTTGATTTACATCATTTGCAAATTTTTGGATCTGGTGCTTATGTTCATACTCCTAAATAGAAAAGGCATAAATTAGATGCTAAGTCTTCTCCTTATATTTTTCTTGGTTATGACGAAAACACTAAGGGTTATCGTGTTTATGATTCTACTACTAACAAAGTTCAAGTTGCTAGAGATGTTTGCATTGCAGAAAATGGTGTTCATGACTACTCTACTACACATGATGCAGAATTCAATGGCACTAAAATTGTGCTAGTGGAGGACCAAACTCCTTCTCTTAACCCTACTCCTCCTCTTAACCCTACAACTCAAGCACCACCTATTATTTCTGCTTGTACTAGTAATGATATTCAAGTAACTACTAATGATGCTTTTATTGATAATGATTCTTCCTCTAGTGATGATTCCATTACAACTAAGTGTAAACCTAAATGGGCTCAAAACTTAGTCAATGAAAATGATGATTACATTTCTAGATTTGGTGGAATTAAAGATAGATGGATTAATTATTGTAATTATGCTTTGATGACTACTATTATGAATTCTAATTATCCTAAGTCTTTTGATCAAGCTAACTCTCAACCTCATTGGCAAAAGGCCAAGCAAGAGGAATATGACTCTTTAATTGCTAATCAAACTTGGGACTTAGTCAATTTACCTCATGGAAAGAATATAGTTTCATGTAAATGGTTATACAAAACAAAATTGAATGCTAATAATGAAATTAGTAAATTTAAGGCTAGATTAGTTGCCAGAGGTTTTTCACAAATTGAAGGATTAGACTATAATGAAACTTTTTCTCTTGTTGCTAAAATGCCTACTATCAAATTAGTTCTTGCTTTAGCATCTAAAATGAATTGGCCCATTCATCAAATGGATGTTAAAATTGCCTTCTTAAACGGTGATTTACATGAAGAAATCTATTTGGATCAACCTCTTGGATTTGTTAAGAAAGGTAGTGAAAATCTAGTTTGCAAATTTAAAAAATCTATTTATGGTCTTAAACAATCACCTAGAGAATGGTATTCTAAAATTAATTCATTCTTTATTTCTCAAGGCTTTTCTAGAAGTAAGAATGATCCTAATTTGTACATTAAACATACTGAAGATGATATTATCATTGTTATTGTTTATGTGGATGATCTAATTCTCACTTCTAGTTCGGATGCTTTAATTTCTGATATTAAGTTTCTACTTAAACAGAAATTTTAGATGACTGATTTAGGTATTTAAGATGAATGATTCTAACCATGTTTCAATTCCATGTGAATTAGGAAATAAATTAATGGTTGATATGAATACTGATTTTGTTGATGAAACTTTGTATAGACAATTGGTAGGAAGTTTAAATTATTTAACTCTTACTAGACTTGATATTGCTTATAGTGTTGGTTTAGTTTCTAGATTTATGTCTAAACCTCAGCAAACTCATTTTAAAGTTGCCGAAAGAATCTTAAGGTACATTAAAGGAATTATTAATATGGGATTATTTTATGATGCCAAGTCTGAATTTATTTTACATGGCTATACTGATTCCAATCTAGGTGGAGATCCCAATGATGGGAAATCCACTTGTGGCTATTGTTTCTTTGTTGGTTCAGGTGCAATTTCTTGGAAAAGTTAAAAAGAACACTCTATTTCCCTTTTCTCAACTAAAGGTGAATACAAAGGTTGTACCAATGTAGCTAAGGAAGTATTATAGCTTAGAAGACTTCTTGAAGATTTGCATCTACCTCAACAAGCACCTACCCCTGTAAATTGTGACAATCAAAGTGTTATTGCCTTGGCAAAGAATCCAATTTTTCATGCAAGAACCAAACATATTTCACTTCAACATCACTTCATTCGAGAACAAGTTGAAGACAAGAAAATTACTCTCATTTGTTGTAAGGGTGAACATCAAGTGGCTGATATTTTGACAAACCCACTTTCTAAAGAGAAATTTCAATTTCATTGTAAAAATTTGGGTTTACAACCCTTTGATGTAAGCTCGCCAACTAAAGATTAAGGGGGGGTGTTAGAAACATTGATCTTCACTTGGATGTATTTAATTGGAATATTCCAAAGATCCCTAAATGTAGTTTTTCCTATTGTACACATGTGGAGGACATGTCATTATTTGTCCTTTATTCTACATGTGACGACAACTCATTTTTATAATTCCTTTATTAAGGAATTTAGCTTATCCTCCTTAACAGGATCTTGACACTTTGCGCACACCTATTATGAATGTGGCATTCATTGAAATGGGAGTTACATATGCGAACACATGCAACTCCTTTCTCATCTCTTTAAAAGAGATGCTCCTCTCTCCTTCTTCTCTACACATCACTTTGATGTTATTATATTGAGCTATTTTACTCCACCACTCTCTCTCTCTCTCTTTTCTAGGCATTTTCCTTCATTCATAATACTCACAAGGGGTTTTCTTTGCTTTCCCCTTATAAATCCTTGTCTCAATTGTTGAACTATCTTGGTGTATGCTCTTGGATTTTTATTATCTCATGGTAACATTGTTTCACACTGAACTTACTTGGATTTTTTTCATTCCTTGCTCTATTTTATCATTTCTTACATGGTATCAGATCAAGGAATGAAAACAAAATCTCAATAAGCAAAATCCAAGAGCATACACCAAGATAGTTCAACAATGGAAACAAGGATTTATAAGGGGAAAGCAAAGAAAACCCCTTGTGAGTATTATGAATGAAGGAAAATGCCTAGAGAGAGAGAGAGAGAGAGAGAGAGAGAGAGAGAGAGAGAGTGGTGGAGAAAAATAGCTCAATACAATAACATCAAAGTGATGTGTAGATAAGAAGGAGAGAGGAGCATCTCTTTTATTGTTTCTTACACATACAAACCATCTTTTGTCTTGAAAGCAGTCTTCAATTCATCACCTTCTCTGATTCTGATCTAATCATAGCCACTCTTCAAATCAATCTTGGTAAAATACTTTGCTCCACTCAAACAATCCATTATGTCATCCATCCTCAGCATAGGAAATCTATATTTGACTATGATTTTGTTAATTGCTTTTGAATCAGTACAAATTCTCCATTCTTTTTAGGTGCTAATACAATAGGTACAACACATGGACTCAAACTTTCTCTGATCAAACCTTTCTGCAACAACTCATGCACTTTTTTGTTAAGCTCCTCATTCTTTGTAAGTGTCAATCTATATGGTATTTTTTTTGGAAAACTAGCTCTAGGAATCAGATCCATACAATGACTTATGCTTCTTACTAGAGGTAAACCATTAGAAATATCATCAGCAACAATTTTTTTATATTCATTTAGCAATTTTGCAATTTCTGTTGTTACTTTGTCATGACCAACTTCTACTACTTGGTCATAATACCAACACTTGGTCCTCTAGGAACTATAGCAAAACAAACTTGATTCTTCTTTACTTCCTTTTCAAATTTCTTTCCATTAACCATGCAAACTTTTATTGTAGTACAACTAACCTCATCTAGGTTTTCAATCAAAGGCAGCAATGTTTGTTTCTTCCCATTTACCCAAAGAGTATATTGATTCAATCTTCTATCATGCACAACATATCTTTCATATTGCCAATTTCTACCCAACAAAATATGACAAAAATCCATGGGCATAATATCACACAACACTTCATCAAAGTAATGTCCAATCTTAAGCTTCACAAAACATTATTCACTTACCAATATCTTATGCTCATCTTTGATCCATGAAACATGATAGGGTTTGGGATGCTTCAGCCTCTACAACTACAACTTTGTAACCAGCTCTTTTGATGCCAAATTTGTTGAACTTCAAGTATCAATGATAACCTTGTAGCATTTTCCATTCATCTTACATATGGTGTTGAAAAGACTTCTTCTAAGGACAGGTTCCTCATTGCTTCCCTTATTACATAAGGTTCTTCTCACCATCAAATTTTCTCTAGCCTTAGGTTCACTTGGTGAACTCTCAATGTCTTCTTGAATCACAAAATCTCTATTATTCTACCCACTTTTAGAAGATCTACATTCAAAGGATCTATGCCCTTCTTTACCACATTTGAAACAATTACCAAAAAAATCACCTCTAGGATAAGAATTACCTCTTCCTCAATAAGATAGTACCTCCTTGGTATGAGCTACCACCTTTCCACTGGTCTTGTCTTTGTCATCATTCTTCCATTTAGATTTTCTTTTATCCTACACAAAACTTTCAGATTTGCCACCTTCATCATAAGATCTACCTCTGTCTCGCTAGAATCTACCACCTCTACCTCTTTGTCTTTGTTCATGCTTCTTTGCTAAGATCTCCTTAGCTTTCAAGGCATATTGATATGCTTCTTCTACACTTTCCAATTTCACAAAACTTATTTCATCTTGAATTCTTGATCTTAGTCCATTTATGTACCTTGCAATTTTCTCAACATCATCATCCACATGTATAGATTTGATGTCTAATCTATAGAATTCCTTGGTATACTCTTTCATAGTCATGTCCTTTTGTTTCAAATTTTGCATTTTTCTCAACAAGATAACTTGGTAATTAGTAGGAAGGAATTTTTTCTTTACCTTGTTCACCATCTTCACCCAAGTTCTGATCTTCTACTTTCCTCTCCTTTTTATATCAATTTGCAAATGCTCCCATCATAGTCAAGCATGACCTTTCATTCTAGTAGTTGCAATCTTCACCTTCTTATTATCAGGAGTGTTTTCATACTCAAAGAACTTCTCCATATCTAAGATCCAATCTAACACAACATTGGTATCCAACTTTCCATCATAAGGAACAACTTCTATAGTAGGCTTTGAATTTTCCCTAGGTAATACTCGCAACAATCTTTCCTCATCTTGATCTTCTTCAAGTTCTAGATTTAGGTTTGGTGTTGCTACTTCATCATCACTTACATCATCAAGATGCACTCCTCTCCTCTGGGTTGTCTCCATAGCATCTAATCTAGCTGTAATTTATCTCAATTGATCTAATATAGCATTATCAACATTTCCTCTACCACAAACTATCTTTAGAAATCAGGTTCTTGCAAGATTGTAACCCTCTGCAAGTTATAGGCCAAATCTGTAGATCTGCAACCCTACAACCAAATCCAAATTAGGGTTCTACATGATCCAATCTCCACAAGGATGAATCTCAAGCTCTGATACCACCTAATGCAAGGAATAATAGGAAAAAACTAGGGCCAATGGAACACCCAGCTCTCAAAACCACGCTGCAAGAGTTAACAGAATGAAAGCAAAGATAGAGAACAACAACCAAAGGAGAAAGATGAGTAAAATACTTTTATTGATTCATCAAATATTCAATATACATGCCCAACTATAAGGCCTTCTGGGTTATAGCCAAATATGAATACATTCAAATCCAAGATGCAACAACAAATTTGTACTTTCCAGTTTTGCTCTGCAATCCTCTTCAAAATTGCCTCTTAACTTTTAACTGCCCTAGCTCCTAGCCTCAACACTCTATTTATACTAGCCAAAATGGCTTATAGATCATTCTAGAACATGGAGAAGCCACAAGTGTAGGAGTTGACAATCCAACTCCGATAATGTGCTAAGATCACCTATAATGCAAATAGCTTGCTGAAGAGAAACCTAGGGAGCAAAGAGCTTGAAGCAAATTTTGCAGAAGAGAATATTTCACAATAGAAAATTAGAATTGCTATGTGAAAATAGGATGAATTTACAATGAGTGAGAGACCGAATAAAAAAAGCCTCATGGAAGCTTGTAGAACAAGCTAGAATGAGGTAGGAGATAAGGTTGACAACTAAGCACACATCCACAAGAGGTGGAAAAGATAAGTATGCTAAAGGGAACAAACTCCCGTGTTGTCAACAACTAACCTCAACTACATGCATTAACCTAAGTAAGCTTAAGTAATAGAATAAATAATTAATAATTAATTAATTATTTAATCTAACATCAAGTCAGCTCTTAGCAAATATTAAATGAAAATAAACCTAACATTAAATACACAAGTTGGCCAACATTAGCAATTAACTGTCCAAAAATTGATGTCCAAGAAAAATTGTGATATCTCCTAGCTCTAATTGAGTTACAACTCATAATTCAAACTGTGGGTATATATTTAGGTCATCTACAACCCCTTAAGTGCACAAAGTCTGATTCATAAAGGAAAAGTGTGCATCTATTTCGAAAGTTGAGCACAGAAAATTATTGCGTAGAACTACCAAAAATCAATGTTCTAGGAGAATTTCCATATCTCCCAACTCATAAAGAGTTAGAACTTGTACCTTGGATCATAGATATTAATCTAGGCCCTCTTTAATCCTTGAAGTGCACAACCATTCATTAATTATGAAAAATTAGTTACATAGTCTACAACACACACCTAGAAACTAGAAAATATAGCTTCAGCAGAACACAATTTTAGTAGCAAGATAAAAACTGAAAACATGCAAGATAGCAATGTAACCTAGGATGCTTCTACACCAGAACCTATACTAGGGGTTTGGGAAAATGAAAAAATTACTAAGGGGTCCCCATGTCTCCTTGAAATGGGGTGTACATTGTGAAACCACAACAATATGTATGGAGACTGAGAATGGAGGTGTTAGGGTTGCATTTGTTTCAAGGAAAGAAATAACTTTGCATATAGATGGAGTAGGACAATTTTTACTAATGAAATGAATCAAGTTTAACCAAGTTTGAGAGAAAAGTATAAAGATTGAAAGATTCTTAATCCCTGATTATTTTTTCCTACTTGCATAATGTCATCAACATGTCCCTTATCTATTTCTTGAGGATTCTTTATATATAATTCATGGTTACTACCCATTGAAGAAGTGCAATGAATATTGTGTGACTGTTCTCTATTTTCTTGGCATGCATATGTGCAACACCTCATTGGTATTCTGATTTGTGGTGAAGTGTGAGTTAATATCCATGGGATTATGTAGATGCCAATGGCAAGTAGAGACATGGGTGGATTGTGGATTAGGACTATCAATGCCCATAGCATCACTGTGGGTTGTTGATCATGCTCTATTTGAAATAGTTTTGTATCTCAATGTTCAAACATAGATTTGTTATCTCAGTTTTGATTTGTATTTGAGCCTAAAATAGTATCACTGATCAAAACTCTCTTCACCATTATTATTGGAATGACTCCACATATATTCATTGGATGAAAAAAATATAGGGATTGGAACTAAAACTAAAGTAGATGAAAAAACATTTAGAGAAAAAGTATTCTGCAAATTTTTACCAATGCTAATGTTATTATCAAACATGTAGAAGGGAAAAAATTTACTCACTGATTTTTCTTCTATGTTGAGTGCTGAAAAATTCTTTTCATTGAAGACTGTCTTTTCTCCTTATGAATTTCTTTTCAACCAGATCCCCAATTCAGTAATCAAATTGGTCTTCTCAATAACCCACAAATATACCTCTTTGAGATTACGGATCAAATTTTGGCTTCTTTTCTTTTGGGACATGAACATATGCTTCACATCCAAATATCAGACACAAGAATGTGAAACTCTCTTACCCTACCATTCTTCCTCGCAGTGTACCAAAATGAAACTGAGATGAGGGACTTCAATTGATGAAGTAAATTGTTGTATTACATGCCTCTGCCCAAGACTCTTTTCCCACATTGGCATTAGAAAGCATACATCGAGCTTTCTCAAGGATTATTTGATTCATCCTCTCAACTGCTCCATTTTCCTGAGAAGTGACTAGAATAATCTTAATTCTATGGATTCCATTATCTTCACAAAAAGAATCAAATTCTAATAACAAAACTCACCACCATTATCAATTTGCAAAAATTTGATCTTACGACCAATCTAATTTTCAACTAATTCTTTAAAAATCTTAAACATGTTGAGTACATCAGACTTTTTGTGAAGCATAAATATGCAAACTTTTCTTATGCAATGATCAAGAAATGTAACCAAATAATTTTCTTTTCCAATGGAGGCTACCACAGTGGTTCCAAATACATCAAAGTAGACCAACGCTAACGGTGTGCTCTTCTTGTCATGTATAGACTTCAAGAAGCTGATCCACTTCTATTTTCCATAAAGACAATGTTGGAAAAGTTACAAACCAATAGATTTTAGCCTCAATAATGGTTCCTTCTTATGCATAACAGCAACACCTTTTTTGCTCATGTTACTAAGCCTTTAATAACATAGTTCAAAGTTGTTGTCCACAACTATCATAGTCACCTCCACTTCACCAATATTTTCTATAATGTATAAACTACCAACTTTGTCTCCTTTTGCAACTACCATGGAACCTTTTGTAACTTTTCATGTGCTAGTTAGAGTAGTAAGAAAACCTTGTGTTTAGAGATGACTTACTAAAATTAGATTTCATTTTAATTTGGGAATATGATGCACATATTTCAACAACAATTCACCACCTCCTTCTTAATGACAACAAAATATCACCTCTACCAATGATTTCACATGCTTTATCATCTCCTAAATATACCTCTCCAAACTTACCTTCTTGATAGTTTGTGAAGTATTTCCTACATGGGGAGGTATGAAATGAAGCATTAGAATCCAATACCCAAGAGGCTAAAGTAGTCTTAGTTGTTGATAGTTTCTAGCATCTTTCCTAACATGACAAACTTTGCCAAAAAACCAACAATCACATTTTCTCACCTTTGACTTCGATTGCGTTGCTGATTTGGATATTCTATGATGATTATTTATCCCTCTATTGTAGATCCTTCCTCTATTCTTGATACTTAAAGATTCATCAAATGGTGATTCTTGATTATTTATCCTCATATCCTCACTAAGAAGAGTGGCTACCACATCATCATAAATCACCATTTTCTTGCCAAAAACCAAAGGGCTTACCTTTGTCACCACTATCACCACACCATCCCAACTATTTGGTAAAGAACATAATAAGAGAATAATTTTTTTCTCATCATCTTGAGGCATGCCAACTAAATTGGCTTGACATAACAATGTATTCAATTCATTGATGTAATTGGACATAACAGTTCCTTCCTTCATCTTGAGCTTATAGAGCTTCTTCATGATAAAAATTTTATTTTTTGCTAATGTCATTTCATAAATGGCTTTGAGCTTGTCCTAAATGACTTTTGTTGTATTTTTTTTCAATACATTGAACCAAATATTTTGAGATAGGGAGAGAAAAATTGTTGCTTCTTTTCATCGAGTTTCCCAATCTTCACCTTTCATTGAAGAGAGCTTCTTTGTTTTTCTCCCATGTGCAAGTGCAAAATCTTGCTTAATCAACAATGATAGCATTTGTACTTTCCATAAACTCAAATTTTGTTTAGAGAATTTTTGTGCCTTCAAGTTTTCCATGACTCTGAAATTTTAACTACTGAAATCATGCCCAACAACTCTGCCATGGTCTGATACCACTATGAAGACAATTTGAAAGTGCAAAACTAAAATAATAGAACAACAAGAAGAATTACAACACATAAGTGTTTATAGTTGTTCGAAAAAACATTTTCCCACATCCATAGTGATCAAGGAAATCTCTTATTATTTTTGAATGCTTTTCTTTACATCACAACTATAGCTTCAACTTGTGTATTACAATTGTATCAATAAACCTCCAAATACATATATTTATAGAGACTCGTAAGAATTGAAGAGTCGTATTAATTTGGAGGGAAAAATATTAAATTGTGATAGTAAAATATGAAGTTGTTGGTCTTCACATATAGAAAATAGTATAGATGTCATTCAAATAATAGAAAAACTTCAGTGAAATAATAAAAAGGATCATATTAATATATTGATTAATCATATGTCTAGAGCACCTTTGATGATTGATTATGCTTAAGAAAAGATGGAAAAATGTCACGGAGTAATATCATAACTCTATCAAACGATTTAATGTTTCATTAATACTTGTCATTTTTGTAATTATAAACAAAGTCTTATGCTTACATGGACTTAAATCATAGATTTAATGTCATATGTCATTTTTAAAAAATGGGGGTCTAATAGGTTTATTTCATTTAATAAAATTAAATAACATTATTTTATTTAGAAATAAAGTTTATTAGAAATTATAGAGCTAGAAAGGAGAAATGATTTTTTCTTTTTTCTTTTTAAAGAAATTTGCTCTCCAAAATCCACTACTCTCATTTTTCAAAATTTGATATGGAATAGAATGGTCAATGAAATATGATTTGGTTTGAAGCATTTAGATAGGAATATGTAGGAGATTGTGTTTGAGTATGCATTTGAACATTTGTGAGGTGTGTTTAAGGTTCTTTTTGTCTCAAATTTTTACTAAAATAGGGCAAATTTGTCATTTCTCCTCCTTTGACTGATGTTTTTTCATTTAAAAGGTTTCAAATGAATTAGTCAAGGATAAAACCTCTCAATGTCTTCTATTTCATGATTTTATTTGTCATATGATTTATCTTGTTTAATTTTGAATTAACTTTCCCAAACACTAGTATAATGTCCACATTTTTGAGAAATACTTGAAATTTGATTTTATGTGAAAAGTATTTTGTTGGAAATATTAGAATCAAAGAATATATTTTTAAAAAATGAAAAAATAAAAGCTTGACAAATTTTCAAGCTATTTTAATGAGTTTTTTATTAACTTTTAGTTTTTTAATGCATTTGAAAAAATAAACAATTGAATATTTGTCATGGATTTGAGGATTGTAATTTAATTTGTTTAAAAATTATACCCATTTTTATAATGTTGAAATGTTGTTGATTAATATTTTTTATGCTTGTTCAAAATTGAAAAAGTTGATTATTTCATGTGATTTACAATTTTTGAAAAAAAAAATAAAAAATCATGTGTAGCTCATGAAATATTAAAGAATATCCATTGAAAACATGTTTGATATTTATCTAAAAATTATAGTTGTGCATTATTTTTTTATGCCCTTTTTAGTGGGAGTTATGATTATTTCATGGTTGCTTTCAATACTTGAGCTAAATCTAAGAGTTTAGAGGTTTCAATTGTTATATGATTACTAAAATCTTGGTTTGTTGAAAGGATGGATTACCTCACGGTGTGGATCAACAATCAAGAGTTCAAGAATGAATTGTTTAATTGTTAAAAAAAAACATAATCACAAACAATTAAGACTTCAAAATTCTTAAATAACCAAAACAACTATGAAGAAGCAACATTACTATTCATGGCACTCCATGAATACACTCTTAAAGATGAATATATAGACAAGCTAATTATTATGGAAGTATTATTTTATATGATTTTTATTATGAATATTTACTCCATAATTGACATGAGTTAAGTCATCTTCCCAATGTGTGTGCTTGGATCTTATCACACCTCCTAGCATTAGGAAGCTCACCTCTTTGGCTTCATGTGGTTGGGTGGTATGATAACTATTATTATTTTATCAAGGTTTTAAGGTTTAAGAGTTGAGTTGGCTCCTTGGAATCTACCCTATCTTATATTTACTTTACATGTTTAATTTCAATCTTATGCTTCAAAGGTGCAATTGATGATACTTGAGTCCTACCATATTGCAATGTTAATGTTTATTAGGCCATTTCATGAACACAATTTTTAGAAAATGAATATACCAATATTAATGAATTTAGGAAAATTGTGTGTCAACTTAAAATAAATCATTTAGTTACAACATCAAATCCTTCTTCAACTCTATTTTTTTGATAAAACCATAAAATCGAACTCTAAGTGTTCCAAACTTCAATGATTGAGCTTGCACTCTTTGAATTTTCATAGAGTCCATGAAAGCATTAGGCATTAGATTTGAACCAAAATCATCAAAGAGTGAAATTCATATTTACAAAATATTTTTAGTTGTCTCATCCCAATCCCTAGTTGGAAAACTATGGTTTCTATTCTTGCATTGTTGAAATTACCAAACATTAGGCATTGAGACTATGGGCTTTCCCTTAACCAAGCTGCCCTATTTGCAAATTAGTTAAGGGATTTAATGTTGATCCCTAATTCCTTGAGACTTCCTCTTCTAGATTTTGTAATTACCATGTTTGTCAAGCTTCATCTTTTGGGGTTGAATCTTGATGGTTATATTTTTTTGGGAAACTTGAGGTAGTCATGAGATGACTTTGTGACCTATTATATCAGAGAAAGGTTGTAGATCTACTCCTACTACCCATTTTTCATTAGGGGAATCTCAAAGGCCTACCCTTAATAACCAATAGCATAAGATATAAGGTTCAAGGCCTACCCTTGTACTCCTATTGCAATTATATTGTCAAAGGTTGCAGATGGATCCTCTACTCTAACTCTTGTCATCCTTGGGGTAAGAGTTCAGTCAAACCTCAACCATTAATGATTGATGAAGTGGGATAAGAGTAATGTCTCCTAGTTAGGAAACCTCTTGAGTAGGTCATCTTTTGTTTTTGAGGATTGTCCTTGGCATTTTTGAGTGGTTCTTGGGTGATCCCATAATCATTGATTACAAGCTTGGTCCATCCCATTTTTTTATTTAAGCCTTGAGAGTTCCCAATTGAAGGAATCAATTCAAGAGAGCTAGATAAATATCTCTTCTATTAAACCCTATTGAATATAATCCCTATAGTGTTAAATTGTACCTTTGAAAAAGCCTCTTTTGCACCTATCAATATACGACCTAAAGCCACTTTTACTTTACCTTTTTGGAGGAAAAAGTTCATTTAGAAGTTATTTTTCAAGTATGTAGCATTCATTATGGACTTTCCAAAAAAATATAATTTTGAATATATTATAAAAATTAAGTTCATCATTTCACACATGGAAAAATAGAAAATAAAAAAAAAATTGTAGAAAATATATTTTCCCTAGGTTTTAGTATCCTCGTTTCAAAATAGAAAGGAAAAGTTAATTCAAATACATAGAAAATAGGTTATGAGAGATGACATACATCTTTGTCTCAATTACATTTACTTTGACTTCACAAATTAACTAAAAATATTTATGGAATGAAAAATATCCATACAATATATATTGATGTGGAAAGTCTATATTTTTAAATTACACTTTTATTCTTTATATTAAAAAGTATTTTTGATATAATTCAACAACAAAAGAATGGCATTGATCCTTACAAAATTGCAACCCAAGGATGTAAAATCCATGTACCAAAATTTCATTTACAATAGGGAAAGAAAACAAACCATTGATAGGACTAATAGAACAACTAGTAATATATCAAGAGTGGGTAGATAACTCACCCACATCGTGGGAATCAGAAAGAGAGACTAATGAGTGATTTTTCATTCTCCAGCTAACAACTATACTACCACTAGGGTCCTCACCACATGGGGGAGGACAAGGTGGAACCTTCTTTGTGAAATTGTCAACACAAGGACCATAATGCTCACAACGCTATACATCATTAGCCAAATGTTGGAGAAGATCAAGTGCCATAGTTGGAGGAGGCTCCATTTAGCCAAAGACTAGAAGCCACAATAAAAAAAAGAGATGGAGTTGAGTCTAGTAGGTCTAAGAAGGAGAAATTACCAGTAGCAACATTACCCTAAGGGGAGTCATCATCAACCTATGAATAGTCATTAGAGAAAGAATCAAAGGTCAAGACGATGAAATGATTATCATTAGCATCCTTCCACCATGTGATAACACCTTTACGAAGTGAAAGAGAAAAATTTGTATTTAGATAGCCAAAATTGATGTTTCATTGACATCAAAAGGGGAGACACTCACAACAAATTTATTGAGTTCATGGTCCATCACTAACCCTGCAGGGCACATCTAGAAAGGCATGTGGAGATATCCATGTCTACCAAAATGCAAGGAAAGGTAGAGATGCCCATAGTAGTCATAGCATCATCCACCTTTAAGAAATGGTTAGTAAAATTATTGATGGCCTCATAAAAATAATTCTCCCAAAAATGAAGGGGAATTTTGGAGAGAAGAAACTAAAATGAATGCACATTAAATGGTTAAGTAAGAGGGTCAAAGAAGACTTTCTAAAGTTTGGCTAAGGGATATTGTTTTTCTAACCCCATTGTTCCCCAACACCAAATATTAGTCTTTAGAAGAAGAAATAACAAAAAACCCCTTTAGAAAAGGGATTAGATCAGTGTTACTAGAAACTAAGGATCTCTGAGAATTCATCACTCAACAATGAACAACTAGAAGTGAAGGTCACAAACCAACAAATATATAAATTGGTCTCAACATTCGTAGAGGAATTAACTATAGAGGAGGTATTGGAATAAGTAGGAGGTTGACATTTGTTCCCACCAATAGTAGAGAAAGGCTTTTCTTTCCCTTTCTTTGTGGGGTGGGTGGCGGGGGGACCCCTCATTTATGACTTTATCAAACTTAGTATGAGGTCTCTAGGAAGAATGCACAATAAACACCATTCCACTTAAAACCCAAATCACCTACAACTAGGAATAAAGTAGTGCCTAACAAAGACCCCAACCTAGAGAGCATTGAGGAAGATGGATATGGGTTATACATGATGACATACCAATTCTAAAAAATGATAATTATTATAAAAGAATAAAAATTGAAAGTTTTGTTTAGATATGCACAATTTATATCTATTTTTAAAATATATTTAAATTCTACCTGAAAAATCTCACAAATTAGCAGTTGCATAGTCTTTAAGTTCTTGATGGTTTAGAAAGTGAAGATGTGGTACAAAATGTTGATTTTAGTGTAAAGTTTGACAAAAAGTGTAACCCATTATTGTGGGATCAAGATGCTCTTGTCCTATTCATCTCATAAATTGTTAGTGTTGTCAATTATTTCAGTAATATTTGCTCCTAGGCATTGTGTCACTGTTATTAGATGTGTGCTAGGTGTAGATTGGAGAATGATGTTTCATAATCCTATTCTTATGTGGTGTTGTGAGATAATGTAGTCATGGGTTAGTATTCAGTCATTTTCACGTGTTACCCCTCTCTCATAGGTCCATTGTGGTGGATTATCTCATGGTTGTTTATTCTTTGCTAGTACCTCCTTGCTGGTGAAGTCATTCTTCTTGTCATTTCCCTTGTGTCAATATGTCACCCATGACACTTTTGCATGTTTCAATGCAAGAGTGATATGTTATGTCATGTTATCAATGTTTGTTGTATTTCAAAAAGTAAAGTTGTTTCGTCAAGTTTGTTATGGTCCTTTGAATATGTGCATTTGATTACATGGCAAGTTTGAAGTAAAGAAAAGTGACAAGTATATTTTTTATGTCACATATTTTAAGAGATAAATAAAAAACTAGAACAACCACATGCATGGAAGAGAGGAATTAAAAATTAGAGGAAATTTTAATGAAATTAGGAATCAAGGGAGTAGTCAATTAATTAAAATATTAACTCCTAATCATGATTTATAGGAAGTAGATTATTAGGCTAAGGTTAAGTTTATTTAATTGAACTTCAGAAGAATAATCATAATTGTATTTAATTATTAAATTGATTATTAAAAGGATTGTAGTAATTAATTAAATGTGATTAAATTAACTATCAAGCTTTAGAAGAATGATTACAAGTCCAAGTTCAATAAATTTGCATGGTCAAATTTAGGGTGTCTACAAGTCTAAGATGCATGCTTTGCCTTCTAAACAAAATATTTTTCTCTTGGAACATTATGCTTGGTACATTTAGCACGACGTAAAACAACAACAAAATCTTGATAAATCTCACTTACAACATTATTTAGAAAGGATTGGATTTCTTTTTCAATTCCAACATGAAATTCTACTAAATATGCCACATAGATGATCCTATCAATTCTGCTAGCACATCTTTCTACGTTCAAGGACAACATCTATCTTTTTGAAGCCTTGAACAAGATTTGTTCCCCTATATCCTTGAACCCATTCTCAAGGAAAATAAAAGAGTGGTTTAACCAAAATGACAAGGTTTGTTCACTAATATGTCTTACAATTTCTAAGGATTCTCTACATCACATTAAACACATAAAGTCCCTTTTCACTACTTAGATCATCATCCAAGAGTTGTATATTGACCTTGAATCTTTGTCTTGCAGTTATGTTCCTAGAATGATACAAAGACTTTTGATGTATCATCTACAACAGTGCACACTCTTTTAGTACCTTCTGCCACTTCTGACTTCAGAGTTGCTTCTTCTAGAATTTCTTTTGCTTTAGTGTAGCAATCTATCAATCATATTCTAGGTACAACTACTTGGTGAGTACCAAATAGACATTGCGGGATTGTTTGACAAATCACATCTTGCAGGCTTGAAGAAAACTATTGAGCATATTCAAATTCTATTTGATGTTATATATTATGGAGTTGCATCATCCTATTCAAATGTTATGAGGGTGTCTTAAGATCATCTTGTTCTTTTTTACAATTTGGCATTTGTGTGAAAAAAAATATTAACATTTGATGGAATCATTTTAATTTTTTGTTTTTTTTGTTTTTGTTTCTCATATTCCTTTCACAAAAGGGGAGACAATTTGCATAATTCTGTGATCAACATTCTTCCATAAGGGAGGAATCTTGTTTGATAGAGTTGGACCATCTTCAACATCTATTGTCACATTATTCTCCAAGGGAAAGTAAATTTTTCCTCATCTAGTAGAAAGTACATTTTATCCTCATTTAGGTGAGAGAATTTTCTAACAAGGTTTTCTCCTACACATTGTGAGGTCTATTCTATTTGGAACCTTATCAAGCCTTGTTGTCGAGCCTTGTTCTCAGGACCCACTCTTTTTCTTCACTTAAGATACACCTAATGACGGTGGTGGTGTATAATCACTGTCTGGTAGCAAGTTAATTAGAGAGATGATAATGGTTACAAAAAACTAGAGGATTTGGTTGCCTATTTCTCATTAATAGTCACTTCATCCCTAATAGAAGAGTTTCACCATCACTTGGAAGAGTGGTGATAGGTATAAAGGAAGATTAAATCTTCCTCTCTTGGAAATCTTACACACACAAAAACATAGTATCAACATGGATACATTTGTGAGCATGTGCATTGGTAAATAATTCATATAGTTAGTGTTCAAATAATCTTTTTGTTTGTGACCTCTTAGAGGTTGTGATCATTGAAGAAATTCCAAAGACTATTTACACAAGTCAAGGGTTCAAATCCAAAAATGCATTTCCCAAATTGTTTCTAGATGTGTAGTTGATTAACAACCAAAGTAATCAAATCAAATGGAAGCTGCAACTGTATTCCAATCAATAGACATGTTAATATCTAATGCTCATCTACCGTTGCAAGCATGTCAATGGATAATATCCTCAAGGTTCCCAACCATGATGATTGGTTAATGTAGTATAATATTTTTTGAAACATTTTTCAAAGTGACAAACAAGTAGATATCTCCTTTACTTTCCATTTGGAAATGAGCTTACAAGATTGTTTTCTTTGCCATGAATTCATAGATAAATGAGTTTGCTAACATTAAGACGATTTCGAATGCCTCTAACAATTACATTGGTGGAAAGAGAACTCTTTGATAAAGCAATTTGTATTGACACATGAATCGTGAAAATGTAATTTCCATAGGAGATATAATACCTTCGCAAAGAGAACCTATTGATGATATATACATTGTTGCCATAATATTGAGATTGTGGGCTAGTCACAAACATCATATACTTATTAGAGATCACAATTTACTCCTAACAACCATAATTTGGTGATATTCATATTATTGCAACCTATTGAAACTTTCATCATTGTTCAAGTATTGATAAATGTCATCGTGGTAAGTAACAAAGTGCTCCTTGGATATCTATGGCAATACATATAAAATCGACAAGGAGATTATGCAACTTTGAATCATTTTTAATGGTGCCACATTGATTCATCTTGCTCCAAGACTCCCAATGTGGAGCCATCATTAGTAGACACAATACAAGGCCCTTAATCTCTTGCTTAGTTGTGATCATCATTGACAAATATTCAAAATATGGAATTTCACAATCAAAAGTTTAAATCACAACACATATGACACATGCACAATTTTTAAAATCAAATTGAACCCTGGTGGTTTTAAACAATATTGAAGATAGTAAGATGGAGTTAGTGACATCCAAAACTTGCGGTGGCTAAGGAAGAAAAATGATTGCAACACTGTATGACAAGAACACATTAAATCTAGCCTAAATGGGCATAGTTTACATGATGTAAGGATTGTAGTATGAGGAAGCTTTGTGTTTTTTTTGTTGACACACATTTTTAAAGCTTGAGACAAATAAAATATATAGAAAAGATTCAAAGAGGGCTGTGGAGGTCTGTTACAGTCTACACCTAGTAATTGAAGTCTTAGATGTTTTGTGTGACAAAAATGAGTTTCTTGAATGCTGGAGAGAAGCAATGAGAACCTCGCAAAGCATTTGTTATCCAAAAAAAATTATGATGTACTCAAGATTAGCTATGATATATCACTTATTAGGAGAAGATATTTGTGGATATTGCTTGCATTTTTAGACATAAAGAGGTAAAACATGACATTCGCTAGTACTAGAAAAGATTCAAATAATGTGCATATGGTTGTCACAAATCATTGCTCAAATCACTTGTAACAATAGGTTATCATGATGTATTTCTAATGCTTTACTTTCTTTGAGGTATGAAAAAGTGATTATAGAGGAGATAATACAAAATGTTTACCTTTCCACCTTGTCCTTGTATTGATCTTCTAGTCCAAATTTAGCAACAAATTAGTATTGGCATTGTTGGATGCATCAATTTAGAAGGTTCAAAGTTCGTGCAATCTCTCTCTTTTTTTTTAACCAGTTAGTTTCTTACATTAAGCTTTGGACTAATATTTTCTTTATATACACATCATTATTTGACCAACTAGTATATTAGTTGGTGGTTTGCATTATTTTGGCCAGTTTCCAAACATGCTAAAGGTCCATAGTTCAAGAAACTATAAAATCAAATGTGCACATTGTTGCAAGGAGATTATTTGCAATAGTGATTCAAGGCTTTATTGCTTCATATTCAATATCGTTACCTGTGCATTTATGGGGGTTTCATGGTAATTGCAATGGACAACATAATTTGGCCCATTATGTTAGAAGTATAACCTCTCTCAACTTGATCATGTGATTGGAAAGAACTTCCATTCATTGATCAACATGCATTTATTTTTGTACCTTTCTATATATTGATCATGATATCATTAAGGTAGTGAAGAGATATATGTTGTCAGGGTGCCACAAATGAAGAATTGAATTGACTATAGTATTTGACAGTTAGTCATATATAATGTAAGTGCTAAGTGTGTTTGCAAAACTCTTGTCCTGCATTCATGTCATTATAAAGGCATGTTACTTGTCTGGGGTATCCACCTTATGCAAGTTGGAGATTAGTGTTGTTGCCTTGGTAAGTCACACATTCCCAATGGTAGTGACATTTTTGTTTACAAAAGCTTGTTTAGGATTTTTTTTCCCTACAACCTCTTACTTTCTTCATTGGACCAAAATGACTTTATTGTTGAATATTGCTTGGCATGTTTTGTTGATGAGACCAAGATCAGTCATCTTGCTACCTTCTTCATCTAGTGATCAACCATTATTGATCTGAAGAGATTGCAATACACTTGTGTAGATGGTGGTAGGATCTAGGATAATAAAGAAAAGTTGAAACAAGAGGCCTCAATCTTATGATACTAGATCCTAGGTGGTCATGGATATAACAATTTTAACTATATGTGGATCATGCTAGATGTTAAGAGTCTCTTGGAGTAAGATATCTTCCATGATTGGGACCATGTGAGAAGGGTATGCTTCTATTTTAGGGAGCAACTAGAGGATCTGCTTTAGTTGACATCCAAGGATCTTGGTCATATTGATTTAGAGTCAGAAGACAATTTCGAGAGGGTTTCTTTAGTAATTAGGTATACTTACTTTTGAACCACAACTTCTCCAATTCTATCATGAGATGAAAGTTGCATCAATGAGATATGATGATCAATTTCCTCTTTGGAAAAGTATAGCAATCAAAGGACTATGATTCATGAGATGGGCTCCCATGTATGTATGTTGGAAGAACTTTATGCTAACACCTAGGTCATGATGTTGCTAAATAGGTGTATACTTGGTGAGCTTGGGATTCACCAAGAGTGATGTAGACCCAAACCCTGAGATTACATGATAAGTCAAAGCATGCATAGATCAAATACAACTATATTATAGATATGGTGCAAATGAATGCTATTCAATTGTGGTATATTAGCACTAGAGGTTAGATGGCCAAAATTCTCACCAAGCCCCTTGCTAGAGTATAGTTTGTACATTTTTGAGAAAAAATTGGAATTGTGGAGGATGAAGCCCTTGATAAGATATGAGGGAGTCTCAACATTAGTGAATTCTAGAGATGTACTATAATGTAGCATTCTCTGTTTAAGGTGAACACCCTGTCAATGCATTCTTCTCCATGAGGGAGAAGTTTTAGGTGCAAGCCCTTATTAATGCATTCTTCTTTGTGAGAGAAGCTTGAGGTGAAAGCCCTTGTTCCACCCTTTGGGAGAAACCATTCTAGGTCCACTCTTATGGAGTAGCTATGGCGGACCTCATGTGAGAGACTCCAAGATTTTGCATTTGAGTTGATTCACCCTCTAGGAATAGCCGTGGTGATTGTCATGATGAGATGCCAACATCACGAGTGATTTCATGATGACCATTTGTGTTCATTTGCATTTTCCATTCATGGGAGTAGCCATAGCACACATCACTGCATAACTCATATATTGTGAAGGATTCCTCCCTAGCTAGATGGGAGCTTTATTGTTATTGTAGTCATGGTTGGATTCCTTTAGGCCGACATAGATAGCATAAATATGTTATAGGCCTATTGGCCTTATAAATTTATGAGCCAATTCATTCATATAATTATAAAAGTAATTAATATATATAATTAATTATATGAGATATAAAATTAATCATATTAGATATACATATATTGGGGTTAGTTTGGAAGAGTGGTGACCCTAGGTGAAGGGGCACCATCGACAAGTATAAGGGAAGCTAAACTTTCCTCTCTAAAAAATTCTACCTACACAAAGAAAAAGTAGCAATGTACAACTTTTGGACCCAAGCACATGTAGCAATAATTCCCCAAAGCATCAAGATCAGGAAAAATCAACTTACACAATTTTTGCTGCAAATCTATATGGAGTTTCAATATAGGCCTTCATTTTATTATTGGTCCACTCCATTAAATAAAATAATAGTAGTTTGCAAAAGAAGATTGATTTTGATGTTATGATTAAGACTTGTATATTCATCCATTCAAAGTGTTGATGACACATATTGCTAATTTCTGCCCCTCGTGGATGATCCCTCCATGCTAGGCAAAAAGGTAGGTGGAAAATGTCTATGTATTGACTCGCCTAATATTGTTGTGTGGTTTTCATGACAATTGTTATTTGAATAGCTCTCTTTAGCTTTGAATTTTTATTTGGATCTAGCAAAATTCGAATTGACAATCATCTGTTGCATTTGTTACGCCATCAAGATGGACACATAATTAGTTTGCTCCTATTAATGGATGAAACAAAGAAGTTCATCTCCTTGATATATATGTTTCTCTTACTTTTGTATCCTATCTTAAAATTCCTTTCTAACTTATGTTGCTTCCAACTTTTTCCTTTACCTTTCTTAAGCTCACAAGTCTCGTTGACTTGACTAAATTACACCCTCAACTTAACTAGACAATTTTCTTTAATACCAATGTAATTTCTTTTAGCCACAATCTGGTAAAATTCTAACAATCTATTTTTTTCACAAAATAGTAGGATAGAAACATTCACACTAAAGATTAAACAACAAAGATAATAGCCAACTCTAAGCAACAAGTAGTTGTTGCATTGTGTGTCTACACATGTGCATGTGTGTTTGTGTGGGTGTGTGCATGCACCCATGCATGCATGTGTGTATGTGCATCAATGCATGCATGGGCCCGGGTGTGCATGTCTAAGGATCGCAAAATGTCATAACACTTAATAGTTTGCAAATTGTTCTCACTTGGTCATTCTTTGTCATCTTGTGAATGGTTGTCTTCCTTTCCTCAATGAAAGGAAAGCAGCATAAAATGCCAGAATAATCTTTCTCAATATGGTGTTTGGCATTTTTTTAGCAAATGAGGTTAGTGTGGGTTTGTGATTTGATCTAGTGTCTCTTAAACACAAAAGCTAGTGTGTCGTTTAATTGATTCCAGCTTTCATATATAAATGCAATGGAGTCATTGCTTCATTATAGATCCAACATGGTTGGCAATGCTTCAATATTAACCATACAAACTAAAATATATAATGTCAACAACTTAGCAACTCTAGGGTATCAATCTTCTAGATTTAAGGTGTGTGAATGACAAATAAATCCTTTTCAAGTTGATTTCACCACTTAGAACAACAAATTGAGAGGTAATGCTTCAATTAACTACCTAGAAAATCCAAATAAGATGGTATTGGAGGTGCTTGATCATTCCACTAACATTAAACATAAGGATGGTTATAAAAATAAAGTATGGTCATCTAATGAGATTGAAAATGCTACCCTATGTCATCAACAATTCAAGGCCAAAATCTCAAGGACATAATTGACTGTTTCTTTTTCCTTTTTTTTGTAGTTGACGAAGAACAAGTTGACCAAGAAATTCAATTGCAATAGTAACACCCTGTAAAAGATGGATCTAGTCACACTAACTCAACAATCCATAATTAGTGTCACAAAGCTAACAAAGAGCTCACATATAAGCGGACCCAAAACATTGGAACTCCACTACATTCATCCATTGGTTACTACCAAGAACATCGATCTTCATTATTGTGTTAATCAAAAGTACATTGCAATTGTTATGACTAGATCAATACAATCTTGGGTTGTCTCAACTTACAGTATATTAGCATGAATTTTAGACATGGACATAATAAATTATATACAAAAGGGTTAAACAATATAAATTATAACCAATGTAACTTCCTCCCTGATTTATGAATAAGAGTGTACACATGTTTTGATATGTGCCAACACCCCATTAGCCTTTTCTTACAACAACCATATCATAATATTGACTTGTAATATAACTTTCCCATGATAAACATGAAATTGAATAATTCCATTCTGTAGGAACATACATCATAATTCTTTATACAAAGAAAATGCTATAACAATAAATGATAGTTCATTGTGGACATCACTAGAATTTCATGCACAATTTTAAAGATTAGAATGTGAAAAACCATTGATATGCATGTACTAATCCATCAACTTATATCTCTTCTCTTGGAGACCGGTCACTCCCATTTGAATCTCAATTATGGTGTGTAATGGGATCTGGGGATGAGAAGACAAATAAGAATGAAGAATGAAGAAATGATCTAAGAAAGGGGCAATCACGTGAAAAAATACATAAAGAAAGTTCACATACCTCAATATGTGGAACTTCTTCCAAAGGTCTATCTGCAAAATATGCATACAAGGCACGCAAGATAGCCTAGATAGCAAAAAAGACACACTTACAATGGGCAACGTTGACATATAAAATTTAGATAACAGAAAAACTGAATTCAATTTTCTTTTTCTTTTTCTTTTCCTATTTTTTAAAAACTTAAGGAAAAGTTTGCATGACATGTTTGCAACATAATATAATTTGTAACTTTATAATCACCTGATGGGCAATAACCACCACGGGTGCACGTTGTCGCTCAAGCTCAACAGTGACAGGTTCTAACCTATAACAAAATAGAATGCATCCACTCACCTTTTTTCAAAATTTCATATGCTCAAAAATGAAATGTACAGATTATTTTGCCCTCTGGTGGTTGCTTATAATTGACTTTCTTGAGGTCAGCCCAGGTCATGCCACAGGATCCTAAATGATTTTTCTTTCCTTCTAATTTTTCAGATTTTATTATTAGGGAAAAGAATTAAGATCCCCTGGTTGGGCCAAAAATTCATATCAAATAAATGGATGAAGAATATTAGTAGCTCTAGTGCTACATTTTTTACCAACTTTACAGTGAGAAGCAATTAACACTAGTAATGAAATGGAAAGTAAAAATGAATTAAATGTAACCTTTGAATGACATCAAGATATGACTCGCCACGAGGATACCGATACCTCAACTTGTCTTTTTTCCGTGCTCTGCATTACAAAAACTCTATATTAGTTCATATGAAGAGTCAATTCCATTGCAGATTTAGGGTTTGATATATTTAGAACATTAATCAAATATTCTAATAGTTTTTCCTCGCAATAGTATTGTATGTAAGCATCAATCATCATAAACAAGAGTATAACTTTAAGAAACAATCTTCAAATTTCTTTTGCAAAATTCTACATAAATAGAACTATAGTTACAATTATTGGAATTGTACTCCAGTTTTCCAAACATAGGAGCCACTGTATGCTTAGAATGGATATCATAGCTAACAGACATGTAAGAACTGTTAAGAGGTCCAAATGTGCTTTCTTATCTCTGGAGTGAAAAAATTAATTTGGCTATCATCAAAAACAAAGAGCATACTTCAAGCAAGAATCATCAAATGTCTTTTGCAAAATTTTACATAAAATACAACTCGAACTACAAACATTTGAATTGTACTCATTTTCCAAATACAGGAGCCACAGAATGTTTAAAATCAATGTCATAGCACACAGACATGCCAGAATCGTTAGAGGTCCAAATGTGCTTTCTTATCTTTGGAGTTCAAATATTAGTTTGGTCACGTGAGCTGACTTGGTTACCCAAATGGATTAATTAATTGAGTTGTTTCGTCTTATGTCAGCTGTACATCATTTTACATTCAATGACCCATCAGGTGCCTAATTATGTAACACTAATCTTTACTGTAATACTGTCTTTAGGTTTATACCTAATTATGTCACGATGATATTCATTGTTAACACATCTTGATGTATCCTATTGCGGTACAATATTAAGAGTTATCACTATCTCATAGCTTCTGTACTGCTTTTATTATTGGGCGTGTCCTTATGATTCCTGTGATTCTTGTGTGCAAATGTTTATTCCAAAATATCTTCTTACAGTAAAAGATATAAAATTTTATGCTCATGAATGTTGACTTGTGTCTGTTAAAATGATTAGATTTATTTCAGATTCGAACTGTAAATATTCTTTTAATTCTTTGACTCTTGAATGGTATGTTTATGTCTGCTATTTCTTTTTCTTGCAGGTTGTAATGGTGCTCCACAAGATAAGTCTTCTTGATATGATAATGCTTTGAATATAAATCTGAATATGTACAATATAGAGATCGAACACCAAATGATCTGCACTAATAAATTTCTGTGTTTCTCATCTTAATCGATTTCATAATGACGGCATATATGTAGAGATCTTGAGGAGGACATGTTGGTGTATAGACATGTTTCTACGTATGTAGAGAATGTTAATTGCTAATAGCTAGATCGGATTCTAGCAAATCAATTTAGAAATTACATATTGCCTTTCAATGTTAAATATTACTTTGGATTGGGCCCGACTTCGAAAATAGTTTGCTTATGTAATCAGCAGTTTAGTATTCAAATCTCAGACTCTTTAAAGTATTGATGGTTCATTTGTGAGAGCAGTATGAGAGTCAAAATTTCTTTAATCCTGCAAACATGATCTTACCACAATCTGAAAATCATGAACTCCTTGCTAACTAACTGTTTGACAAAATATCCCACTTGGAAGAAGTAAAAATTTGAAATGAAATCCCTAAGGGTATTACAGTGAATAAAATATTTTACTTGACTAAAATTCACTAGTAGGTCCTATTAACATATTTACTCAAGTCCTACAAATCTTTGTAGAAGGTGTTAGTTGTTAATTAAATCTTATCTTTAGCATTTCTTTCTCTAGTCCTAGGTTATCTAATAATTATCAAGTTAGTTGTCTCGTGTGATAGGATTAAGACAGGTGTCACAGTCTTGTTTAATCCCATCTATCAGCCTTGCCTTTATAAGCAAAGTAGCATATGCAAATGTTTGAGAATTAGTATCCTATATCAATCCAATCTATTTTACAATAATCAAACAATATTTTGCACTTCTCTCTTGTTTAAGGCATCTTCTTTTGTTTTGTAGGTGATCTTGGAGGATTGAATCCATTGGCGACTCTAACAAGAAGTACCAATGATCCTCTATGACATATCACTAATTTCATCATATATAAATCAGAATTAGATTTAATATGATAGGAGATCCCAATAACTAGTGGGGTTTACGTGGCTCAAGGATCAACGACAACGAAGCAACAAATTCAAAGGAATCAAGACCCAATAAACAATGAAGAAAAGGTGAAGAAAGAAGAGGTTGCTCAACCAATAGATTTCGGAGTGAAGCCAAAGCAAGTACATAAGACACTCGTAGTGTATTAACAAGGATGAGCCAGCCCCATTTTTGCTATCAGTAAGGATGTTCGGAAAGTTGCTTCACAATTGCTTGATAGATTTAGGAGCATCAAGTAACGTCATGCCTTTGAACATTTGCAGAAGATTGGGAATCACGCCTTTGGGCTCCAATAGAAAGGTTACTCAACTGGATAAGATAGAAGTGTCGGTAGTGGGCAAGCTACACAACATACACATGCAATTGGCATTTGATCCAAGAATGGAACACATGGTAGACATTTCCGTGGTAGATGTGGCTGATACCTATGGATTGATCCTAGGTAGAGATTGGGCTAGAAGATTGAATGGATATATGGCAACGAACTTCTCTCACATGTGGCTCCCATGGAAAGGACTAGCCAATCAAATCAAAATCGAAAGCACCTCGAGGTTGAGATTGACAATCATGGAAAATGAGGAACCAAACGAAATATTGTTTGTTGAAACAAATATAAGCACCTACAGACCCAAGAAGGCAAAAGTGTTGACTATGAACATCATAAGCGAAGGAAAGGATTCCACCGAGATCCTGATTGAGTTAGATCCAGATGCTTCATCTGACGAGGGTGAAGGCATGTTTGAGAACTTCAAGAATTTCGTGACCAGAACTGTGCAACAAGGGATGGAGTTGGGTAACCGAACGCCAGTAAGAGATTTATTATTACCCAACTGGTGCAGAATTCACAATGCATTCCACTCGGAGTTATCTTGCTCCTTGTGTACAATGGCCTTGGAACAAATTGAAAAGAGAATCCTAGGGGCTTTAAAACGAGAGGATCAACATGGCAAACAAAAGGTTGAGATTCAACAAGTTGACGAGGTAGAAAGTAGCATGATGGGTGAAATGAAAAACCAAATTACACCACCCAATGCAGAAATAAAAGAAGATGATGAAACAGATGAGTTGAAGAATTTACAAAAGGAGAAGTATCAAGAAAGCAATGGAATATGGGCTCTAAGGTTTGATGGCTCCAAAACCAAGTAAGGAGCCGGAGCTGGATTCAAGTTAGTCAGCCCAACAGGGGCAACATATTTGGAGGCACACAGATTGCAATTCCCATGCACCAACAATATGGAAAAATATGAAGCATTGATTCTAGGCTTGTTGTGTGCTATTAAGAAAGGTGCCAAAATACTTCATGTACTTGGGGACTCATATCTAATAATTGAACAAATAAAGCAGAAGTTCGCTTGCCGTGACAAGAGGTTGAAGAGTTATAGAAACCGAGTCTGGGATTTGATAGAAAGCTTTGATGCCTTCAACATCAAGTTCAGCTATAGGGCAAACAATCAAGTGGCAAATGCCCTCGCACAAAGTGCAAACTCACTAGCACCAATTAAGTTGGATGGCTTGAAGAAGTTTAGGGTTGAGTTGGCATCGGTTCCATCAGTACCAGACAATGTCAAGAATTTCCAGGTGTTCGAAGATGATAGGCATATTCTCAAATTCTTGACCAATTTAGATGTCTTCATAGCACAAATCATAGATGGTGAAGTGGATGAAGAAGTGGAGATTGACACAGGAGTGATGAGCCTAAAGACCAACACTATTCCAAAGGGAATGATTGAATTGGAAAGAATATTTGACATGGACCAATTCCACAAAACGCAGTATCAACCTACAGGAGGCGATGCATGTGAAAAAATTAATTTGGGAACAAAGGATTGTCCCAAGATTGTCCACATTGGGAAAGTTTGTACACCCAAGGAGAAAGCAGATATATTGAATTTGATGATGGAATTCCCTGACGTGATTGCTTGGGGATATGAAGATTTGAAGACATAATCCTACCATCATTACACACACAATTCCACTAAAGGAAGGGAGTAAGCCATTCAGGCAGCGACAAAGGCCAGTCAACCCTTTGTTAGAAACATTGATATATCAAGAAGTGAAGAAGTTGCTCGATGCGCGAATCATCTTCCCAATGAGACACTCAATGCGGGTCGCCAATCTTGTCCCAGTCAAGAAGAAGAATGGAGAGATAAGGTTGTGTGTGGATTTCAAAAACCTGAATAGAGCATTAGAAAAGGACAATTACCCATTGCCATCACTGGACAAGGTTTTGCAAATTGTGAACGGAGCTAAAATGATGTCATTTATGGATGGATACTCGGGATACAATCAAGTGATAGTCGAAGAGGAAGATAGATTGAAGACGACTTTCACCATGAAGTGGGGAACATTTGCATACAGAAGGATGCCTTTTGGCTTGATCAATGCAGGCACAACATTTCAAAGAGCTATGGACTATGCCTTTAAGGACTTAAAAGATAAATGCATTATCATTTACATGGATGACATAGCAATATCTTCAAAGAACGGAGAGGATCACATAATGGACTTGAGGAAAGTTTTCACAAGATGTAGAAGGTTTGGAATCTCTTTGAATCGGAAGAAATGCATGTTTGGTGTTACCGAAGGGAAGCTTCTGGGACATGTGATTTCAGAGAAGAGTATAATGATAGATCCAGAGAGGGTGGAAGCAATTTCCAAACTTGGCGTGCCAAGTAGCAAGAAAGAGTTCAAAACGTTCGTTGGAAAGATCAACTTCGTAAGGAAGTTTATATCTGCATTTGTTGAGATTGTGAAACCAATGAATGACATGTTAAAGAAGGGTGAAAAGTAGATTGGACTCCAGCAGCGAAAAGGGCATTTGAGGAGATAAAACATGCTATTATCAATGCACCAGTCCTAGAAAGCCCGAATTATGAGAGGCCATTCAAGATATATTCTTTCGCCTCTGATCACGCATGTGCGGCCATTATAACACAGAAGAATAAGGAAGGTGAAGAGCATCTAATTGCATTCATGAGTGCACCTTTTAGGGAGGCTGAGTTGAACTACCCAAATGTGGAGAAACAAACCTATGCCTTGGTGAAAGCGGTAAAGAAATTTAGGCATTATATCTTGAGAAGCAAAGTACATGCAATTGTGCCTGACATAGCAGTGAAAACACTATTAATACAAAGCGAGCTTGGAGAAAGAAGAGGCAAGTGGGTCGCCACTATTCAAGAATATGACATAGAGATCCAACCGATGAAATTGGTTAGAAGACAACAATTGGCACAGAACATGGCATCAGAGGGACTTGGGCTTGTACAACAGGTTTATGAATTGAAAGAGGTACATCCCGATGAATGGTCTCAGGACATAATCAACTATCTTTTAAATCACCGATGTCCTTCACATTTGAACCCAATGCAAAAGCGAGCACTAAGATTCAAGAGCAAAAGATATATGCTACAAGGAGTAGTGTTGTACAAGCAGAATCATGAAGGGGTATATTTGCGATGTGTTGGAAAGGAAGAAGCAAGGAACATATTGGAACATTTTCATGATAAATGGGGAATAGGACATGGATCAGATTTGGCCATAACACATTGGATACTAAGAGCCAGATATTACTGGCCAACTTTTTTCAAAGACACGAGCATGTGAAGACTTGTCATGTTTGCCAAACTGTGGCAAAGAGACAGAGAAACCCAGCAATGCTTTTGTGGCCAATCATTGAGGTGAGACCTTTCGCGATGTGGGGACTTGACTTCATTGGTCCCATCAATCAACCTTCCTCAGCACAACACAGGTATATTCTAACCACAACTGACTACTGTACTCAATGGTCAAAAGCCCAAGCTTTCAAGAATTGCACTACTGAGATTGTCATTAAGTTCTTAGAAGAAAAAATCACCACCAGGTTTGGTTGTCCTTCTTCTTTTGTATGTGATAATGGTTCTGCTTTTACTTCTTTAAAATTTCATACATGGGCATTTGACCATGGGATTATTTTAAAATTTTCATCAGGATACTATCCCTAGGGTAATGGCCTAGTAGAATCTACAAATAAGAACCTTTTGATCGTGATTGGAAAACTCTTAGATAGGAACCCAAAAGATTGGCACACACAATTGAGATACGCCTTGTGGACGGATAGAACTAGAGTGACAGAGTCCATAGGAATCACACATTATCATTTGGTTTATGGACAAGATCTTGTATTCCCGATTCAATTGAAAACTCCAACTTTGAGGTTCATACAGGAATACTATGATGAGAACAAAGATAGAGTCCAAGTTAGGTTGGCTCAATTGATGCAGTTAGATGAGAAAAGAGATGAAATCCTAGAGAAATTTACAAAACACCAAGGGGTAGTGAAATGTTGGTTCGATAGAAGAGCGCAAAATAAGGCCTTCAGGATCTCTGACTTGGTCTTATATTGGGACAAAGCCCATGAAAAGAAAGGACAACACAATAAATTTGATAAACTTCGGAAGGGTCCTTTCCAGATATCCGAGATCATTGGAGATAATGTGTTTAGACTTAAGACACTTACTAGCGAGGATGCCCCATTGCCTGTCAATGGGAAATTCCTCAAGCATTATTTCCAAGCCTAGGACTCTGTTCAGAGCCCTTTGTACATAGTTAGAGTAGGTTTTCTTTCGGTTAATAGTTTAGTTTGCTTTCAATCCTTTAGAGTAGAGTTTGTTTTGGACCATTTAGCCCAAGGGTTTAGAGTAGTTTCCCTTTTAGTTGGGTAGATTAGAGTTTACCTTTCAGTTGTTTAGAGTAGTTTTCTTTTAGTTGTTTAGTTTAGGTGTTGTGAGGAAGTTCGAGTTTAGTTTGCATCAACTCATTTGACTTGAAATCTTTTAGCTTCCTTTAGTTGGAGAATAGCAGTTTTGGTTTTGGGCCTTTGCAAGTGCGAAGGGGGGTCCATGTTCTCACTCGTAGGTGAGGGGTGTACATTTTACATTTTTGGTGACAAAACGAAGTCTGTCTTGTTCATTTCTTGAGTACATTTGGCGAGGTTCGGAGATTAAAATACGTGTTTAGTTGTTGGTCTACGGTAGGACTTGTACTAAATTTGGGTTTAACTCGATAGAGGTTCTTGAGTTATCTCTGGTATGGTTACAACATTCTACTCACACTTAATTGCTCTGAGTTCTTGATTGTCTTGAAGTGAAGTTGGACTTAGTAAAAATCATACACCTGCTTCAGTGCCAATGTGGTCTTCCAAACCCTCTGCAAGCTTCATTGCCTGCAAAGCAAACAAAAGATTAAAAAAAAAGAAAAGAAAAGAAAAGAAAAAAAAAGAGAAAATATCATGAGAAAAGAGAAAAAGCAGTATCAAAGTGAAAATAAAGATAAAATTTGGTTCAAGGGTTTGCAATCATCTCTATCGGTGCTATAAAAATAATTACTAAAGGTAGAATCGTGATTGTGGTGCCACAGTGATAACTCCGTCAGGGCCATGGATGCCTGACTGGCAGCGAGGCTCTATCCAAGTTGCTTTTGAAGTAAGGATATTATAATGGCTAAGTTTGATGAATCTAAGAAATTATCAAGATCTTGTCGAGCAGGGAATAAATCATTTGCACACACGTGAGTAACATATGGTTAGGATGCTCAGGTTCAACTTGAGAGTTTTTGCCCTTGTTGAGTGCTTGTCCTTAAGTAGGATTTCGGGAAAGCCATCCTGGGATTTTTGTTCTAAGTTATTGTATTCTTGAAACGTCCAGGAACATTTTACCCGTGGAGTCGCCAGATGTTGAGGTTTTCACACCATCACCCCAAAAAAGATTTTTGGGGACCCCCTTTTTTCTTGATCGCCTCGGCAATAGCTTTTTGAAGTTGTCCATAAGGTTTTTTTGAGTTTTGAAAATTTTGAGCCTTGGACACCTTTAGGCCAAATGTGGGAGAGACTTAGCTTATTTTCACCTGGTTTTTTTTTTTTTAACTTAATTTTCTAGAGCCACCAATTCTATCCTTAGGCGGAACAAATTTCAAAGTCAATTCCAACTTGGAAAGATAAAATTGTAAATTTGGGTATAATTGTGTAAATATGGATAATTTTCAAAAAATAAAATTTTGTTAGATTTGAACTTTTTTTGGAAAATCTTGAAATTTTTTTGGTGAGAAAATTAATTTTTGTTATGATGAAAGAAAATTGCAAAATCGATTTAAAACTTTAGATAAATAATTTTATTTCTATTAAAAAACTAAAATTGCTTCGCAAAATTGATTTAAATCAAATTGCAAAAGATTGTCTTTAATGGATTAAAATTGCCTTGAAACCTTTTTGCCATTTAATGAAATTGGTAATTTAATATTGAAAAAATGCCTTTTGATTAGCCAAAATCCAATTTTAATGACGTATTAATTACTAAATCCTCATTAAATGGAAGCATTTAACATCTCCAAGGCATTGTTTAATTTCTTTTTGCAAATTGAAACTAATTGGCAATTTAAAAAAGCAATTTTCATTTTCGCAAAATTAATATTTAGCTAAGCATTAAATTGTGGGCCATAATTTTGCATTGATTATTGTTTTTCTTGCTCCTAGGGTCCAAGTCAGCTAGGTTGGGGGGAGTAAGAAAGTTGGGTATAAGAGGAGGCCTCTCTCCCATTTCCTCCTCACTTCTCACTTCTCCTTCTCGAGGTGTTGGTGATTTTGCAAGAGTAGATTTGCACTCTTCTTGCTTGGCGAATTTTGTGGAAGCCGACTTTGTGGGAGCCGAATTTTTTGGAAGGCGAATTTTATTTGGAGGTGAATTACATGGTAAAATTCTGATTTGGAAGGGATTTGAAGTTCTTGAGGTCTGATCCTAAATTCCAAAAAGTCGCTGTCCAGCTATTGGTTAAGGTGAATTTTAATCATTTAGAGTTGAAAGGGGTTCTTAAGTTGACATCCTTCTTTCGTTCTAGTCAAAGGATTGCTTCCCTTGGTTCTACTTGCCTTCTAGTCTACCACTCTACCATCCCGTAATAGGGCAATGAGTATGGAGGATGTTAGTGCAAGTAACAATCCTAAGTAGACAAACACTAAGAAAGACAAAGAGGATATGATGCCTAAAACACCCCTCTTCTCGAAAATGAAGCAAATAGACGATACCAATATCGGTGCAGTGGACATGATAGGGATGAAGGACAGACTAAAGGAAGGACAATCCCCCTTGGCAAAGAAGATATATAGAAGCGAAATTGTACACGCATTTATTAGAAGATCATTTAATGTAAGCCCAACTGGCAATTTTTCCTTTCTTCTAGAATAGGACAAGTGTCTATTTCTGATTGGCCACCATTTTGGTGCCTTCTCATTGGTTGCCACTTTTTGCACCTTTTTCATTGGTCCATTGATGAGGTGGCGTCTTCTCATTGGCATATGGGGTGGCAACCCTAATTAGGGTTTTGAGGATCCAATCTGGATCGTTGATCTTGTTTTGATCTCCACCGTCCGTTGTATTTTTGGACCATATATAAGACCATTTTCTCTCATTTGTAAAGTGTTGGAGAAATTGTTGCTAAGATAATACCAAAATTGCTCTCTTTTTCATTATTGTGACTTGTATGGTGATTAAGAACATTAGGTGTTATTGCATGGTTTCTACTTCCACATAGTTAGATTTCTTTTCAAGTTGTTAAAGTTGGTTGCATTTCAAGTTGTTTAAGCAAGAATAAAGTACATGGATAGTTGTATGGTAGCATCAGTAGATGTTTGATAGGGATCAATACTAGACCACTAGCATCCTAAGGGTTGGTTGGGAAGCCTTGTGTGGTAAATTATTTTTACTTTGAATCATTGCATCTATCGAGGTGAGGCTGCTAGTTAACCTTCATTAGATTCGATCCCCGTCTATTTGCTAACCTTCCATGTGTAGGAGTAGGAGTAGAATAGTGAGTAGCTAGGTAGTCAAAGTTTAGAGAAGGAAGTTACAGGAGTAAGTCAAGTATTAGAACACATCCATTCACCTTCCACCACCACCACTTTCCCACCAACATCATCCTTGGTAGACACATCCTCCATCATCACCACCATCAACATTATCTGCCCCTGCACATTTCACAAACTGAACCACCATCACCTTCAACCCACCAAAGCCCAAGTCATCCTCAACAATTTGCGTAAGGCCACCTACGTGATTAACAGTGAATCACATCGATAAAACTGAGTGAGTATTCACAAGTGTAAGGAACATTGGAGTTATTGCTTATGTCTTCATGAGCATTAACTTTTCAAGAGAGGAGTTGCATGTTTGATATCCCATATCAAATATTCAAATCCTAATATGTTATGTAAGTGATACAAAACTCGCATCAACAGGTTGGTGGCAAGAATGTTGACAATATAGATTAAAGAATCAGAGTAAACTCACAAGACAATTCTGATCATATATATATATATAATTCCTCGCTGCATTAAATCAGATTATGTACATATAACAACAAGCCACTACTCATAACAATTTATGAAACATTTATTTAAGTATAAATTTGTAGTATGACCAACACAAATTAACACTACAAAGAACTTGGACTCTGTGCGTGAGGGAACTTGCGACCTGCAAATTTCCTTGTCTAAAGCTTCTATCCCTTTCACACTTTTACCAATGGCTGACCCAGTCTTCCTATAGGGATGCATGGGTTCTGAATATCGTTGCCAAGGCTCTTTGCTCACGTGATCATGTATCACCCAATCTCCAATTCGGTTATACTGTCTGCAGATGATGGTGAACATAAAACCCCGCAGATGCTATTCCATCGCCGATATAAAAGTTGAATGAACTTCCAACGTCCTGTACTGAAACAACAATGACTCAGACTCTTGAAATCTTAGGGAATCCCAACTAAAAGCCTACTAATTTAGGTGTTCCAATCGTATGGTGAGATGCAAAAGATGGTTTTCTCCTCAGTATGAATTAACATCTCCAAATGCTGGGAAGGTCAGTAGACTTACTTCGAAAACTGGAACTGATTGAAGTCTGGTTTCTCTAATCTATTTTGAACACAATTTTCACTGAGAGGTCGGGGCTACGTCCAACTCCTCAAACATTCCAAAGGTTTCGTCCTCCAGAATAACCAGTCACATTTAACTGACCCTTTTCATTTGTCTAATAATATATTTCATTGTGTCCAATCCCAATGCGAATGCCTTCCTTTATAAATTTGAAAAGAGGAGAGGTACAAATAACTTAGCAATGTGGGATAAAAGACTATTTCGTCTTTTAGTCACTTAAGTCATTTTGTCATAAACTGACTTTATAACTTTATAATAACATCAAAATATTTAAATAAATCACTGAAGTCACTTGAACTTTAATATCTCTTGAAATACTTGTTTGATTGTCATGCCGTCTGAAATAGGAATCTCTCCTCATAATTCCCCATGTGACCAAATACACTTTCTAAAAATAGAAATGTTCCATCTCTATTACACTTGCCTTACTATAATTAGTCAGTATGGAAAATGTAGTCCAAAGGATATTGAATGAAAGCCAAATCCATAAATCGTTGAATGTTGGAGACGAATCAATCTTCAAAAAACCCTCTAACTGTCCTTATTAGCCTACGAGGATCCAATAATAGGCTAATCCCTGAAATTTCGATACTGGTAACAAATGGGGACATTACAGTAAGGGTCAGCATCATTGAGTGCCTTGAGGACAAGTCCAAGAAAGGGTTTATTTTGCGAATAAACCTACAAAATAATTGTTAGTACTACGATAATAACATATCTCAATATACTATTCTATCCTCTATCTTAACCCCAACCTTAAAGACGTCTCTAGATTGGGTTTCCAAACCCCCAGTTATTTGACCATCTTCTCTAGAGTGCATCTCTTAAGGTTCACATATGCTTATGTTGACATCATAGGAATACTCTAGCCATTATATAATTCTCATCTAGCCATTCATTTAGGGTTATTAATCTCTGGCACTGACATGATATCCATTCATACAAGGACCAAACCTCCTATAGGCTATATTGGTACTATGAGATTCTATTTATTACTCATCTAGCCATTCACGTGGGTTGTACTAATCTCTCACACTGGCATGATGGCCATTCATATGAGGATCTAGCCTCTCGCACTAGCACTATGAGATTTCATTTATTACTCAACTAGCCATTCATATGGGGTCATACTAATTTCTCACACTAGCGTGATAACCATTCATACGAGGATTGCACTAACCTCTCACACTGGCAAGATGAAACTTGACCAATTATTTCCCCATAAGAATTATAATAATTAATTAGTCAATTATGATATCAAATCTTTAATTATCATCCTTTTTAAAAGTCATTTTTTGTACTATTAATAAGGTCAACACATAAATATCTTTTGTAAATTTCCATGTATGAATATGTTCATATATATATATGTATGTATGTATGTATATGAAAAAAAGGTCATATAATAAACTTCTTTAACAAATAAAGACAACCTTTCTAGTTAATAAAACACTTACTTTACAACACATACCTTACATGTGTTACTCCCTATAATTTTGGGTTTTAAAGCTCCATATTCGGTGGTCCTTACATTATATTTATCTTCTCCTTAAGTAGTGATTATCCTCCCTTTAAGACCCTTCAAATGCAAATGCATTTCTTTGACTTGGTCTTAAATCCCCCCATTTACTATTCTACTTATGGAGTGAGTCCACCAATCATACGTGGCAATTGGTTCCTAGGTTTATTTTTCTTACCTTCCTTTTTTTTCATGTTGCATCATCCCCACTCATTTATATGAGTGGGGCCTATGCGACATGTGCCTTCATGGGATTTTGTAATTTGAGGGGTCCACTTGGCTAGCAGTGATTTGAACCTCAACTATTTATTACTTTTTATAAATATTTATATGTTTAGTTCTCGTCTTATATATTCAAATGCTTTTTATTTATGTATTGTATATTGATTGGATAGTTGATGTCAATTGTTTAAATATTTTATTTGATATTTATTTATTTGATTAAATACTATCATAGTTTATTCAATTGTTATTCTCTATTATTCAACACCAATTATTTAATAATTATTTGATTAGGTAACATCATTAATTAATTTATAACAATATGCTAAGTTGCTAGATTCTCTCCTAGACCTAGGAATTCTTGGTTCAATTCTCTCAAAAGTCTGGTCCTTGTCAGATTCTATCAAAAGTTTGCCTCAAAGAACAAATTTTATTGGGAATTCTTTCAAAGGAACTCTGGCAGAATTCAGGCGACTTTTGAGTGACTTTGGATTCTAGAATAGGAAACCAGACATAAATTCAGAGAATGAGGTCAAAGAACACTTTTTTGTTCACTTTTTCAAAAAGTTTTTGATGTCAAATTAGACTCAGAATTAGACTCAAGCACATGATTGGACTCAAATTACTAATCATATTTACTTTGAATTAGATGCTACAGGAGAAGAATTAGGATGTATAAAAGTGTCACACATCTATTATGGAATGTATGTTGTGCATATAAGGTAACATGTATAGAGAACTATGCATTATGATATATACTCCCTAAATCCCTTACATCTTCTTGCATCTAATTATATGCTTCGTATCATGGTTCTACAAGAGAAGTTATGTATAAATGATTTTTGCTTGAGGACAAGCAAAATCTGAGAGGGGAGGACTATGATATCCCCATTAAAATAAGATCTATATAATTAAAATATAGATAAATAATAAATAAATAAAATAATAATATACTATTAATAATGACATACGGATAAATATGGAAGAAAAAATATGAGACAAGTTGAAGAAAGTCCAATCTAGAAATATCAATTAATAAAGTAAGGTCCACATAGAGGACATTACATACAAGTATTGCATTATCTTTTAAACCGTTGCATGCCTAAGTAATAGGAATTCCCATTTAGCACAATGAAAGTGTTTCCCTGAGAGCACAACCCCAAAATCATAGTTAAAGGGTTAATTGATTCTTTAGGTATGAGTTGCAAAACAGAGTCAAATTAAAATTATCTTACATGGAAGTAAGTTGATGGTGATAATAATGAAGCAATAAAAGTTCAAAACACTCTCCTTGGGATTTTTTGTTTACTATTCAGAATTACCTTCATAAATGATACAATATCTGATAATTTTACAGTAATAAATATGTATAACTATAAACTCATGCTAACCCTATATCAACAATTCCTGAGTTCATCAATTTAATGTAAGAGTAAGGAATCTATCTTGATATTTATCTTTGAAACAACTAAATAATTACTCTGGCTAAATAATTACCCTTGTAAATGAAACTACAATGGCAAAACTATGAGTCTGGAATATAATTTGACTAATTAGTGACACCAACTGAGAACCTTTGTGTATTATTGAGATTAATGAAACTTTCTAGTTTCTATGTTAACATTCTTCAAAATTAAGTGCAATATGAGATTTCAACAATTGTCTTTCTAAAACTTACACAATTACTAAGCATTTGAATCAATTTTTCTCCTTTTTTCAGAAAATCAAGTTGTAATGTGAATGGAACATACTCATATTCCTCTGGCATGTTCCTTTTTATTTCCTCGTATGTCATTCCATCACAAACTCCAGCATATATCTCATCTAGAGCACGCCATTGTATCTGCATCAGAATGATGATTCCAACCATTTTCCACATCCCAATGCTATTACTTAATGACAAAAATATTAAACTAGAAAACTTCTATAAGAATTGTCACTGCGCTTTTCAATGGATCAAATGCATAAACATTATTCTTTCAGCTTCAAATAAAAACTTACAAGCTACAACCTTGATTTCCATTAACTCATTGAGGCATTTCAAATGACATGTATCTTTCCAACTTTCATCATGCTCTTTTATTACTTATACAAAGAAAAACATTTTTAACAAATTCCAAGGGTTATTCCTTATAACAACTGAATGAAAAAACCTCTGTTTCTTTTGAGATTTTAGTCCATAACTTTCACCTTGGGGAACCCCACAATATGGCTTGCTGTAAGTATTGTTCTTTGCAATGTGCTGGTCCATATCTATGAGATCAGAAACAAATAAAACTGATAAGAACTTGCTTTACAGTTTTTACATGAAAACAAGAAATAAAATGTGGAGAAATAACCAACTACCCCTCCAAGAATAAGAAAGGTTCCCTCTTAAGATCCAAAATTATATTTGTGTTACAAGCTTATACATGGTTATTCAACTTTCCAAAGGGTTTGAAGATGCCATATTCTTTTGAAAATACAGATGTACAAATACAATTGCAATATTTTTAAGGTAGCTTAGAAGAAAAATGGACCCAAGTTAACATTTATCTTGCTAGGATGCTTAAGATCACAATTTTACCACAAAATGTTCATGTTTTAATACTTTGGTTGTTAAGTTGTATGTTTCTCTTGAAATTGTTAAGGAATAATTGGTATCATCAAACAAATTGTATTTAAAGGAATGATAACAAGTTTATAGAGCAATTTCGCAAGTAGATGTATCTTCAACCTCCTAGGATGCATCTTGAGGATTGAGATGCCTCTCTTGTATAATAAATGGGTATCGAGATGTCTCTAAATGTGGGAAAGATCCCACCCACATTTCCTTCTATATCCCATAATAAAACACAAATCACATTTCAAACACAAAACATGTTGTGTCCCCCATTCGGAACACTAATTGTGATATTACCATCCCTTTCACATCAATTTTGTGAAGTTAAGAGACAAAATTGAAAAAGTGATAATCAAATGAAGATTAAGGCGTTTACCATGGTAGGAAGGAAAATTGATTAAACATGGATTAATGGGACATAGTGACTCGTCCCAATAAGCAAAGATGAATGTAAGGCTATTATTGGCAAGCAAATGTAATGTTAGTCAATGGGCACTAAAGATTTCCAACAAAACTTTGATATCTTCATGTTCCCTTTCCTCGATGCAAATTAAGTACCTATGTAACCAATTCCAAATAAAGGAAGCACGACAATTGTTCATTGAGCCCTATGAAGCATGAAGAGGAGTTTTCTATGAATATTAATAGCTTATTATAATTTTGCATGCGTTGGCTAAAATTGTTGTAAGTTACTGAAACCACATATTATGAAATTGTAACTTTTGGCAACAATGTACTACAATAAATCTCTCCTCTCAGCAATAGGGGAGGCTCCCCTCTTACCTTAGGTGGCTTCAACAAGAACTTAACTGAAATTACAAAAAGGGAAGAGTTCTCTTAATCAATTCCTCTTTTTTCATGAATAATTTGCATACGACTGCTACTTTCTAACTTAACAAAAAGTGCCATATTTCTACGATAATACCAGTGGTCTTGGAATTGACACAAGAACAATACCAAGGAAAGCAGTTTACTATTTTAAATTTTGTTAAACAAAAACAGGAACCTAAAGTCTCCTGCGCCTATCTCGAATGAGGATTCAAGCAGATTAACCAGTAAGGCACAAAGTCTCTTACTTGGTACTCTCAAATTTAATAAAAACACTTACAATTGAAGCCCAAAGTCTCCATCTCTAAGTAATTGCAGCAAATACTATCTATCACAATTGGTCCTCCCGTAACAAAAAGTCTTCAAAATTTCAAATAGGCTCTCAAGGCAACAAGCAACTCAAAGTCTGCACAATTGGATCCAAATACCTCTTGAATCAAAGTATTATAACTCACAATTAAGTCAAGAAAATGTCGTCACATAACAATTTGAATTAGCACAAAGTCTCAAAACAATCAACCTCTTTTATTGAAAGTAATCTGACATCCAAACACAAAGACTTAGAGTGCAATACAAGCAGGCATAATTATATTCCCTTGCCAAAAGATGCTTATTTACAATAAGCTCCCTCCTTTGTACAGGAAAAGAGTGGACAGAGGTGGAGAAAGAAGGGGAAAACACTTGACCGCCTTGAATTATCCCCTAACAAACTTCTAACTAACTTTCACTTATCCAAAGTTGCATGCCAATGCACTTGCAAACTGATTACATGTTACAACTTTGTATGTGATCCTATCACATGCAATTACATCTTTTTTTTCCATTACAAGTAATATGTCAATTACAAATTACAAAAACACGATGAAAATATTCTAAGTGCCTCATAAGACATGACTTCCATTACATCATCCTTTTGAACTCAAAATGTGTGCTTATATGGTGAAAAACCCCAAAAACGAGGTTTTGGAGGGCAATTGCACATACGGGCAGAAAGCTTTATGAGTGGAAAATGCATGAGAAATGAGTAGCATAACATGTTTTTAAAATAAATTATTGTGTTATCATAAGCAAGTGTGCAAGCAACCACCATCATGAGTTTTAAATTACATGGTAGCAATATAACAAGAATAGACGAAGTGTATGCAAGAATAAAGTGAGCTTTTTGGATGCAAAAGCATGTTGTAAAATGAGCTTGTTTTCCTTGGTGGTTTCTTTCAAGAACGAGGTTTTTAATCTAGATTGCACATACAAGTAAGGTGAAGTACTGGTAAATGCAACTTGGAGAATTTAAACGGAAGATAGGAGCACATTTATATACAAAGCAAATACAAATCTGAAAATGAAATGAAGAGATTTGCAAACAAAAAAGAAAGAACGCATATACAACTTTTCCCTATGAAATTCACAAAGAATCTTACCTTTTTTCCTCAAGAAACAAATGAGGAGGTCTCTTTAATCTCTTATGCAAAATCTAAAATGAATCCAATCAGATTTTTTGACTTAGAAGAATTGTATGAATGGGAGTTAAATAGACTTTGAATATTGACTCAATCCTTACAAAATAAATACATTTTTGAGTCCAAATTTGTAGCTTACCAAGTGTAGAAAGTTGGAGAATTAAAATGCACAATAATTGCAACCATAGTGACTAAATCAAATGCAATATACAATGACAATTAAAACTGGTGTCTAGGGCATCAAATGCAACTTAAAAAGAATGATAGACAAGCTGCAAATGATAAACAACCCAAGAACTCACCTTGGAAGCAAAATGTTTGGATTTCCTGAAGAAAAATGACAAAATATGGGTTGTTTTTGGGCAAAAACATGCTCTAAATGGGCTGTTTTGGGAACGAAATCCTTTCAAATCTGCACTTTTGATGAAGCAAAAGTGTTCCTTGTGAGTGTTACAAAATTCAAGAATTGGCAGATTAACGGATTTCCAGATGATTGATTGATTAACAGAGGAACAAATGTGTTCCTTATAAAGAATTATGAGGACATTGTTTCTAAAAGAAACAACAACAAAGACTAAAGACGAAATTAGAAACAAAACTGAAGACAGGATAGGAAACATTCCTATCTAGACTGAAAGACAGAATACGAACAAGTAGTTGACCATTATAGAAAGTATTTAATTAAGGAGATAATATCTTAATACACTCCCATAATGGTCAACGTATGGATGTCAGAACATTCTAGGATAACTGAGACCCTCCCTGTATCTATAGAATGTTGAAACCAAGAAGCTTTACCAGAAGAGTGCTATGACTCAGAACAGATTGCAATTACAAAACTTTGTTTTTGTGGAAAAGTCGGTAAAACCCAAAATCTCACATAACCTTGCATATTATAGACAACATGAAATGATTTTTAAGGAGAAAATCGACAAACCCACAAAAAACCAGAAACTGATGCAGAAGGCGAAATATGCAGCTTCGCCTTAATTAGGAAGCTCGACAACTTGTGTTGTTGGCTAGGAAGCATTTTGCCTTGCTTGGGTAGCCAAACATTTTCGACACTTGAACTTCATATGGCCAAACTTGTGGCAGTAATTACATTGTACATTTTGCTTCGTAGAGCCATCCAGGGATTGAGTAGAAGGTTGATGCTAGAAACGCTGAGAAGGCTGATGGTTGCTGATGTTCTGTTGAAAGAATTTTGCAGCAAATGCTTGCTCTGAGGAGGCTATAGAAGCACAGCTGCCAAACTGTTGTTTCCAATGATCCTGCTGTAGAAGTTTGGTGCATAATTCTGGAAACTTCAGATCAACATTAGTCAAAGATGCCATTTTGAAGAATTCAAGTAAAAACTTCAAGACCGAAATTCAACAAGCACGAATTTCAAGGAAAATTCCTAGCTGACCCAAAAAAAATCGATAGGTACCCATAGGAACTGATACAAAACCCAGAAAGAATTTGAAGCCTGATTTCAAATCCGTAGGCTCAAGAATCGAGGCATGGAAAACATGGCAACCACAAAAATCTGATGATGACCCATTTGAGATCTTGAAAAATCCACCAAGAATATGTGATCAGAAAATTTTTTCGACCCCAAAAATTAGGGTTTCAGGCAAAACCCTACTTGTCAGATTGGAAAGTCGAATCTGCAAAAAAAAGGCAGATTTAGGCAAAAAAATTGCAGAATCTGAGGTTGCAGCAGGAGTAGAAAGTTGTCCAAATGTTTTGCAAACACGATTTGCAGACTAGAATCTACCCGATGCGAGCTCCTTCAGATGCGAGTTTTAGACACACGATTTGCAGTAAAAAAATGCAAGATTTTTTGTGAATGTTTGAAGGCCGCCCGTGAAGTCCAGATGCAGGCCGACCATACAAAGACCTCCAATCACAAATGGTAATCACGAGCAGAGAAATCGGCCTTTCTTTTTTTATAAATGGATGCGATTTTTTTTTAAAACGATTGCTCCCAGTCTACAGTGACGGGATTTGCATAAGATTTGTAGACAGACCCGAATTTGGGATTTTCTCTAGGTCGAAAACCCTAGGCGGGTTTGAGAGAAAATTTATGGAAATAATTTTGAAAAAATTTAAACAAATAATTTCATGAAGAAATTATAAATTTTTCCAAAAAAATTCAAGTATTAGCTCTGAAACCATGTTACAAGATTCAAGAGTTGGCAGATTAACAGATTCCGGATGATTGATTGATTAACAGAGGAACAAATGTGTTCCTTATAAAGAATTACAAGGTCGTTGTTTCTTTTCTAAAAGAAACAACATAGACTGAAGATGAAATTAGAAACAAAACTGAAGACAGGATAGGAAACATTCCTATCTAGACTGAAAGATTGACTATAGACAAGTAGTTGACCATTATAGAAAGTATTTAACTAAAGAGATAATATCTTAATAGTGAGATATAATACAAAAACAACCTTATTGGAGTTAAAAATCATTGAGTTTTGGTGATGAATCATGTGATACTTCCTCCAAAATCCTGTTTTTGCTGAAAATGGCCAAAATGAGTGAGTTTTTATAACTCAAAAACACATGTTTTTCTCTCAAAAGTCACCATCCAATCTAGTTTGATCATAAATGCATGAAGTAATGAGGAAAGATTGGGTTTTTCATGGCTAAAACACATGCTTTTGGGTTCAAAATTGCCACCCATGAGCATTTTAGCTAAAATGCCTCTATTATGAGTAAAGACGTATCTTTTAGATGCAAAAGCATGTGCTTTTGTCTTTAAATTCCCCACCATAAAAAGTTTCTAGTGTTAGTGAAAGTAATGACGTGATTATAAAATGGAAAAGCATGTGCTTTTAACTTCAAAAACTCCATATGCTTTTAAATGTCTAGGTTTTTGAGATGCAAAAAACATGTAATTTAAAATACATATGCTTTTGGGTTCCAATTTTCACCTATATGCATTTTAAACATAACTCAAGTCAACAAACATATTAATAAACTTCCAAACTACAATAACATGTGCTTCTGGGTTCAAATTCCCCACTTAAAGTGATATAAAAATTTGTTATTACCTATTAAGAGTCCACCTATATGTATTTAGGACTTATATTTTATTCACAATAGGTTTTTTAATAGGTGTTTTGCATGTTGAAGATATGCAATGAATGATTAAAACTCACTTTTAAAAATTTTATGTCTCATTTTAAGCCATCCTGAGATTTTTGTTCTAAGTTATTGTATTCTTGAAACATTCAGGAACATTTCACCCATGGAGTTCCCAGATGTGAGGTTTTCAAAACATCACCCGAAAAAAATAATTTGGGGACCCCCTTTTTTCTTGATCGCCTCGGCAATAGCTTTTTGAAGTTGTCCATAAGTTTTTTTTGAGTTTTGAAAATTTTGAGCCTTGGACACCTTCAGGCCAAATGTGGGAAAGACTTAGCTTATTTTCACACAGTTTTTTTTTTAACTTGATTTTCCAGAGCCACCAATTCTATCCTTAAGCCGAACAAATTTCAAAGTCAATTCCAACTTGGCAGGATAAAATTATAAATTTGTACTTAGACGATTTCTTTTGAAAATTTGAGTATAATTGTGTAAATTTGGATAATTTTCAAAAAATGAAATTTTGTTAGATTTGAACCTTTTTTGGAAAATCTTGAAAATTTTTTGGTGAGAAAATTAATTTTTGTTATAATGAAAGCAAATTGCAAAATCGATTTAAAACTTTAGAGAAATAATTTTATTTATATTAAAAAACTAAAATTGCTTCTCAAAATCGATTTAAATAAAATTGCAAAAGATTGTCTTTAATGGATTAAAATTGCCTTGAAAGCTTTTTTGCCATTTAATGAAATTGGTAATTTAATATTGAAAAAATGCCTTTTGTTAGCCAAAATCCGATTTTAATGACGTATTAATTACTAAATCCTCATTAAATGGAAGCATTTAACATCTCCAAGGCATTGTTTAATTTCTTTTTGCAAATTGAAACTAATTGGCAATTTAAAAAGCAATTTTCATTTTGGCAAAATTAATATTTAGCTAAGTATTAAATTGTGGGCCATAATTTTGCATTAATTATTGTTTTTCTTGCTCCCAGGGTCCGCGTTGACTAGGTTGGGGGGAGTAAGAAAGTTGGGTATAAGAGGAGGCCTCTCTCCCATTTCCTCCTCACTTCTCACTTCTCCTTCTTGAGGTGTTGGCGATTTTGCAAGAGTAGATTTGCACTCTTCTTGCTTGGCGAATTTTGTGAGAGCCAAAATATGTGGATTTTTGCCCTAGGTTGGGTAATTTTATTTGGAGGTGAATTACATGGTAAAATTTTGATTTGGAAGGGATTTGAAGTTCTTGAGGTATGATCCTAAATTGCAAAAAGTCGTTGTCTGGCTATTGGTTAAGGTGAATTTTAATCATTTAGAGTTGAAAGGGGTCCTTAAGCTGACATCCTTCTTTCGTTCTAGTCTAAGGATTGCTTCCTTTGCTTCTGCTTGCCTTCTGGTCCACTACTCTACCATCTCGTAATAGGGCGACAAGTATGGAGGATGTTAGTGCAAGTAAGAATCCTAAGTGGACAAACACTAAGAAAGACAAAGAGGATATGATGCCCAAAACACCCTTCTTCCCAAAAATTAAGCGAATAAATGACACCAATATTGGTGCAGTGGACATGATACGGATGAGGGGCAGACTAAAGGAAGGACAATCCCCCTTAGCAAAGAAGATATATAGAAGTGGAATTGTACACGCAGCATGCAATATGGTGAAATCAGCAAAATTTGGGACGAAGCACACACCTTGTCATCCTATGCAAGAAGTTAATGAAAGGCTAGCTAAGTTCATTGCCTTAGCTAAGAAAATGAAAGAAAAGGGAAGAGTTATATTAGAAGATCATTTAATGTAAGCCCAACTGGCAAATTTCCCTTTCTTCTACAATAGGACAAGTGTCTATTTTTTATTGGCCACCATTTTGGTGCCTTCTCATTGGTTGTCACTTTTTGCACCTTTTTCATTGGTGCATTGATGAGGTGGTGTCTTGTTATTGGCAGATGGGGTGGCAACTCTAATTAGGGTTTTGAGGATCCAATCTGGATCGTTGATCTTGTTTTGATCTCCACCGTCTGTTGTATTTTTGGACCATATATAAGGCCATTTGCTCTCATTTGTAAAGTGTTGGAGAAATTGTTGCTAAGATAATACCAAAATTGCTCTCTTTTTCATTATTGTGACTTGTATGGTGATTAAGAACATTGGGTGTTATTGCATGGTTTCTATTTCCTCATAGTTAGATTTCTTTTCAAGTTGTTAAAGTTGGTTACATTTCAAGTTGTTTAAGCAAGAGTAAAGTAGATGGATAGTTGTATGGTAGCATTAGTAGATGTTTGATAGGGATCAATACTAGACCACTAGCATCCTAGCGGCTGGTTGGGAAGCCTTGTGTGGTAAACTAGTTTATTTTTACTTTGAATCATTGCATCTGTGGAGGTGGGGCTGGTTAACCTTCATTAGATTCGATCCACGTCCATTTGCTAACCTTCCATGCGTAGGAGTAGGAGTAGAATAGTGAGTAGCTGGGTAGTCGAAGTTTAGAGAAGGAAGTTAGAGGAGTAAGTCAAGTATTAGAACACATCCATTCACCTTCCACCACCATCACTTTCCCACCAACATCATCCTTGGAAGACACATCCTCCATCATCACCACCATCAACATTATCTGTCCCCGCACATTTCACAAACTGAACCACCATCACCTTCACCCCATGAAAGTCTAAGTCATCCTCAACAATTTGTGTAAGGCCGCCTACATGATTACCAACGAATCACATCAATGAAACTGAGTGAGTATTCACAAGTGTAAGGAACATTGGAGTTATTGCTTATGTTTTCATGAGCATTAACTTTTCAAGAGAGGAGTTGCATGTTTGATATCCCATATCGAATATTCAAATCCTAATATGTTAGATAAGTGATAGAAAACTCGCATCAATAGGCTAGTGGCGAGAACGTTGACAATATAGATTAAAGAATCACAGTAAACTCACAAGACAATATATATATATATATATATATATATATATATATATATATATATATATATATATATATAATTCCTCCCTACGTTAAATCAGGTTATGTACATATAACAACAAGCCACTACTCATAACAATTTATGAAACATTCATTAAGTATAAATCTGCAGTATGATCAACACAAATTAACACTACAAAGAACCTAGGCCCTGTGCGTGAGGGAACTTGCTCCCTATATATATATATATATATATATATATATATATATATATATATATATAATTCCTCCCTACGTTAAATCAGGTTATGTACATATAACAACAAGCCACTACTCATAACAATTTATGAAACATTCATTAAGTATAAATCTGCAGTATGATCAACACAAATTAACACTACAAAGAACCTAGGCCCTGTGCGTGAGGGAACTTGCTCCCTGCAAATTTCCTTGTCTGAAGCTCCTATCCCTTTCACACTTTTACCAATGGCTGACCCGGTCTTCCTGTAGGGATGCATGGGTTTTGAATATCGTTGCCAAGGCTCTTTGCTCACGTGATCATGTATCACCCAATCTCCAATTCGGTTATACTGTCTACAAATGATGGTGAACATAAAACCTCGTCGATGCTATTCCATGGCCAATATAACAGTTGTATGAACTTGCAACGTCCTGTACTGAAACAACAATGACTCAAACTCTTGACATCTTAGTGAATCCCAACTAAAAGCTGATTAATTCAAGTGTACCAATCGTATGGTGAGATGCAAAAGATGGTTGTTCTCCTTAGTATGAATTAACATCTCCAAATGCTAGAAAGGTCAGCAGACTTACTTAGAAAACTGGAACTGACTAAAGTCTGGTTTCTCTAATCTATTTTGAACACAATTTTCACTGAGAGGTTGGGGCTATGTCCAACTCCTCAAACATTCCAAAGGTTTCGTCCTCCAGAATAACCAGTCACATTTAAGTGACCCTTTTCATTTGTCTAATAATATATTTCATTGTGTCCAATCCCAATGCGAATGCCTTCCTTTATAAATTTGAAAAGAGGAGAGGTACAAATAACTTAGCAATGTGGGATAAAAGACTATTTCGTCTTTTAGTCACTTAAGTCATTTTGTCATAAACTGACTTTATAACTTTATAATAACATCAAAATATTTAAATAAATCACTGAAGTCACTTGAACTTTAATATCTCTTGAAATACTTGTCTGATTGTCATGCCGTCTGAAATAGGAATCTCTCCTCATAATTCCCCATGTGACCAAATACACTTTCTAAAAATAGAAATGTTCCATCTCTATTACATTCACCTTACCATAAATAGTATGGCAAATGTAGTCCAAAAGATATTGAATGAAAGCCAAATCCATAAATCACTGAATGTTGGAGACGAATCAATCTTTAGAAAACCCTCTAACCATCCTTATTAGCCTATGAGGATCCAATATTAGGCTAATCCTTGAAATTTTGATGCTGGTAACAAATGGGGATATCACAGTAAGGGTCAGCATCATCAAGTGCCTTGTGGACACGTCCAAGAAAGGGTTTATTTTGCGAATAAACCTACAAAATAATTGTTAGTACTATAATAATAACATATCTCACTATTCTATTCTATTCTCTATCTTAACCCCAACCTTAAAGACGTCTCTAGATTGGGTTTCCAAACCCCCAGTTATTTGACCATCTTCTCTAGAGTGCATCTCTTAAGGTTCACATATGCTTATGTTGACATCATAAGAATACTCTAGCCATTATATAATTCTCATCTAGCCATTCATTTAGGGTTATTAATCTCTGGCACTGACATGATATCCATTCATACAAGGACCAAACCTCCTATAGGCTATATTGGTACTATGAGATTCTATTTATTACTCATCCAGCCATTCACGTGGGTTGTACTAATCTCTCGCACTAGCATGATAGCCATTCAAGACATGTTGGCACCCTAAAAAATCTCATCTTTTCCTTTATACTTGAGCTAGACAACTCCGTTTGAGGCATAAGTTAGCCCAAAATGAGCATAGTGATCGTGGGGTATTATCATACGGCAAAAATAAGACTCGATACTATTTGCAACAAGAAGAAAAACAAATAAAAGATGTAAAAGTTACCAAAAATCAAGAATTTGCAGTAAGAGAAGAAAAACTTTTACAAACATTTGGGGATTTAACTTGATGGAAACTTTCAAAAATAATGCACAAATAAAGTTGCATAAAGCACATTTTAAGGATGTTGAATTGTTTTTATGACATTTTACTAATACATTAAAACCATAGTAACACGGAGATGCGTCCCTCCTCCTTTTTGCCCCATGTGTCGGAGATAGAGATGCATCCGAAACTTGTGGACTCCGTCCCTAGCGGCGTCACTAGATTCCGCCAGCTCGACCAAGGATGGGGGGATGTCCTGGTGTTGACTATTTTCTGATTTGACTAATTATATTCGATGTTCAATGTTCCAGTTCAATGCAACGTTCAAGTATTTACTCTTTTACAACTTTATATTCTATATTTCAATACATCTTTTCATAACTAGCATTTTAAGTACCATACATATAGTACATACAACCCCTCTTTGTCCCCCACCACCGTTCCCCCACTGTCCCCAAATTAAGGCTCCTCTATCCCCCCATCCCGGAGACTTGTCCCCTATTACATCATCCCCCTATCCCCCAACATGGTGTAACTATGGTTAAAACAAAGAGGATGCACAATGAATCCATGAGAAAATCCCTCAAGGTTGCCACAATTTTGTGAAGTCAAAATTGAGGACAAAACTATATAGATGATATTCACCGTTGTTTAGATGTCGGGCACAAACACTACTAGACATACGTGGAATGTAGTTCTCTGTTTTAATGGAATGTTTGCTGAGAATAAATCATACCTAATAGTTGATTTATTTTTCAAAGATACTCATGTGAGAAATAAAAGGTGGTTCATCAAGTATTAGAAGTTGCAAGGATTGATGAACAATCTAAGGATATTAAGTCTGGAATGGATTCATTGGAGATGATGGCACCATTAAAGAATAAGTATAATGAACAACACTTAAGACTTACAACATATTGTATATGTAATACTGAATGATTTATTAATGAACAGAAATGACTTGTTGATGATCATAAATTATATAAATGAAACATTTTGTCCATCACTGGTGGATGCTATAGTGTGATCCAAATCTCAAAATTCTCAATCATACCAATAGGTTGGCAAGATCACTAGCTCTGATACCACTGTAATGTTGCTAATGATAAACCTAAGTTTTCCATTACACGTCACCTACCATTGTACTCGAGGGAAGCATTTGAGGAAAAGTGCCTGAGGGAAAGCACCCAAGGGAAATCACTTGAGGGAAAGTACCCAACGAACACATCCAAGGGACCCAAGGGAAAGTACCTGAGGGATGCACTTGAAAGAAACATTTGAAGGAAATCACTTGAGGGAAGTATCTGAAGCAAAGTACTCAAGGGAACACGAAGGAAAGCACTCGAGGGAAGTCACCCGAGGGAAAGTACATGAAATATGTTGTATGGAACTATCCTCTTGCAAGGTTGTACAGTAATGAGATTGGAGGGTTGAATGGTGACGAGCATACAGATGAAGTATGGTGCGTATTTTGATTGGCTGACAGAGATCGTGCAACATACAGGTATGTTTGTTCATGTACAATGGGGAGGTTGAGACAAGTTGTTGCCTTGAGATGGCATATAGAAGTGGAGTGCACTATTGTAAGGATGAGATAGGCATCAAACGTCGTACAGTCAAAGGAGAATGGTGTAGGTGCTGCCTTCTATATAATGGTTTTGTAATGGCCCTTGTCAATACGCCACTAATAACCACTAATACCGAACTGAGAAATTTCGTCAAACACTTGGCATGCAAACTAAACATATTGCTGAAAGTAAAATGCTAAATAAAGGAAATTGTTGTGCAACAAATCTACTCAAATAGCTGATGTAAAATAGTGCCAATTTATTCATTCAATGATAACCAAATGCTTTTACATAAGATGTACAATTTTCAACTCAAGGCATTACAAAATGGCACATTACAAACAAACCCTTACTGGCTGAATGCAACTGAGAATTTCTTGCAACTACAAACTAAAATGAAAGAACCTAGATTGAGCGAATGTTGGAGACTGAATGCTGAAGACGAAATGATGAAAATGCAACTCCAAATTGCCCTCAAATTTGTTGAGCGTACGGCCTACAGGTACAACCGTACATGTACGGACTGGTACGACACCTGGCAAAAATAAATGCTGGGCTGAAAGGTGCTGAAAATGGCAAAGAAATAATTGCTAGGCTCCAAGGAAAATTCTCCCAAAAAATAAAAAATCAAACTCCCAGCCAACAATGAGATATGAGAAAAAATGTATGTCCAGGTTGAAAATCGATCCCTGCTAGAAATGTCTAAATACTAAATAAGCCCAACTTGAAGTAGCCGAATACCACTTCCAAAGTGCAACCTTTCAAAAGATATTTCACCTCCTCAATTATGCAAATCCTTAGGAGACTCCGTTCCTAATGATCGAATGACAATCTGCAGAGCAAGATGGCACCACAAATGCTCAAAGAGAAAGTAGTGTAAACTCCAATCATGGGATGTCCAAATGAGAGGCCAAGCACTCTCTTTATTCACTTTTCTAAGAAGCCTCTAAGAACTTCTAGAAGTATCCATAAAATATTCTTATGAAATCCCTTAATAATGCACTTTTTATATAAAAAGTATGTTTATAAAAATAAAAGTGCAACTCAACTCAAAATTATAATATTTTGGCCCCGCATAACACATAAAATAAAAAATATGGTAAACCCCATCTCTCCAAGAGCAAATAAGACCATCCAATCCCCAAATAATCATCAGAATGACTCTCTTACCAAAATCATCTGCCTACGAGAGTCCATGATACGCAAATTCACTAAAAAATAGCATGTCACTAAAAAGAGGACATGACAGTCCGCCCCTCTTGAAATTGCTTGCCCTAAAGCAATCTCAAAGCTGGATGTTGCAAAATATCTTCTCCCTCCCATGTGGCATCCTCCTCAGGTAAATCTATCCACTTCACCAAGTACTCTCTGACAGTCCTCCTACGGAGCTGTCTTTCTCTGCTGTCAATGATGTACTCAGGAACAAGAACCAATTTCCCTTCATCATCCAATGGAGGAAGAACTGCTAAAGGCACAACATGCTGACCCAACGCCTTCTTGAGCCGTGACACATGGAAAACATTGTGCACCCTGTTGTCTATTGGAACCTCAAGCTCATAATCCATCTCACCTATCTGCCTAATAATCTTAAAAGGACCATAGTATCTAGGCTTAAGCTTCTCTGACCCCCTCTTCCTAAGAGTAGACTGTCGGTAAGGTTGCAGCATGAGGTAAACCATGTCACCAACCTCAAAACTCCTCTCTGTCCTCTTTTGATCTACATGCTGCTTATGCTGATTCTGTGCTCTGGCAATATTGTCTCTGAGAGCATCAACAATGTCCTTTCTCTCCTGAAGCAAATCCCCAGCACGAGGAACTCTAACATCACTCATAAGCAAATCAACAAAGCTCGGTGCATTATAGCCATATAGTGCTCTGAAAGGAGTCATCTGAATAGACATGTGATAGGTAGTATTATAGCAATACTCACATAAATAAATCCATCTAACCCATGCTTTTTGCTGACCAACCTTTCAGTTCCTCAAATACCCCTCCACCCACTTATTCACTATCTCTGTCTCCCCATCAATCTGCAGGTGGTAACTAGTGCTAGGTGTGAGCTTAGTGTCACATAAACGGAACACCTCCTGCCAAAAATGACTCAAGAACCTGTTGTCTCTGTCACTCACTATGCTTCAGGGTATCTCGTGTAGTCTGAAAATCTCTTTGAAAAAGACTTCAGCCATGTGCACTGCCATGTAAGTAGTAGTGATGGGAAAGAAGTGTGCATACTTCATCAACCTGTCTACCACCACATAGATGCAATCTCGCCCTTGGGCCTTAGGCAAGCCCGTAATGAAATCCATGGATATAGACTCCCACTTTCTGTCAGGAATGGGAAGTGATTGTAGGAGCTCTGCTGGAAAGGTGTGCTTTTGTTTGTTCTTCTAACAAACAGGGCACTCTCTAACATATTGCAACACATCTTCCTTGAGCCCCTTCCATGTGAACCGCTCTCGTAATTTCCTGTATGTTTTGAAGTATCCAGGATGTCCAACTGTAGGTGAATCATGATGTGCTCTCACAACAATACGCTTCACCTTCGATCCTGGGACTAAGAATATCCTATTCTTGTAGATAATCAAATCATCCACAAGTGTATACCTGGTATCAACAACTGTCCCATCAACAATCCCAGATGCCCATGAATCTCTAGCATACTCAGGAATGATCAAGTGCCTCCAATCCTATGATATCTGAATCATAGCACTAAGATGTGGTCTACGTGACAATGCATCTGCTACCACATTCTCAGTCCCTTTCACATAGGAGATGTCAAAATCATAAGCTTGCAGTTTGCTAACCCACTTTTGCTGCCTGTCATTGAGATCTCTCTGTCCAAGGAAATGTCTCAAACTATTGTGGTCAGTTTTAATGCAAAACTTACCACCCACCAAATACTACCTGAATTTAGCCAATGCATGCGTAATAGCCAACATCTCCTTGTCATATATACTAAATGATCTCTCTGGCCCATGGAGCTTCCTGCTCTCAAAAGCAATGGGGTGCTTGTCTTGCATCAAAACAACACCAATACCCTCTCCAGAAGCATCACACTAAACCTCAAATGGCTTCAAGAAGTCGGGCAATGATAATATAGGGCATGTAGTCATGATCTCCTTGAATCTCTCAAAGTAAGCTTGTGCCTCAGGTGTCCAAACAAAGGCTCCCTTCAGCAAATCCGTCATAGGAGCTGCATGACGTGAATACCCATTGACAAATCTGCGATAGAAACCACACAACCCAAGAAACCCTCTCAACTGTGTCAGGTTCTCTGGAGGAGGCCAATCCACAATAGCACGGATCTTATTAGGATCCATCCTTACTCCCTCTACACTAATGATGTGACCCAAATACAATAGCTTTGTCATGCCCAAATCACATTTGGACTCCTTGGCATACAAGGACTCCAACTATAGGATCCCCACAACTGTCTCCAAGTGCTCCATGTGCTCTTGCCAAGTCCGACTCTAAATCAGAATATCATCAAAGAAGACTAACACATACTTCCTCAATTGGTGACAGAAGACCCTGTTCATGGTGGACTAAAAAGTAGCTGGCGCATTGGTCAGCCCAAATGGCATGACCACAAACTCAAAGTGCCCACAATGATCTCAAATCAATTTTCGTGAAATAACATGCACCGTGAAGTTCATCAATCAACTCATCAGTCCGTGGAATGGGGTACCTGTTCTTGATTGTCCTTTTGTTTAGTACCCTGTAATCAATGCACATCCTTAATGTACCATCCTTTTTCTTCACCATCACAACCAAAGAAGCAAAAGAAGATTTGCCAGGCTTGATGTGACCCATCGCAAGAAGCTCCTTGATAGTTTTCTCGATCTCATCCTTGAGCCTCGTAGGATGCCTATATGGTGTAATCATCACGGGTTTAGCACCCTCCTCCAACTCAATGATGTGCTCAATACCTCTGTCTGGTGGTTTGCCAGGTGGGATGTCGCTCAAGACTCTGTCATACTTCACTCTCAACTGCTATATGTCTAGATGATACTCTGTCTTATGCTGTCCCTCCTGTGTAGGCATGAGAGTACATACGGCTGCCCATTTAATGTCATCATGTCTAGCTAACCTCTCCAGCCATCTGAAGGAAATAGTCCGGATGTCTCCATTCCTGATGGCTCTCAAAATGCATTGCTTCCCATCCACTTCAAATTTAATCTTCATGTCCTTCAATCTAAAGGTGACCTCTTCCAATGAGTGCAACCACTCCATCCCAAGAACAATATCTAGATCACCCATGCTGACAACATGGTAGTCCGCCTTGAACTCATAGTTGTTCAAGCGTAAGGGCAAATTTCTAACCATCCTGTTACACTTAGAGTATAACTATCAACAACCTGTACTCATAGTCCCTCAAACTCAATCATAATACCACGACGTTCAACAAAACGTGCATCAATGAAATTGTGTAGCACCAATATCAACCAAAGTAATAACTCTCTGCCCTGCTAGAATACCACACGGTCTAAAAGATCCTTCCTACTGAATGCTAGAGAAGCATGCCTCTTGGAAGTGCAACTCGGACTCCTTAGTCTCTGGAGCTTTTGCTTCTACCTCGGCTTCTGCATCGCTATGATCAACCTCATGTCCAAAATTATCAAAATCCGAATCCTCGTAGTAGGCCCACATAACCCTGTTGGCCTTCCCCTTAAGCCTCATAGACAATCATGATCTCTTCGCAGGGACCTTTGCAATAAAAACATAGCTTCTTCCTATGCAAGTCATTCAGTGTCTCCATATCCAACGGTGCAGTTGATTTACCCTTGTTGTCACCTTTTTTGCCCTTGTTTTTATCAAACTTCTTATTTTCCTTGAATGAAGAAGTGCTCCTGGAGGTGAACCTACTGGAGCGTGCTGTGAGCTCCATGCTCCGTGCCTTCCTCATAGCCTCCTGCAATGAAGGGGGATTGAATGCCTTGATCCACCCCTTTAGAGGTTCAGACAACCCCTCTGTGAATAGTATAACCATCCTCCTCTCGGACACATCCTGCACCATCACTAATAATCTTTGGAACTCACTGATGTAGACCTCCAAACTGTTTGTCTGTCTCAGCTGTGCAAGATCACGGAAGAAGACCTTCAGGGCTTTCTTATCAAAGTGCTCTACCAATCTATCCACAAAATCCTGATAAGATGTCACCTGATTATGCTGCAATGTAACCATACCATGTGACCACCAATCATGTGCTACGCCCTCTAAATGCAAAGTGGCATACTTGATAGCATCCGTCTCTGACATAGGCCTCAATACTAGGAATGTATCTAACTTATGGATCCAAGCTTGTGCTGTCATCTGTCCACTACCGTCGAAAGATGGTAAGATGAGCTTGCTAGCAACTCGCTGCAACTCACTATCCTGACCTCCTCTAGGCCTCCAATTCTGCCTACAACTCCTCATGTGCTCTCTTCTTTGACTCAAGTAGTGATCAAAATTCAGTGACTCACAAACATGTGGAGGAAGTGCCTACCATTTTGCATCTGCAACTCGAAAATCATCCTAAAAGTCCTCTAGTATATAATCCTCTACTGCCTCCTGGGTCGACTCTCTAAGGAATGTAGGATGTGTAGGCCTGTTTGTAGTCCATGACCTGTGCCTAGGAGCACCCTATGAACCTACTACACTCATATTATCTTGCTCTAGTGTCCCCCTATCTTGTTCCTAATTACGTCTGTCCTATGGGTTCATGAGCTCAACTATGGTGGTGAGTGCTTGCAAAGCCTGAGCCATCTGCTCTTGTCCTGTAACCATTGCTCTGAAAAATTCCCTTGTTTCCTGATCCTCATTCCTATTGTCTCTTGGTGGGCTACGCTCTTGTCTATCACCCATGGTGTCTGGCTGCTTGTCAAAATCTTGTTCCCTATCAAACAAAGTTTGCTTGTGAGTGTAAAATCTGTGAGAGCCAACCCCAGGTGGCTGCATGTGATTGCTAAACCATCAGGATTGCAGGATTTAGCTTTGATACCACTATAATGGCACTTTCCAATACGCCACTAATAACCACTAATACTAAATTGAGAAATTTCATCAAACACTTGGCATTCAAACTAAATATATTGCTGAAAATAAAATACTGAATAAAGGAAATTGTTGTGCAAAAAATCAACTCAAATAGCTAATGTAAAAAAGTGCCAATTTATTCATTCAATGATAACCAAATGCTTTTACATAAGATATATGATTTTTAACTCAAGGCATTACAACATGGCACATTACAAACAAACCCTTGCTGGCTGAATGCAACTGATAATTTCTTGCAACTACAAACTGAAATGAAAGAACCTGGATTGAGTGAATGCTAGAGACTGAATGCTGAAGATGAAATGATGAAAATGCAACACCAAACTGCCCTCAAATTTGCTAACTGTACAGCCTGCAAGTACAGCCGTACATGTACGTATTGGTACAGCACCTAGCAAAAATAAATGCTGGGCTGAAAGGTGTCGGAAATGGCATAGAAATAATCACCAGGCTCCAAGGAAAATTCTCCCAGAAAATAAAAATCAAACTCCCAGCCAACAGTGAGATATGAGCAAAAATGTATGCACAGGCTAAAAATTGAACCCTACTGGAAATGTCTAAATACCAAATAAGCCCAACTTGAAGTAGCTGAATACCACTTCCAGAGTGCAACCCTTCAAAGGATATTTCACCTCCTTAGTTATGCAAATCCTTAGGAGACTCCGTTCCTAATGATCAAATGACAATCTACAGACCAAAATGGCATCACAAATGCTCAAAGAGAAAATAGTGTAAACTCTAGTCCTGGGATGTCCAGATGTCCAAATGAGAGGCCAAGCACTCTATTTATTCACTTTTCTAAAAAGCCTCTAAGAACTTCTAGAAGTATCCATAAAATATTCTTATGAAATCCCTTAATAATGCACTTTTTATATAAAAAGTAACTTTATAAAATAAATGTGCAACTCAACTCAAAATTATAATATTTTGGCCCTGCATAACACATAAAATAAAGAAATATGATAAACCCCATCTCCCCAAGAGAAAATAAGACCATCCAATCCCCAAATAATCATCAGAATGACTCTCTTACCAAAATCATCTGCCTACGAGAGTCCATGTGAAATGTCCATTTCTCTGATTTTATATGATAATTCAAGCCTCTAATCAAATTTTTAAAATCAAACAACCAATATTTCAAAAATCCACCAATTTCTCAATAAACCCCAAATTGGATATGCCCAAAATAGTGCCAAAAACTTCACAGCTTCACATATTATTAATAAATCTGAAAGTGGACATTTTTATAGAAATTTCGGCAACATAACAGCCTACAAAATGACATTTCCAGATCTATATAACATTTACACAACAGTTCCCAAACGGATGACGAAAACAATGCTCATCGGGCTCTCGAAAATAACACAAAATAGCCCGGAAACACCACAAAACACTAATAATCTATCACAGAAGTTTAACCACGACTCAATACATATATTCAGCTCTATTTTAACATCTAAAAGTCCGAAATATAGCAGCAACCCAAACTAATATGAAATACTCAACCTGAAACACCAAACTCTTACAAAAAACACACCCAAAAACCCACAAATTTGCACTGTTCAGCACAAAGGCAAACTTTGCATGAGCTTGCACATGGAATGGCTTTAAACTCCCATCCTTAGCCTTCTTGGAAACTTGCAAACTCCCGTCCTTGGGTCTCCTTCTCTACAGGTTTGGCAGCCTCTGAAGAACAACAAAGCAATGAGAAAAAATCAAGTTCTGGAATGAGCCCAAAATGCCTCCAAATCCTTTAAAAGAGGGCATAACCCTAACTCACGTCCAAGAGGGGTTAATAAAACATATTTTAATAATAATTTCTCATTTATTAGTCCATTGGTTTCCAAAGATTAGCCCCTTTTTCAGAAACTTCACCTGTTTGGGCCTGCTTGCCTTAGCAAAGATTATTATTTTAATTATTTGAAAAGGGGACATGACACCATGATAAGCAAATTCACTGAAAAATAGCATGTCACTAAAAAGGGGACATGATAGGTTTCCCAAACTTTGACTTTTAGTGTTTCCAAATGAACCTCAGAAATATGATGTTGCCTTGAGTGCCTTCAATATGGGAATTGTATTGCCACATAGATTGCAAGTATAGATAATAAATAAATTCAAAGAAGTTGTATCAACAATGAGCACAAGAACAGGCCCAAATAGATAGCCACCAAGAAACACAGATGCTCAAAAGATGATAGCACTTTGGATGAAAAGATGATAGCCAATGCCAATAACTCAAATACATTTATAGACAATGAAAGTACTCTAAATTACAACGGCATCGAACAAGGTCCAAGAAAATATAAATCAGAGCAGTATAGATAACCTCCATATGAAACAATCAACAAATCTGGCGCACAGATGAAATATCAGAGTGATATTTGCAAAGGTAGACGAGTGGGTGTGAACCACGAAAACTACATTCACCAAATAGGGAGGATCTTTCACCTCCAAAATGAAAGACAAGAACTTCAACTAGAATTTTCAATACAAAATAAAATCCAAGCTGTATACGAAAAACATCCTACTTGTCAGTCATAAATACCTTGTCGGAGGAATACTCCAACGGTGCACAAGTGCCCACAGAATTACAAGCACCTATGACCAAAATAAAAGATAGACTTAAGATATATATAAATCAATCAGGACCCCCAAAAAAAAAAAATTTAAAATTAATTTGGGTCCCCATATTTATTAATTAAAATAATTATTTAATAGTCCTTTTATTATATAATTTAAATTCTAGAAGCAATTAATTAGTTAACTAAATTATTTCATTTAAAGATTGGGGACATCACAAAACATTGGCACCTTCTATAAAGCTACTTCCATTGTTATCTGAACTTGCTCCTAAGATCCCCCTATTGCTAGTTGATCTATTCTCTCCTTTAGTAGGGGTGTATTTTATTTTCCTCTTCCCTTTTCTCTCTCCTCTTCCAACTCCTTAATTGTCTCAATCCTCCAAAGTCATTTGCTTTTTTCTTTTTCTATCTCTCCTCTTCTAACTCCTTGATTAGATTCTCTCAATCTTCCAAAGTCATATTCATGTTCAGATTATAAGTATCATTGTCCAAATCCCATCCTGATTCAAAAGCTTGTTATTCTTGGGAAATAGTTTAAGGTTGAATATTCTTTCCTCTTTTGGACCTGAGGCAGTAGAAACCATAGATTGCAAATTCTATATGGACTTAAATAGACTCCTTGAGCCTAGTATGAAAGGATTGACAAATATCTACTAAGTCTTGGATTCTCCAAGAATGATGCTGATCCAAATCTTTATTTTAAAGTAACTAATGGTGATATGTTGATTTTAATCCTTTATGTTGATGACCTTCTAATTAAAGGAGTAGACCACCTCATTAATCAGTGTAAGAAAGAATTGACTTCTAAATTTGACATGAACTTGGGATTCTTCATTACTTCCTTGGATTGGAAGTTCGGTAGAAGTCAAGAAACATCTTTCTAAATCAAAAGTACACTATCGATACTCTAAAACGATTTGGAATGTGGATTGTCAACCTATGTCAACACCTATGGAAACCAATTTGCACAAACCAAAAGAAGCAAGGACCAAATGCAGACTTATAAATCCCACTCTTTATAGACAGGTAAATGGGTTTCTAATGTACCTTATGAACACTCGACCAGATATCTGCTATGTTGTGAATGGATTGACCCAGTTCATGTGTGAACCTAAACAAGTGCATCTTGTTTCTTTGAAGCATATATTGAGATATCTTCAGGGCACCATTGGGTATGAACTTAAATATGAGAATACCAATTTGAAACTACATGGATATATTGATTCTGATTGGGCTGGAAGTGTGAAAGACCAAAAAAGCACATCAGGATGTTGTATCAGTCTAGGATCAGCTATAATCTCATGGATTTGCACAAAGCAATCTTTAGTTGCTTAGAGTTCAACCAAGGCAGAATACATTGCAGCAGCAATGGGAGCAAGAGAAGCAATGTGGCTTCAAAAATTGCTTGTGAGTTTATTTGGTGAGCCTTTGAAGCCTACCATTATTTACTGCGATAATCAAAGTTGCATCAAGTTATCCATGAATCCGTTATTTCATGATAGATCAAAGCATATAGAAATCCCTTAACACTATGTAAGAGACATGATGGAAAGATGAGCTATCCAGTTGGAATATATTAATATGAGTGATCAAACAACTGACATTCTCACCAAGCCTCTTCCAAAGGTGAAAGTTGATCACTTCAAAAAGAAACTTGGTATAGTTGAAATGTAAGCTTCGGAGATTAAGCCTCATAACTGTATTAATATTTATAAAGATGTTAAAGTGTAAACTCTTTTATCATATGTCTGACTATATGATTTATGGGCCTATCCTATGTACAGTATTAAAAGGTGACGATCTTTTAATTATGAATTGCTGACTCTAACATTATAAGGAGACAACTTTATAATAATTAGATACCTATCATGATGAATATCATGTGACTTGATATTCATGGACAACCATGATAGTTAAAACAACATATTGATAGATATCATGAGACGTGATGTTAGTAGAAGATCATTATGTTCTCTTATCATGGTGGATATTAAGAGACATAATATTTATGGATATACCATGATCTCTTATGGTAGACATCATGAGACTTGATGATTGTCATAACTGAGAAGAATATCATGAGACTTGATGCTCTTAAGCATATCCTCTGATATCACAAGTTGGTGATATCACTTTTCAAACAAGGAAATCTTATTCTCACACACACACACACACATACTTTGTCTTCCCTAGCTAAGATGGAATGTTAAAGTATGTAGCTTCAGTTAGACAATATCTGTAATAGATGATATCAGAATCTATACATATGTATATGTATACCAATATGATTACATACTGATACACACACACACACATATAATCTGAATTCTACCGATGTTATATTTACTGATGTCTGCATCACGACTGATATCATAATATATATTCTGATTGTGTCTCAGCGGTATTTTATCTATACCAATCATTGATTTGAATGATTGGGCTTTGATCGTGATCACAATGGTCATGATACTATTATCGATGGTAAAGTATATAATGATCATTGATTAGCATTTGTTATGTTTTAATAACACCGATCAGGTATGATCGTGAATGGTCACATCTCCATTTGGAGACATGCCCATTCCCTATCACACCCTTTCATCATACATATATATATATACCTCTGCCTGATTTTGTCAAGCATTGAAATCAATTAATGCAAGGCAGATCTGAAGGAGTGTAAACAGAACATGAAGAATATTTTAGTACATCACCATAGTGTTACTGTTAACACATATATTCTGAAGAAAATCAAATCCATTGTCATTGAAGTTTGAACCTGCAACAAATTGATCATCAGTCAGCATTATATTGAAATTGAAGACAAATTCTGAATTCTGATATAAACTTAGTATAACTTTACAAATTCTCAATTAATTGAGCCTTTGTAAAATCCCTGTTTCAATCCCTATAACATCTCTACAACCTTCTACCCTATAATGAAACATTTGAATAGAAACTTTCAATCTTTAAATAAATAATCTCTCCACACTTGGTCCTAGCAAGTATCTATCCCTTCTGTTAAAAGAATTTTATTATTTTGTTCAGTTTTTAAACTTATGACATCATAATGTGCTTCATTTAGCTACAAATGGAATCTCACAAAAATTTGGATTGCTTTGTGGAGTATGCCATTTATGTGGTCCATAAATCTCACTGTATAGACAATAAAACCAAAATATAGGAATAATTTTGGTATACCAATTGTTATAACATAAACATCCATCCTATAAGTAATTTACAGTTAAACATCTTCATTTGGTTTGGCATATAGCATAAGTGATAGAAGAAACAGGCTGATTGATAAAAATATTGTATGATGTTTTATTCTTCTATACAAATATATCACATGATGGAAGTCATCTATAACTTTTCAAGAGTAGAATAAAAGATTCTTAAAGCTAAATTGCTGAACATCTTTTATCATACATAATACTGAAGGAAGAAAAAAAACTGCAAATTTATGTTCATCAAGTGGTTTATCCATATGTGATGTCATTCACCATCACAAATATGAAGTAAAAGGTACTCAATAATAGTATAGTTTTTAGAAGTAGCATGAAATGTAAGAATTCCTCACTCAAAAACCAACTATGAATAACTGGAATATGTCTATGACTAGCAAACATTGGTGACAACAAAATATGGTAGGAACTTACTGAAGCAGTGCGCTCAGATTTTAGCCTCTTGTTTACAAAATTGGCCAATCTCTTTGCATATAACTCTCCAGCTTCACTGCCAAAATATCCAGATGAAAAAATCATGAAATGAACAGCCCTAAGAAATTAAAGGCCACTCTATTATGGGTCAAATGTACATTAGTAATGGAGGTTGACTCAAATACTTTCAGGTAGATATTTTTGGATACAACTATGTAGGCATTTTACATCTGACTTTTGAATCACACTGTTGGGCTCATTGCCAAGAATGGAAATATTTCATGACTTCCAATATGTAATTCTAGGTTTCCAAAAGTAAAATATCATTGAGAACAATAGCTAATGAAACATTAAATCATGTGAAATAACTCATTGACGATTCATAAGAATAGGCAACTTAACAGTAAACTAGTATTTACAACTTTGGAAAGAATAAATTACTACATTTTCTTTTCAATGCATAACTCATTTTTGTGTTCCTTTGGCTAAATAATTTCAAAGCTGTCACATTATATAAAATTCAAATCATGCAGTCCATGTTTACATGGAAGTCAGGTAGATCCCTGAATATGATCATCTTCTCAGACATTATGACAGCTAAAAATAGAAAATATGACTGTTGGCTCCCAGTGACATCTAATGAAATTGTTTTTCTTTTTTCTAACTATGATGGAGTGTCTAAAGAAAGTTGAAACCTAAACATTCTAAGGAGACTTTATCTGACTTCACTCACACCAGACTATAATTCAAATCCACAACCTTGTGTATTCTGAAACTCTAGAGCCTCTGATAATATAGTTGTTCATACATGAAGTGATCAAATTTTCTTTTGAATGTACAATTATGACTGATTTTTTTTTTTTTTTTTTTTTAATTAATCAATTTATCAAAAGGAAAAAGACCCTTCAAGGAATCTATGAGCGTTTTCCAGATATGAAAATTCAAGCTAGAAAAGCTTCCTTAAAAACTTTGCTCTTCTTTTTATAGGTGCACGTGAGTACATTATGACTGTAAATCTTGCTATGACCCCAAATCTGCCCTCTTATTTTCATCTGCAAAGTACTTGCTTGCATTGATGATTTGCCATCACTTTCTCTGATTCTGAAGTGTGTTCTTTGCCTTGGTGTGACAATTTGCCTTGACGCTCCCATATTCCTTTATGATGTCAGTTCTTGTCATGTTTGCCATAAATGCTGTTTGGTAACATCTAGCCATTCACCTTCGTTCATACCTCTTTGGTCTTGGGTGTTGCTCACCATCATTTGGGAAGAGACAAAAGAGTGAGAATTTGATATTTGTGATGTTCCCAAATTTATTGTAATAATTAAATTAAATTTATTATTTTATTATTTTATTAATAAATGTGGGGCCCAAATTAATATAAATAAGATTTGTGTTTGGAATATTGATTGATTTATGTATATCTCGGGACAATCTTTTATTTTGGTTGCAAGTGTTTATTGCCATGTCAGCATTCATAGTAAATGCTCATGAGTTTTTTGCAAAGGGGTATCTAAGTGTGAGTATGCGATTTGGATTATTTATTTGGACTGCGAATTCCTCTTGGAGTTTTGTATTGTTCACCATTTTAGAAGTGGAAGATCTTCCCTAATTGGCTATTTTAGTTTCGGTGGAATTAAATTATTAAACCCTCGCCCTATTCCATTCTTTGGATTACCGGCTTGGATCTGGCAAATCAGAGCACCATCATCTTTATTACGAATTGGAGGAATAGTTGTGATTTAATTGATTATCTCTATGTTTTGGCATTCAATCTCTAGTGAATATTTAGTGCATTGTATTCAATAATACTATCAATACATTCTCGACTATATTACTGGTCATACGGCTTACCAACTGTATGACCTACACACTATATGTATCAACTATCTACCACACACTATACGCCCTCACTCCATTCGCCCCCTTGTCTTTCTCCATCCACCATATGGTATAGTCAATGTGACCTCCCTTCATCACCTTCGTACGCCCCTCCCCAACCATACGACCACCTAGCTGTACTTCGAGCATTTTTCCCACACCTCCAATGTCACACGCCCAATCATCAGACGAAAATCTTCATTTCTCCTTGACTGACGTACGGTCATCCTTATATTTCCACTATACGACTTATACCATATGCCCTGCTTACTCCCTCCATACCAAGTGCATGACAATAGTGTACAATCTCCCCAATACCCTCCCTCTCTCCACTATATGGCATAGAATTGTTACCGTACGATACTAATTATTGCCTAGTCATATGCCATTAGGCATTACCGACAACTTCACCCTTAGTACACCTCATTGTTGCAATTCATCCTCCATCCTCTAGAAATAGAACATTATAGTGCTATCAAAGTTGGTGATCTTGCTAGCCTGCTGGGATGATTGAGAGATTTTGGAATTTGGATCACACTGTGGTGCCCAACAGACATGGAGAGTGGTGGTTGAAGGCACTACAAAAGATTGGCAAAGAGCTTAGCGAGGGTGTCAATCTTCCATTAGATATATTGGGGGTATGTTTGCGGAAGGTGAACCAATTACCTTCAAGATTTATACAAAAAATCCTTTCGCTGATTAAAAATGTCTTAAGTCAACCTAAGCTTTTGAGACACCATGACAAGGGAAAAAGGCTAGTAGTTGCAGCATGTCTTAGTGAGGTCTTGAGAATTTTGACTCCTAGAGCACAATATCATGATAACACCATGATAGAGATCTCGCATTTGATCGTTGACAAATTTTAGAGCCTAGATGACATCAGCGGTAATCCTTTTGGCAAGAAAATCTATAATCTTGGAGAATTGTGCAAATGCCAAAGTGGGTAACCTCCTCTTAGATCTTGAGTTGCAACATTTGGTCCGTGATATGTTTCATCACTTATTGGACACCATCGAGGAAGATCATGATACTAAGGTTCTAGTTGCTATGGAGAGCCTTATGATTTTGTGCATTGATGAGATGGATGAAATATCCCAACCTATCACATCTATGTTATGGGTTGTTCGTAATCTAGAATGTGTCCCATCTATAGAAGCATGTAGATTGGTTAGTAATGTTTCAAGCATTGTGAAAAAAAACTAATATCTCATTTGCACAAGTGAGAGATGGACAACAATGATAATGGTGATGCATTACATGAGGAGAATGAAGGCATGATTACAGGACTCCTCCAAGAGGATTTACTAAATCTTTCTACTACACCAACATGGGGAGAACACCTAAAAAATAAAGAGGTTTCTTATATGGGTCTTGTGAAGACAACATGGATAGATCAAGTTGTGCCTGAGACTGTCCCCACCACTAAGGTTGCGCTCGTCATTGAGGTTGTGCTCGTTGCTAAGACACTATCAATAACCGAGGGTGTGTCCATCCTAGAAGTTGTGTCTGTTGCCGAGGTTCAATCTATCATCAAGGCTTTGTGCTTGTCACTGAAGCTATGTCCATCGTCGTGGTCACGTCCTTCCCCAAGGTTGTGTCTATCACTGTGGCTATGTCTATCACCAAGGCCAGATCCATCATCGAGGCCTTGTCCATCGTCATGGTTGTGTACATCACCATGTCTGTCATTGTGGTTGTGTCCATCACCATAGTTATGTTTGCTGTCGTCACTGAGTTTGGGTTTGTCACCATCATTTTGTTCATTGTCATCATTGTCACTGTGTTTGTCACTATGTCCATGTCCATCAATGTCATCACATCCATCACCGTCATCGAGTCTATCTCCATTGTTGATTTTGTGTCCGTTTCCATAGTTATGTTTGTGGCCATCGTCATGTCTGTGTCTGTAACTAAGACCATGTTTGTCATCGAATCTATGTCCATGGTCATCACCATTGTCGTGTTCGTCATCCAGTCTATGTCTGATGTCTTCATTGTATCTGTCACTATTGTTGTGTCTGTCACCGTCGCCACATACATGTCCTTTGCAGTGTCAGCATTCTTTGTCAACCCTCGAGAGTTTTCTCCAAAGGGGTATTTAAGTGCGGCAAGTAGGTAGTTGTTAGTATGAAATTTGGATTATTTCATTTGTTACATTATTATAATTGTGATTCGAAATTTGACATGGTATCAAACCCAAGTTTAAAGAAATGATTCAGAACCAGATTTATTAAGTTATACATTTCTGCTTGCTCTCTTTCCAATTGTTTATTTTAACTCTTTACAATGGTGAACGGACTGAAAATTTAAGATAGACTGGAAGCTTCTTCAAATTTCTCTTCATGGAACTTTAGAAATTCTGATTACTCTTGAAGAGAATGATCTTCTTGACTATGACGCAGCAGAACCTTTTGACAGTGCCAAGAAAACTCAATGGAGAAAGAGCAAGATTATGGCAAGGAAAATTCTCATCAATCCTATTAAGGACCATTTGGTTCCTATTATTTCAAAGTTGGTTCAGCCAAAGCTATGTTTCAAACTCTGAAGGACCTGCATGAATTCAACAAAATGAATAGCCCTGAGATGCCAATTCTTGCATCTTAAAACCGCTAGAGGAGAATCAATTGTTTCCTTCTTTATGAAGATTACAAAATAAAAGGATCAGCTCAATGCCATTGGAGAATCCTTTGTAGACAAATACTTGGTTATGTTAGCCATGAATAGACTTCCCTACTCTTGAGAATCCTTTATTCAAGGAATCAGTGGAAGAGATGTACTTCCTAAATTTGACAGATGAAGAGCTAGTTGCATCCAGGAAGAATGCAAACTAGAGGATAGAGGCAACAAATGTAAAAACCATCATGAAATAATAATGTACTTGTTTCTGATATTTCTAATGGGAACGAGAAGAAAGGTAACTTTAAAAGGTTCAGAGTTCAGAATTTTGAGCCAGCTCCCAATTCCAAGAAAAAGGAGGATCTTTCTAGGATCCAGTATTTTAGATGTGACAAATATGGTTATTTTACTAGAGATTGTACTTCAAACTCAAACATCAATTTGTTGCTACTAATGTGGAAATTGCTTCTCCTCAAAAAAAGAGTCTAGTGAATATTTAGAGGGGTTCCCATGTAGAGTGGTACAGAGGATTTTAAACTTTCCCTTTCACCTTTCAAAACCTTTCTCTTAGATTACATCAATTCACCCCACAATGGTCTTTCCTCAAACCCTTAGTGCTAAGAGCCACTTGTAGACTCAAGCCCCCTATATGTCCTCCCCTACCCCTTGGTGTCAAACAAGTAGACTTTCCTTCATCGAGTTCACTTCTCCTAATTCTAATCCCTCTTCATTCTATCTTCTCTAGGATAACCCCAATTCTAGCCAAGGTGTATTGAATCCCCCCAAAATGTTCTAAGGATGAGTTAGAATTCTTTAACAATCCTTTTACACATATGAGCCATGTTTCCTATTCTTTCTATGAATTTTCTTTCACCCAAACTCACTATATATTGTTCTTGCTCTGATTGGGCCTGCTTTGCAATTAGGTCTTCTAATCCAGTTTTGTCCTTCTAACTTCCAACTTCCCCAAACATCCCTCCAATCTAAACATACTTTTGAGTACCTTTTTGGATCCCCTACAATATTTACCAATTAGGGTTTTGACTCCAAATGTATGACACAAAAAGAAGACTATGTCTACAGACCTAATTAAGCCTAATAGATTTGTAATCTAAATCGATTGCTAAAGGATGATGTCCCCAAACCTTCCCAACAACTTGAGCACTTTTGTGTTTGTGCCTAGACGCCAAAGCCACCATTAGTTTTTGTCGAATTCACCAATTACCTTCCCTGTACCCCTCGTTGATGTAATTCCTAAACTAGTCACATATAGGTGACTGGTTTGGGCTTCCCAATAGTCCTTAACCCCTTATCTTCTTGGTCCAATACTAATTGCATATTATAATACATACTTGGTCCTCCGTTTCCACCAAAGGCCATAAATTTCCTACAATGAAAAGTGCTCCAATTTACATTGAATCAATCAATCCCTAAATTCTGGAGCGTATTGATTACAATCTGAAAAATAGCTATTACTTCCTTAGGAATTTGATTCAAAACCTCAAATCGATTACGTATAAGAATTAATTCAAACCACTATCAAATCATGCCCACCATTTAGTGAATAGAGTCCGTATAATTCAGTACACATTCAAACAATCGTAGAAAACTAGGAAAAATTTAAGTTTTTATTATTTCAATCTTATGCAAATCTTCAACAACCTTGGGAATTGTTCCCAAATGGCTTATAATGTCATTTCCTATTAGTTCCAACTGATCTCAACCAATTTTCAAATGGTTAGCTGTTAGGAATTAAAATTGACAATCTTTTTGCTATAATTGCTAAGCAACTTTTTAGCAATTTTACATCTTTTGAGCAATTTGTCTCTCTTAGTGGTCTAATGACCCCAAACTCTCCTAGTAAGCGAACCTAAACAGTAAATGCCCCAAAACATCAAATCTAACCTATTTTCCCCTTCCAATGACCCTTTGACCAAGATTGACCTAGTGAGCTTCTTATGGCCTAACAAGGATGTTGGTCTCACAAGGTACGTCAATTGGAAATGTTTCCCCTTATTACAATCAAACAATGGACCATATCTATGGGTCCTTATTACATTGATCTTGAATCAAGGGTGCCCCTACATCAAGTTCTCTTTTATTTCTGCACTTTCTAGCAATGCTCCTACTAATAGTGATACTTGGCTTATTAATACTAGTCTCTTGTCACATTACTGGTTATTGCGAGCACTATAATAACCCTCACCAGACTAACTTCAACAACTCCAATATTTGCTAGAATCTATTAAACACTTGGCAAGCAACTTAATAGCACTGATACGAATTCCAAATACTATTGGTACACCATTTACCCCACTTCCAAATAATTTAAAGATGAAAGCAATTTCTGAATAACAATAATGTTTGCCAAACCAGTTCAGATTTCAAGGAAATACTTTGCAAATCGTTTGCTAGGCCAAATGAACGTTAAAATTCTGAAATTTTGAATAACACTAGTTCTGAAATTTATTGCAAATATATTCTTCAAACTAATTATGAAATTATAATTTCAATATGAATTGCTTGGACCTTATGTTCACTACATACCAATTGCAAATTATTAGACCATTATTACATGAGCAGCAAATCTGAAAATGCCAAACCCCAAAGACAAGAATGCAGACCTCAACAATTTTGAACACAGGTCTGTAATTATATTTGCAGATTTCAAAGATGCCCAGAATGTTGATTACTTGCGCTTCCAAACAACAATATTAATCTAGTATCCAATGCCAAATCAGTCCACTCTCTGAATTATCAGAACCGGCACTTCAATCAGTAATTTCTTCAGCCAATAGCCGCCTCCCATCAACAACAAAAACACGTATAAAGAGACGAGAAATGCACATAGATTTAATCACCCAGCACAATTAAATTCAGCTTGACCAATCCACAGTATTACATCTGCCACAAACTCCCAACATCAGTGATTTATGAGATGAGGAAGAAAGCTCAATCCAATGCAATCAAAGTCAAACTCCAATCTGCTATACCTCAGCAGTAGATGAAATGCAAAACTAAGAGATTCAAAATCCTCCTAGGAAATATCAAGCAATAAACATCTCCCAACCACAGTATATACAGCAAGAGATATTAATAATAATTTTCAAAACTTTAATTCACAATATCTCAACTATGGATTAAAGGCACATCCTAGCTCCGAAACTCTTATACCTGAGCAAGGGAATGAAAATCAGAACTTCAGAAAAAGCCACAAAGGCAACAAAAACAAATAAATATCCAAACGTGTTTTTCTCAACAAATGGGCTTGTATTTAAAACATCCAGATGCTTTTTTTGTTGCCAAAATGTAACTTCACTCAAGATGCATCACCACACAACATTAATTAGAAGCTTTCATCAGATTCTTTCACTTGACTTGGCTTAACTAATTAATAAATGACTCTTTCCAATGATAACTCAACTCTCAAGTGAAATTGTAAAGTTAAATTATAACTTTACAATAAGCCATTTAATAAATTAATAATTATTTGGCCACTAAAAATATAATAACTCCCAAAATACCCATCATTTAAATATGTCATTTGAAATAGGAGATATACCTATTATTTCTCCATATGACAGAATGCAATTTCTTAAAATAGAAAGGGTCCATCTCAATCAACACCCAACTTACCACAAATAGTAAGTACACAAAACTAAACCCAAATGAAGTCCAATCTGAGCCAAACGAAGACCAACCTATAGCTTAGTGAATTGTGGAGAAAACAAAACCCTCCCAAGCCAAGCCACTACCTTAGAAGACCCTATATCCACAACAATAAGCCTACGAGGATCACAATAATAGGTTAATCCCTAAAACTCTGATACTAGAAAAAATGGGGACATTACAAGCACCTCTACGATTTGAAGAAAAAAGAATCTCATCTTCAAGTTATCATTGGTGATTATGCATGTTATTATGTGAAGGTTGTTGGTTCTACTTCTTTTCAATTGGATGCAAGAACTCCTCTTCATTTGGGTGATGTTCTTTTTTTTTCTAGCATTAAGGGAAATCTAATTGCTATTTCAACATTGGAAGACAAGTGTTATCATGTTGCTTTTTCTAAAGGAAAAGTTGTTGCATGGAAGAACTCTAGCTTTCAGCCATCTCATGAGGTTGGAGATCATCGTGACAGCCTTTACAAGCTTTTACCTCATCCTATCCAAGCATTAGCTCATGCTTCCTTAAGTTCAAGTGAGTTGTGGCATAAAAGATTTTGGTACCTAAATTTCAAAACCTTGTCTTCAATGGAGACGGTAGTAGTTGGTCATCCAAAGTTGAGCCAAAATTAAGAAGGTGCCTGCAAGGGGTATGCTCTAAGTAAAAACATTAAAGGTACTTTTCATAGTAGTGAAAGTAGAGAAAGGATATCCTAGGTGTGTGGTCCCATGTTTGTTTCTTCCCTTAGCGGTTTTGGGTATTATTTTACTTTCATTGATTTCTCGTGTGAACCTTGGATTTATTTTCTAAAGTCTAAAGAATTTGATGAAGTGTTATCCAGATTTATAGAATTTAAAGCTCTTGTTGAAAATTTGTCTAACAAAATGATAAAGGTTCTAAAGCCTAATATATGATGTTCCTAAGTATAGAGGACTAGATAACTAGTGGAGATGAAGCTTGAATAACTCGTATGCGAATGAAAAGATCAATTGTACAATGCAATGGGGTTCGTACGGTGGAGAAAAGTGGAGAAAGTACAGAGTTTCTGTCAAGAAGTCTGTACGGTGCCGGAGCAAGGTGCAGGAGAGGCCATACAGTATCCACAGGAGGGCCGTATAGTGAAGAAGCAGGAGCCGTATGGTGGGTGTGTCAAGGTGACTCTCGTACGGTAGAAATCAGAAGGCCATATGCTAGAGATAAAAGGTTGTATGGTGAAGGTGTGTTTCAGGATGTACGGTGGAGGTATGTTTTAGGCCATATAGTGGAATTAGTAGGTCGTACAATGCAAATGAAGGGCAATACGAAAGTTTGGAGGAAGGACAATTGTCAGTGAGTATTTGTGTCAGAAGTGATACAACCACAACAATGACGGCGAGTTTTCTCATACGAAAATAACAACAAATTTAGATGAACTCTAGACAATAATAGAGATTTGAATACAAATAATCCTTCAATTAATATCTGCCAAAGATGATGCTCCGATTTGCCAGATCTAAGTGAAGTAATACATGCAACAACAGAATAGGGTAAGGGTTGAATCCCACCAAAACTGCACAAGCCAAATAGGGTAGATCTTTCACTTTCGAAATGGCGGACGATCCAGAACTCAAACAGGAATTTGCAGTAAATAGAAAATAATCCAAAAGCATGCCTAAAGACTACCTCTAAGCCATGCTTAAATACCCATCGAGGAAAACTTTCCGAAGGTGTAGAAAGATAGCCGTCGATGGCACAAACTACGGAAACAAAATAAGAATGGGTCTGAGATACATAAAATCACAACTCGTTACAATAGTTTGATAAATGATTTATTTTATAACGAGAACATTTCAGTCCTCCCATCCCAAATTTTGTTTGTCCTCAAGAAAATGTAATGACGAGTGCTGGAGGATGTGCTCGCCTTCCCACATTACGTCGTCCAATGGCAAGTGTTTCCAACGCACTAGATATTCTTTCACTGTGTGGTTCCGCAAAGTCTTCTCATGTACTTCAATGATCTCGACTGGTTCCAATATGAGCTTTCCTTCTTCATTGAGTGGTGGAAGGTCTGTGGCTACTGTGACGTTCTGCCCTACGGCCTTCTTCAAGTATGAAACATGGAAAATGTTATGAATACGGCTTCCCTCCGGAAGTTCCAGTTTGTACGCGACTTCACCAATGCAACGAACTACACGATAGGAGCCATAAAATCATGGCTTCAATTTTTCTTTTTCCTTTTCCTTTAATGAAGATTGTCAGTATGGCTGGAGCCAGAGATAGACCAAATCCCCTACTTTGAAGCTCCTCTCCATTTTGTGTCTGTTGGCACACATCTTTTGTTGATTTTGTGCCTACTATAGGTTTTCCTTCAAGCATCTCAGTATGTTCTTCCCCTCCTGAAGCCAATCCCTCGCCCTTGGTGTCTAGCTATCAACCAGAATTGTATCGATGAAGGAGAGGGGTTCGTACCCGTACAGAGCTTTGAATGGTGCCATTCTGATGGACATGTGGTACGTGGTATTGTAGCAATATTCCCCTAGATGTAAACATTTGACCCATGCTCGTTGTGCCGAGACGTAGTTCCGAAGGTATCCTTCGAGCCATTTGTTCACAGTCTTCATTTGTCCGTTTGTCTATGGGTGGTAACTAGTACTTGGCAATAATTCTGTCCCTGCCATCTGAAACAATTTTGTCCAGAAGATACTGATGAATCGCCCATCTCGATCATTGACGATGTTTCAGGGTAACCCATGCAGACGAAAGACTCTTCTAAAAAACAGATTGACAACTTGTGCGGCTTGAAGGTCGATAGGGATGGTGAAGAAATGTGAGTACTTTGTCAATCTATCAACCACCACGAAAATAAAATCCTTTCCGTTCACCTTGGGAAGCCCTGTTATGAAATCCATCACTATACTTTCCCACTTATGTTCTAGAATTGGCAGAGGTTGTAGTAACCCGACAGGTAGAGTATGTTAGGACTTGTTCTGCTGGCAAACCGCACACTCTCTTACATACTGCAAGACGTCCCCTTTAAGTCCTTTCCATGAAAATCTCTCCTAAAGGCTTCTGTAAGTTTTGAGGAAACCCGGGTGTCCTGTCAGGGGTGAGTCGTGTACTTCCTTCAAGACTTTCTGCTTCAATTTGGATTCCGGCACTAAAAATATCCGATTCTTATAGTAGATGATGTCATTCACCACTCTATACCTATCATCCTAGGTGTTGCCATCCATTAGCTCACAAGCAAATGTGTTTTTGGAGTATTCTACCAACAAATGTGTCTTCCAGTTAGCTGATATCTAGTTTAGTGAGCAGATGACGGGTTTTCTGGACAAGGCATTTGCAACCACATTATTCTTTCCTTTCACATATTCAATGTCAAAATCAAAAGCTTGAACCTTGCTTACCCATTTTTGTTGCCTCTCGTTCAAGTCCTGTTGCTCCATAAAATATCTCAAATTGTTGTGATCCGTACAGACGACAAACATGGCACCTACCAAATACTGTCGAAACTTGGTTAGTGCATGTACGATGGCCAACATCTCTTTGTCGTAGATGGAATATAGGCGTTTTGATTGCATAAGCTTCTTTCTCTCATTAGCTATAGGTGTCTATCTTGAATTAGTACCGCACCAATGCCTTCTCCAAACGCGTCGCACTCCAAAATGAACGGTCAAGTGAAATCGGGTAATGCAAGTACAGGACAAGTGCTCATTGCCTCTTTCAGTGTATCAAAAGTGAGTTGTGCCTTTCCATTCCACTAGAAAGACCCCTTCCTCAGATCCGTTAAGGGTGTACTAAGTTGAGAGAATCCTTTAACGAACCTCCGGTAGTAACTGCATAGTCTGAAAAATCCTTGCAATTCTGAGAGTGATTTTGGGGCAGGCCAATCAAGGATAGCCTAAATCTTTTCCTAATGAACTTGAACTCCGTATTTACTGACAACATACCCCAGGTACAATATTTCCGTCATACTGAATTCACACTTGGATTGCTTGGCAAACAAAGACTGATCTTCCATGATCCTCAGGACTTCATTCAGATGCTTCAAGTGCTCCTCCCATGTCCTGCTATAAATAAGATCATCAAAAAATACCAATAAGTACTTACGCAATTGTTTGTTGAAAATGTGATTCATGCATGATTGGAATGTAGTAGGTGCATTTGTCAATCCGAATGGCATGACCAGAAACTCATAATGCCCATAATGACAACGAAAGGCTGTCTTTTCTATGTCTTCTTCCCTCATGCGGATCTGATGGTATCCAAAATGGAGATCTATTTTTGAAAAATAGACTGCACCATGTAATTCATCCAGCTACTCATCTATCATTGGGATGGGATATCTATTCCTTTTTTTTTGTTCAACGCACAGTAGTCCACACACATGCGCATCGTCCCATTCTTTTTGACCAATACCACAGATGATGCGAAAGGGCTAGAACTGGTGCAGATCCATCCTTTCTCTAGCAATTCCTAAATCGTCTTTTTGATCTCATCTTTGAACTTCTTGGGATGGTGGTACAGTGTGGTTATGACCGGCTTGGTTCCTTCTTCCAACTTGATTGTATGTTTAAACCCTTGATGAGGTGGTATGCTAGGAGGAATGTCAATGAAAACTTTATCATGTTTACTCAAAATATCCTGGAGATCATCATCCTGTGGAGGTGTTCATTGCCCCTTTATAGGTTCTGTCGAGACAAAACAATGTGTAGCCCACGCAATGTTATCACACTGAAAAATGGCCTCCATCCGATGCATAGAAACTTCCTTCAGACCCTCATTTGCCATTTCGGGGAGAACGACCTTCTTCCCATCGACAACAAAAGTGAAATCCATCCAATTGAAACTCTAGGTGTATTCATCAAGTGTCTCCATCCACTGTATGCCTACAATAACTTCCATGTCATCAATGTCCACTATGAAGAAATCCTCTGTCACCGTGTGATTCGCCATTGTGATACTTAGCTGAGGAACAAGGTGTGTGTAGTCAGAAGAGTCCCTCCGACAACCTTGACTTGAAATCCCATGTGTGTCTCCGTAGGTAGACGTCTTCGCTTCACCAGAGATGAGTTTATGAAGTTTAGAGTAGCTCCGCTATTCAGCATCACCATAACCCTTTGTCCTTGAAGGGTATCCCATACACAAAAAATTGTGCACCTAGGGCTACCTGCTAGGGCAATAGTTCCTCCGCGTTGTACCAAAGCTGTAATTCTTTTCATATAGTTCAGACTAACCACATTGGTGTCATAATGATGTTGGTTGTCTTCGGTGAGCGTTTTTTCCTGTTCATCCTCATCATTGGAGACCTCAATGTAGTGTGTTTTTCTTTTCTCGAGGCATTTGTGGCCAGGTTCCCATGGTCCCTTGCAGTCGAAACATAATTTCTTCTTTCAGAGTTCCTGTCTGGTAGCTGCATCCAATGACGGCTTCCTAGGTGAAGGTTTATTATCTGTTCCTCAGAAACTTCGTCGGTTTGGGGTGTGAGTAACTTTGAGAGGATGATGTCGATGATGATGCCATGCTTCGCGCCTTCTTAATAGCCTTCGACAGAGTGGCAGGATTGAACCCTTTGACCCAACCTTTCAATGCTTCTGTTAGTCCGTCCATGAAGAACACTATCCGTCTTCTTTCAGAAATGTCTGTGACCAAAACAGAGAGCTTCTGAAATTTTGCAATGTACGAGTCGACCGATCTAGTTTGTCTCAGCTGTGCCAAATCTTTGAAATTAAGTTCTGGATCTTTACCATCAAATCTCTCTATCAATCTCTTAATGAATTTTGTGTAAGTAATTATTTGATAATGCCCCAATGCGATGGTGTCGTGATGCCACCTTTCATGCGCCACTCCCTCCAAGTGAAACACTGCAAATTCGATTGCTTCTTCTCGCATAAGATTCAGCTAGAAGTAAGTATCGGCCTTCATTACCCACGCTAGCGCATATATGGATCCGAATCCATCAAATGGAGACAGATTTACTTTACTCAACTTTCTTATAAGATCATCATTAAAATATCCTTGGTTTCCACCTCCCAAATATCTCATTCTTAGATCCACGTAATCTTTGTAGGATATATCCTCCTCAAAATTTGCATTCTCTAGTCTTCTCTGAGTTGTTCTTGCATCTCTTCAAAGGTTGGTTGTTTCCCTCTGTGGGTTGCTTGAAAAGACAGCATGGAAGGTCGAGAGTGTGCTGGATGAGGGTTTGTTTTACTCGACACCAAGTCTATGTTGTGACCATTTTGTTCTCCGAATATTTTATTGTCTGCTAACTTCTTGAGAGTCTCTTCCATGAGTCATTGAGTATTGATGATCTGTGCCTAATTCTTTGCAAGTTCTTTCAGTAGTGCCACAAGTTCGATAGTTGTTGGTTCCAGTTGGGTAGCCATTCTATCAACGGAATGAGTTCTTTGTCTCTTCTAGCTATAAAATCTCATTCACTGTTCACAGGCTAGCAGGATCGAAGCGCTCTAATACCATTGTGATGTTCCCAAGTATAGACAACTCGATAACTGGCGGAGATGAAGCTTGAAGCTTGAATAACTCATATGCGAATGAAAAGATCAGAAGTACAATGAAATGGGGTCCATATGGTGGAGAGAGTGAAGAAAGTATGGAGTTGCTATCAAGAAGTCCGTACGGTGTCGGAGCAAGGCGCATGAGAGGCCGTACGGTATCCACAGGAGGGTCGTGCGGTGAAGAAGCAAGGGCTGTATGGTAGAGATTGTTTACCGTATGGGTAAATGAATTAATGCACACAAACAATAGACAAGAACAACAGTACTCCTTTTATTACTTGCATATGCCAAAGACATTACATTATGCTTATGATGATAATTACAATGATCCCGCAGGGTGTATAAATACTTTCCTAAGAACCTTCCCGAAGGGCCATCGGCTACATAACAAGAACCTTCCTGAAGGGCCTGTCGGCTACATAATATTTACCAACGACATACATCCCATCGGCTACACAATAATTACCGACGACAAAGATCAAAGGTTGTACGGTGAAGGTGTGTTTTAGGCCGTATGGTGGAGGTATGTTTCAGGTCATACGATGGAATTAGCAGACTGTACAATGCAAATGAAGGGCAGTACGGAAGTCTGGAGGAGGGTCAATCATCAGTGAGTATTTGTGTCAGAAATGATACAACCACAACAATGACGGTAAGTTTGCTCATATGAAAATAACAACAAATTTAGATGAACTCCAGACAATAATAGAGACTTGAATACAAATAATCCTTTAATTAATATCTACCAAAGATGATGCTCCGATTTGCCAGATCCAAGTGAAGTAATACATGCAACAACAAAATAAGGTGAGGGTTGAATCCCACTAAAACCGATGAGCCAAATAGGGAAGATCTTTCACTTCCGAAATGGTGGACGATCCAAAACTCCAATAGGAATTTGCACTGCATAGAAAATAATCCAAAATTATGCCCAAAGACTACCTCTAAGCCGTGCTTAAATACCCGTCGGGGAAAACTTTCCAAGAGTGTACAAAGATAGCCAACGGCGGCACAAACTACGAAAACAAAATAAGAATGGGTCCGAAATACATAAAATCAATCGGCCCATTGCAATAGTTTGATAGATGATTTATTTTATAATGGGAACATTACATAATAATGGGGGAGAATATGTTTCTAGTATATATCAAAAGTTTTGTTTGAAGCTAGGATTAAGAAGCAGTTATGTGTCCCTTATAATCCCCAACAAAACAGTGTGGCTGAAAGAAAGAACATGACTATTGTTCAAGCAACAAAGACTATAATCCATGATCAAAGTATTATAAGCAAAAGATCGCAAGAGAGCGATATACATTCAAAATCATAGTCCTCATCAAATCCTAGACAACATAACTACAAAAGATGCATTCTTAGGTACCAAACCAGATATTACTCATCTTAGAATTTTTGGATGGCCTCTCTACATTCATGTTCCAAAAGAGAAAAGAACTATGTTAGAACCTTTAGGAATGAATGACATCTTTGTTGGCTATAATGAATCATCAAAAGCATACAAAATTTACATTCCAGGTCAAAAAAAAATTGAAATCAGCAAGGATGTCTCTTTTGACGAAGATGTAGTTGGCAAGAAATCCAAAAAGTCCAATATGGAAATTGATAGAGAAGATTTTGAACCTTCTCAAGATATACTATGGAAGAGGCTAAAGAATATGGAGGGATGTCTCTTTTGATGAAGATGTAGCTTGCCAGAAATCCAAAGAGTCTAATACAGAAATTGATATACAAGATTTTGAGCCTGCTCAAGGCATACTATGGAAGAGGTTGAAAAATATACAGCACCTTGTGGCACTTTCAGAGAGGTTAAAAGATCTCGTAAGTTTTCCGGATATGTAGCTTTGATGAGTCACATGATAGCATCTGAGCCTTCACGTTTTGAAGACACTTCAAGTCAGCAATTGTGGAAGGATGCCATGGTGGAGTATCAATCCATCATAAAAAATGATATGTAAGACATTGTTCCTAGGCCCAAAGGTAAATCTATTTTTTCTTCTACGTGGTTGTTCAAAATTAAACATGAAGCTGATGGGAGTGTAGAAAAATATAGAGCTAGATTTATATCTAGAGGATTTCCACAAAAGGAAGCCATAGACTTGGAAGAGACTATTCCTCCTTTAACACATTACACTTCTATCAGTACCATCAGAGTTGTTGCAGCAAATGAGGGTTGGAGACTTCATCAAATGTATGTGAAAACAACAATTTTGAAAGGCAAAATTGAAGAGGAAGTACACAGTGAGCAGCCAGAAGGCTTTGTGATTCATGATAAGGAGTCACATGCGTGCAAGTTGAAAAAGGCATTGTATGGCCTTAAACAAGCTCCTTGCATGTGGTATGAGAGAATTGATCATAATATTTTGAGCTTGGGCTTCCTAAAGAATGATGGTGATCCAAATTTTTATTTCAAGGTGAGTGATGAAAAGGGGTTGATCTTAGTGCTTTATGTTGATGATTTGTTTCTCACTAGTGATGCTGATCTCATTATGAAATGCAAAGAGTTAGCTTTCAAATTTGAAATCAAAGTTCTTGGTCTTTTCAACTACTTCCTTGGGCTTGAGCTATGGCAAGGACCAAATGAAATTATTGAGTAAAGGGAAATATGCTAATAATATTTTGAAGAGATTTGGTATTGTAGAGTGTAAGTCTATGCGGAAGCAAATCTGAAAAAGTTCATGAGGTTGCAGCCACTTTATATTTAGTTGATCCTACTATGTACAAGTAGTTAATTGGTTCTTTAATGTATTTGGTTAATACAAGGCCTAATATATGTTATGTTGTTAACACTTTAAGTCAGTTCATGTGTAAACCCAAATTCACCTTAATGAAGCCAAACACATATTGAAATACCTTTGTGGTAAAGTAGGCTATGGAGTTGAACTTGCAAGGGTTCTTTTATTCAGGTAATATATGTTATGTTGTTAACACTTTAAGTCAATTCATGTGTAAACCCAAATTCACCTTAATGAAGCCAAACACATTGAAATACCTTTGTGGTATAGTAGGATATGGAGTTGAACTTGCAAGGGTTCTTTTATTCAGGTTGGGCAGGTTGTATGCCTGACAGAAAGAGCACTTTAGGATGTTGTTTCAGCCTAAGTTGAGCCATGATTTCCTAGTGCAGAAGGAAACAATCTTGTGTTGCACAACGTACATCTGAAGTAGAATATGTTGCAGCTTATGTGGCTGCAAAAAAAGTCACTTGGCTTTGCAAATTTCTTGCAGGATTGTTTGGGCAGCCATTGGAACCTATAGTGATTCTTTGTGATAGCCAAAGTTGTGTGAAGAATTCGGTTAATCTAGTTTTCCATGATAGAAGCAAATATGTGGAAATAAAATATCATTACTTGCGAGATAAGCTTGGTATTGTGGAGAATGATGATTTGTTGAGAGAGTCTCAATTTTAGTAATTCTTTGCATATTGTCAATGAGTTCTCTGTAAGAGAAGTTCAAGGTACAATTCCTTGTTAATGAGTTCTTCTCTAAAAGAGAAGTTGAAGGAGCAATACCTTGTTAATGTGTGCTTCTCCATTGAGAGAAGTTCAAAGTGAAATCCCTTGTTAATGCATTCTTCTTTACTAGAGAGCTTTGAGGTGAAAGCCCTTGTTCCATCCTCTTGGAGTAGATATGGTGGGTCCACCCTCTTAGAGTAGCCATGGTAGAAGTCGTGTGAGATTCCATGAATTAGTTCTATGTTTGTTTGTCTTTTATTCACCCTCTAGGAGTAGCTATGGTGAATGTTGTTATGCTGCAATAACAATTTTTATTGAGATAATCTAAGACCAGATTTTTTGTTGACATTCTTTTTTCTTGCAGCTCAGTGTATTTGTCATGAGATGATGAACTAAATATCTCTCTCTTGCTAAGCGGGAGTGTTGAATTTTGGTAGCTGCGACAAAGATATCCTTACCTCTAATGATTGCCAATGATTTCTATTCAGCAATATTGTTATGTTTTATGTGTTGGTGTCATCTCCATCTTTGTCAGACACATGTCATGGCAGTGTTCTTTCTACATTCTTCACTCACTTCTATGCATGCTATGTTCTCTCCTCTATCGAGCTAAGGAAATTGAAGACTCTTGTGTGTTACTTTATTTCTATTCATGCACTGCATATGTGGCATCATGCATATGAGGCATCATGATTAATAGCCACTGTGGTTCTTCCATCATCTTATTTTGTTTTTATTCTTCTTAATGTAGCCATGTGGGTGCTGGCATGGCAATGATTGCTGGCAATGTCTGCATTAGCTATGATACTCGCATAATCCATTATGGTGTCAGTTCTCTTTATGTTTTCCATAATGATATTTGGTAATGTCTGATTGTTCACCTTTGTTCATGCCTCTTCAGTATTGGGTGCTGCTCACCATTATTTTGGAAGAGGCAAAAAGTGTGAGATTTTGATATTTTGGTCTTTTGTGGAGATTTCATATGCTGCTGCGTGTGAGAACAGAAAGATATATAATTTCATGTATTGTATTCTTCAGTAGTATTATCCGTGTATCTTATCTCTTATCTTTGTCTGCAGTAGTTACCTATATGAGTGTCGTGTTCGTACATTGATGATTCATATTATTCAATGTAACATCAGTACTGGGGTGCGTTGGGACAGCAGGTCGAGTTTCCGGGACAGGGGGAAAATGGGTCTCATTTTCAAGACGGTAGGGGGACGGCGACAAGGGGAGGATGGGGCAGGGAGGGGTTTTGTATAGTATACATATAGAACTTGAAATGCTTGTTATAAAATGATGTTTCAATAGAACATACCAAATTAGAAACTTGAATATAGAGAAATTGCAACATGAACTAGAACCATTGAGCATTCAACATAGTAACATATTACATACCCAATGGTAACATTCAAGAATCAAAATTCAAATAGAAATTCAAGCACCCATCCCAGCGGCAGCATGGTTGCAGAATGGCGGATGTGGGGGTACTTGGGTATGCAAGTACCCAATACGGGGACATCTATGGGACAGGTACTTTGAGGTTTGGGAGGGGTTGTGAGTCCCTGTGTGACACTGGTATTGTTTGTATTTCATTCAATCATTGTGTGATCGTTGAGAAAACAATGTGATTCATAATAGTTGATTGTGATCCACTTGCATCAGGGCTATTGACTGTCAGACTAAAGACGTCAATAAGGAGAGAGAATTTTTTTAATGGATTTGAATTTCGAATGAAGGCATCATCTTTTGTGGGCTGGGTTGTTTCCCTCAAGAGAAGGGTTTTACCCAGGATAAAATCCTTTTATTATTTGTTTTCTAAGTTTTTAATTTCATTTGTTATATTCTTACAATTATGGTTTGAAATTTAACATAATTTGCTGTGTATGCTGGATTGAAGTAAGGTTGATGTCAATAGTTATTCTTATGAATCCATTCAGAAAATCCCAACTGAGTGTGTTTCAGATTTACAGGCATATAAGATAAGAGAACTTAATCTTTCAGAGGTGGCACATACAAATCAGATTCCTATGACAGTGTCACAGCTATTATCATTCCAAATAAGATCATCATATAAAGCACGCCTTCATTACATATTGTACATTCAGAAATATGAAATGATGTAGATTACCATAAATTACGAAAGACAAAATTTGCACCTGGAATTTTGAGTTTTTGTCTAGATTAACCAACCCTAAGTCCGTCTCCTTGGAAGAAATAATTATTGAGAGGTTTTGTAGCCACTTCCTTAACATAATCACTCGGTGAAAGTAATGGACTTAAGCATTTAATGATGAGTGTGTAATATTTGAATTAAATGCTAAAAGCCCAAGTTTGCCCCTTGTCATGTTTAAGTCACACGTGAATAATTGAATACAAATGAATTACGACTATAGCTTTTTGCCTCTTAAATTTAATTATTCACTTTATTCCTTTGCAAATTCCATTTTACTATAGCCTCTAGACATAAAAGGCTAGCAAAATAATTTATTATTGTGCTAAGCAGAAAGGGACATCACAGTTTGACCACTACAGCTGATTGCACATTAATACATTTTACAACTTTTTCTTTGACCAGAGTTTAATATTACTTTCACCATAGTGTAAGTTATTCATTGCTGTATGAAGATTTTCTAGAATAGTGATATTTTAGTGTCTTGAATGCTAAATATGACTCAGATTAAAGCTGTTGTGGTTCTTTAATCAAATATTTAGCTATGCTATAGTGTGAAGGTTAACCAATTTGAAGTTTGAAGAGTAAACACGTTGTCATTTGACTCCCTTGTTGCTGTTAGACGATTAACTCTCTTCATTGGCATTGTAAATGTTTGGTGATAGTCTAGGACTTGAAATCTAATTTATAGTTGATATAAGTTTAATGTGTGAGTAAATATGATTAAATGAGAAGCAGAATATTTATATATTTCTATTATTGTCAACTAACAAATAACAGATATAACTTCTCAAAATAACATATACCCTAGCCAACTGGATTGTTCATTTTTGGAATTAAAATCATGTCAGATTTTGGCTTTGCCCATATAAAACAGAGAAATCCAAAATATAGAGGGAAAAAATGAAAATTCAAGTAATTCAGTTTGGTTCTGCTTGCAAATGATAACATAAAATTATAGAAACATAACAAAAGGTGAATGAAAGATTCTCAAAGATAATAATTTTGTTTCAAATGTAGTAATCCACAAACCTTAAGACAGTATCTCCTCCAATCCGTCCTCGTACATTGTCACGACTCTCCCCATGCCGTGTAAGCAATATGGGCCGTGGAGTAAGATGTGTATTCACCTAAATAAGTGTCACCACAAGAATGTAAATTAATTAATGTTTATTGCTGTGATGTAGTAATGTGTAAAACCTATGTAAAAATCTATTCAACATCAGCAATTTCAGAAATTTTTTATGTAAATTGAAATCGTAAACCTTTAGTCACATGAATATTATATGCAAGTCAAGCTATCTGAATCATGTCAGATATGGCATGATTCTCTTCGTCTAAGATAGCTTCTTGTCATTAAAAATCAATTGTGTAGTCCACAATATTTAACATTTTTCTCCTAAGAGGATAAAATTTCTAAGCAGTTTTATAAACAGTTAGGGTATTATTCATTTGCATGAACGTAATACCGCATTGATTCAATGTGGCCAGGATTTGAGCACAGGAGATAATCAATCATAAACTGAACTAATATTTTTTTAAATGGAAAAAGGAAACTCCTGGGATATTTTCTGTGATTTCAAATGCCCTGCAAATTTCTCTTTTTTTTTCAAATCAGCACACCAGCTCGAATCTAATAGCAACCAAACTGGATACAACTTGACTTATTCTGTGGCTGAGTTGATAAAACTCACAAAAAGCCCTATCATTACTTCAAGCAGTACACTACTCTTCACAGATAAATTTCATCAGTATCAACCTATGCATAAAGCTTTGGGTAGCCATATAGATGCACCCACAACTGTACTACAACCATTGCATTCATGTTCCATTGAGTTCCCTTTTGGGGTGATGCAAACCAAGGTGCACGCAGAAAGGGAGCAACTAGACCTCCTAAAATCTGAGGAGGATTAATCAGATCAAACTTTTCTTGAAACTATATAACTGTACAATTAAAAGTAATCACAAACATGAGAATTTAATAAAATGTAACAAAAAATATAAGGCTGCAAATTGAAATTAATCATAAACATAACAATATCAAATTTTGGAGTACACATTTTGTTTTCTTATTGGTTTAAGCTTAAGTTGCCAATCCTAGTACGGGATCAGGTACAAGTATGAGGTTTTGGTAAATCTGGTTTGGCAGAAAATATCCTTGACTATGATACATTTGTGTAAAGAATGTGTATATGTATATTTGTGGAAAATTAAACTAATATATCAAATTGAGCAACTAATTTCAGAAGCAAACACATCTGTCAAAATTTTGAGATTGGAATATAAACCAGACATGGACAAGAACTCCATGCATGAATGTGTAATATCTTTCTGTATGGATAGGTGTTTACTGCCTTTTTCATCTGTAAAAGCCTTTGTAAGCACAAAATTCGGGAGACAATCCTCAGCAACTTCCAGTAAATCATAGAATATGAGAAAGCATCAGATTCTTCAGAAGTGTGAGCCAGAATTTTCTCTACAAAAATTCTTGATAGCCTGCCAAAACACTTGCCAACATAAACCATTTGGAAAGGCGTAAGAAGATGAGCATGAAGCCACACAATTCTTTCCAGCAATCTCCATGGAACTGCTCACAAATCTCTATAATGCTCATACATGACAAGAACGAGAGTGTTTCAGGATGAGGGGACAGGTTTTAGGTATGGTGGTTGGTGGGGCTTAATATACATATAGTATTTGAATAACTATATCTAAAATGATGCATAAGAATTACATTTCAAATGAAACTTTTCCATATTAGCAAAATAGCAAAATTACAATTACTAAACAGTACACAGTAACAAAAATGCTAAATGCTTGAATACTATATAAAATTTGACTAATATAAATGTCAAATTGGAGAATTCGATCATGCATGATTACAATGAGTAGCATGGTATAAATTTAAGTAAAAATGTATAGAAGGGATGCCTCTGATCACCCCATAAGTAAAACTCCTCACCATAGGAGCTACTAGACTCCTCATGGTCAAGCTACCTCAAACTAACACCAACCAACTGCATATGCAATCGTAGCATCCTCATCAATCTATTACGGCTCATATGGCTCTCCATCCCACCACACTTCTCGAATCTCATTGTACACATGTCTTGTGGCCAATGAGATACAACACACCATGTACACCACAAAATTCTCTGCTCTCCTAGAGATAAGTTTTTCCCTCTTAAGAGAGTGGATGAAGCTATATGTAGACTAGTTCCTCTCAGCAGTTGATGAATTAGAAACCTGAGATGGCAATCAAATGGCTACAATTGCGATTATATATTCTAGGCCATGGCTTTTCAATCACAAAAATGGCTCTCTTAGATTATAGTTTCTATATATTGATCCTAGTCGCTGGATATCCCCTAAGAGTGGTATATTTGGTCCACTTAGTGCGAGTTTGGGTTGCATTAAAAGGATTGTACATGTTCTCAATGCACATAAAGAACCTTGTCTTCAACTTAGCATCCTGTACTAGTGTAACTTTACTGGGCCTATTATTGTACCACTTAGGATTCAATGCATGGGCAGCCATGTACAATAGAGTTTTGAGCTTATCCCACTCCACTTATTGATTGGTTGAATGAGCTCTATGTAGAGAGCTGATGTGGGGTCCTTTTATACAACAACCCTCATCTAGTCAAGCATGAAATCAATGCATTCATACACCTCTCTAAGAGTAGGTGTATCCCCATTTCAATATCTGATGGGCTAGAAAGTTGAAGCAATAGTGGAGACTATATATTTGGCATCATTCCACTCTTCACCATATCTTTCACCCTCCTCCCCTATTCTATAACTGACATGGCCATTGATTGCATATTGCTATCATGGTCACAACTTGTGATGATGCTTGTAAGTCAAGGAGGTTTCAAAAACTCCTTAGAGAAGATCCTAAAGAGTGCATATGAAGTGCAGTGGTTGCAATTATACCTGTATATCTCTAGCGTCAATAGCCACTATTCTAATCCACTCATTCTTCCCCATATTCTTGAGTTCATTTTTCATGGTATACAGTTGCACACAAGATGAAGTGCAAGAAAAAATGTTTATAAGCTTCCCTAATATGTTTACCATCTTTGTACACATGTGCTCCAACTATCACTCCTCGGACCACATTTTGTGGCCCTACTTCCTCAATAGCCTCCTTCAAGATCTAAAGCCCAAAATCAACATAATGCCATATACAATCAATTGCCTTAAGAAAATATAGGCCCTCTATACATGTAACCATGATATTGGTGAGTGGATGATAAAAAATGTTTGTCCACCCATCCATAACTATGTTATATCCAACCTTCACTCAACATTCATTTATTCTCATTGACTTTGGAATCCTTATCCAAGATCATGGCCCTCAATTTGGTCTCACTCAATGGCACATATGATGGTCCTCACCTTGCTACCATTAACATCATCTCCTTAAAAATAAAGAGCTCAAGCTAAATGAAATGGGATTACACTAGTATAAAAGAACTTGCCAATTGCATTATCTATCTCATCCTTCAGCTTCACATTGAATAGATCAGCTATAAGCTTACTTTGCAACTTTTGATTCCCCCTATCCTGTTTCACATGGTCAACAACACTTCAAGAAGCTGATATCACTCCTATTTTTCCAAAAGTACAACCAAAACTCTATAATTGGCTCAATTGAACATGTGTCCTATTACAAAAAGTAGTAGGCAAAGGTGTAGCTGAAGTGTCATCCAAAATACCCCAAGGCTTGTCTATCCCAACTCTGTCTTTGAGGTTCAGCCTTTCATCCATAAAAGCACATCTTACTACACATTTTCTTGGAGTAAAAAGGTGTGCATTAACTCTACTATGTTGTCACATTCTACACCACGAAAGTTGCATTTCCACTTGTACCACCACTTAACCCCAATTTGCCCGATAGTAATGCTTTTGTTGCAAATTGTTTGAGAGGAAACTTAAAATCAAACGGAACCTTAGCATACTCTACCAACAATGCAGAGAGCAACACTCTGTACTAGTTGTTCACTTTCCATGGAACTAGTTTGGGATACACAATTAGGCTCATGATCAGCCCCCTCACCCTCATGTTTGTTTACCGTACTAGGTAAAGAAATCAACGCATACAGATAATAGATAAGAACAACAGAACTCCTATTATTCGCATATGCCAAAGACATTACATACAGAATACTTATGATGATGATTACAATGATTACCCGGAGGATGTATATATACATCCCGAGGAACCTTCCCGAAGCAGTCCGTCGGCCACATACAACATGTTGGCTACATAATAAGAACCTTCCTAATACCGACAAGAACATTCCCGATACAACCTTCCCGATACCAATGAGAACCTTCCCGATACCAACGACATACATCCTGACACATACCCTGTCAGCTACATAGTATATACCAACAACAATGTTTTCACATTTAGTCTAAGAATCTCTACCTTATCCTCACTCATGTCATGAGAGCTCATTGTGACACTCCAACACACAATATAAATTCTATAAGTGCCTACTTCAGCCTAGTTTAATGAAACAAATGAATCACTCAACGTTGAATGGTGATGACAAAATGTCCAAAGGTTGCAAATGCGTATTTACAAATTAATTTCAATGTTCATTCTTCATTTTTCATTTTCCAACAACATTCAACATCAAATGATTCAAATCAGATTTTAAAATATGAACCATACGAAAAAATAGTCATAGAAACCTATCTTGTGCTAAAAATTCCCTCCAAGTTAGTAAAGAAACCTCTTCCTCTTCCTTTTATTGTTCCTTGCCACCCCTCTTGCATTTGCAAAAACTCATTCCTCTATAGTACTCCTTCAGTCCCTCTTTTCTCTCCTCTTCACCTAGCTATTACGAAATAAAAAGTCCAAAGTAGCAAAATGAGAGGATTTTTTAGCGGTTTGTAATGGAAAGAGGGCATAGGTGGGGCCCATCTGCCTTAAGCATTCAGCCCTAGGTACTAAAATCAGGATAAAAATTTAAAAATAAATAAAAATAACTTTTTCAAGTCCCCACCAAAATAGACTTCTTGACATCTCAAGGTACAATTGAGCATCCCTAGAGATTTTGTTAAGAGACCTGCTAGCTCACATTGAAACTATGATGACATATTTTTTTTTTTGTTTTGAAGTTTCATAAAAAAAAATTGAGTTTTGCAATATGTAATTTTGGGCCTTTTTCAAACATAAGAGAAATAACAAACTTGAAATGTAAAAGAAACTATAACATTTGAACTCCATCTCATTTGCTACAATTCAATTGCAAATTTTTACAATGGAAAATGTAATATGCAGTTATCAATTGTATAAAGAACCTGGCAAGAAAGATGATCAAACTTGAGTGCTGAAAATTGTTCACATCAATCAACGCAGCCTTAAATTGCAAACATTGCCTTTGGGATAACAACCACTGCCTTCATAAGAGTAATATCACCATGTGTAAAGTGATTGCAGATGTAGAAAACCAAATGCTGCTACAACAAATGATAATATGCAGCCAGAAAATGGTAAACACTGCCAGCAAACCAGATGCAGTCCAAACAATGAGATTGCAACTATGAAATGCAGATCACTGCCACTGTAAAGCTCTTCAAAATGACACCAAATTCGTGGTATGTTTGTAGAGAAATACCCACACTGAATTAAACCCTTCTACCTCTAATGCAGCAGTAGATATAATTGAATGATAATTCTCAGAAGGAATGCAGATCAAATACTCAGAAGATAAAACACAATTCACCCAGTGTTTCACAAATTCAAAGTGCTGAAATCGTGAATAATTCCTAATTCTCCAACAATGTTGAAACCCTTGTTTCAATCTCCACACACAAAGTGCACATTAAATAACATGAGCAAGAGAATGAATTACTTTCTCACAAAGCATTGCTTTTGTAATAAATAAAGATGACTTCTTCAAGACACCTTTCACTTAAAAGCCCTTTGCTTATTCTTAGGGACATATTTGAATAAATATAATTTATTAATTCCCTTCGCCTACAAAAATGAACTTTTCAACCACATTATGATATTCTAACGCAAAAGGTCATTGTTTCTTATGCCCAAAATTTAGAACTTTTCAACTCAAATCCAAAAACCTATGACACTAAGGTGGCCAAAATAAAATACTGACAAAAATAACAACCTTAGCATATTTTATTAACAACGCAATTCACCCGTCTTGTGAAAATGATTTAAGAAGAATCAAAATCTAAATCTAAAAGCGCATGAGTGATCCTGATGAAGAAAGATGATGAATGAACTTGACGAGGTGACTTATTCAAAATAAACTCTCCCTCCAAGGTTCTTGGAGTCCAAATTAGAAGCCAACAATAAAAACTAAGAGCGCTATTCAACTCCTCTAACTCATTTAAAGCTCATAGGAATCATCTGTTGACTTTCTATAAATAGTAAGTCCCTCAAAATGGAGCCAAAATTCACCATTGGCCATTGAAGAGCCTAATTACTATACAACAAGGTCCTCTAAACACCAGTGTCAACCTACAGGGACCCAATGAAAAGCAAAATCCATCAACTCTCATGATCATTCTTACCAAGCGACATTACAGTCTTCCCACCCCAAGATAGCTTGACCTCAAGAAATCACAAGAGTCAAAGAAACACAATGATCCACCTGGCTCCCAAGGATAAATATGTACAACGTCCTCGGCATCACCTGCAAACCCCTTTAATGATAACACTATAAGGACGTAGCCCCTCATGCTGGCAGACAATGGACGCAAACCAATTCTCTAGGAAACATCAATTCAGGTGTTTCATATGTGCTTACAGGTTCTTATTCTAGTATTGCAATTTGACTATTAAATTGTATTTAAGATTGAATTCATTAGTGCTTGTTACTGTATTGTTGTTGTATAATGCAATAATATATTTTAAGGAGTTAAAGAGTTTGTTGGTTCTTATTTTACTAGTTTGTAACACATGGTTATATGCTCGAATCTTGAATGTTATTTTGGAAAGAATTAGTTATTATCTAGTAGAGAATCTTTTGGTTTTATTGTTGTATCATTTTACATTTGCCTAGGTTTGAGTTTGAATATTATAATCAAGAAGAAGTTGGTTAAACATCTGGTGGATTTTCTACCGGTTTCGATTGTGCTCGCAATACATCTGCATGTGTTTAGTTCTAAATATAGTTTAAAGGGGAAAAACGAGTAAATATCCAGTTAGGTATATTTCACATTCACCCAGTGCTTGATAAGCACAAGAGGGTTTTTGAAAACATACCCCCTGGTATTCCCCCAAATAGAGGGTTTGAGCATATCATTGAGTTAGAGGAGGGCAACAAACCCGTCATTACCACTCCTTATCACCCTAGGCACTATAAAGAAGAAATAGAAAGGAAGATCAAGGAACTCTTAGACATGGGACATATCAAACCTAGCTCAAGCCCTTTTGCTTCTTTGGTAGTTTTGGTGAAGAAGGATGGTATTCTTCGCATGTGTATTGATTACCATGCTCTCAACAAGAGGACCATTAAGAATAGGTAACCCATTCCTTGCATTGATGAATTATTAGATGAACTACATGGGCAGTCTATTTCTCGAAGATAAATCTTCGATTTGGATACCATCAAACACGTGTTTGTGAGGAGATGTGCATAAGACAGCTTTTAGATGCCAATATGGACACTGTGATTTTTTGGTTATGCCATTTGGGCTCACCAATATTTCGCTCACATATGACTCTTGTATGAACCATATTTTTAAAAAGTAGTTGCGCAAGAGCGTGTTGGTGTTCTTTGATGATATCCTGATTTTTAGTAGAACTTGGGAGGAGCATTTGCAACACCTAGATGAGGTACTTAGCATTATGGAGGAGCATTCATTGTTTGCAAAGGAATCAACATGTGAGTTTAGATTGACTGAGATTCTTTACCTTGGACACATGATTGGTGCAGATTGGGTCAAGGTACACTAGGAAAAGATACAAGCAATCCTAGATTGGCTGCCTCCGAGGAATGTATCCGATTTGAGAGGTTTCCGCGGTCTTTGCTCTTATTATAGGAGGTTCGCTAGACAACAATTCCCCTCACCGATCTCACACGAAAAGGGGCATTCAGGTGGATGGATAATGCAAAGGTAGCCTTTGATAGGCTCAAGACAATGATGAGCACATGCCCTATTTTGGCACTTCTTGACTTCTCTTGCCCTTTTGTCTTAGTGTGTGATGCTTCGAGGAACGAAATTGGCTCAGTTCCGATGTAGGACAGGCACTCGATAGCCTATGAGAGCTAGAAGCTCAAGAATAGTTAGAGATTGTATTCCACCTATGACAAGGAGATGCTAGCCATTATGCATGCCTTAACCAAGTTTAGACAGTACTTGGTGGGTGGCAAATGCACGGTTAAGACGGACCACAAAAGCTTGCAATATTTCTTAGAACAGAAGGATCTCAATGTAAGACATCAAAAGTGGTCAACAAGATTCGGGCCTCTGATTTTGATATCGAGTATGTCAAGGGTAAGAATAATATAGTTGTTGATGCACTTTCCAGGAGACCTTCACTAGTAGTGTCGTCTCAATTTATAGATATCAGCAGATTGGAAGTCTCAGTTACTGGTTGAGTATTCTAAGAATACTCAAGCTTGTCAGTGTCATGTCCCCTCTTTAGCACTGTACAGCAGTGACATGAGAGTTAGCCTATTCTGGAGTCTCGTAGGCTGGCAGTGGTGATCAGGGACTCAATCAGGGTTTTCACTATCCGGATTTGGTATTTCAGGCAGTAGTAGATCAGTTGAGAGCAGTTCCTTGATTTTAGGAGGCAATTCCTTGATTTTAGGAGGAGATTCCTACCTTTTAGGAGATTGTGACGTTTTCCAGAGTTGAGGTTCTATGAGATTACCCTTCATGATATTTGGGTGTGTTCCCTATTTTTCAGGAGTATCCCTAGATTTGAGGGTGAGACTGCCAGTTGGCCCAGGTTGTCTAGTATCAATCACAGACAGGTGACAAACTCAGTTTCTTGTTTTGAAGGTGTTTGGGTTGTTCCTTGACTACTTGGGAAATATTTTAATATATTTAAATATTCTCCTAAGTTAGCATTTTAATAATTTAAATAAGGCTAAGTGTTTAGCCATTTTGGAGTAATAAGGAGTTTTCTGACTCCATTTGGATCAATTTTCCTATGTGTGATAGCTCGTTGGAAAGAGCTTAGTCTATACTACTTGATTATCACTTGTCAGAACTTATTTGATGCTTGGAGCTATTTTTCATTTATAAAGTAATGATTTCTCTCTATTTGGATGCCTTTATTTGGGAAATAATGTTATATTATAAAGTTCAAATGAAATCCACTTTAGTGTTCAATTAGGGTTCGATTTTCCTTGCAGAGGGGATATAAGGAGATGGTAACCTAAAAGTGAGTATCTTTTATCATTTTGTCAACCTATTTTGGACGCCATTGCTCTGGAAGACCATTCCTCACCTAGGAAACAAACCCTAGTGCTGAGAGTAGATTTGTTGGGACGTAGGCCTCAACAAGATCAGATTCGAAGGTTCTTATGCATACAATTTGATCAAGGCAGGGGATCGATTTCTAGTATTGCAGTCACATTTTGCAGGCAGTGGATTTTTAGGGAAGGCGGCCACCTTGGTTCAACCTCGCATTCTTTATAGTAGCTCACCTAGATCCCATTTTCAGCTGGCATCAACCTTGTTTGAAGCACATTTATATTGGTACGATTTTGAAATAAATCAGATTTTGTTGGTATGGTTTTAGAATCATTTCCAGTTTAGTATGTATTGCTGCATATGATCTCTATCACTTCTATTTTATCAGTTACTGTTATTTATTCATTGTAATTCCTATATTCTGAAAAATACAAAAAGAAATGACATTCTCTTGCAACTTATGTCTAGCTCTATAAGATCAAAGAAAAATCTACAAGAAAATATAATTTATATAATTAAACATTATAGCAGCAATAGAGAAAATATCCATTCGGGATACTTCAGTGGTATCAGAGCTAGATCTTGCTAGCTTGTGGATTTGATTACAAATCTATGCATCCAAGAGCTGAGATACACAGATTTTACATGCGCAAGAGAGCTCAACTTGAGCAAGGTTTTGGAATTGAACAGTGAAATACTATGGCAGATGAACAGAGAGGAAATAGACAGAACACCATTGATGAGGATGAAAGAGAATTGATGAGGACTCTCATCAATACTTAGCCTATAATAGTCCAAACGCTTGAGAGGTTACAGGGAAATTTGGAGCTGATGGACTTGGATAGACGAAGAGACAGGCAGGGATGTAGCAAATCTGTGTCAGTTGCAAGAAGTCATAGATCCCATGCATCGGTTGGGAGCTCCCTTCATTCCCAAAGACAGGAATGACCTCATATACCTGCTACGGATAGACCCTTGCTTCCACAGTTTTTACCTAGTAAGCGGCCTGCACAAGTTGATCCACTCAAGATGGGATTCTAGGAATCCGTCATGGGAGCCACAGTTGAGTGGAGAGCTCTACCCCTAGAGGTTAGGGATGTTTTCCCTCTTCCCTAGTATTATTCACAATGCAGGGATACTACTAGGTTCAGAGGAGACAGAGGCAATAGGCCACAACAGAACAATGATCTTAGTAGAAGTACTGGGAAGATTTCATTGGCTACTTATGATGGCACTAGTGATCCAAGTGCACGAAGTTGGGTACACAAGTTGGACAATTATTTATTCTTACGACCCATGCCTGAGAGAGAGGCTATACAGTTTGTCGTATTGCATTTAGATGGGGTTGCATATGACTGGTAGCACTATGGTTTGGCTACCCAGGATCACGCCTTGATTCATTCCTATGCTCACTCAGTGGCTAATTAACCAGTTTGACCGAAAGGGCACTAAACTCTACTATAGGTAGTTGGCGCATCTTAGACAGACTGGACATGTAGAGGCATATGTTAAAGAGTTCCAATGCATTATAGTTATGGTACTTGATATGCCCTAGAAGTGTAGTGTGATGCTATTCATTGAGGGATTGCACGACAAGCTTAAGGGATTGGTTTGCACTTTCCAGCCGGCCACTCTTAAGGATGCTATTGATGTGACATTAAGGTTGGACACCACTCCTACTTATCCATTGGATAAAAGGCCATTCAGAGATTCACGGCCTCCGCAGAAGGCCAACACCTCACAGCTAAGGGCTGGTCAGTCAGCTAGACCTCCTAGGATGGACCCAGAGACACGAAAGATTTGAGGAGGAAGAAACTATGGTTCTCATGCCCAAGCACTGTCGTATGGGGAAGGGCAAGGTTCATTTGATTGAGGTGACATCTAGGTATGGTGATGAGGAGATACCTGACAGTGACACTAAGTACAGTCCCAAGGAGACTCATCAGGAGGATATTGTGTTTAAAAATTTAAGACATCTTATATTCAGTGGTAATTGGGCTGCTTGCCAAGTGTTTGACAAAATGTCAAACCATTGAAATGTGAAAGATATTGATGCCTGATTTAGCTACAACTAGACAGGGTTACTACATCAAACTACTCGGACATAAGAATTGCTCTTTTGCACAAAATGGTCCAACCAAAATTTTCACTTGAGGATCAAACTACTCTGCTCATCTTGCCCACTTGGGCCAGCCTTAAATCCACTTGTTGGAAACTATACAGCAGGATATTTTCTAGGAGACAATTGATGAATGGGATTGCCGGCCTCAAACTCTTTGAGGCTGGTGCTAGCAGTGATGTCAGATGAAGATGGTACTGATGATGATAGTGTTGATGCAGGTGGAGCTAATGAACAGGGAGAGAAGCAGACTTTTCTCCAGATCATGTTTGTAGGGACTCAGTATCGTGTTTATTCTGAAAGAATCATTAATTTCATCCCACTATAATGTATATATAGGGTCTTCTCCCCTTTTCTTTGCCTCAATTATTTTGACCATGGCCCCATTTTCCCTTATTACTGTCAGTTTCAAATGTGTGACAATTTCTGATAAGGCCCTATATTTCATCAAATGGTGGAAAAAGCCAAACATTTTGCATGATGTCCTGACTTCATAGATAAAGCACTAAAAATTAGATGGCCTGAGGTGGATCCACCTTCATTCTATATGCCCTGAAGAAATTTATTATCAACTTAAGGCCTCCTTTGGCTTATACATGGAAATCTGAAAAGAAAAGTGACGGCGTAAAATAACCTTTCTTGAAGATCCTCAAGTGAGTCTTATCAGATTCATTCATCTGTCAAACAGTCTCTAAAAATGTAATACTGTATGGAATAGATTTTCATAGGACATGAGGTGCAAACCGAAGATTCTAATATTAGGTGTCTTTGTACAGAAATCAGTTTCTCAGGCACAAGGTTCTTATGCCTGAAAAAACTTTTTAACTTTCAGAAACAATCTCCAGTCCATAGGCTCACCTAGCTGATCCAACACTTTCCTGACAAAGTAGTCTTCAAAGATTGCATAATCTGTTGTACACAGTGTTTTAACTATATCCCATATGTAGGTTCATTCCTGGACTTGTACACTTTGAACTTCTCGTCTGGTTTAATCATAAGTTTTGGCTTCCAAATTTTAATAATAGAATGAACAATGAGATGCAACAAAAGAGTACGACTTGGAGTGCACCTTGTTGGCATTCTTCTTGATATCAACCAAGGACTTGTGATTTTTTTCTACAATATATCCAGCATAATTGAAGGGCTTGTTTTGTTCATAAAATTGCAAATCAACAACAACTAACAATTGGTTTGGAATCCATAGTTATCATCCATGTCTATAACTTAATACAGGAAAAAGTATGCTGGGCATATTTCTACTGATTCAATGTTAAAAGTTGCACAAACCAATGGTGAAAAGAGCAATAAAATGTGATACAAGCACCAAAAAGCTTATGGATTATCCAAATAATGTGGGACTCACAGACGAAAAAAGTATAAAATGACACATTGTGCATCTTGTCCCAAATGGCAAGTATATTCATAACCTGTGGATTCCCTTATGCAAGAACAAAAACACAGAATTTGCCATTGTCAGACTAAACACTGCCCCCAAATTACACAAAAACCAAACATTGATTTCCCAAAATAGAAGCTTAAGTGTGGATGTTTCATTTGTTCATTTCCTTGTACAAATAAACTTTTAGAGATCATTTAGTGGTCTTGTAAAGTGAAGCAACAGTCTTAGCAAGTTTTATAATATATATAGATAGACTGTGGAGCATTCTTATAAATTCTATAAAAGCTCCTGTGTTCTTGAAAACTTAAGCAACTGCTTGTTAAGCTTGCATGATGATGCTGGATATAAGGATTCACAGTTCTCGTTTAAATTTTCCTACACTAGGTTTTTCCAAGATAAATTCTTGTGTTGATTCTCTCTTTCCATACATTTCACAGTTTTTTACTTGCTCAATTTGAAATTTCATTTATTCTTTAAGTAAATTTTAATGCTTGCATCATAATTCCAAAATCAATTTAGTTCTTAAAATAATAATTTCTGAACAACGGTAATCTAATTCAATTAAGTCAAATTCATAACATGGTAAGATCTGCATTAGTAAATTAGTAGTGCTACCCAATAAATATTCAAGAGTTCTTGAACTTTTCAAAGATTTTATGTGATCAAGAAAATAATAAAAAGTAACAAAAGAAGAATTAATGCGAATGAAAAAACAATTCTTGATGATAAAACAAATGAGGGCGTGTTAATCATACCAGGAAAAAGACTATTCGCCCAGGAAGATATCCACTTATATTATTTACCTGCCACATGAATGATTTCTTTAATCAAATCAAAGAAAAAATGAAATAAATAATGAATCGTTTCAAATTCCATGGATGAACAACAACATTTGTGGGATTGGACATCTTCAAAGCAATCATACAAAACTAGAATACAAGATATTATATTCATATAATTACAAATTTCTTTTTCCATTAATTGAGGTTTCATTCCATCAGTTCTTTGCATGAATGTAGGTTATTGAATGAGAAGAACAAACTTAAAGGATGCCTTTGATTTAGCTTCCAATTTTGCTTATACCATCTAATAATCTACTTGAAACAGAGATATCCATAATGTAGCTATGATAAGTCATTTACCACTAGTCCCGTCACTTCAAACATCAATTCAAGGTAAGCTAACCATATGAGTAAAAGTATTCCCACCCATGATCATTTGCATATCTGGAATTTTAAAATTTAATAAAGGAAGACAAGTGTAAATTTTCCCAAGGTTTATAATTAGATAGCATCTCCAAACAAAATTCCCAACTCCAACACTATGATATTGCATATATACTTGAGAGATCAAAAATTGAGAACTTACATTATTATATGTTGTACAAATTAAACAATCTACATCCTAGGATCACACTTTCTTCCTATGACCTAATCTAGTTTAAATCTGATCATAAACTACAATTTAGCAATAATTACAACGGATGGCTGTAAATTATTTGATTACCATACTCAAATAGGTCAAATGCAACAAGATATAAAAATAGAATTAGATTATGATTGAAAATAAAAATGAGGTTTGGGATAGAAAAACATCTTTGGCGTAGAATTTGATGTTGGAAATGGTTTGGACAGAAGGTGAATGATTCCTAGATATATTTGCCTAATTCTAGCTTACCAAGACACTAGACCAAGTGGCAAATGCTCCTATAAGTAACCTGCGAATCTAAGCTCCCTTACAGGTCACTAGCACTGAAGTTGCATATTCTTGTCCTTCTTAGACAGCTCTAAAGGACACTAACATTGGGTATGAGAGCTCATCTTCTATAGACACCAGATTAGGATGCAAGCATTTGTGATGAATACTCCAGCAAATCTCCTACAAGTCAAGAGCAGAAACAACTTTGCAAACTCTCCCATAGGTAAATTTTAGAGTTCCAATGCTATTATCTGTTTGTGGTGGTGTATTGTCCTTTCTAGGATCCCATATACTTTTGTCCAAATTCACAAATCCAAATGAAACAAGGAACACAATATAGTCATATATATCTGCTCGTAAGTCTCTTTTGAAAGCCTGCTATAATTTACAGTCAGATCTGATTGAATAAAATCTCCTCCCATGTCAAATTTTAGAATCTGATTCTTTATTGCTCTAGATCTTCTAAACTCCTCATCGTATGATTCGACATAACATTTAATTTGTATACCTAGTATAGGTATGAGTCATTCTTCATTATCTGTTGCTCCTGATTTTCCTTTCTTTGCTCAATATTGGATACTAATATTCCAAAAATGCCTCCTCTGCTGAATAATAATAATAATAATATTGTTTCTATTGTTTTCCTCCTTGGTTGTCCTCTCCAAACTAGAAAAGTACAATACAATGCTTCCAAATGAGACAATTGTTAATTGAATACAAAAATAGAAACTAAATAACAAAACAAAACTCACTAAAGATGACCATAGAAATATTACACTATTATTTTAATACCCTCCCTTAATGGTCATTGTACTAACTACCCTACAAAAGACAATATGCAAGTCTTTTGGTCAGAAATGCATAGAAGGCTGCCCCCATCTCATTAGAATGCTCTGTGACATGAGCCTGTTGTGAAGACCCTCCCTGAATCTACAGAACTTTTGGAAATAACCAAGATAACTGAAAACCACCCAATCTGATGTGGAGGAAAATGGTATCGCTCCATACAGCCAGAGACATTGAGATGAAGCTGGAACATTGACTTTGACGAAATATTGACAAACTCTTGTGTGTAAATGGTTTCCTAGACCAACTACAAGAAACCAGGATTTTTGTTAAAAAATAGACAAAACCCTCAAATGATTTTTTTGAGGAAAAAATTAAAAAAAACCCTAAGACCAGTGTTGTCCCTAATATTTGATTCATTGAAGATTAGGGATAAACTAAAAAAAATTTAACACTTTAAGGCTCTAGAGACGTTTTGCAAGGTGTTTCTTCATCTCCTAGGAATCCATTAGCAAATCCAGTCCTTTGCCTCTAATTTTTCAAATTTCAGTGTCCAAAAAGTTGGATCTCTCTTCAAATTCAAGTTTCAGCAGTTGCATTGCAACTTTTCCTTCAATATCGAATCTTTAACCTTAATCACAAGTAATCATCATTACATTTACAATTGCAAGCTTGTATTAATTGCAATTGTATTAGCCTTCTCAAAAACCAAATTATGACTTAGTATTTTATGTTTTTGTTTTGTTTTAATGTTGAGTGGGTCTTTTTAAGTGAGCTTGGGTCTTATTTATGGCCCTTACAAGTAAATGTATGTTTTCTTTGTAACTTGTAAACTGGCTTCAAAAACCTGACATTACAACATGCAACGAAGGGTCCAACATCCAAAATTGCAACTTGCAATGTAGGATCCAAGACCCACAATTGCAACTTGAAATGTATGATCCAAGATCAAAGTTGCGACTTGCAATGTAGGATCCAAAACCCAAAATTACAACTTGAAATATACAATCCAAGACCCGAAACTACAACTTGCAATGAAAGATCCAAGATGCAAAATTACAACTTGCAATTGAGGGTCCAAAATCCAACATTACAACTTACAATATAGGGTCCACGATCTCGAGCCACAACTTGCAACGTGCGGTCTAAGATCTGAAATTACAACTTGCAATGTAGGATCTGAGACTCGAAATTGCAACTTACAATCTGTCTTCGCAACTTGTGAAATCGCAACTTGTAATCCCTTTTCCAAGACCTGAAATTGCAACTTGTACTTTGTCTTCGTAATAAATTTTAGAGCAGCTCACATCACTTGCAATTTTTATTTGCCTCCACAAACCATATGGAATAATACATATATAAAGGACTTCAAAGTCGTTATGCAGTTGTAACTAACTCCAAGATTAGTGAGTTGTTAAAAGTTAAAACAACTCGTAACCAAAACAATCATGAGCACTAGCAATAACCTTTATCTGCAGTAAGCCCAACTCTCATGATCTTGATTCAAAATGAAAGGCACCTTCCATCAGGCTTTCATGGTTTTCACACAGGCTTACCACAAACCTGGACATGAACAGGAACCCACTCATTTGTTCACCTCATTCGGTTTTCTAGAGCCTCCCACAAACACTTTCAAGATCCATGAACTGCATCACACCAATGCTATTGTTCATTATAATATTTTACACTAGGTGTTACATAAGAAAATAACCCACACATAGAAATCATTGATGACCATGACACTTGATCTCCAACAACAAAGAAAATTTCCTCTGTAGCTAGAGATGGAATATTGATGTTATATTCCACCCCATTATGTGAAATAAAATAGAAACACGCACATAGAAAATGAAATGCCACTAGAACTAATTAGCGGCCCCATCGTAGATGACTGACGCGAGGATGTTGATTGTCCTCCTTCCTCTATCACCTCATGCCTCTAATCTTGAATTTATCTAAAGCACATATTCTTCATTATTACACACGATATCTCTTCATCATTGGCATGCTTTTCCCAATCGATTTCTTCAACTAAGGAAGCATGATGATACAGTTTATCATTTAGTAAATCATGTGCCATCTTCTTGAAACTTAAAATTACATGTCCTATTTCATTAAAATAGAAGCATTTCATTTTTCCTTTTGAAGGAACATGCTTGGATTTTTTACTTTCGTTTCTTGCTTTGTTATGTACAAATAAGACCTCTTCATATTCTAAGTCTTCATAATGAACTAGAGTAGATATTACTCCTTCAAGGCTAATGGTTATGTTTCTTAATGTGAACCACAGCTATAGACTTATTTTTAGGCAAACTATTAAGAAGTATTTTTTTGGCACCGTCATCTTTTACTTTCTCATTAATCCAACCTAGCTGATTTAGCAGAGAGTGAAACTTGCAGATATGATCTGCCATTTTTTGTACCTTTTTCCCATTTTCAATTCATCGAATCTCTGCTTCAATGTAGCCATTGCATTTTCTGCTTCAAACCTGAAGAGCTTATTTAAAGACTGCCAAACCTCTTTAGCTGACTTCCCAAAATCTGCATGGTGCAAATATGCTTTGGATAGGCTGAGAACAATAGTCCCCAAAGCTTTATGATCTTCGATATTCCTGCAAGTTCATTTGCAGCAGTTGGTATAACTGAGTTTGTTTTGACGTCCTCCTGAAAATCCATTTCTATCAAGTATAGCTGCATCTTTATCTGCCATGTATGGAAGTCTACCGCTGAACTCCTAAATGAAACTTATTTAGGTGTTGGGTTCAACTGATAATGTACCTTGACTACAACACTTTGATCAATGCCAATTGATTTTATAGAACTTTTAGACTCTGAATTTAAATATGAAACACAAATCTCTATAAGAACTATTAAGACATTAAACCGGAATACAAATATATTTGATTCCATTTTCTTAATACATATAACCTATTATTAACACTAGTCCTTAAGAAAATGTAAAATACTTAACCAGGAGATTTTGAGCAAACTGCTGCAGCATAAATTTAATGTCACAGCAATACCAAATTGAACAAATTCTTCATAATGCTCGCAGGCCAAGAGACTGGTCAAAGTAAAGAATCTCTGATCAAAGATGACAAACCTGGTCAAAGCATATGGATCGAAGTACTGACAGCATACACCTTTAGTAATGCATAACCAGGTTTTACGAAACAGAACTATGAGCCTCAATAAATGTCAAATACCGATTCATCAATTTCTGGCAAATGAAAAAGCACAATCCAATCTGTCACTGGATAGAATATGGATGTATGAAGAGATTTCCAAGCAAATGGAATTGCCATGGGCACCCAATGAATTGGAGGATTGAAATCATCGACTCCCACATTCACCTTTAAAAAAAACCTGGATCATGCTTTATACGCTTGTAACAGCAGCACCAACTTTCTATAATGTTTATATGATCAACTTAAAGCTGACACCACATCCAACAACAGTGTCACACAAATACGATTTGATGAAGCCATGTAGAATCCTCTTATGCTTGCACAGAACTCAAATTACCACTTAGCTATTTACATGCTACAATATCCAAGGTGTTCAAAATGCAAATATTTCCTTCTTCACATGGGCATGAGAAACTAAACCTTTCTCTGATACCGTAACAAATTTCAGAGAGGCCCAAAATACTTGCAATTTTTAATCCACTCGACAAACCAAATGTTATAATACATATTGTAATGTACCCTTTTTGACAAGCACCAACTACTTATTTTATTTTAGCCTTTATTTTCCCCAAAGGCTAGAAAGGAAGAAATAAGGGGGAAAAGATATATTAAATTAATTACTTATAAGGTTACTAAACAATGAAATATTAAAAAGTAACTTTATATTTAATTGATTTAATATTAAAGTGACTAACATAATAAAATATCAGAATGTCACTTAAAAGAATAAAGTGTTGGATTCCTCTATAAGCTTCTTGGAGTTGCTTGTGAAATCTTTATAAGGAGCCTTTGGGGGGTCATTTTACACATCTTGAGTTGCATATTCATCTATTGTGCTGAGAGCCTTAGTGCTTGCATACTTGCCTGAGGGTTTGAAGACTCTAAGGTGCCAATTTTGGTTGTGAGATATCAACCCTAGTTGGGAAAGGAGAAATTGGTATTCAACCAATTCATTTGTGATTAATTGGGAGATAATATTCAGTGATTTTTGTTCAGCCTGTGCATCTAATTTTTGACATCAGTTGGCAAGGAGAAAGGTTTTAGTTTTCACAGCGGATCCAAAAAACAAAGTGAAAAAGCAGAGCCGAAAAAGCAGATCCGAAAAAGCAGTCCGAAAAAGCAAAGCGAAAAAGAAGATCCGAAAAAGCAGTCCGAAAAAGCAAATCCGGAAAAAGAAAAGCCAAAAAGCATGTCATCTCAGCTACTTATTCCAGGTTCTTTTGGTATTTACATTTGGCAATTGTAGATGGATACATTTGACAAGTAATATATGTCTTTTTGTCTCAGTTACCAGATTCTGCTATTTAGGCCCAGGTCCTGGTACTGGTACAGTTTTGGTACTGGTTCCTTTAGGGTACTTCATGGGTTCTTTGTGGGTCCTTCTGTGAAGGACACACATCGAACATGGGCACATAGGAAGTACCCCAAGGCAACTAGTCAATCTATGTATGTATTTCTGATTTTTTTATCAACATGCTCTTTGTATCAGCATTAGATAGTGTCTTGCAACAGCTTGGTAATATTATTCAAGTCAAAATTGGACTATGTAATGCACTTAGTTTATGACAAAAGTTAAACAGCAGTCTACTTTAATTTATTTGAAGATCAGAGACTCGTTTTTTTAATTTGTAGATCTAAGTACATTACTATTGATAGATTTGTAAAAGCCAGGCCATAGCTATGTTTGTTAATCATTATCGTGTTGATGCCAATTTGTAATTCATGTAATTTGAAACAATATCAGTAATGCAATTAATTTATTTATAATCTTATTGGCCATTATGGATTTATGAGTGTCACTCTTCTTTTTATATTTTTCAAGTCAAATTTTTAACATACATACATACATATACGAACCAAACCCAAATCTGCAAGGGGACAAGAATTGCCATACCCATGAAGCAGAACCCCATATCTGTACCAGAACCAGAACCTGAATCGGCAACTTAGCTTTTTGTTACCAAAGTATTCAGTCATTGTAAACATTGAAGTATTGAAGGGAAATCAACTTAATTCAGCTGTTCAGTTTGTATGCCAAATGTTTGTAAAAACATCTCATTGCATAGTCATTCATAGGATGCATGCCAAGTGTTTGTGAAAATACCTCTTGGCTGTAGGTGTGCATTTTACATCAGAATTTCATGTACTTGCGTTTGGAAAATAATAAAAAGAGGTTGCATATCACTTTGATTTCCAATTAGTTATTTTGCAATCATTTGTATTCATCAATATCATTGGCATTCAAAAATCATAGCAAAACAACAAACATCAGTAAACTGAGGCTGTAAGGGAATTGTTTGACAAAATTCGTAAGGCAGAAAAACAGGGATAAAACTTCAAAAATTATCAAGGCACTTTACACATATATAGAGGAATTCAAAATCCTAATTTCGTTTTAACTAATTCAAGATTATTGAGTTGTTAAAAGTTAAAGTAACGCGTAACCAAAACAATCATGAGCACTAACAATAGATTTCCAACACTTTCAACTCCTCAAATTGCAACTCATAATCTATCCTCCAAGATCCAAAATTTCAGCTTGCAATGTCAACTCCATGACCCAAGTACAAATGCAAGTTTGCGTATTTCCCTTCTATATACAATATTGCGATTTTGTTTTCACCAATAACAAGTAAAAGCTCATATCATCCACACTTGCAATCCAACCTCTGAGATCTGAAAATTAACATTTGCATCTTTTTGTCCCATCCTCTTTAATCTTGTTTTCACAATAGCCTACCAATTCAAGAAACCAAGGCATGGGCCTTATTTTGTAAGAAGACTCTGAAATGGCCAACCCCGGATGTGGAAATTGGCTAAATGTGATTTCTGCAGCTATTCTGACTTATTTTTGGGTTTTTGATTGTAAATGGTAATTGCGTAAAATAAAATACTTTAGGTCATTGTTAGAAAATGTCATGTATCAAGGATGGGGACGGTTGGCTCTCATAACCAACCCAAGCTCTATATGTAGGGATCTTGGAGAATGGGAAAGGATATGGTAGTTCTAGACACATTGGTATTGGTAATGTAAACTCTTTGGTACAATCAATTAAGACATATTTTGCTATTTGTGTATTGTTCCATTTAGTAGTATGAATGTTGTGATAATATTGTAAACTAAAATTTGGTACACAAGTTCCGTACTAGGAAGTAAATTCTGCCATAATGATTGAAACGTCTCTAGCGATATTGCCTAAGTACGAACCCCAGGTCTGAGAAGATGAGGGGAAATCGAAGCATAATGGGTTGACCCTTTGACCAGCAAACCGTAATAACTAATAGTGACATTGAGGAGGAGGGAGTTATGAAGGAGGATCAATTGACATAGAATCTTGTGCACACGTGGAACATAATGTTAGACGAGTACGTCTGCTAGGAGGTAGAGTAGAGGGTTCTCTTCACTAGCACAGTACGGGCCAAACTCATAGTAAACAAGGTTGTGTACAATCTCCTTAGGAGTCTTCCAAGACTGCTTGCACGAAGGTTGGTAGAAGTTGAGGAGCAAAGAGAAGCTATCCAAAGGGAATGAAGAAGGCAACTGTAAGAATTTGCCTTAGGGAAAAATTCACCCAGGAACTAAGAACTCAAACACAAGCACAACTGTAGACTAGAAAGAAAGAGTAAGATCAGAATGTCGATATATTCATTCAATATGCGTTATAAGAGTACACTAGGAGTGCCTGTATATAAAGGCCTTTGAGATATATCTAGAATGCCTCGGAATCAGCTACATGATAAGTCATACAACCAGGCACATGTCCACCAGATATGGGTTATCCTCCATTAAGCACAGAAGTAAGTGCGATGATGTGAGGATAAGTCTACAAAGGTGTAACACATAAATCAGTGTTATAGACACCATGTGCTAAAATAGAGTTGCGTACTTTTGTGTTGTCAACATGACAACTCAAAATGGTGCGCAAACTCCTAAGTGTCTCACAAAATAAAATAATAAAATAATGCATTAACCTAAGTAAATAAGTGTAAATAGTAAATAAGTATTTACACCAACACCCCCCCTTAAGTGCAACTTAGGGGAATGCTCTTAAGCTTACGAAAACTAGGATGAAATGCAAGATGGGTCCTGGCTACTAGGCCATGTTAGGTACCCATGTACATAATGAAAATGCAATCTCTCATAAAGCAGCAAAAGAAGGAAAACCTCATGGGAGAAACCCTCCTCCAGAAAGAAAGATGAAAAGGGATGCATGGATGGATGGAGTAATCAAGACCCCCCCATCACGACATACATCCAGCATATACAAAAGTGAAGAAGGAGAGAGACAAAACCTCATAAGAGGAAAAAGTCCCCCCCCATAAGAAAGAAGAGGAAGAGAGACAAGGTAGTCCCCCCCCCCCCCCCCCAAATGAAGAATGCCTATCAGTGAAAGCTACTCCGAGGAAGAAGCTGGTCCAAGAGTACAAGATGATGTTCCTCCCCTTTGGAAGAGACAATGGCAAAGGTACAATCCTAAAGATTTGTGCTGGTCCTAAAACCTACTCAAGTATCCCTGTGCTCATGTTCATGCCCGCCCCTTCCAACTGTGCTGAAAAGAATGAATGCAAATCTGGCAAGGATGTCTGTTGAACCTGTTGCAATGAACCATCTATCTCCTCAACTGATAAAGAGACCTCCGACAACTGTTGTTCATAAGGATCCACAATCACGCCGACCTGTGAAGATTGATCATGTAGAGAATGGACATGAGGGTCAGAGTGAGCCCTCGCAACAACTGTAAAACGATCATCGTCATCAATGAGAAGATGTAAATCATCAAGGTTGTCTCCCAAATCTGTAGTTTGTGACTCCACGAACAAACCTGCAATGTCTGTCATGTAGTCATCAACTGAAGCTGGAGCTAGAAGACAAGATGTACCATGTTGTCCTGGACCTTTCACTGTGGCAATATAAGCATGTGGACTATACTGATGACGTGACCTCTCACTGCAACTGTCAATAGAACCCCATGTGTCTGAATCAATTGAAGCTCTATCACTGGTGTCACTATTAGTTTCCACAGTGTATGAAGTGCGAAGAGTAGAGGATAAGCTGCATGAACTTTCCTCAAAATGTACATCCTTCTCCACAAAAATCTCATGAGTCTCTAGATCCATAAGTCTGTAAGCCTTCACATTGTCTTCATATCCGATGAAAGTAGAAGGCCTAGGTGTTGATGCCTTGCAACCCCTGGAAGATAGGTTTGCCCATGCTGGACAACCGAAGACTTTGAAGTGACTCATAACTGGTTTTCTGCTGCACCATGCCTCAAAAGGAGTCTTCTCATCTAAGGCATTATGAGGAGACCTGTTAAGTATGTGAGTAGCACTGCTAATGGCTTCAACTTCAAGTGTTGGATCAAGAGACTTGACTTTTATCATGCAATTTTCCATGGATTTGAGAGTCCTAATCCTCAATGTTGCAACATTTGTCTTATGCTGATTGAATGCTGATGGATTTTGAAGATCAATCCCCTCATGTCTGCAAAAGTCTCTAATTCTTCTGTCCACATATCTGTTCTCATTGTCCACCCGTAGCACCTTGATGGCTTTCCTTGATTTGTGTTCAACATGAGTCTTAAAGGCTTGAAGCTTATGAACCACTTCATTCTTGTGATGAAAGAAGTAGACCCAAGTGAATCTTGAAAATTCATCAACGAATGTAAGAATGTAGCGGCCTTGGTTGACTGAAGTCACTGCAAAAGAACCTGCTAAAACCATGTGAACCAACTGGAGAACAACTGGTGCTCTAGAAGACTTCCCTTTATCATACTTCTCCTTGAGATGCATATCCACTAAACATGATGAACACTTACCCTTAGAAAAGTTGATGTTAGGTAGACCTTTGACCATGTGTTTGAAGCAAAGTTGTTGAAGATAGCGGAAGGTAATATGACCAAACCGCTCATGCAATAAAGTGGTTTGTGAATGTGAGTGGGTTAACAAGGCTTGAGAAGGCGACTTAGGCAAAAAGTGGGAGAAGGAATAAAGCCTCTTGTCATCATTGACTTTCCCTACTGCAACCAATGAATCATCTCTTAGAGTGTGCACCATCACTGAATCTGGAAGGAACTCAACTTTGTGACCATCTCCAAGGTGAGTGATTTGGTAAACTGATAGGAGATTGGAGCCAAGGTTTGGAACGTAGAGAACATCTTTGAATTCCCCATTTTCCATTTCCACATGTCCTTTTCCTTCAACTTCCATCTTGGTATCATCTCCCACGAAGATGTGTGGTACCTTTGACTGCTTCAATGAAGAAAAGTCTCCCTTTGAAGAACCCATATGGTAGGAGGCACCAGCGTCAAGTATCCATTCCGTTGAAGATCTTGAATTTGCCATAAGTGCTTGCCCTTTTCCCTACGAAGAGGTTGGAGTTTATTCCTTGGAAGTACCTGGCACTTGAATCTTGTTCTTCCTAAGTAGGTTTTCCAACTCATCGATTCTTTTAGTCTTGCAATGATGCTTGTCATGATTTGGCTTTTTGCAATATGCACAAAAAAGTCTGTCCTTTTCATTACTTCCCTTCTTGTTGGAAGAAGAATTGCCTTGTTCTGAGGAGGATTGTTGTATCTCAAATTGTGATTTCTACTTCCACTGCTTCTTCTTCTTGTTGCTTTTCCCTCCTTGACTTGATTGGTGCTCATCACTAGCCACCAAGGCTTTGGTCTTTGATGACTTGAGTAGTCCTAAATCCATCAAGTGAGATTGTTCAACAATCAACATGTCTGCAAATGCATCAAATGTAGGCTTCTAGTAAGCAGTTCCCATGGTCAACCTGTGAGTATTAAAACTCGAAACAAAGGAAGCATACTTTGAAGGTAGCCTCTTCAGGATGTGATGAATCAACTTTTTATCCTTCATGGGATTTCCACAATCTTTAAGAAGTGCCCTATACTCATTGGCTTTGTTGATGTAATCCTGAATTGTGTCAAAGTTCTTCGGATCCAAGAGAAGTAGATCGTCCTCAATCTGAAATCCCTTTTCTTCATCCACCTTACCATACAATGATTCAAGTTTGTACGATGCAAGTTTGGATTCTGTACAATTGGCAATGTGAAAGAAGAGATCCCTATGTTCACAACTCCTAATAATTCCTAAAGCTTGTTGGTCTTGTTTTTTCCATTCAATGAGTTCTTTAGCATCAGTAGGTTTGGTAATTGTACCATCAACATAAAGACTGTAACCTTTTTCCATTAATCTACTCCATGCAATATCTTTCCATGTAGAATAATTGTGTGAAGTTAGAGGTGGACATTTAAATGAACCCATGATGCAGAAAATGAAAAAAGCACAAAAAAGAGACACAAGAACACAATACACCCCTCCACCTTTTCACTAAATCAAAAGACCCCACCAAAAAAGATGCTTTTGGCACTTTATAAGTAGTGTGTGTACAATGGGCCACTTGTCATAAATGAACAAAGTGGACTTTTTGATTTTGCTTTTACAACTGCCTTTTGAGGCCCAAATCTGTCACTAAGCACTGTAGCTTAGATGTACAACAATTTTGAAAAGTAATCAAAGTTTTACAATGCAAAAAAAGCCCTAGTTCTGAAAGTGAGAATTTTTTCCACACAACCTTAGAATCTGACTACAGATCTAAAAAGTAGACGAAAAATAACACACTTTTAAAAAAAATGGAACTCAAAAAAGTGACTAGACGTGCTCGTACGGAGCGTTTGAAGTTGCAAAATGCAGGATTATACAGGTACAGTCGTCAAAAAATGCAATTTTTGAAAAATCCTTGCACCAAAACTAGAAAAGAACACCACCATTGAAAAGTTCAATAAATTCTAACCAATTTTTTAAAAAATCACACCTGAATTGGAGTCTAGATGTCCAAGTTATGGAAAAGTTACCACAGACGAACACATTAAAGTTTTCTTTGCAGCCACTCATATCCTAGGGGTTGGACATGAAGATGTTGCTATAAGGTTGTTTGTAGAGACCCTTACGGATAGTGCAGTAGACTGGTTTTATCATCTAGCTGATGGCTCAATAACCGATTGGGATACATTCAGAATGGCTTTTGAGACAAGATTCAGGACTGCGGAAGACAAACATGCCCTACTAACACAGTTGACTTCAATTAAGAAGCAACCCACTATGAGTATGAGAGATTTTGTTGCCAAGTTCAATAAGATTATCAGCAGAATTCCAACCGCCGATAGACCCACACCTGGTAATTTGAAAACTTTCTTTATTAGTGTGATGCCTCTAGAAGTCAATTATGATTTAAGGAGAGCACATCCCACGGATCTAGCTAATGCACAAAAGAAAGCAATCGAATGTGAGAATGATTTGATTTATGTGGGAAAATGGAGGCGAGAACTTCAAACTAAAGGAAGTTCCAGTAATACCACATCGTCTGAGGAGATGATTCAGAAATTGTCAAATGAGCTGGTAACAGTAAAGAAGCAGTTACCCAGATTCAATAATTCCTATTAGTGGAATTATCAAAACTCACCAGGAAGGAACAACAAAGGTAGATTCTTGTAGCTCACAGGTCCACAACCCAGGTTGAAAATTGAAGCAGCACCAAAGAAGGGAAATATGTGCGTCTTTCACTTGACCACAAATCATGATAGCAAGAGTTGCCCGGAGACTGCCCGTATGATGCAGTTGTTGTCTACTAATGAATTAAACACTACGACTCCTTGTTCAGAGCCCGATTCCTATTCAAATGGTGACTCTAGAAATTTATTCTTAGAATACGAATCAGATTCTAAATCAAAAGGTGAATGTTATGCAACCATAGATGGAATTTTATACATAGTGCTTACTCAGGACCAAAGGTTGAAGAATCAATCCTCTAGTCACGATCACAAAAATGACTCCATTCCTTCGACGAGTAATGTACATACTGATCAAGGAGCATATACTTTACAAATGGTTAAGGACAAAACACCCTTTGATTTCATTCAATTCTGTGAAGAATCAAAAATTCAAATTTCCCCTATAGATTATTTGAAGTCACACCCTTCTGAGCTAAAAAGACTAGTAGGCCGGTGTAAAGGAAACACATCAGATTTGAATCATAGTGTGACTGTGGAAAAAGAAGATGAAACCTTGACATCTAGTTTGTTTAATCAAGAAGATTCTACAGTCTTAGCAACATCTCCAGGGAAAAAGCTTGACCCTTTTTATATCTCATTGTATATCGATGGATGTAAACTTAGTAATTGTATAATAGATTTGGGTGCATCAGATAATGTTATGCCTTATTCTGTAGCCAAGGCCTTGGGTCTCAACCTTTCTAAAGTGCATGGGAGATGTTATTCTATGGATGCTAAACAAGTTCCCTTGCTCGAACAGATTAAAGATGCTCAAGTGACCTTAGCTTCACATCCAGAAAAGAAACTCTTATTGACCATTCTAGTAGCTGATATTCCAACAAGTTATGGAATTCTTTTAAGTAGGAGTTTTTGTCGAGACTTAGGAGGGGAAATAAAGCTAGACTGGTCTCAGGCAGTGATACCTATCGGGAATAAGAAAGTCAAATTAGAACCTGAAGAAAAGGAAAAGTTTACAGTCTTGAAATCAGATGATCCTAAAGCTTAGAGTCTATATCAAGAGTTGGAATTCGGCAACTACATGTTGTTTACTGAAGAGGCCTCGGGTGAATAGAGAGATGAAAGTCAAAGTGAGAAAGTTTCTAATGAAAATAAAGATGCATCAGACATATGGACACTTGAATTTGATGGAAGTTGTGCCTCTTCAGAATTTGGAGCAAGTGTGGTATTGATATCCCCGAAAGGAGAACCTGAACCGATGGCTTTCAAATTAGAATTTGGGAATACAAATAACACTGCAGAATATGAGGCCTTATTACTGGGAATAATAACAGCAAAAGAAAGAGGGATAAAGATCCTAAAAGCTCAAGGTGATGCAGAGCTTATTGTGAAACCAGAGTAAAAGGACAATATTCTGTAAAAAATCACAAGTTGAAGAATTACAGAAACAGAGTTTGGGAAGAGATAGAAGGCCTACATGCCTTCTCTTTTGAAGCAGTTCCGAGGAAGATGAACACTAAGGCTGATTCCCTTGCAGTCTCTGCCTCCCTATTACTTCCTCAACCAAACTTCAAAGACAAAAAGTATCAGATCGAAATTGTGTGTCGATCCACTATTCTAGACAACGTGGAATCCTGGCAAGTCTTCAATGATGATAAGAGTTTGCAAATGTTCCTGGAAAATGATAAGTCTAGCTTTGAACATGAATCGAGTGGAAGTGATCATGAAAACTCTGATGTAAATAAGAAACAGAATCAAAATGGAGTTCAATTGAAAGGTAATATTATTCCCCCGTATTTTGTAGCTTTGGAAAAACTGTTTAATAGACATGATGCTTACATAAAGCAAAAGAGAGCAGAAAAGGAGCCTATTATGGGTGAATATGAGGGAGTAAAAATTGGAGATATTCATAATCCCAAAATGATTAATATTGGAAAATGTTGTTCGCCTGAAGAGAAAGAAGCCACCAAAAATTTATTCATAGAATATAGAGATGTTTTTGCCTGGAGTTATGAAGATTTGAAAAGCTATAGAGATGGGAAGGTAAAACATCAAATTACACTTAAGCCCGATGCAAACCCTTTTCGGCAAAAACAAAGAAATTACAATCCTAAAGTCACGGATGCCATTTTCTGGGAGGTAGATAAAATGCTAAAGGTGAGGATCATCTATCCCATTCATTATTCCACCTGGATAGCTAATATAGTACCCGACAGAAAGAAGAATGGAGAGATAAGAATCTGTGTTGATTTCTACAACCTAAACCAAGCATCTCTAAAAGATAACTTCACTCTTCCTAATATGGATTACTTACTACAAACGATGGCGAGATCTAAAATGATGTCTATGCTCGATGGGTTCTCAGGTTACAACCAGGTCGAAGTAGAAGAGAAGGATTAGCATAAGACGGCATTCACCACTCCTTGGGGTACATTTGCATATTGCAAAATGCCCTTTGGGCTTATCAATGCTGGTGCTACGTTCCAAAGATGTATGAGCAAGACATTCACTGATCTGAAGGACTGAATCATAGTTATATACTTGGATGACCTCACCGTATTCTCGAAAAAGAGGAAAGATCATATGGAAGATTTGAGAAAAGTTTTACAAAGATGCCAAGAGCATGGGATCTTTCTCAATCCCAACAAATTGGTTTTCTATGTGACAGAAGGAAAACTCCTAGGTCATATAGTGTCCCTGGAAGGCATTAGAATTCACCCTAAACAGGTGGAAGCCATTCAAAGATTAAGCTTGCCTTCAAATAAAATAGGAGTTAAATCTTTCTTCGAGCAAGTGAATTTCCTCAGAAGGTTTGTGCCTGATTTCACGGAAACCACTAAGCATATAATAGATATGATGAAAGGGAATTCAAATTTCAAATGGAATGAGGCAGGAAGGCGGGCTTTTCAGGATATAAAGACTGCTATTGCTAATGCCCCACTTTTATGTCATCCAAATTATAAGCGGGATTTTATCATTTATTGTTACACTTTTGAACATACTCTATCGACGATACTTATGCAAGAAAATGATGAAGGGGTACAAGTCCCAATAGCTTTCATGAGCATACCTTTGAAGAATCATGAACTGAAATAGTCGCAAATTGAAAAGCACGCTTTTGTTGTAGTTAAGGCCCTCAAAAAATTTCGATTCTATATCCTGCATTCACATTCTGTAGTCTTTGTCCCAGATGTAGCAGTAAAGAGTGTGTTGACACAGTAGGATGTAGGTTGTAATGTCAGAGGAGCATAGGTAGCAAAAATATAGGAGTATGATATGAAAATCAAGCCTACCAAGCTAATAAGGGGAAATGCTCTATGCAAGGCGATTGCAGAAAGTAAGATCACTGAAAAATCAGAAAAATCGGGGGGAAAGTAGCTGGTGTTAGCTATAGGTCTCTATGATTCATGGTTTGAGAATATTTCTTATCTACTAACATATGGTGAACGTCTAGAAGACCTAACTGCAAAACAAAGAAGAGATCTTAAACTGAAAGCAGCTAAGTATGTTATTTGGGATGGTAAATTATTCAAAAAAGTCATTGATGGCACTTTCCTTAGGTGCATAGATAAACAACAACAAGAAAAGCTATTGAGAACATTTCACGATGAAGCTTGCAGAGGACATTTCTCATCTTCAGTCACATCTTTTAAAATACTAAGGCAGTGCTATTATTGGCCGAGAATGTTTAAAGATGCCTATGCTTGGGTAGCAAAATGCAAGAAGTGCAAGATTTTCTCTGGACCCCCTCAATTAGCTGTTGAGACCTGTCATCATCGAAGGACCTTTTCAACAATGGGGTCTCAATTTTATTGGTCCGATTAGTCCCGCATCCAGTGCAGGTCATTAGTACGTGATAACTGTCGCTAACTACTTCACTAAGTGGGTAGAAGCTAAAGCTACCAAGAAAACTACTTCCGAAGTGGTATGTGAATTCATAAAGGAGAACATATTGGTCAAGTTCGGCATTCCCATTAAATTAGTGATGGACAATGCATCTTATTTTTCTTCAATTGAAATTAACAATTTCTACTTTGAGTATGGGATCACCATTGGTCATTCATCACATTATTTCCCTCAAGGAAATGGTCAAGCTGAGTCTAGTAACAAGAACTTGATGAATATTGTTAAGAAATTGGTTTCAGATAATCAAGACTTGGCACAAAAAGATCCATGAAGCGCTTTGGGCAAATAGAGTGACACCTAAAAGGGCAATTGGCATATCTCCTTTTGAATTGGTTTACGAGACTGAAGCTAATCTCCCCTTACCTTTGGAATTAGCCACAAATAAACTCAGAATAGTGATTGAAGATGATGTTTATAAAGATGGTATAAAGAAGAGGATCATGTACCTAAGCAAACTTGAAGAAGCAAGGGAGGAAATTGTAGATCACATTACACAACATCAAATGCAAGTGAAGGATCTGTTTGATAAGAAAGCAAGACCACGGAAATTTATGGTAGGAGACAGTGTGCTACTCTAGGATAAACGAAGTGCTCCGAAAGGAATGCATAAGAAGTTTGATACTTTATGGAAAGGCCCATTCAGAATTCATCAGGCATTTGAAAATAGTTCTTTCAAGTTGGTGTATGAAGATGGTGAAGTACTACCCCTGACCTATAATGGTCAGGATCTGAAGCTTTATCAAATTACTAATTGAGAACAAGTAACCCCTGTATTGTATTATAGTTAGGTTTAGTTTCTTTTTGTGTTTCCTAGTTAGTCTTTTTCCCTTGTTTTTGTTTTCCTGTTCTTTGCCTCGTTTGTGTTTTGCTATGTTGCCACCTTTTATCTTCTTTGCGAAACCAGAGATTTTGAGTTCCTTGCTTGGGTATGCTCAACCCAAGTCCCTAGTCAGAGCCAGTTGTTGCCCCACTTTTCATCCTGTGCCCATTTTACAAAGTGGAAAATGATCTTGTGTCTTAGTTTGGTATGGGTATGTCCAAGTCTAGTTCTTTCCCCTCAAGTGAAAAGTTTCTCCATCGGGTTTTTCACCTCTTCTCTTCTCCCGCATTACATAACCGGGTGGGTTTTCCTTGTTGTTGTGAGTTTGTGGGTAGTTTAGAACCTAATTCGATGGAGATTCTTGGGTCATATAATGTTTTCACAAAGTTATTTCCTAGGATGAACTTGTTCGCGGCTTATCGTAGTTTGCACATAAAGAAAATGAAGCTTGCAGAAAATCCGACATTGCCTTCTCGGCAGGTTTTCGACCCATGAAGGCAATTTTCCATAGAGGTCAACAAATGAGGTTTACAAGCTAAAGCAAAAAGGAAATGAGTTGTTTTATGGATAGATCGTCCCTACATTACAGTATTCTGCCTTGGGAATCACTCAAGATTCATTATAGTGCTAAGAATCACATCTAGCGGAAAACTCTTAAGTAACTTCTCCACGCCGAGCTTTCGACCCATGAAGTCAATCTTCCGATAAAGGCATTTGTGAGAGAGAAAAGCAAGTGGATTTCTTTTTCACTTTCGCAGCGCTTTTTAGATTTTCTAAAGCTTGGAGGCACATTGACTTAAAGGGTAAAGTGAAAATAAAGGCAAGGGCAGAAAAACAGAAGTTGTTTTCTCCTCGGCGGGTTTCCAACCCTGGAAGGCGATTCTCCGCATCTACTGAAAAATCACTTCTGCAAGCATGTTGGGCTCATAGATTGATCACAAGATACATAAAAATGGTAATGGAAACAAGTTAATCACATTTGAGAAGGTATTTTAAGCAAATTCTAGCTGAGCAGATTTTTCCTTACGGAGTACTCCTTAATTCTCCGGAACTTGGTGAAAAACGAGAAAGTATGTAATAAAAGAAAGTTACCGTTGGGTCAACAAAAACAGTGAAAAGACATGGAAAAATCTGTTACAAACCCCCGCATTTACTAATCTAAGAGATTTTATCCTTTAAGTCACTCATGTGGAGCAGATCTTTCAGATTAATGGGTGAATTAGGATTTCTATATAGAGATGAACATAATAGATTTTCAAATTACCACTTTCTTTATTGAATTGTTATGCTATTGAATTGAATAGCGTTTTCAAAGCTTTTTGCAAAAGCTCTACTCTCTGCACTGCTTCCAATTTTAAGGTTTCAATTCATCTCTATCTTAGATAAAATGGCAGCTAGATTCGCTGGTTTTGATGGGCTGAATGGAATTAAGTCAACATTGCAGAATGTTACAAACACCTCGCTCTATTTTTTCGACATGCAAGATTTTCAAAGGAGGTTGAGGACGGAGCCAATTCACCCTATAACAGAGAAACTCCGAGGAAGCGGGCTAGTGGAAGCAACTGGATTTCCAGTGGCAGTTCAAGCTCCCGAGCTTATTGTTGACTGTATAAATCACTACAATCTGGACACCAGATAAATTTTGTTGCCTGACCATACAGTTTTAATCTCGATTGACAGTCAAACTACAGTAAATTGCCTCCGGGTTCCAAAGCGAGAAGAATTTTCCAAGTTGACAGTAGGAGGAGCCATGTCCGAGTTCTCTTTGAAGAAAATGGTGTGGCGAAAGGAAATTATGAGGTCCTAGTTCCAAAAGCCACGAGGAGCTAAAAGTAAGGTTCCTAAGACTCTTTTTGCCACTGATCTCAAGCCCGAGATCGTAGACATTCTAGTTCTTTTACATCGATTGAAAGGTGAAGTAGAAGCCCTCAATTTTGTTGAACAGTATTTCTTTTTGGTACAAATCATCTGTTCAGATACACATTATGTTGATTGGGCATATGAGATAATTGAGCATCTGTCCAGAGCCCTCAGTGCCACAAAGTTTTACTATACCTTCTACATGTCTTCTTTCCTGATTTATATGTTAGCTTCTTTACAATTGTGGCCAGGCCTTCCCATAATAGAGAACTTCCCTGATGATGTGAAAAGTTATGAATTTTATCCATGCTTGCAATTACAGAATAGCTATGTAGAATATGTCAGAGTTAATGACTCGTTTACAATGAGGATTTGCAGGGAACTCCAAGGATGCCTGGAGAGGAGGTTCAGCCCAGAAGCAATGGTGGCCATCAATTAGTTTGGTAGCTACTTTATTCAGTTCTCATCCTTTTCGTATTTGCGTCTTGCAGCTTTCGATGGATTTCCTTTGAAGCTGCCTAGATACCCAAGTGATTTGATTGTGCTGATAGAGATTGTAAGACAAGTGATCCAGGTGAATGTGCTGAGCGCCAGCTTGAAGAAGAAAGGGTATGAATCCCCTATGAAGGTTGGAACTTACAGTTGTGAGTCTTGGTTTGATGCCAAAAATATGCTCGAGGCATTCGAGACTAAGTATAAGTTGGAAGAATATGAGGTTGTGAGACCTATGTTCGATCCAAATGGATATGTAAGAGAGGTGCTACAAATTGGGAGTGTGATCAAGCATGTCACCACTGCAGAAGATTATTGGGCTGATTGCAAGGATGAGTTGGAGAGCCAAGATCGTGCTTTCACTAGGCTCACGGTGGAACAAGTAAGCACATACAATATTGATCTTAATGTTGTAGGATTGGAGGATGACAATCAAAATATGTATAGCAATACCTATTTGACTAAGTTGAGGGGGATTCCTATCAGTTCTAGGCCATATGTAGATGTGGAAGAGAATCTTGATATCATGACGGCTAGGATCATCAAGAGAACGAGGAAATGGGTTGAGTGGACAACCAGGAAGAGTCGGAGCAAGGATGTAGCCACTCAAGCTTCTCCAACTGCTGCAACGCCTACTTCATCTCAGAGTGCTACAGTAGGTGTGACCATAGCATCCACTCAAGGGGCAGCTCAACCTTCATGAGGAGGTGATCAACCTCCGAACAAGAATGTCCCTATAGCTAAGACCTGTCATGATGGTTCCTTACCAGTCATAGGAAACCAGACTGGCATTGAAGAGAAAAAGACGGAAGAACCAAAGGATAGTGCCTCCACTCTGGTCCCTTCCCCTCATACTACTCCAATTCCATCTCCTCACACTACTCCAATCTCATCTCCTCATCATAGACCTGTTCCATCAGTAGGTGCTTCACTTCTGAGGCCAAGTGGTTCCCCTATACAGATAGTGGACTTAGGGGATGGAAAGAGTAGCAGCAGTGAATCTACTGAGTCAGATGAGGCAGCGAAGAAAACTTCAGAAGTGGAGAAGGGCCAAACTTCTTCCAGGTTCATCTCTAAAGATTCAAAAATCCTTTCTCTTCAACTGCTGTAACAATGACTCCAGTTAAGAAAAAGATGTTCAGTATTGAATCACTCGGAACGGCTTCCAAAGTGATAGGAATAGATTCTTGGTTGGAAGATACTTTGGAAAGGAAGAGAAAGAGAAAGGATGAAAGTATTTCTACAAAAGATACTATATCTCTCGCAGTTCATTCCGGGACTGCATTGAAAAAAGTAAAGAAGCAAAAGACATTGTCAATACTTGGGCAAGATCCAGAAATAGGGCACTTGACAATGGAAATAGCCAAGCCAAACAAAGGAGGGAGAATCGAGGACATGACGCTTGATGATTTCACTCTGCATTCAATCGATCTTGGACAGGCCAAACATGACACAAAAGTTGGCTTGTGGAGGTCAAGTAATGAAGTAATAGGAGGACAATTAGAAAGTCTTAAGTTATCAAAGATCAAGATGAAAGCCGAGATAGAAGAATTGAACAAATTTATCAAGCAACTAGTCACTCTGCTAGCAACTATCTCTGGTATGTCTGTGCCCTAGACTCCTACCACAGCTAAAGTGCAAGCCCTCATTTCCCAACTCCAAGAAGATAGGCATTATGGCCAGATTGGTAAAGAATGGATCGAGAAACTCAAATCGGAAGGAATCACAATCGTGGAGCAGATTGGTAATGTTATCTTAAGATTGGAAACAGAAAAAGATAACATTATATCAAATAGCAATACTCTGGTAGGAGAAAGGGTGAAATGCAAAGATTGTATCTCCCTCTTGAAGATGATCATCCAAATGAAAGCCAAAGAAGCGGTGGAAGCTAAAATCTTACCAAAGGGAGATGAGCCTTTGTTTGAGTGGCTTCAAAGCATGCAACTTAAAATTGAGATGATCCAGTCTACAAAAAAAGGGCTCAGAGAAACAGAGGAAAAGGTGAAGAAGACACAGGACAGAGGATTTGAACTTATGAGAGGATTACATACAGACTCTCAAACTAGTGGCCAAGGAAAAGCACTTATTGGAGTCACTGTAATGAAGGAGAACTTTTCCAGATTCCTGGATAGTTTGTCAGATATAAACTTCCATAGTCAAGACAGGATCACTGAATTACAAGCACTCAGTGGATGTATACACATGGCCAAAGAGGAACTACCAAATCAGTCCAATGCTATGAAGGAATTGGCTAGAGAGCATTCTAAATGGCTCTTAAGGTATACCAATATCCACATACCCAGACATGAAGAGCTAATTCCAATAATAGTTGCTGCTAAGGCATACAGGGCGAAAACAGAAAAGGGGAAGAAGTCTAAATGATTCATATTATGCCCCCTTTCATTTTCTTTTGTAATTTTGTAATACGACAAACTAGCACCTTGCCATTTGTCATTTTCAGAAGATGAACCGATTAAGCTTCCATTGTAACGGTCATCTCAAAACTCTATGTATGAAATTGAAAGATTAATGAAAGGTCGGCAAATTTTTGGTGTGAAGTACTTTTTGTTGCAGAGACAATTGAATGGTATTTTATCTCAATCATTTTTTGTTCCAGTTGCTGATATATTTCATTTACGTTTTCTCTATTGTTTGAATCAAGACGAGGGAAAAACAGAGTTTGAGCTCCCCTGTTTGAAGGCAACGAATGAATGTAATAGGTGTTGTTATTGTTCATTCAAAGAGAAATCCCTTCAATGTTTTCAATTTATTAATCACAGTTCAGATTCAAATTCGCTTAATACAGTATTAACTATTATTTAGATAAGTTTTATGAATTCATAAGATGTGTGAGCGCATTAAACCGTTTTGGTATTGAGAAAACTTCTCTCCACTTGAGTTAGATTCTATTTAGGTCTAGCTTGGTTATACCTCTTCTATTCTTAGATTAAGAACATACCCCCAAAAGTAATTTAAGAAGAAAACATAATTCATTGCAAATCCATTTTAGGGAGCTGTACCTACCAATTCAGAGGGAAGCCAATTCATCCACAAGTGCTTTCCAACTGTTTGTGACCAAATATTGTTCATTTAAGAGTTGGGCATTTAAGAGTTAGAATTTGAAAGAACAAATCTGTTTACCAACACGGATGCAATGGCAAGGTCAGATCTGGCTCTAGACGCTCCCAATTTTTGCAGTACTCTGGATTCAGGCTGAGGTGCTAAAGCAACAATGGTCTTGAACGGCTATGTGATGAGAAAACCTCTAAGCTCTAATACCATGTAAGAATTTGTCTTTCACGCAGGAACTAAGAACTCAAACACAAGCACAACTGTAGACTAGAAAGAAAGAGTAAGATCAGAATGTCGATATATTCATTCAATATGTGTTATAAGAGTACACTTGGAGTGCCTGTATATAAAGGCCTCTGAGATATATCTAGATGCCTCGGAATCAGCTACATGATAAGTCATACAACCAGGCACATGTCCACCAGATATGGGTTATCCTCCATTAAGCATGGAAGTAAGTGTGATGATGTGAGGATAAGCCTACAAGGGTGTAACACGCAAATCAGTGTTGTAGACACCATGTGCTAAAATAGAGTTGTGTACCTCTGTGTTGTCAACATGACAACTCAAAATAGTGCGCAAACTCCTAAGTATCTCACAAAATAAAATAATAAAATAATGCATTAACCTAAGTAAACTTAAGTGTAAATAGTAAATACATACACAAGCAACTGTAAAATGAATCTTTGGTGGAGGAGTCGAGAGATACAAAGAACCACAGAAGGAATGCCTAGTTCAACAATTAATGCCCCTCGTTCCCGATAAAGATAGGAGACGCCAAGAGGAAGCATATTTGGAGGATAGTAAGAAGAAGGCAAGGCGTTTCTTGTTGATACACCAACAAGAGCAAAGGTGTCGAAGATTGAGAAATCTTGCTCAAGAGTACCAATAGAATTATACCACCTATAACAAATATCAACAAGAAAGATTGTTAGGCAAAAATGCAATCAGGGAGGAACCGATGACTTGCACCACAAGACACGGTCAAAATAAAGATAGTTTTGGAAGTGAATCAAGAGAGACAAAGCACTCTCACCACTCCCATAGCACAAACGAAGAGAGAATCTTAAAAGGAGAAGTAGCGGATTTGTTTGAGAGCATGGTAGAGGATTAGTTATCTCTGATGAGGCAACCATAGGGAAAACAAAGTTGGAGATCCTAGGTAGGAAGGAGTACTAATTCCACCAAAATACATTAGAAGGCGATAGAGGAGAAATCGCACAACCCAATAATACCTTTGCAGATTGGCCTGGCAGACAAGGAGGGAACCTCTAGGGAGTAAACTACTAGAATAAGAACACGGGAGGAAGGATGGCGAGTACACCAGACAAAAAAATACTACCAAAATTTAGCGGACGAGACCCAACTGACATTGTAAAACATGCATAACTATTTGGGTACCATAGGGCAAGGAGATGAGGACTATAGGCTAAAACCCTTTCCAGCCACATTGTGAGGCATAGCAATCGATTGATACATTAATTTGCCAGCCATGCAAAAACCAACATGGATAGATTTAAAGAAAGCTTTTGAGGTGGAATTTATTGCTAAGGGATGATGATGAAGTGGTGGCAAAAATATGTAACACACAACAAGGGAAGAATGAGAGTGTCTGAGTCTATCACAAGAAATTGAAAGAACTAATAGGGAAATTGGAGAATAAGTTGGCAAATGAATTTAAAAAAAGGTGGTTCATAGAAGGGCTAAACCACTCCATTCGAAGGAAGATGAAGGTGGTACCTCCATGCACTTATAAGGATGCATGCGATCAAGCCATGGACATCAAGAGTGAGGGTAAAACCACAAGTAGTAAAAAGAAACTAACTGATTGCAACAGTGACGAAGAAAGTGAAGGAGAATCAAGGACAATCCAAGCACTCAGTAAAGACATAAGGCGGATAATGAAGAAGATGACAGAAGAAAAACAAATTAAAGAACACAGGGAATTGTCATGTACAGAATGCCAAAATGAAGGGTAAACAAAGAATAACTGTCCAAAAAATTCATTCTGTGACATATATCAGCTTGTCGGACATGCTACTTTTTACAATAGAATAGACCGCCCCACCCACCACACCTCCAAGAAGTATGAACTTCGATGCCTCCCTAGAAGGCTATCGGAATAAGAGAAGTGAAAGAAACAACACACCACAAAGCCGCATCCAGTACAACGCATAGGGTCACCCTAATGATGCAATGCAGAAGATGTAACGACTAGAGAGACTATGCACATGAATGCCAAAATCAGCAAAGTGGCAAGAACAAGTTATGCTAATGATGTGGACCGGGAAATCATGAGGATGTCGACTATCCCAAGGGAAAGGCGGTAAGCATGATGGAAGTAACAAAGCTTGAAGAAGAAATAATGGTTGTATCAAGAATGCAAGTGAGGAACACTTTGTACCCAGACCTCACAGACTGAAGGAGGCGCAAATAGCATTGGAGGAAGAACAAAGCTTCGCATCAAAAAACAATATAATAAAATAGATGTCGCAAGCTACAATTCCAATAAGGGTGGCCGACTTACTAGATACACTGCCTCAACTAACGATAGAAATTTAGGGACAAAATAATATGCCACTAGCCATGGAGGAAACAAGCCATGGGAGAAAGAAAGCAATCAAAAAGCCTTGCCAAAGAAACAACCAATGTCGAAACCCAACAGTATTAATCATGGGAATGGGAAGGACTCCCACCATTCTGGAAATAGAAATCATGGGACACAAACTTACAAATACCACTATGGATAGTGGATCGAGAGTCAACGTATTCTCCGAGGAGACATGGCAAGCCCTGGGCAAACCTACACTGTGGCCTCCCACATTCCACTTGGTAGGAGAAGACCACTATTGTGTAATGTTGCCTTCATAAAATAATTAATTAATCAAACCTTTGTTCATGAACTAATTGATTTAGTATATCTCGGACCCATTTTTATTTTTATTGTCTCTGTAGGTTTAGTCATCAACTATATTTGTAAACCCTCGGGAAGTTCCTCCGAAGGGTGTTTAAGCATGGCGTGTAAGTAGTGGTAGGTATGTGATTTGGTTTATTACTCTTTGTACTACCAATAACCATTGGGATTCTCTCCTATTCACCATTTTGGAAGTGAAAGATCTTCCTTACTTGGCTTCCCAGTTTCAATGGGATTCAACCTTCACCCTATTCTATCTCTGTATTAGTTGCTCGGATCTAGCAAATCCTCACACCATCTTTGTTTGCATATACATATATATACCTGGAATTAGATTTCAAAACACTTTGGCATTAATTGGCATCTTGGTGAATATTTTGTTTTGCAATCTAGTTTTGTAGCTCAATCTACACATATCGTACAACTCTCTACAAATTCCACAACCTAGCTACAAACATACAGACCCTCTATACACTAATCTTGCTACCGTACAACCTCCACAACTACCGTACAAACACATCAATCACCAGACGGCTTCCAATTCTACCATATGGCCTCCCCATTCTGCACAATTTACCTGAATACTCGATAGATATTTTCATAGAAGAACATGTCAGAGGTTTTGACCCAATCAGAAAGGAAATGGATATTATAGTGGTATCGGAGCTAACCATCATGTCACCCTATAGACAGTGAATGAGAGTTTATAGCTGGAAGAGAAGACGATCCCATTTAGTTGACAAAATGGCAGAACAAGAGCCCGCTATTACCGAACTCATGGCACTACTAAGAGATCTTTTGTGGAATCAGGTGTAGATCAATGATATTCAGCGACTTATGGAAGAAACTCTCAGGCAGATAATAAAATATCCAGTGAACAAAATGGTTATAGCACGCACTCAGTATCGAGTAAGGCAAACCCTCATCCAACATGCTCTCGACCTTCCATGGATGAAGGTACCACTCGGAGGAAAGAATACAACCTTTGAGGAAGTTCAAGGACAATAGAGAGAAGACTAGAAGAATGCAAATTTGGAGAAAGATATATCCTACAAAGATTAGGCAGAACTGAGAATGAGATATTCCGGAGGCGGAAAGCAAAGGATATTTTAACGATGATTGAAGAAGAAAGTTGAGTAAGGTAAATCTGTCACCATTTGATGAATTTGGGTCCATATATTCTCAAGCATGGGTAATGAAGGCTGCTACTTACTTCCAACTTATTCCAATGCCAGAAGAAGAAGCAATCAAATTTGTAGCACTACACTTGGAGGGAGTGGCGCATGAATGGTGGCATCATGGCACCATCATACTAGGGCATGACCAAATAAATACTTATGCGGGATTCGCTAAAAGATTGATAGATCAATTTGATGGTAAAGATCCGAAAATTAATTTCAAAAAATTGGCACAACTGAAGCAAACTGGATCGATCGACCAATACATCATAGAATTTTAGAAACTCTTTGTTTTGGTCACGAACATTTCTGAAAGGAGAGGAATAGTGCTCTTCATAGACGGACTGACAGAAGCACTCAAGGGTTGAGTAAAAGGTTTCAATCCTGCCACCCTTTCAAAGGCTATAAAAAAGGCGCAGAGCATGGCATCATCATTGACATCATCCTCTCGAGGTTACTCCCACTCCAAACTGCCAATATTTCCAAAGGACAAAGATAACAAACTTCTACTGAAGAAGCCTTCATTGGACAAAGCTACCAAACAGGAGCTGCAAAGGAAGAAATTATGCTTCAATTGCAAGGGACTGTGGGAACCTGGGCACAAATGCCTCGGTAAAGGAAAAATACACTATATTGAAGTCATAGTCAATGATGAGAATGATCATGAGGATCTACACACAAAAGACAACCATCCCCATGAGGACACAAAATGGTTAATATGAATTGTACGAAGAGAATTGCAGCATTGGTACGGTACGGAGGAAGCATCGCCTTAGCGGATAACCTGAAATGTATGGTATTTCGTGTACGGGGAACCCTTCAAGGACAAAGGGTCATGGTGATGCTCGATAGCGGAGCCACTCTAAACTTCATAAACTCATCCTTGGTGAAACGAAAAGGTCTACCTACTAAGATGCACGCAAGACTCCACGTCAAGGTCGTCGGAGGGACACATTTTCCCTGTACACACCTTGTTCCCCTATTGAGTATCACCATGGCTAAGCACACTATGATGGAGGATTTCTTTATAGTGGACCTAGATGATACGAAGGTTATTTTGACCATACAATGGATGGAGACACTTGATGAATACACTCTGAGCTTCAAACGAATGGACTCCACTTTTGTTGTTGATGGGAAGAAGGTTATTCTTCGTGAATGGCCAATGAGAGACCGAAGGAAGTTTTAGCACGACGGATGGAGGCAATTTTTCAGTATGATGACATTGCATGGGCTACACATTGTTTCATTTCGGCAAAATCTACAAATGGACAACAGACCCCCAACCGGGATGATGATCTTCAAAAGATTTTGAGAACCTATGATAAAGTTTTTATAGACATTCCTCTCGGCATACCCTCCATCGCAAGTTTGAACATACCATCGAGTTGGAAGTTGGCGCAAAACCAATTATCACCATGCCATACTGTCATCCCAAGAAATTCAAATATGAGATCGAGAAGACAATTCAGGAGCTGCTCAAGAAAGGATGGATCCATCCCAACTCTAGCCCTTTTGCATCATCAATGGTTTTGGTTAAAAAGAAGGATGGGATGATGCACGTCTGTGGACTACCATGCACTGAATAAGAAGACAATAAAAATCAGATACCCTATTCCCAGGATCGATAAATTGTTGGATGAGCTGCATGGTGCGATTTATTTTTCTAAAATAGATCTTCGTTCTAGATACCATCAGATCCGCATGCAGGAAGAAGACATGGAAAAGATAGCTTTCCATTGTCACTACCAACATTATGAGTTCCTGGTCATGACATTTGGATTAACGAATGCACCAACTACTTTTTAGTCTTGCATGAATCGTATCTTCAACAAACAACTGCGTAAGTACTTGCTGGTATTCTTTGATAATATCCTTATTTACAGTAAAACTTGGGAACAACACCTGAAACACTTGAATGAAGTCCTAGAGATCATGAAGGCCCAATCCTTGTTCACCATGCATCCAAGTGTAAATTCGGAATGACAAAAATGTTATACCTAGGGCACATTGTCAGTAAATATGAAGTACATGTCCACCAAGAGAAGATTAAAGCTATCTTGGATTAGCCACCACCAAAATTAATCTCTAAGTTGCGAGGGTTCTTAGGTCTGTGCACTTACTACCGGAGGTTTGCAAACAGTTTCTCTCAGCTCAGTGCACCATTAACAAATCTAACTACGAAAAGTTCCTTCTAGTGGAATGAAATAGAGCAACACACTTTTGATAAGTTAAAAGAAGCAATGAGCACTTGTTCAGTTCTTGCCTCACTTGATTTCACACAACCATTCATTCTAGAGTGTGATGCATCTGCAGAGGGAATTGGTGCGGTATTAATACAAGATAGACACACTATAGCCTATGAGAGTCAAAAGCTTACAAAAGCGGAGCATCTATATTCCATTTATGATAAAGAGATGTTGGCCATTGTGCATGCACTAACCAAATTTTGGCAATATCTAGTAGGCGCCAAGTTTGTTGTTCATACCGATCATAATAGTTTGAAATATTTTCTAAAGCAATGGGATCTAAATGAAAGTCAACAAAAATGGGTAAGTAAGATTCAGGCTTTCGATTTTGACAGTGAATATGTGAAGGGGAAGAACAATGTGGTTGCAAATGCCCTATCAAGAAAACTTGCCATCTGTTTAGTATCTCAGATCTCAGCCGGCTGGAAAGCACACTTATTGGTGGAATATTCCAAAAACACATTTGCATGTAAGCTAATGGACAGCAATACTCAGGATGACCGATACAAGGTGGTCAATGACATCATTTACTATAAGGATCGAATTTGAATCCCAACTGAAGCAGAAAATCCTGAAAGAAATAAATGACTCACTCTTGGCCAAACACCCAGGGTTTCTCAAAACCTATAGACAGCTCAAGGAGAAGTTTTCATGGAAGGGACTTAAAGGAGATATATTGCAGTATGTACGGAAATGTGCAATCTATTAAAAAACAAATCTAAACACACTTTACCTATCGAGTTACTACAACCCTTGCCTATACTAGAATGGAAGTGGGAAAGCATCTCTATGGACATCATCACTGGACTCCCTAAAATAAACAGAAAAAATTGTATCTTTGTGATGGTGGACAGAATGACGAAGTATGCACACTTCTTCGCCATCCCCTCAAACTTTCAAGCCGTGTAGGTGGCAGATTTATTTTTCAGAGAAGTTTTTCATCTGCACAAGTTACCTCGAAACATTGTTAGTGACAGAGATGGGCAATTTATCAGTATTTTCTGGACAAAAGTGTTTTAGTTGGCAAGAATAGAATTGTCGCCAAGTACTAGCTACCACCTTCAGACAAACAGACAGACAGAGATTGTATCTACAAGGCTACCTTTGTATGTACAATGCTACCTTCAATACTACGTTTCAGCACAACAACGAGCATGGATCAAATGGATGCATCTAGGAGAATACTATTACAATACCACTTATCACATGTCCATTGAGATGACCCCCTTCAAAGCACTGTATGGATATGAATCCCTTTCATTTATCAACATGGTGTTGGGTGATAGCCATGCACCAAAGGCGAGGGATTGGCTTTAGGAAGGACAAAACATTCTGAGATTTTTGAAAGAGAACTTACAAAGAACACAGAATCAACAAAAGATGTACACTGACAAACATCAAATTGAGATAAGTTTCGAAGTAGGAGATTTGGTCTATCTTAGACTCTAGCTATACAGGCAATCCTCATTAAAGGCAAAAGGAAAAGAAAAATTGAAGCCAAGTATTTATGGTCCCTATCGTGTAGCTCACAGCATCGGTGAAGTTGCCTACAAACTAGAACTTCTAGAAGGGAGCCACATCCATAACGTCTTCCATGTCTCTTGCCTAAAGAAAGTCGTAGCGCAAAACATTGCAGTAACTACAGATCTTCCACCACTCAATAAAGAAGGGAAGCTCATCTTGGAACTGGCCGAGATCATTGATGTATGTCAAAAAACTCTGCGAAACCGTACGCTGAGAGAATACTTAGCACGCTGGAAACACTTATCTTTGGACGACACGACTTGGGAAGGTAAACACATTGTGCAGCATCCGGATTGCATTTGCTCAAGGACAAGCAAATTTTGGGATGGAAGAACTATAATGTTCCCATCATAAAATAATTAATTAATCAAACCTTTGTTCATGGGCTGATTTATTTACTATATCCTGGACCCATTTTTATTTTATTGTTTCTGTAGGTTTGGCCGTCGACTATATTTGTAAACCCTCGAGAAGTTCCTCCAAAGGGTATTTAAGTACGGCATGCAAGTAACAGTAGGTATGCGATTTGGTTTATTATCCTTTGTATTGCGAATTCCCGTTGGGATTCTTTGTTATTCACCATTTCGAAACTGAAAGATCTTCCCTGCTTGGCTTTCCAATTTCAGTGAGATTCAACCCTCACCCTATTTCATCTCTGTATTACTTGCTCGTATCTAGCAAACATGCGCACCATCTTTGTTTGTGTGTGTATATATATATATACACACCTGGAATTAGATTGATACACACTCCTATTGGCATTAATTGGCATATTGGTGAATATTTTCTGCTGGCATCTAGTTTGTAGCTCAATCCCCACATACCATACAGCTCTCTGCAAATTCCATGACCTTACTGCAAACAACACAATATGCGACCATACCATACGGCTTGACTCATCTCCACCTACTATACGGCTGCAACTCCACATACTATACAACTACCAGGAATCCCCACCGTACGCTTCTCTTCCCCTTACCAAATATTGTGTCAAGTGTTATGAATTTTTTATTGCTTTCAGTCTTTCATGCATGCAATTAGATCAGATTATGTGGTGAATTAAAGTATGTTTTATTGGTTCCTAATTCACCCCCCCCCCCCCCCCCCCACAGTCACCCAGTCTATACTACATTTCCAACACCTCCACCATACGAACTTACACTCCACCCGCATGGTCTAAATCTTTCTACTATACAATACCATTCCAACTTCACTGTACAGATAACTTGCTATCACCGTACACCACTCATTGGTCTTGGCTACCGTACGAATAAGGAAAATTCCAGTTGATTTGCCGCATGTAGGGAACTATATACATTCTTTAACCACGTATGTAAGGTTGATGGGCATAGGAACATTACAGTGGTATCAGAGAAATTGCCTTCGAGTCGAGATCCCCTTTGGGAAGTCATTGCCTTCAGGTTGAGATCCCTTCGAGTCAAGATTCCCTTCAAACCAAGATTGCCTCCAAAAAGAGATCCCCTTTGGGCCGATATCGTCGAGATCCCCTTCAAGCTGAGATAGCCAAGATTTCCTTCGGGAAGTCATCACCTTCGGAATGAGATCCCCTTCGAGCTGAGATTGCCTTCGGATCGAGATTGCCTTTGGAGAGAGATCCCCTTCAGGACGAGATCCCCTTTGGGTCAAGATTGCCTTCGGATCGAGATTGCCTCCGGACATAGATCCCTTTCGGAACGAGATCCCCTTTGGGCCGAGATTGCCTTTGGGCCAAGATAGTCACGATTTCCCTCGGGAAATCATTGCCTTTGGGTTGATATCCCCTTTGGGTCAATATCCCCTTTGAGCCAAGATTGCCTTCGAATCGAGGTTACCTCTGGACAGAGGTCCCCTTTGGGTTGAGATTACCTCCGTACAAGGATCCCCTTTGAGCCAAGATCACCTTCAAGCAAAGTTCGCCATCTGGACATTACATCCAAGGACCACTCTACAAAATGGGGCCCTACCATGTGCATCGCAGACGTTAATGAAAGAAGAGATCCCTAGTGTACTACAGGATTCTCACGAAGGACTAGCAGTAGGGCACATGAGACCATATGCCAAAGCCAGGAAAGCGTTCTTTGTTGGACTACGGTAGCCAATGCTATATATAGAAGCAAAACAATGTGTGGCACGCTATGACACATGCCAAAGAATAGGTAAACCATTGAAAAGAGATTTCATGCCTTTATTTCCGTCACAAGCTCAAGAACTATTTAAAAGGTAGGGACTAGATTTTGTAGGACCTCTAAGGGAAAATACAACTAGGCATTGTCAATATGTTGTGGTTTCCAAGGAATACCTCACGAAGTAAGCCAAGGAAAGGGCACTCCCAGACAACACAACTGTGAGAACGGCCAAATTCTTGTACCAGCATGACACAAATTTTGCATGTCATAACCTATCTAGCCTGTACTGCCCATGTGTGAATGGGCAAGCCAAATCAACCAATAAAATTTTAATATCCGTCCTATATAAGAGTTTTGGGGTAAAGGACGATGATTGGAAAAAAAGGCTACATGCAATAGTTTAGGCCTACTAAACATCATACAAGGCAACTATGGGACATACACCATTTTAGATGATTTATGGACAGGAAGCAGTTGTACTAGTCAAGTTCATGGTACCAAACCTTAGGGTGGTAGTGAAGAATATATGAGGCGAGAAGGACAGCTTGAAAGAGCGACTCAATAATCTCACCAAACTAGAAAAGAGGCAAATGACAACTAAGTGGGCGACAAAAGTGGCATAACACAGGAGGAAATTCTAGCACAACAAACATGATCAGAAAATGAATTTCCAACAAGGGTAGTTGGTTGTGAAGTATAATGGTCGTAACGAAATTAATATAAGTTAGTTCAAAATTCGTGGCTTGGACCATATAAAATCGGTGAAATCGGTAGACAAGGTAGTAAAATTGCAAATGCTCAATAATAGACCAATTAAAGAATTAGTAAATAGGTCCAAACTAAACATTTATCAATAAATATAGAAGAGATCAATATGTTGGGATATGCTACCATAGGAGACTAGATGCCCTATCAGGACAAAGAAATCGAAGACCTAGCCATCACAAAGGAACCTTACAAATGGAACAAGGACTGGAATAAACCCATCATGGACCCAAAAGAATGAATGGTCAAGAAAAGGTTAGAGGGAGTAGCAATCCCAAGGATTCATAAGCATCCAACAAACACCTTGTTTGGTTCCCCAGCTCTATGGATGAGGATCAAAAAATACTGGAAACTAAAAGCACCACATGAGGGAAGCAAGGAAGGATTATGGCCTATGATATCGGTGAGGAAGAAAAGGCAAAACGAGGAGAGCATCCATCAGAAGAGAACCTAATGAAGGAGAATACTAAAGAAATTGACCTAGTGGACACCCCCTTAAGATGGTAGTTAAAATAGATGACTTATTCATTTACGAGGAAGATGGCTACGTCAATAAAGTAGTTGAGAAGTGTGACATGGATGGAGAAAAACACCATATAAAAGAAGAGAAAATGCGCTATGGCGAGTAATCTCCAACCTAGCGGAGACAGCAATACTTGAAGGGGAAGTCACCTGGAATCAGAAGTATGTGGGAGGTACGTTGATGGTGGTTACAAAGGTGTGGGGTCAACTCCTCTAGTGGACAAAATCTTTGACTTGGAGTACTTGGGAATTTGTTGTGAAAACAAATGCTATCAGACATTCCCAAGCTCTTGTATATCGAAATATGCTTTGGAAATAAAGGTTAGCAACCAAGAAGAGAGGGAGGAAACAGAAGCATGAACACGAACAAAGATTCCTAAAGAAAACAAGGAGGCACAAGCAAAAGGATATGAACTTTCTTGAAGAAAAGAATAAAAGAACTAAGGCAGTGAAAAATCACAAAAGATAGCCAAAAATTAGGAGGGGGCAATAAAGTCATGATCAAGAGGAATAACGTTTGCAACATTTCAGATGGAGGGGAACCAAACATAAGTTCAAAGTAGAAGGATAGTTAGAACTCGTATGGATGCATACGAAAAGAGAAACCAAGCCAACCATACATCTACAAATAGTATGCACAAGATCACTAGTCCACATAAAACAGTGTCACTGTATGGACAAGTCATGCATGTCGCACAGAAGGGAGAGAGTAAAGGACATCTAGGAGGGAAGAAGACTAGAGGTCGTATGACGCAAGAGCAAGGCTATATGGCACACCAATATAGGAAAATTGCATGGACACAGGCCCACTCAAAGCTGCATTGAAAATATTTTAAAATTGGTGCAACAAAATTTTTGAGTGAATTTATAACATAATTAGGGGATGTTTCAAAAACCTAAAAGGGACTCTCTTCTAGTGAACTACAAAAACACAGGATGAGGGACAAAGACAAAATCAAAGGAGACAATGGCAACAACATGTAAAACCAAGAAGAGAAAAGGGAGGATAGTAAAGGTCTCTATAGCAAGCATTACTTTCAAAGGAGCTGCAAGAATTTGTGGCAAGGGACGGATCAACCAGAATTAGGCAAAATTGTGCTCACGCCCATTTTTCGATCTAACTGAATTTGAACCAGCATTAAGAACCTAGGTACACGGCTTGTTGGTTCCCAAACCACAGATTGGAAATCCAAGAGCTTGTCACTTCTCCAATAGGATTCCACAGTCAATTCTGGCCAACAAACAAGAATCACCTTGATTTCCCTGCACTTTAGGCTCTACTACACCCTAGTGGGTAGACCTTCACCTCAAACACTGGCTGCCTAGTTCAAGGCTTTTCTATAGCAAATTTTAGCTTTAGAGTTCTCCGGATGGCAAGGTCTTTCAACTCGACTAATATGGAGTTATGTCATAGTTTGAAATGAATGTTTTGTATAAGGTTTTTAACAATGGATTTGAGGTTTGTAAGATGTAAGTTATAGATTTTCTAACTTCAAATATAAATCTAATGCTTCAATGATAAAAAGACCAGTGCTTTAGCTTATTCAAGCAACAAAGTCAACTACAATGAAGATTATAACATACAACTTTATAATGTTCTATGCACATAAACTATAAACTATTTAATAATATGCACATAAACTATAAACACTTTAATAATCAAGACGTGACAGATCAAATATATATATGCAATTCTAAACTAGTCCAGATTGCGCTTTAAATCCTAAGGTTGGGGACAAAGATTGGACACAGATTGGGAAACAATTAAATTTTTACAATATCTGCGATGATCGAGTTTAAAATGCCATAGATGACCTCGTCCGCTTATTTGATATAAATTGTTTACAAAATAAATAAATAAATGATTATAAAGGACCAATCAACTACAATTTAATTCTCCATGCCATTTAAATAATCAAAAAGCAACATGCTTTAAATAATCATTGAAATAAGATATTAGAATATATTACAAAGTCATTTTCTGCTCCTTATTCCTCTAGACAAATAAATATATGAATGTCGAATGTTTTATAACGAATGTGTCTTCTTCTGCCTTTTTTTATTTCCAATAAATGATTTATCCTTGATACCTTAACCCATATATGGGTATGCCTTTTCAAAAAATAAAAACACGTCTCTTCTTTTAATAACACCACTTCATTACATTTGATGACTTATTATTTTCAAATAATAATTTTATTTATAACACCAATAATTTGTACTTCATCAAGCAATATGGTATTTCACGGTTAAATATTATTAATTTTAACAACCCTCTAAGTTGTTGCCTCTTTTCAATAATAATCACCTGTTTCCCTTTCTTCAGCAATAATAATTCTATTATATCTGAATCTCTCTACTTCATGCGAGTGGTTCCTTTGGATGCAACTTTTATTGCCAAAAAATATGAAACATTTGCACCTGTCTAATTAACGACATCCCAAACTCTATGACTTCAACACTACCTCCTATGCCAATAAATCGCATGTATCATTCCATGAGAAATTATGACACCATTCCTTGACCATAACATCTGCAGAATAATTACCCTTACACGCACAGGTTTAATGGTTCTCGTCTTGCATATATCAGGATATGAGTTTCATTTGAAGTAATTTGATTGAAGTCCATGTTCATATTCATATTTGGAATTTCAAATCCATCAAGCCCTTATAATAATAGAGCCGTCACCAAAACTATATGATTTACTGTGTGAAATATTTTTGTTCAAACTTTTGTTCTTTTACTGACTATGGTTGCAGGGAGTGTCGTCAATGCAAACTGAACATGACTATTACCTCTGCAGTAGTTGTTGCCAATGTGGACATTGTTGTCATATATGCTCCAATGGCCAGTGCATATATATATATTCATTTTGTTAATGTATAAATTCATCTTCCTTGTATATAGACGCCTCCAGTTGTCTTCCCACATTTCCAGGCTAAAAGTCTTTTGAGTTTCCAACATTCGCCATGCCTGTATCAGAATATAAAGCCCCGAGACTTTCATTTTTTTCTCTGTTATTTTCAGATAAAAATTATTGTCCAGATGGACTCCAGGCTCAGCAGACATGATATTTTTTGTTCAGATTCGCCAATAATCAATAGTGCTTATGAACACGGTCGTCCCCAAAAAGCTCTTAAGCTTGTACTGAAGACTTAATGATTTTTTGAAGATATCGATCTTTGTATGGAATATTGTTATTACTACTTCACCTTTAATCACATATGATTGCTTTTTTTATGACACTAATAGTAGATCAATCTGGTTGTCTTCTACCTTGATATTGGTTGGTAATAGTAAATGCCATAATTGTCAACTACTAGCATCACTTATCAGTATGGGTAATGACTCCAAGTTGTATGTTTTGTTGTTGTGAATGTCTTTGGAGATATTGTGCCATCTATTGTGTGTCAATAATTATCTAAGCTCGCACAAGAGACAACTATGCATGCAGAACAATTGGTAGCAGTAGAAAAAGATAGAATGGATGCACTATGGCTTGTACAAGGTGCACACACTAAACAAATGGCGGTTGAAGGGGATGTGAGGCTTCTCAGACAACAATTGGCACGGCTGTAAGCATCCACCACTTCAAGGACGTCATCTCACTCTTCTTCATAAGTGTATTGTTGATATTGTCATCTGGAAGATGACTTCGAGTGATAATGTAGATGGTAATTGCATAAGATAAAATGCTTTAACTAGTTGTTAAGAAAAGTCATCTACTGAGGATGGCGACAGTTGGCTCTCGTAACCAACCCAAGCCCTATATGTAGGGATCTTAGAGAATGGGAAAGGATATGGTAATTTTGGACATCATTGGTGTTGGTAATGTAAAGTTGTAAACTCTTTGGTACAATCAATAAAGACATATTTTGCCATTTGTGTGCATTATTTCCTTTAGTAGTATTAATTCTGTAATAATATTGTAAACTAGATATGGTAGATAAGTTCCATACATGGCAGTAAAGTCTGCCATATTGGCAGAAACATTGATCTTTTCTGAATGTTTTGCGTTTTTTAAGTTTTTGGTCTTTTTTGGTTTTTTGATGAATATTGAATTGCAATATAAAAACACAACAAATGCAATAAGAAATAACTAATCCTCAAAACTAGATGCCGACTTTCTGATTTTTTTGGGAAAATGGATTATTTTAATATTTCCAGATGTAAATAGTCTGTACCAGGAATTCCTCCATATTGACTTCAAATAATGGACAGAAATATATATATATCAAGTCTGATTTGGAGGTGCCTGTAATACTTGTTTTAGTAATATCCGGACACCTTGACCACCCGTGTCCAAGCTGGTACTTGGCCAGTCTAATCCCAGCTAATACCTGATCTGCAATAGCAAATAAAGGAAATGCGGGTTCTGTCGAAGACTTTTCAAGAAGTCTCATGCCCAGAAGCCGTTAACACTAACTGATCTGTATAGGATGGTACGGCTGCTAGCAATATGTTCTGCAATTCTGGGTCAACTCTAACATTTTCTATTGAATATCTTTCCTGTTATTTGCTGAAAACAAGTTTTTCTTCTCCAAAACTGATCCGTATTGAGGCCCTTCTGTAAAATCACCTTTGAGTGATATCTCACACCTACCAGCAATTGTCTATCTGAGAGATTTCATTCTCAGAAAGAATAGACATGCTGAAACTCATTCCTCAAGGCTCCCACACAATTGCATCAATTTGTATTTTTTCCTGTGAATGAATGAGTTTGCCTCCAGAATGCTCTTTTCATTCAATTAGCTTTCCCTCCAAGCTAATTTGAATGAGATCAGGGGTCTCTCCCACTTTTAAACTGTCATAAAATAAAGTTTAATTTTATTTAATCTCCCATCTAGGGATTCGAACTTCATGAGGGATTATTTACCATCGCTAAAAAGTCCCAATTATAAGTTATAATATGAAATTATGCACGTAGAGGGCTGGGCCACCACCATATAATTATAAATTATTGCTATAGTATAAACAGATTATAATAATCACTTATTATTATTACTTTATTAATCTCCAACTTAGCAAATGATTAAATTGTTTCCAAATTATTCATAGCTCGCTCATCTCAACCCTGATCTGAATTACATCTGATGCCCCTTGTCCACTGATCTTGTCTAACCACTGTTAACTGACAGTCCATTCCTAAAATTTCGTAACTCTTTTGAATAATAGGAACTATGCCAGAATTCTCCAATCTGATCCTGGACGTCCCCTAGTGTGTCCCTATCAACTCCTAGTCCATCCCTGAAAAATAGGAATTCCTCCTAAAATATAGGAGACTACCCAAAACTGGACAAACTGGCTCTCAAAGCCCTGATTTGTTTCAACAAGCGCCTGAAAGGCTCCCCTACACCATCTGTTGGCCTAAGGGAAGTAACTGATAGACCAACCTCATTTGCCAACTATCCTGCCTGAGGAGGGGACATTATAGAGTCTAGACTACAAGGTTGAAGGACACAAATATCACAAGGATATATCTAAAGCAATGAAAGAGGATATTGTCCAAGGGCAATAAATTGTTCGTCGCTTCATCACAGGCAATAGAATGCTTTCAAAACAGAGATGGAAAGATGTTTTTCCAATGAAAGCTAGAACAATCCAAGATGCAAGTTCCTATTCTGATTCAAGATGCTTACACCAAACTTGAGTATCTCAATCATAGAGCATCCTATAGCAGCATAAAGACAGAAAAGATGATACAAAGAATGCCGTCTCTCCACGCACTTCTTAGTTTCAATTATGCACTTGTACTCTTCTTTTTGATAAATTACAAGTAAAATTAAAAAATGTAGTTGCAGGTGATCATATCATCTGCAAAGTTGTAACTTGTAATTACATGTAAACAAATTACACCCCAAGTTACATTAGGATTGCAATTTGGGAAAAGTCATATTGAGATGTGGAAAGAGATAGTTGGACTTCTCCCGCCTTTTTCTCTCAGCCCCTCAGAGAGGCGCTCCTTCTGTTTTTTATCTTTTGGCAATGCAAGAAGACTTTAACAATTCGTATATGCAGTCTAAAGCTTTGAGCTTTACACATAAATTGGATTGATTTGAATAAAAGAGGCAGATTGTTTTGAGATTTTGTGTAAATTACTAAATCCAAGTTGACAACATTTTTTGCAATGGATTGTGAGCTATGTACTTTCATTCAAGAGAAATTTGAATTCAATCTTGTAGACTTTGAGCTACCTATCGCATTCAGAGTTATGCTTTGGTTTCAGATTCGGTCTTGCAAACTTTGGGCTTATTACCAAATTTGAAACACTTGTGGAATGCCCAAGTAAGGAGGTAACTTGCAGACTTTGTGCTGCTTTTATTTTCAATGCTTGTGAATGTAAGGTGAAGTACACACTAGAGACTTTGAGCTAAATGTGAGTTTCACCCTTATTCTTGAATTCATGAAAGGAGACATTGAAAGACTTTGGGCTTTCATGAACTTCTTGTTTTTTCTTTGCTAAATTATTTTCAAAATATTGTTGTAAGAAAGAATTGCATATTCTGAAAGAAGACAATATGACAAAAGAAGAATGCCTATTCTGAAGAAAGAGGATACAATGAATGTAATGCCCTGTCAATCAGCCTAGTGTACACAATCTTAAGTTTTAGCTTAGTATTAGTTTTTTTCAGTTACAATAGATAGCAGGAGCCTTCCCTTAATTAGGAGAGACTGTCTCTCACATGCTGTGGCTAAAACCACTATTTTGCAATTGATCCTTAAAATTGTCAGTTGCAAACTATCCACCCAACAATCAGTAACACCTGTCATGGTTTTTTGAGAACAAGATTGAAAAAATCAACCACGACTTTTTGAGGAAAATATCTATCAAAAGAAGATGCTCAAAACATCATTGACTAGCTGATACTAATAATTTTTGAGGCAAAAGATGACACAAAACCCATAATAATTTTTCTATGGATAAAAATTATAAAACCCTCCCAAAATTTTTAAGGAAAAAATTATGAAAGACCTGTCAAAAAATTTACAAGGGAAAAAATTACGAAAAAGCCACAATATTTTTTTGGACAAAAAATTAGAAAACCCATCACTATATTTTTACTGGAAGAAAATCATAAAAATCCACCACCATAATTTTTGTGGAATTTTTTCAGAAAACCCACCACCATGATTTTTTGTGGACAAAATAGAAAAACCAACCATCATGATTTTTTTGTGGAAAAAAGCCCTCACACTACAAAAAAAACAAGTCATGATTCTGACAAACAAAAAAACCCATCAGAGACACCTTCATATGACTAAACACCAAACTTCACATGGTAAAACACACCAGAAAATAGCCAAACTTCATCACACTGTAAAACAAGAAAATACATTAAGCAAAAAACAGCACATGCAACCCACCTACCCCTGGGCATCCCATGAGGGAGTTTGTACAGTTCTGCAAATTTGTGAGCCTTGAACTAAACTTAGAGTTGCTAAGAATGATCCTTATAACAATTTGTATGTTCAGATCTATTAAGGCAGATATTATTTATGATAACTGCAGGTCCAGTTCTCTATGTTCAAACTTGTGTGATTGTATAATCGCTGCTATGTATCCGTGGGAAGGAGAATGCTTGGAAGATCAGACTGTTATGTATCTGTGTGTCCTCCAAACTACATTCTCAGCCCGCATATATATTCTTCTAGAGGGTATGTCCCTCAAGGGACATAACCCTTGGCATATAACTAATAAATTAGTCATCCCTAAGCCGGCGATCTTAGTGCAAAAATTACTTATGTCTAACTAAGTTTAGTCAAGAACAAACTAAAGTAATTACCTACAGATCGCCGGCACCTTTAGAGATAATATAAATTAAATTGAATCCCATTCATTGGAATATATAAATAGAAGAGCCAGGTACGGTATGTACCATCAGACCTATAGGTTATCTAGGTTAGATTCGTAACACTCCCTATTAACCTGATAATCCTACAGAGAGATATCATATCTAGCAACATCAATACAGATGTTTAAGCAAGAATTAATACTCTATATCTGTCTGTCTCTTCTTATTATGTGGTATCATAGAACACATGATACAAAGTCATATTACTAAAACTGTGATATGACATATCACTGCTACTAGTGATAAGACACATGTTGTGACTCATAGAAACTGGTATTTCTATATCACAACAAGATCGTGAGTTTAAGATCTACCAAAATACAAGATAAACCTAGAAAAAACTTCCTTTATCCAATTTGTAACCCATGAACATAGCAATGTCAATGTCACAAGACGATCTAAAACTCAACTAGATTTTACAGTAAAATCTATTGTATAGTACATTATCTAAGAGATCGTCACCTCTCATAATGCCTTTTGCACAAGTATTCATTATTTCAGAGATTGTCACCTCTTAAATAATGATTACACATGGTGGAGCCCATAACAGTCAATAGCTTAACAAAATAAAATTTATTATTTTATTAATAATCAAAAGAGTACAAATGAATTACAACTCAAACATACCAAGTCTCTTTCTGAAATGTTCTATCTTTACTCTAGATAGAGGTTTGGTGAGTATGTCTGTTGTCCGATCTACAATACAAATGTATTCCAATTTAACAGAATTCCTATCTACCATATCTCTTACACAATGGTAAGGAATTTCCATATGCTTGGATCTGTCATGGAAAATTGGATTCACTGAGAGCTTGATGGAACTCTAATTATCACAATGAATAATTGTAGGATTCATGGCTTGCCCAAATAACCCCACCAATAACTTCCTCAACCATACTGCTTCTCAAAAGGCCATCGCTACTGCAATGTATTGAGCTTCTGTGGAGCTCTGAGCTACTGAAGACTGCTTTCTACATATCCATGAAATCATAGCTGATCCTAAACTGAAACAGTGTCCTAAAATGCTTTTCCTGTCTTTAACACTTCCACCCCAATCTGAATCAGTGAATCCATGCAAATCTAAAGCAACTTTCTCATATTTGAGTCCATAATTAAGAGTGCCTTGTAAGTATCTCATAATGTGTTTAACAGCAACTAGGTGAATCTCCTTAGGTTCACACATAAACCGACTTAAGGCATGAACAGCATAGCAAATATCAGGTCTTGTATTTTCTAGGTACATCAGGGACCCAATCATCTGCATGTAGAGAGTAGAATCTATTGGAGATGATTCTGCAGCTACTTCTTTAAGTTTATGCAAATTGGTCTCCATTGGAGAAGACATAGACTTGCAATTCCACATTACAAATTTCTTCAAGATATCTGAAGTGTACTTTCCTTGATTCAGTATGATACTATCAACATTTTGTCGTACTTCCAATCCTAGGAAGTAATGGAGAAGATCCAAGTCTTTCATCTCAAATTCTTTGGTTAGATCTTTCATGCACTGATCTATAAGATGATCATCACCTGTGATTAATAAATCATCAACATACAATATCAATAATACCATACCATCTTTATCTCTTTTTCTAATATAAGTTTGGTAGGCTTCATTCTTAGAGAATCCTAAGCCGGTGAGATATTTATCAATCCTTTCATACCAGGCCCTGGGAGCCTGTTTAAGCACATAAAGAGCTTTCTTGAGTCTGCAAACAAAGGCGTTAGGATCATGGGTTTCAAATCCTTTTGGTTGCTCCAAATAGACTTCTCCTGAAATCTTTCCATTGAGAAATGTTGTCTTTACATCCATCTGATGTACCTTCCATCCCTTAGATGCGGCAATTGCTAAGACAATTCGAACGATAGTATATCTGGCAACAGGAGCAAAGGTTTCTTCATAATCAATCCCTTCTTTCTGAGAAAAACCTCTAGCTACAAATCTGGCTTTATATTTCTCAATACTCCCATCAGCAGCATGCTTTATCTTGAATATCCATTTGGAAGAAACAATGGATTTTCCTTTCGGTTTTGGAACTATTTCCCAAACATCATTTTTCATAATTGATTGATATTCTTCTGTCATAGCTTCTTTCCAGGTTGGATGTTTAATAGCATCAGAAGGATTGGTTGGCTTTGTTTTGGATAAATCAATCATATTTGTTGTATAACTAGAGAATCTTTTAGCTCTTTTACTTTCTCTGATTGATCCTGAAGGTGCAGCAAAATCTTGAGCTGCTTCAACTGTTTTTATGGCCCAAAGTTAATACTTTTCCATCCATGAATGCAACATTGTGTCCATCATCTTCTAATGTTGTAATTGAGATTAGGTTTCTTTTAATCCCCGGTACATAGAGTACATCTTTAAGAAGAAGAGTATTTCTTGTCTTTAGTTTCAAAGTGCAGGTACCAATTCCTTCAACTAAGTGTGCAAAGTTATCACCAATAGTAACTTCACCATTAACTTTCTCTGATAAGGAATCTAGAGTTTCTTTGTATCCCGTTATATCTCTGGAAGATCCACTATCAATTACCCATGCCTTATTTGAGATTTCATTTGATAGAGAGGAATACAAAACACGGTTCTCACAGTCATAAGTTTCTTCTTCTCTAATAACATTTGTACAATTTGCCTGTTGTTTGGAATTCTCCGGACAATTAGATCTATGGTGTCCAAATTTTTCACATTTGAAACACTTTATTTTAGAAAAATCTTTCTTGGGCTTTCCATTCTTCTGATTTCCCTTTTTCTTCTTGAAGTGTTTTTTCTTGCCTTTATAAGAGTTGGCATTAAGAATGTGAGATTCTTCATCTTCTACTTTTGGTTTTCCTCCTCCTTTAGTTTTCTTGACTCTTCCTGAAGACAATCATTCTTGAGTCTATTAAAGTCCGGAAGCTGATCTCTAGCACTTATTCCTTGTGCGAATGTTTCCCATGATTCTGGCAATCCATCCATGGCCATGAGCGTTAGTTGGGTGTCATTAATGATGGTTCCTATGCTTGATAATTCGTCTCTAATGCCAGAAACTCTTAGGAAATATGAGTTTATTGATTCTCCTTTCTTTATCTGGATGTGATTTAGTTGTTTTTTTAGTGCAAGGACTCTAGTTGCATTATTTACTTCAAATGCAATCATCATATCGTAGGCAGTTTGGTGTTTCGTAAGCATAAGTACGATATCATTCTTAACTCCATCCAAGATGATTTGAATGGATTTTCTATTTCCATTGGTCCATATGGATTTGTGAGGTTCAACTGGTGGCTGTTTGGATGCTCCATCAACAAACTGTTTAACATTGTTTTCTTCAAGAATGATCAAGATTCTGAATTTCCATGCTTCAAAGTGTTCCTTCCCATCGAATCTGTCCTCAGGCCTGATTGTATATGCCATTGGAAATGGAAGACAACTACTGAATATATAAAAAGTCTGATTACTGAAAATTTGCAGAGCCCTAGATCTGATAACTTAGCTTCAATACCATGTACAGTTCTGCAAATTCGTGAGCCTTGAACTAAACTTAGAGTTGCTGAGAATGATCCTTATAACAATTTGTATGTTCAGATCTATTAAGACAGATATTATTTATGATAACTGCAGGTCCAGTTCTCTATGTTCAAACTTGTGTGATTGTATAATCGCTGCTATGTATCCGTGGGAAGAGAATGCTTGGAAGATCAGACTGTTATGTATCTGTGTGTCCTCCAAACCACATTCTGAACCTGCATATATATTCTTCTAGAGGGTATGTCCCTCAAGGGACATAACCCTTGGCATATAACTAATAAATTAGTCATCCCTAAGCCGGCAATCTTAGTGCAAAAATTAGTTATGTCTAACTAAGTTTAGTCAAGAACAAACTAAGGTAATTACCTACAGATCGCAGGCACCTTTAGAGATAATATAAATTAAATTGAATGCCATTCATTAGCATATATAAATAGAAGAGCTAGGTACGGTCTGTACCATCAGACCTATAGGTTATCTAGGTTAGATTCGTAACAAAGTTAAACCCAGATTTGCACTGATAGTTAATATGTTATAAAACTTGATAGTTTGGTATTAAACAATGGAGATGCAGTCTCTTTAAATAGAAAAGTGCGCGACAATGTTTCTAAATGAAACAATCATTAACTAAACATGAAAATAGAAACTATCTAATAAAATAAACTCACTAAAGATGACGATTAGAAACATCGCATTGTAATTTTACTAGCATTCCCATGCAAGTCAACATTTGTTTTAGACCTTATGCTTTAAAAAATAATAGCTATTTACCTATGTTTTCTTAATAATGTTTGTGTTTTTCACATTCAAAAACCAAACATTACATTATTATTTTAATAGCATTCCCATGCAAGTCAACTGTTGTTTTAGATCTTGTGCTTTCAAAGATAATAATGTTTGTGTATTTTGCATGGGCAAATTTTTCACCGCAAATATTGAATGGCAGTGATTTGAATGCTCCACTAGATCATCTTTTTTTGTTTGGACTAAATGAATTGGTATAGCACCCCCTATAAACTGCAGCGCCTCAGGTAAATTTTTAACGTGGCCGGTGATGATGGCGCGACATGTCCTTTGGTACCACATAAAATTGGAGCTGGTGGGGGGGGGAGGGTGGGGAACCAGACCTCGTGACCTTGTGCTTCATAACAAGAAGCTCTTGCCAATTGAGCGAACCCCTAGCACAACTAGATCATCTTGTATGTGTTTCTAACTTAAGAGTAATGCAAGATGTATAAATAATATCACAGTATTCTGCTTCAACCTTACCATTGTAACTTCTACAACTCACCTAACAACCATTCACCATACTATTCAAACACAAAGCATGATACAATACAATTTTGTTTCACACTTGACTTTTGTATGGAACATAATATCACGATTCTAAAAGTTAATGCAAGAAACTTCATATCATAGTATTTTGTTTCATGTGACTGGAAGTGCAACGGGCATGGAAATAGTTGACCATGTTGTAGGAATATGGCCTTGTTTAATATATTTTAGTCAAGTTACATACAAATCTCCCAAGTTATCAAACTACATTACATTTGTTTGTAACAAACTTGGCGATGTATATTTTATAACCAGATCTTATAGATTTTGTTAGAATCCAGCATGTCTCAACACAATCATTCTATTATCATCAAAAGTGAATGTCTTAAATAAGAGAAGGGCCCACATACTGATAACATAAGTTTTATGTCCAGTAAATAATTATTGGCAGCAATTATCTTCATCAAGTTGGATAACTGATACAAGATCTTTGAAGGATTTACAAACTCCTTCCTTCTGTACTCCAGGTACAATTTATACCAAGCATGGTTTCCAAATTCAGACTTGAGATAGACTTGGCAGACTGATTTTGGACTTAGACTCAAACTTAGAGCCATAGTCAAAAAACTGTACAACCATGAAAACAAGATAATTTTGAAGGAATTACATGTTTTTTATGTGCTCTTTGGTAAATCAACTTTAATGACAAAAAAAACAAATCAATTACAAGCTACTTAAATAATATATACAAATTTAAATATAACAAATGAAGCGCAAAAGAAAATTTGAGCTTTGGGAAACAAGATTTTTATATACACAAACTCATAGATTTCCGAATACCCATGATATCAAAAACATGGAAACATGGAATCACGAACTATGGTTGAGTCTAAGACGATCCATATCCCTCAGCCGAGCATCACTAGCTCAATGCTGTCCTACATTCGTGTCTCAAATATGTCCTCCATATTGTTGCTGCCTAAGTTGCCAGTTCAAAGTTGGGTTCAGATTTGGGCTTCAGAACCCAGTTTGCTGTTACTAAAAAAATTTGAAATGGGGTTTTGGGTCCATTGGTACACAAACATGGTAAAAATTTTGTATATGTATATGTATATTATGTGTATTCATATGCATGTGTGTGTGTGTGCGCACGTGCATGTGTGTGTGTGCATGTGCATATGTGTGCATGTATGTGTATGCACTGTGCAGCCTAGAAGAATGAATTAAGATTAGAATGTCACATAGTATCATATAAAGTTATAAACAACTTTGATTATCACAGTAACAGCTTTGTATCAACTAGTACCTTTGGTTATGATTATAATTCAATTACAAACTTGAGAAATTAAAAATTGCATGAAATCTGGTTAAAAGTGTTTTTCATTTCCAGCCAACCGAAGGGAAAAAACATTATTTTTCCATCATTTGCAGCCCGGAACATTTTTTATCTTTTTGTCGGTAGAATTAGCGTGGCAGCCCTCACCCCTCACAGGACTTTAGTTTAGTGCTGCTAAAGCACTCCCTGTGGCAATACGGGGCAGTGTCGAGGGTTCCCTGTCACTGAGGCCAAAGCAATGCTTTTGAAGCTATAGAAATTGCATAGCGCATTTTATTACTTTGATTCAAGCATCAAATCCTTAAGAAAATGAGATCATCGAGGCAACAAAGCAATATTAATCCCTAACTGGATGAGAATGAAACAGATATTAGTTCAAGAAAGAGCCCCCTTGAGTGTCCTAAAATAGTTGGTTACTTATTTTCTCAGGAAGAATTTTTGGGAATATTGGCCAGCTAAGCTTGACCATTACGACTCATGAATCCTGACAAGTTTTCCGGACTCAGTAAGTTTGTCAAAAACTCCCTGAGATTCATGAACAAGTCCGCAGGCCTCGTTCATCATGAGAATGCTCTAGATTCAACAAGTCCTGTAACTATGGCACCAAGAAATTTTGATGCTAAATATGGTAGAACTAGTGCCATTTTTTGGCCTGGAGATGTGCACACCACATTTGGTCTGCCTTCACCTTAAGACTCAGTGAACTCTGTAACCTTGGGACCAGGATAATTTGATGCTAAACACCATATGGCTCATCCCATTCTTGGTAGGTATAGCACCTACTTTTCTTCCTATCAAAGTAGAATACCTTGAAACAAAACCACAGCTCTATATGGCACTCACTCATTTATCTGACTTCTTATGTATCAGTATTGTCCTATTAATTGTTGCAAGTTGCAATCAATATAAAGAATTTAAGATCTATAATGAGATCTATGAGGCTAAGAAGTGCATGTACCTGTATCTGTCCTCCTTGGCCGCTGACCATATCAATCATTTTTATGTAAGAGCCCTCTTCAACTGGTTCATAAACCTGATATTCAGAGGGAAAGAAATACATCTTTGAGAATTTTGGCAGGTACTAGCAACATAATGAGATTAAGACTTTTAAAAAAACCTTCTGAATTGAAGTGTTCAGTAGTAGACCTTCTCGTAATTAGCTAGCCGGGTTTTAAAATCTTGTACACCTGCTTCAAAATCTGTCCTGCAAGGAACGCATTACGAAATTTCAAAATTATAGTAATCCACTGACAAGGGAAGAAGATGCGGATAAAGCAGATTTCAATGCAGCATAACTCACTGTAAAGCTCTAGAAAAGCAGCCACAAAATATGTGGTGCTAACTTACACATTTGCATAGTCCGGACTTTGTTGGATTTTTAGAAGAATGTTACGCTCAAGAATAGCTTCATCATTGCAGATTGTCTCCAAAAATATAATCTGGATAGTCAAATGTAAAAGGATGATTATCATTGACAACATCTCTTGCCCACTAAAGCAGCTTTATCAATCCATTCACAAGAAAACAAGAAGAAGAGGAAATACTTGTGCAAATCACACCATACCATTTACATCTTACAATACACAGATAATTATGATCATTTAACACAAGATAATAAATGATGAGACATTAATGTTGTAGTCAGGTTATGCATGTAAAAAGCACTCATAAAGCCTAGGTAGAATTTAACATTCTGTACTAATAAAATACAACAAAAACAAAACTAACCTATCAATTAACAGTCTTGTACAAAAACGTTGGAATTGGTTAGTATTTAAGAATAAGCATCAGCCACATTCAAGTTCTCGATACAGTTTTTTAATACTATTGATAAGATACATGTATTTACAGTATTATTAACCTGACGATACAGTTCTCAGTACAGTGTTGTCAAGATCTCCATAGAAAAGTGCTACTGTAACCTAATAGGCTTTATTAACTTATCCAGTTTACAAGCTTGTACTATAGCATTCAAAATATCTTCTGCTGACATGAATAGGCGTCCACTGCTGGATTTTTTTTATGAACAATACCCACAGTCAAGTACTCAATAGAGTATTACAAATAGAGATACAATATAAGAAACAATCAAATAATTCTATCTCACATATAACTCAAGTAATTATTTAATTAATTGAAGCAGTAGTTCCTAGCAAAAAGTAAGCCGTTGTCACCAAGATTCTCGCAGAAAGGTGAAACAATAACCTAATAGGTTTTATTAACCACTGCGGCTGTGAAGCCATGGTCTTCAACAATAAGGCCTAAGTTGAAAAACACTCATACAAGACCAGCCCTCATTATAGAAATCTCTCTCTCTCTCTCTCTCTCTCTCTCTCTCTCTCTCTCTGTATATATATATGTATATGTATATGTATCAAAGTTGCATGGACACAAAGACACCAATGCTAATACAGATACAAATATGATGTTGGATATGGATATGGCCATTTATTACAGCCCACAATATGGATATGGCCGGATATAACTGAAATTCACTAAGAACGCACACATTCAACACAATTTTCTATTAGAGAAAAAAATTCAATATTTTGCTACACAAATGACTTCAGACTCATTTATGTATTGAAATTCAAAATTAGTTAGTTTGATGCTGAATTGCTGATATGCAGACAAATATCTACAAAAGTAGCAACTCATAAACAGTAAAACTAAAACCCCAAACAATCAGAGCAGGGGAAAATGATTACAAGGGAGAAAGATAATTTATAAAAGAAAAATTCAATCCCCCAACCATGGTCTGTACCTACAATTCACAGATTAAGTCAACTAGAGCTTGACAACATCTAGGCTTCCAATGGTAAAACTTATTGGTAAAAAAAAATATTTGTTTCTAACATGCCTTCCTCACTCGGAGATATGCACAAGACGCCATAAAACATGGGGGAAGATGGGGTATGGCAAGAGACTTCGAGATGAATTCCCCACCATTTTTGAGATCTCTAGGTACACGCAAAGTCTCGAAGACAAAGACACATATAAAGCCTCATAGATGTGTCTCCATCTCCGACACATGTCTTAGAGGGGTGGAGATGCATCTCCTGGGCCATTTTCTGGGGCTTCAAATCAACCTTGACCCCCTTTGTTGGGAACCCAAACACCCTTTAAAATTCTGGCACTATGAAGGAAACCATCACTAATTGGTTCATGTAGGTTACGATGCTTTGCTTTGAAAATATGTCAAAGGATTCAACCATCACCCCCAATGGTCCTTCAAAATCCTTGATACAAAAGATGGGCATTTGAATAACCCATTGCACCTACTCTCTCCATAAATGATCTTTGATGAATAGATTATTTGGAGTATCCTACCAACCATCATCTTCTGTAGTCCAAACCGTTCAGGCCTTCGAACATGATGGTCTAGGTTGTGACAAACTCTCTATGAACTTGTCAATGCCATCCATTGTCCTTGTATTCTAGGCCTTATTTTCATTTCCATTCCTCTTGCAACTCTCACCCCTGAGACTAGAGTTTGGGCATGCTTGTTCGGATTCATACTTTTCTTACTTGAATCACCTACCTGCAACTATGCTTTCCAACTCCTCTTTTTAGCCAATTGCATAATTATTTTACCTTGTTGGCTTTGCCAAAAATAGTTAGGGTTGCGTCGTGCCCGCATATGCCTTTAGCCAATATGTCCTTACATGCCTTGCCAAGCCCCATACTGCAAAAACACATCGTTTTATGCCTATGGCCTTCAAGACCTCTATATAGCTTTCATTTCTCAAGTGTGTTCTTTTTGTCCACGTCCTTTCTTTTCCAACTGCGTTCTTCTCTATAATTGCTTCTTTCTTACTCCACAACAACTATGCCTTTGATTTCCCTTCTATCGCCTATTCCTTCTTTCAGCTCTACAGTATGGTGTACCCTGCCTAGTTTCCGATGGCCTTGCTTTCCTGCAGTCATGTCTTTGCAAATGCCCTTCACGCTGATCTTACTGCCCTTCTCTCTGACTCCAATGCAAGTGTTGAATGTCTCCATATGGTATTTATGCCACATGGTGACGCTTTGATTTCCACGACAAGACATGTCTACATGGTATAGAGACTTCGTTGCACTCTTCTCTAATCAACTATTGTCGTACGATGTTTGTGTCTACTTTCCTCGTCACACTCTTGATATGTAATTGATTTCTCACATATGGTGATTACACAATCGCCTCTTTATATGACACCCGGATCGCTTTGAGTCTGAACAAAATTATTGGGTTTGTCGCATAGTGGTTTCTTTCTTGAGTTTGGCACTTTATATAGCAACAATCTGCCAACACCGCTCACCTTGATGTCATATGATGGAACTCACTTTGCTTGGTGTCGTACAATGTTGTAATTGTCCTCATGTTGCTCACCCCGAACAAGTCATATGGTTCCCTTGTCTCTTATGTTTTTCAAAATCATTGTTGATCACCGTACGAACACTCTTGTTCCATATCCCACCTGTATTGTTGTACAACACAGTTGCCTCTCTTTCATTCGTCACATAGTTTTGATGTGGTGGTACAACACTTGAGTAAGTCGCACACACCCCTAACTTCTTTATTATTTCTCTATTTTTCTAAATTTTTCCTAAGTCTAAGTCATTAAGTCTTCTCGGGTCCTAGTGCCTCTCATGGTAAATCTTCAACTTTGAACCATTAACTGGGTCTCACGTCTATCGAGAGTCCACAACTCGATCGACCCATTAGCACCAACTTCCCTTATTTTGTATGATCCTGACCATTTCACTTTGAACTTACCAAGTTTAATCTCATTGCAGTCATTGTACTTGAGCACTAATTGTCCTAGTTAAAACCTCGTCTGCTTCAAATGTTTATCATGCCATGCTTTATGGCGAGTTTGTGCCACTTTTGTTGTCCACTGTGCCATTAGTCTTTGCTCATCCAACTTGTTCAATCTATATAACCTTTCCCAAAATCTTTCCATATCACCAAGTCTATTCTCAATTGCTATACGTAGGCTCAAGACCATAAAATCGAGAGGGAGTGAAAGATTTTAAACTCAGTTGTTAGCAGTCAGATTACATGATTGACAAAGTGACCTCCCCTATCACTAGTCAACTGGATAGGGATGCCATACCATGTGATGATCTACTCATAAATAAATTATGGTGTACTTATGACCGAATTGTCTAGTAATGCCTGTGCTTCCACCCATCTGGTAAGATACTTCGTTGGTACCACCAGATACCAACATCTCTGAGTTTTGCTCAACTTTAGAGGTCCAACAAAGTCAAAGCCCCATTGCTCAAACAGTTCTTAGCCTTGTGAGGGGTTAAGCGGCATAAAATCTCATTTTGGTGGTTTGCCCGCACAATGGCAAGTGTCATACCTGTCACCTATTCCCCAACATCATTGTATAGTGTGGGCCACCATAGTCCTACTAGGAGGACTTTTCGAGCCATTGTGTCTAGTCCCATATGTCCCGCTATTGGACCTTCATGTGCTTCTCGCAAGACAATGTGCACTTCCTCTTCCATTACGCACCTTCACGATACCTGGGTTGGGACCATTTTGCATAGGAGTCCATTGTTCAATTGGAATGTTCTCCTTCACAACACAAGCTTTCACCGCTCTCCTAGTGACATTTTCCTTGGAAATTTGAACTCGACATATATTCCCAAATACTTTTGTACCACACTAAAAGGATGGCAGTACGAAATAGATGTGCATCAGGAAAGTCATCATTGATACCTTCTAGTGGCTCTTCTGACTTGATTCGAGAGAGTTGGTTCGCAATAACATGGCTTTTCCTCGGCCTTACAACAATGGTGAAAGTAAAATCATGTAGCATTAGCAACCATTAGGTAAACCAATAACCATCTTCTACATAGTTGATAAGGTTTTGAAAATTAGATGCCCTAATCTTTTGTGCCATATTTCATTTACGTCTGCAACTTCATGAATTAAGGCTTGAATAGGTCAACTAGATTCTAAATTCAATTCATACAAATATCCTTTTCTTTGAACAATCAACTTTGCTTTCTTAATTGAGGAGTTCTTTGCCCAAGTTATTACTTTTTCGTCCATGAATGCAACATTATGCCCATCATCTTCAAGTGTTGTAATTGAGATTAGATTTCTTTTTATTCCTAGTACGAAGAGTACACCTTTGAGAAGAAGAGAATTTCCAGATTTTAGTTTCAAGGTGCAATTTCCAATTCCTTTGATAGAATGTGTTAAATTATCACCAATGGTTACTTCGCCATTGACCTTTTCTGAAATAGAGTCTAGTGCTTATTTGTATCCTGTTATAAGTTTAGAAGATCCACTATCAATTATCCATGCTTTATTTGAGATTTCATTTGATGCTTACCCTGCCTTATATAATAGGTTTGTTCACCAAGTACATCAATACCTAGTGGTCCACGTAAAATGTGAACGGCATGGCCAACAAATAGTGACTGAACTTTTGTACCACGTATACCATTCCTAGGGCTTCTTGCTATGTTTTGTTGTAATTCTTCTCAGCCCTGGACAACAACCTGCTTGCAAAATAGATAGGATGGTATTGGTCATGATTAACTTTTTGTGCAAGAGTTGCACCTATTGAAAAATTGGATGCATCCACATACACATGAATTTTTTTTATCCTAGTTCGGATATGCCAAGATCGGTGCTCCTAGCAATTGGGTCTTCAACTCCTTAAAAGAAGTCTCCTGCTCTGTACCCCAGACATAGGGTACCCCTTTTCTTCTCAGTCTATCAAGAGGAAAGGACACTTAAGCGATATTCTTGACGAATCGTCTGTAATAGTTGAAAATCCCAAGGAAGGATTTAACTCCACTCAAATCACTTAGAGTCTCCATTTCAACTATCACACGTATCGTATCCAAATCAATCTTTAGTCTCGTCTTACACATGATGTGCCCCAACAACTTGCCTTGAGGGACCATGAATCTGCACTTCTTCAGGTTAAGTGCTAACCTGACCCATCGACACCTTTCCATACACTCCCCTAGTGTTGCTAAGTATGTATCTTACCCACTAAAAATAGACCAATTATCCAAAAATGGTCAAAAGTTCCTTACTGACATTTTGTCAAAGATTTGGAGAATTATTCTTTGGAAGGTAGCTAGCGCGTTGCACAATCCGAAGGGCATCTGGTTATACACGTAGATTCTGTCTTCTACCACGAATGTAGTTTTCAATTTGTCTTCATCTGCAATCAATATCTAGTTATAACCAGAAATATCGTCCATAAATAAATACATTTCGTGCTCGGCAACCTCTTCCAATATTGTGTCTATTAATGAGATCGGGAAGGGATCTTTGATAGTGACTGCATTCAAGTACCAGAAATCAACAAAGGTTCCTTTTTTAATGATATTACAATGGGTGAAACCCATTTACTTGTCTAGACCTTGAATATGATCCTTGTCTCGAGCATATGTTGGATCTCCTCATCATCCTTGACAACATGATTTTCATTCATTTTGTACAATCTTTTTTGCACATGTATAGCTCCTAGTACCAGAGGTATGCGATGTACCCACATCTCTAGCAATAGGCCCTTCAAATTCTTATAAGTCCAAATGAACACATCTTTCTATTTGGTGAAGATTTTAAATGCTGTCGCTTTCAATACAGGATCACAATCATCACCGATCAATATGTTGTGTGGGTTCTCTGTGTCACCGACATTAGTAACCTGTACAGATGGTTCCTTGTACTTAAATGGCCTTTCGACATCAAATTTGTGAGCGGGACTTTCATTTACCCAAGCTTCACCTTCTTTATATTCTCCAAACTCTAGTGGAAACACCTCCTTCTCAACACATTGGTTGAATTCCTCCACCCTCAGCATGTAACTATGAAAAAGTTCGTAATCCTCCATCTACCAATAGAAGAGTTTGTTTGTTGGACTTCTATCATCCTCTAAGCATTCTTCCAGTTCCAATACACCCTCATCATTAGGCTCCATTTGATTTCTCTCTTCATCTATCCTGCCATGCTCTCTGTCTAACTCAAACTCAGAAGATGAGGCAATCTCCTCACTCACCATTTGTGTGCGGACATCGATAATGAACTTTCCTCCACCACTTTCCATCAACAATGTATTCTTTTTCCAATTGTGTGTAGAATGGAAATACTACTCAAATTCACAGAATAATAAAGACATGTATACAGAGTCAAACATAGAATGTACCTTAATACCACAATAACAATTGGCGAGGAAATGATTTACTTTATTCATATCAAAACCATCATGAGTACAATGACAATAATCCAAGTACTTATAGAAGGGTCGGTTGGTTGGGAAAACCAACGCACGCATTCCCTTTCCTCCTAACTACCCAAGCCGCTCAAGCTTTAACAAGTGCTAAGCACAATATTACTTTATTCTCTACTATATCTAGCCCCCCCCGCAAAAAAAAGGAGTTGTCTTCCAAACGACTGCTAACACATTGAAACAAAAAAACTTGGTTTTAAGAAGAGGGTTGCGAAGACATCCCTGTACTCGAAGCTCCCTAGAGTCGTTGCAGGTCATGTTTAGTTGTCTTTTGTTTTGCCTAAACACCCTATTACTACCCTTAAGGCATCCACCTTCTTTGTCTCTATTGTGGTGATCTTGTTTTCCAAGTCAGTTTTCTCTATTCTCCAAGCCTCATCCATGGCAACCTTCTCTGCCTTCCATTGACCTTGAAGAGTTTGCCTTTCCAGCTCCCATTCCGTGGCCAAGCTTTTTCCATGCTAGAGTTCCAAGAATGTCCCCCGAAAGGCAACTTCCATAGTTGCAATGGTCTCCATGAGACGTAGGTGGTCCTAACCACAAGGCATGATGGATCTTTTTGCCCATGTAGCGGCCATGTCCTCCAAAGAGTATCCACTCTGCTGTAATAGTTCCCAATCTATATAGCAGCCCGTCTGGATAAATGCAGCCAAAGCTTCTGTTGCTATTATGACAACTTCTATATTCTAAGACCTAGCCTATTGCATAAGCTGCCTGGTAGAATGATCCATGGCGTGCAACTCAGTGAGAAATGATTTTGCCTTGGCTACAAATGAGAAAGTATCAGAGAGCTCCACTCTCTCACTTTGTATCTCTACTGGATCCTTATTAACTACTGGTAGAGGGGAAAACAGCATCCCTTTTTCCTCAAGTAACATGTCAGCCTCCTCCAAGACAATTTTTCGCCATATCGGCCATACTCTCCATAGTGTGAATATTTCCTTGCTAGTTGTCCACTACCCTTGCCGACTAAACTACGAGAGCAACTAGGTGGACTACTTCTGGGCCTAAAGGTGTTTGCAACCTCACCTTATGCCCACACTTTGTCTGGCATCTCAAGTCTATCACTTTAGTATGATTGTGTTGTTTTGGGGGGATTAGTTGTGCCACCTTCCGGAGGGATAATCTGGAAGCCCCCCATTGCAGAAGTTGTTGCCTGTTACAAACCTCTTCTACGACCCTCTCCTGGGTTTGCTCGGGAACATCCATATGCATCACTGAGTTATGTTTTACTTCCCCCAATGTTGGAGCAACTCCTTTGAGACCACTAGTCAGGATCTGTTTGTTGGGGTTTTAAAACTACCAGGGAACAAAAAACTTGATACCAAGATGCAGAGGACCAAATTTAGCCTAAGGGTTAGCCACTTCCCATCTTCAACTGAGGATTCTTCAAATTTGGACCCAACATTAACAAAACTATAGGGATTCTCTACTCTTCAAGCTCTGCAGGGCTTAGGTAGGTGCACCTTAGAGTCCAAAATCCTCAATTGAAGATGGGAAGTAGCTAACCCTTAGAATGACTTTTGTCCTCTGCATCCTGGTATCAGGTTTTTTGTTACCTAGTAGTTTTAAAACCCCAACAAAATGGCGACTCTACTGGGGAGTCGATGAAAGAAAACTACTCTGAAGTTCCAAAATCTCTGTTGTAATTCTATATCTGCTCTCATAATCCTGTTATTTTGTAAGTTCGTGCTTGGGTATTGGTTGTTGCTGAGTGACAAACCGTGAGATAATCTGAAAGTCCAGTACCATGGAAGCTGTGAAGTAGAATGGATTTGTAACATGCCTTATTGAATAGAGTTGTTTTCTAAAAAGTATACAATATAAAAGTATTAGGGTTGGGTTCCCTTTTGTCAAATATGTTTCAAGAAAAGTTTCCCTCGTAAAAGTTTCTTGTCGTTTAGCCAAATAAAGATATTTTCCCCTAGTAGGTGGCAACTCGGTCTGGGTTTTGATGCTAGTGCTTATATTAGAAAAGTGAAATATGGCTGACAAGAGGAAGAATATGAGAGATTATGTGAAAGAAAACCCAAACATCCCATTGTATACAAATTTACCAAAGGGTGGTAGAAAAAATTAGCCTAAAAAGAAATGGGAATCCAATCATACTTGGAAACCTAGAAATAGCCCACAATACTAGCTCTTACCTAAGAAAGAGATTTCATCTCACAGTTCTGAATCTTAAACCACTAGGCTCTTAAGTAATGTTTTCACAACGCCTTATCATGAAGCACGGTTTCATCAAGATAAAATGGTATCATCTGTAGGAGATACTATTTTCAGAACCAATGTTGTAGAAGAGATGAACCAGTGTCTCAAGCCCAGAAGTATTCAGTCTAACAGACCAAATCTTGAGCAAGTCCCTTATATTGAGAGAAATTTAATAGATTTGGATGATTTTGTAGAATCTGAAGCAACAACTACAAATCATGATGATCTGTTTTCTAAAGTAGAAATACTTAGAAGGGTTGTTGAAGAAGAAGCCAAACGCATTCTCTTGGAAAAGGAGAAAGAGCAAATAATGATGAATACTCTTATTGAAAGAGATAATTTTCTTAGAAGAATGGCTACTCTCAAGGAGCAGAATAAAAAATTAGAAGAGAATTTGTCCAAAGTACATTCAAATGTATTTGGAGATGTTGAAGATTTAAGATCTAAAGTCTGAGAGCAAGAAAATCTCTTTAAGGAAAAAGGACCTGTCTTAGCCCAAGAACAATCCTACAAACCTGTTGAACCAGAACTTATAGATCTGATTGTGAAACACCCTAACAAGGGTAAGCAAAAGGTTGTAGAAATCTGAATAAATGAACCTCAAGCCATTCCTAGCAAATATACAAGTCAAGTCATGTCTCAACTAGACCTAGATTTAGAGAAAGCAAAGAAGGAGAAAGAAGATTTAGCTAAGGAGCTTGAGAAAGTGGAGAATGACGCACAAGCAATAGAAACTGGAAGAAAAATCCAGTTCATTAAGTCCAATTCTTCTTTAGCTTCATGGCCTAATATGTCCACTTGAGCTACACCTTCTATCCCCAGTAGAGTCACCATTTTGTTGGGGTTTTAAAACTACCAAGCAACAAAAAACTTGATAACAGGATGCAGAGGACAAAACTCAGCCTAAGGGTTAGCTACTTCCCATCTTTAACTAAGAATTCTTAAGATATGGACCCAACATTAACAGAACCACAGGGATTCTCTACTCTTCAAGCTCTACAGAGCTTAGGCGGGTGCACCTTAGGGATTGGAAGGACTGGGTACTTGATATTTTCTATTACACTTCACTCACGGATATTCTTTTCTTCAAAAATCAATCCCTTATAGCAGAAATGGTCACAATTCTTCTTGAATTTGCAAATAGTTCTTGATTACAGCAGCTAACTATGACAGACAAAAAACTATTACAAATAAGTTTTGACCAGTAGTTTTATCTTCAAACAATAAAGTAAAAGTTGATTTGATTTTAATTTTATGCTTCATGCAAACCCATGATTTCTTCAATATGCAATTGAATAAATGATCAGTGCCTTATCCATTGGTATTCAGAGTCTACCCAACAAACTTTCACCTAATTAATTGCCTTACAATCAATGATATCACCAATCAACCCTAAACCCCATTCTTGTGAATATCCTTATTAAATGACTAGGAATCCTACCAATTTATGTAAGCATTTAATTAATTCCTTGACTTAAAAGCAACAACAAATGATATACAACCTATCCTAGTTGCATTAAATTGCATAAACCTTGCTCATACAATCCCAACATAACTAGCACATAACAATGCCACCTACCAATTTCGCAACTGCAATCCATAATTTTGATCAAGTGACTGAATGAAAAATATCTTTGTATTTGCTTTCCAATTGAGTTTTGACAAGTGTCCTCCCATCTTAAGCTTGTTGCAATCCTTCCTATAAAAAAATTTCCAAGATGTGGAGTTGAGGTCCAAAATCCATATAATTTTTAGTGTTATGCTATTTGCATTCGGTCCAATCAGTCTTTGTGAAATTTTGTGATGTATTCATCTGTAAATCTGAGAATACAGATGAACATTGAATGATAAGTTGTCATGTCTTGAAGTATTTATGATTTTACATCAGTATTTTATGATTTTCAAGGAGAACTAACACAAAAGGAATATTCTACCATATCTATTTTCTCTAAATTTTGTCTCCATTGTAATGTGTTGGCTATGTTGGGATTGTATGAGCAAGGTTTATGCAAATTAATGCAACTAGGATAGGTTGTATATCAATTTCTTGTTGCTTTTAAGTCAAGGAATTAAGTAAATGCTTCAATAAATTGGTAGGATTCCCAGTCATATAAGAAGGATATTCATAAGAATAGAATTTAGGGTTAGTTGTTGATATAATTGATTGTAAGGCAATTAATTCGGTCAAAGTTTGTTGGGTAGACTCTAAATACCAATGGATAGGGCACTAATGATTTATTCAGTTGCATCTTGAAGAAATCATGGAGTTGCATGAAGCATAAAATTAAATTCAAATCAACTTTTACTTTACTGTTTGAAGATAAAACTGTTGGTCAACACTTATTTGGAATAGTTTTTTGTTTGTCATAGTTAGCTGCTGTGATCAAGAACTATTTGCAAATTCAAGAAGAATTATGACCATTTCTGCTATAAGGGATTGATTTTTGAAGAAAAGAATATCCGTGAGTGAAGTGTTATAGAAAATATCAAGTACTCAGTCATTCCAATCCCTAAGGTGCACCTACCTAAGCCCTACAAAGCTTGAAGGGTAGAGAATCCTTGTGGTTTTGTTAATGTTGGGTCCAAATCTGAAGAATCCTCAGTTGAAGATGGGAAGTAGCTAACCCTTAAGCTGAGTTTTGTCCTATGCATCCTAGTATCAGGTTTTTTGTTGCCTGGTAGTTTTAAAACCCCAACATTGTTCATGGTAAATCTCTGAAGATTCTGATATTCCTGTTGGAAGTGGCCCCTCGACGGGTGGTAAGAAGGCAACTTCCCGCAAAGTTCCCTATAGGTACCTTAGGCGGATTTCCACCTCCTGGGAGTCTGAGGAAGATGACTCTGTATCGCTCGCATCCTCTTCGAAACTCTCTTCCCCATCCTCGTCCTCTTCCTAACTGCTAACCAATGCCTCCTGCTGCTCTTCAACCACAACCACTTGCTTTAGTTTCGTCATTGTAGTATAGTGGTGAGTATTCCTGCCTATCATGTGGGTGACCCAGGTTTGTTCCCTGCAATGGCACCAAAAAAGTAGAATGAAAATACTACTCAAATTCACAGAATAATAAAGACATGTATACAAAGCCAAACATAGAATGTACCTTAATACCACAATACCAATTGGTGAGGAAATGATCTACTTTATTCATATCAAAACCATAATGAGTACAATGAGAATAATCCAAGTACTTACAGAAGGGTAGGTTGGTTTGGAAAACCAACCGGCGCATTCCCTCACCTCCTAACTACCCAACCCGCTCAAGTTTTAATAAGCACTAAGTACAATATTACTTTATTCTCTACTACATGTCGTTTACCTTATGGTATGACACCATTATCCCCTGCTGATAATGGTGTCATACCCCTTCTTAAGTGGGATCATGACAAAGTCCAATACAAATGGTTGTGTCCCAATGATTATTTGTTGAACCATGAGCTTCCTGAGGGGTTTTATTTCCTGCTAATCTGTACCAAGTAGGTTGAAGGTTGGTGGCCCACAAGTTAGACTTCTCAAGCTTTTCCCATTTCTCCTCCTACATGACATTTATCCCTAACCTACCAGCAACTATGGTATCTGTCAAAATAGTTCCTGGAATCCCCATTTCAACTACAGTTGGGCGTCATCCATTGTTTAGCCTTAGTAGCATGGGAGCCATTACCGACCCACCTGGAACATAGGTTTGTTGTACAAGGCTAGATAGAGGAGTCATGCTCAGTTGTGTGGTGAAGGTATTCAATAATGTCGTCTTTAGTTGAGGCATAGTCTGGAGAAGGTCTTGGATTTTGACTAGCACCTCTATTTGTAACAATTGCCAAAATATGTTATTTTCGGCCTTTGTCTACTTAGAGGTACTCGCTGCCACATGTGTATCATTCTTTCCCTTCATGGCCTTCTTGATTTCTTCTTTAGCTTCGCATACCCTTTTCTTTTCTATACAGGATCCAGGTACACAGCTTGTTTCGCCTGGATTTTGAGTGACAACACATACTTTCTCTTCCTCAATATTGAGTAGATTCATGCCTAGCTTTAGACAATTTTCGTCTTCATGGTCTTTGAGACCGCACCATCGACACAACTTATGGGATGTGTCACACTTTGTATAGTCTCTCGCAAAGTGGCCCCATTGGTTACATGCTCGACACTAAATCATTGGACAACCCTTCGAATCATACTATATTTGGCTTAATTCTCATTCCTTCCTCTACCTCCGCAACAGTTCTTACGGTATCTGCCTCATGTGCATTGTTGTTTTGTTGGTTCTGGTTGGCTGTCCAGAGGTAGACGGTTTCTCTTGAGTAAAGAGCACTTGCTAATTGTGGGTCTTCATGTTGTATGGGCATTCTGTGGTGGAATATCCCATCACCTGGAAGATGTCGCAAATTAACTTTTCCAGGCATGACCCCTTTGTGTGCTTGTTCTCCTTGCATTATGTGTGCCACATCTCGCCTTCGTCACTGTGACCTACGCTCCCCTTCGTCGTTTTGAACTCCTTCAACATTCTCTCCATGTCCTTTTGGAGTGCCTGAACGTTTTTATTTGGTCCATCCTCACTTTCACTACTGCTCACCTCTCTAGATGAGTCGTCACTTCCTAACGAAGATTTGCTCCATTCTTTGTTTTCTTTGATGTTTTCCCTTCACTCTCTAGTTTCACGGCTTGGGTTCATAGCTTGGCCATAGGCATTGCAATACAATGTTGGCGGTACTATCTTCATTTTCCTTCATAGGGAGGTTTTCAATCCTTCAACAAACCATCTATTCTTTAGTTTGTCCACCAAGTGGCCTGTCTCCCCAGTAATTTTTTGAGCCTTCGGTTATAGGCTTGTACAATCTCTTTCTTTCCCTACTTTGAACTATAGATCTCTGCTACTACTTCCTTTTCGTCTTGAAGTATTCTAAACTCTGGCTGGAACTCTTTTCTAAGATCATCCCATGAAATTATTTTACTTTTATTCATGTCTGAGTACCAATCCACAACATCTCCTTGCAGAATAGCCTTTCATTGTTGTAACCATTCATCCTTTTCCATGGCTGTCCATATTGTTTCACACGTTCGACAGTGTCTGATAGGATCTTCCTTCCCATCTCAAATAAATTTTGTTAGTTTTTGTTTCTGGGAAATGGTTCTTATGGTCATTGGATGTGGACCAGTTGATTGTGTACCAATTTATTGTGTCTTCGCATTAATAGGATTAGACCCTGATGGGTTGCTTTGACCACTATGTTGTTCTATCCCTCTGACACTTTTTCTTGCCTTGACATATTGGGCTCACTCACCTCTTCTCCTTCATCTTGTGTTTCCTCCCTTCATAGTGTGCGAGATAAGTTTATGAATTGTTCTCACGTATCTTCAATCAAGTTCAGCCTTTGCCATGTCTCTTCAAGCAATTCCTCACTGCTTCTCACTCATCGGTGTTCTGGCAAACCGTGACCTCCACCTTTGGTGGTTCCTACGCCTCCTATAGCACCCCCGTGGTTACCCTCTCTGACACCTCTGATGCCCCCTTTGGACAACCACTCTATCCCTTGGTGAGTTGTCCTAACCTTCGTCTCCATTCAACTTATAGCACGAGAATCAAGGCTTCGTGTGCGGCTTGTAGATCATCTATTTTCTCCTTTTAATACTATTTTTATTTAGTACATTGGGCATTAATTTAAACAACTATCATAAGTAGTAAACCCAACACTTTCTTTTTTTTATCTCTCCATACACATGGATCGACTGTATGACCATTCCAAATTTAAAGTGTTCTTTTCCTTGCCACTCTTAAGGCTTAGAGCTCATGGGTTGGTCCTCTGTCGGGCCTCATCACATTCCTCTAGATCTAGATCTGTTGCCGACATTGTTCCCTCTCAGTTTCTTCCCTTTGCCTCGTCTATGTGAGAAATGCTTGCGTGCATAGATGGGGAAATTGATGCAAGAGCCTATTTTTCGTAGGGCTCATGTCCAAGGCATCCCAAACGATGTCCTCAGGAAATTCTGCGCGTATGGCTTCTCTCTGTACAAATGTTTCAATAGTGGCTTGAAACCAAATGTGGAAGTTCTACATTAGAGCATGTTCGCCTTCAAAAAACTTTGTCTCTCCATCCTCATTGGTTGTGATATTTTCAAGAACCGGTATTCCCATTTAACCATCGAGTTTTATTCCCTTCATTGCTCCTAGGTTCACTCTGCAACAACACCAAATGTTTACCCTCGTAAGTAGCAAGAACTCTTGCATAGAACAAGGTATTCAATACAGAAAATGTAGAGAACTCAAAAGCAACTCATATGTTCATTACTCGTCGAACACAAGGTTACATTTGCAATGTACAACATGCCTTTTCTTTTGAAGAAAGTCATACATATAGTGTTTGAGGGGCGGCGAGGCAAACCATCGCACCTAAGTAACTTACTCAATTATGCCAATTCTCTAACTACCAATTTTCCTGACAACATTGGTGTACTTAAGTGTTTACTAATTACACTCTACTTAAGATTCCTTTGGATAATGCATTGCATAGTAGTTTGTCATTGAGACACCTAGGAGTTTGCAACTCAATTAAGCACATGGTCCAAGAGAATTCTACTCTAGGTGGTGATAAGATGTTATCTCAATCAACCTTTAGTGCACATACTTCTTTTCTTAATGGAGGATGATGCACCTTTGCAGACATGTGATTCTGCCTCGTGTAGGTGATAGGTTATCTTCTCCTTATCATTGTCTCTTATTGGATTCCTATAAAGGGAGGCCTATTATATACATTTCAATAAATCCATTGGACTAAATAAATCATGTCCATGTAATCTATTGATGTTCATTATCAATAAAGCATTCTTGCATCTTAATGCAATTGTCTTCCCAATCTCTTGTGGAAGTTATCTTGGTCTTTCATTTGATCCTGGGAGTGTTGTAGAGTCACCTAAAACTCTAATAGATAGTAACATGCTTAAACAGTTCAATGTTTCTTACTCGACTCTTATCCCAAAGGTCTCCTCTTTGCCCTCTTTTGTAGTTTTCAAACCAATTTCAGTTTGCAACACAACTTACAAGATTTCAACTCGGCTATCTCAATAAGACTAGCCAGACATATTTCCCAAGTTCATTTGTCGGAAGCAAGGTAGTTTTGTATTGGGGAAGGAAACTACTAAAGGTGCTCTTGTTGCACATGAAGTTCTTCACTCCATTTCTCAACACAAATAAGAAACTATAATTATAAAGCCAGAAAGGATTCAAGCATATGATAGAGTTAATGAGAAATTCCTAGATTTAGTCCTTTGTAAATTTGGTTTTTCAATTAAATGGTGCAAATATATTTTATCTTGCATCTTAGGTGAAAAATTCTCATTGTTAGACAATAGCACCATGTGGTTTCTTCTCTACTACACAAGGCGTTTGAAAAGGAGACCCTTTGTTTCCAAATATCTTTTTATTATTTTGGTGGAGGCTCTTAATAGAGCTATATAAACACTACATGGTAGTCAAAATTGGAAGGGAGTTTTAATTCCACAAACTGATCACCCATTTTCTTTTTGCAGATGACTCTCCTCTTTGGAGAGGATAAAATGAGAGGAGCAAAGTATATTAAAGGTGTGTTGACTTGGTTTATATTGTTTTATTATGAGGAAAAATATTAATGCAGCTAAATCTAAAAAAATGTTCAAATTGCTTTCCTCTTTCTAATAGATTATCACTCCATTTCTCAGCACAAATTAGAAACTATAATTATAAGGATGAAAGCATATGATAGAATTAATCAAAAATTCCTAGATTTAGTTCTTTGTAAATTTGGCTTTTCAAATAAAGGGTGCAAATATATTTTATCATGCATCTTAGGTGCAAAATTCTCATTGTTGGACAATAGCATCATGTGCTTTCCTCTCTACTACACAAGGAGTTTGAAAAGGAGACCCTATCTCTCGACATATTTTATTATTATTTTGGTGTAGGCTCTTAATAGAGCTATATCAACACTACAAGGTGTTGATGCGAGTTTTGTATCACTTACATAACATATTAATAATTGGATATCCGATACAGAGTATCAAACATACAATTCCTCTCTTGAAAAGTTATTGCTCACGGGATATGAGAATAACTCCAATGTTCCTTACACTTGTGGATACTCACTCAATTTTATCGATGTGATTCGCTGGTAATCACGTAGGCGGCCTTACGCAAATTGTTGAGGATGACTTGGACTTTGGTGGGATGAAGGTGATGGTGGTTCGGTTTGTGAAATGTGTAGAGGCAGATAATGTTGATCGTGGTGATGATGGAAGATGTGTCTGCCAATGATGATGTTGATGGGAAAGCGATGGTTGTGGAGGGTGAATGGGTATGTTCTGATCCTTATCTTACTTCTCTAACTTCCTTCTCTAAGCTTCGACTACCCAACTACTCACTATTCTACTCCTACTACTATGAATGGAAGGTTAGCAAATGGACGGGGATCAAACCTAATGAGAGCTGACCAACGGCCTCACTTTCACAGGTGCAATGATTCAAAGGAATAATAAACTAGTTTGCCACACAAAGCTTCCCAACCAGCTGCTAGGATGCTAGTGGTCTAGTATTGATCCCTATCAAACATTTACCAATGCTACCATACAACTATTCATCTACTTTACTCTTGCTTAAACAACTTCAAATAAAATTTGCTTCAACAACTTGAAAGGAAATCTAACTATGTGGAAGTAGAAAACATGCAATAACACCCAATGTTCTTAATCACTATGCAAGTCACAACAATGAAGAAGAGAGCAATTTTGGTATTATTTTAGCAATAATTTCTCCAACACTTTACAAATGTGAGAAAATGGCCTTATATAGGGGCCACGAATACAATGGACGGTGGAGATCAAAACAAGATCAACGATCCAGATTGGATCCTAAAAACCCTAATTAGGGTTGCCACCCCATCGGCCAATGAGAAGACAACACCTCGTCAATGGACCAATGAAAAAAGTCTAAAAGTGGCAACCAATGAGAAGGCACCAAAATGGTGGCCAATTAGAAATAGACACTTGTCCTATTCTAGAAGAAAGAGAAATTGCCACTTGGGCTTACATCAAATGATCTTCTAATATAACTCTTCCCTTTTCTTTCATTTTCTTAGCTAAGGCCATGAACTTAGCTAACCTTTCATTAACTTCTTCCATAGGAGGACAAAGTGTGTGCTTCGCCTTGAGTTTTGTTGACTTCGCCACGTTGCTTTCTACTTGTAGTATCCTTTCATGGTCCTCATATTCCTTCGCAAATCCAATAAAAGCACTGAGAGAGGAAAGGGTGCCCAAATGCTTCTTCTTGATAACAACCTTTCCTAACTCATCCAACCCCGATCCAAAATCTGTCTCATTGATATCCTCAAAATCAAGTGCCACCCCAATGTCACTCATCATGGTTGAAATAGAAGTGTCGACGCTTGGGTTGTGCCGTGCAATCTCATTATGTATTTCTTCAAGTTTTCTAAATCTGGTAGTCAATGCAACAAACCAAGATTCAACTATACTCAATCCTCTCTCATCAACCAACCTAGCCCTTTGCAAATATGCCCCTAGTAGCCCAATGAACGCTTGAAGCCTAAGAATAGCCAAATCTTTGATGGGAAGGAAATCTTTCCACCTTCTTCGAATAATTTGATCTTGTCTCTAACAGCCACTAATGACTGGAATGTCGAGATGAAAGAAGGCAAGAAATTTCGCCCATCTTGGATTGTATCATGGATCCAATCCCTGACTTCATGTAGCTGAGCTGATATCTCTTCTGAATTGCTCCCACTATCTTGAGGAAGGGCTGCCTAGTGCAGCTATTGGATGGGCTGACAATCTCTCCAATATCTGTTCTCAGCCTCCAACTTTACTATTCTTTCATTTGCTTCCTCAACCTTTCTCTGATTGATGCTATACCTTCCTGGACCTCCTCACACTCCATATCATCCGTATTCCTTCCCAAGTTATGTTCCACTATCTCATATTCCTAGGCCGCAATCTCATCCACTACCTTGTTGACGGTTGGAATAGCAATCTAAACCTTTCGGTGACCATCGCTGTCGGTCCTGATTACCCTTGCCACCGTTTTTGCCATTTGTTTTTGGTTCTCACTATCACCTTTTTCCATTAACCCTTGGATGTCCTCAACTGTATGGGCAATTACCACCTTGCCTCTCAGCATAAGCATTTGCCTTAACCATAGTGGTGCAATGCATCTCCCCAAATTTGGGTTCGGTTCGACTAACAAAGCATCACCAATGACCTCAGGTGCCTGACTTGTTGCCTCAATGTCAATCGGCCCATCTTCTTCTCTACTAGTTTCTGTCGAATCATTTCCTTGTTGGTTCTCTGAGAGAGGGGAGTACTCGGTGCTCTCACTATAGCCACCTGATTCCGAATCAGAGCTTACCTCCACCACGACTCCTTTATCACTTGAATTGACCTCTTGACTTCTAGCCTCAATTATACTCTCTTGATGGCGTTGCATGCTCTCTCTTGGTTGGAGGCTTAGGATGTTCTTTGCCTTTCTCTACCTCCAAAACTTTCTTGTTGCCGTTCCTAACCATTTCCTGTTGCCGGCTATTTCCTTCATTCCCCTGCCCGATTGATTCTACTTGTCTCTCTTTTGGCATCATCATCTCATAGGTAAGGGGGATCCTTTGCCTTTGTAGCTTCCTTAGTCTTTTGTTATACCACAACTCAGTATGTAAATCTAGTGCCCTTGTGACTGCCTCTAAGGAAGGATCCTAATGATCATCCCAATCCACTGGATTCAGCTCTGTTCCCACTACTATATCATAATCTTCTCTTAGCACATTTCCATCATCCTCCAGTTGATCCAGAATATCAAGGCCTCTCCATCTGATAGCCCTCATCATGTTCACCAAAAGCCTTGAGAAAGCTAGCTTTCTCACATGAAAGTCATCTTTGGCATTGGCCGAAAAGTCTTCTATGATGGGAACATGCTTGAATTCATTTTCATGAGATACCTTAATAAGACCATTAGGATCAAATCCTTGCCTTTCTCTATACCATCCTAGATGATACCATTCCAATTCCTTTTCCATAGCCTCAAAGGAGGCCCGGTTTGGGCAACTATCATTGCCAATTATGATTGAGAATGTAATGCTTGTTTTTCCTCCGTTTCTCATTATTCTATCATAGTGCTCAAGTTGCCTAGCCAATTCCATTAAAACTACCTTGTCAGGTGGGTACCTTGGAAGCCTCTTGGGACAAACTGTACTTCCTACCATTCTAATGTATGTAAACTGTGGAAATTGGATGAACCAACTCCCATACTTTCTAATTCTTGCTTCTACTTCCGATGAAAGTCTCTTAGCAGGTGTCCCTTGTAATACCCTTACTGTCTTCATGGCGAAGGCATCACAAAATATCTTGTAATCCTTGTTGTTAGGCAAATGGAGCTGCGGATAGCATTCATGTACCAAATATTGCCCCGGCCCACTACGAACTTCTCCTAAGGCCTTAAGTCCCGGACTCTTGTACAATCTAGCAATTAGGTAGAACAGATAGGAGCCCATGTAGAATTGCCTTTGGTTTTGTACGGTTCTGAGTTGCAATTCTAAGTTCTCGCTTATGATCATAGCCCAATAAAAACTTCTTTTCCCCTTTTCAATCTCATCAATGAAGAAATACATCCATCTTTCAAATTGCATCCCTTGAGCTAAGCCCATGATCTGGCTAAGAAGAAGAACAAGATCACCATATTCTGGTTTGAAATCTGCCATTGTGAACCTTGATGATCTGCTAACACCTTTCTTTCCCTCCTGAATCCAATTTTTCTTTAGATGTGTGAAATAGGCCTCTTGGTTATCTTGAAATGATTTGGTTGCCTGATCCATCATCACAACCATCATGCCCTTGTACTGGGGAATGTTGAATGTTTCTTCGATTGCTTGTTCGCCAATGTTGGCCAACACTCTATTCCTTTCATCAAAAGTGATGGATTTACTGTTTAGCTCAAATTTGGATGCACATTCCATAATCAATTCCAGACACAGCAATGTAGGAGGAAAAGCTACTGCATGTACAATTCCGCTTCTGTATATCCTCTTTGCCAAGGGGGATTGTCCTTCCTTTAGTCTTTCCTTCATCCGTATCATGTCCACTATACCGATATTATTCTCTTCATTTTCAAGAAGAAGGGTGTTTTGGGCATCATATCCTCTTTGTCTTTCTTAGTGTTTGTCCGCTTGGGATTCTTACTTGCACTAACATCCTCCATACTCGTCACCCTATTACAAGATGGTAGAGTGGTGGACCAAAAGGCAAGTAGAACCAAGGGAAGCAATTCTTAGACTAGAATGAAAGAAGGATGTCAGCTTAAGGACCCCTTGCAACTCTAAATTATGAAAATTCACCTTAACCAATAATCTTACAACGACTTTTCGGAATTAGGACTAGACCTCAAGAACTTCAAATCCACTTGCAAATCAGGAATTCAAACATCTAAAGCCATCCACCACTTGTCCACAAAGAAAAAATCAGACTGTCTTCATGTACCCTCTCTCCCAACAAAAATCGCCTAAGTCTGATATAAAAAGTGCAGTCCTTAAATGGAGAAAATCAGACCTTCACACAAATCGCCCATGGCACATAAATCAGATCTGCTCTAGCAGAAATCGCCAAACAATGGAAGAAATCTGCCCTTTGCAAAGTCTTCTAATAATGAGAATTCTGTCCCAAGAGGAAAATTGCCAAGGAATGGAGGAAATCTGCCTTGAAACAAACTCGCCAAACACCAAAAATCTGCTCCTCAATAAAATTCGCCTAAGCATGGAGAGGAAAAATGAAATGTGAGGAAGAAATGGGAGAGAGGTCTCCTCTTATACCCAACTTCCCACTCCCTCTAAACCGGCTGACTTGGTCCTGGAGGAGAAAAAAAACAAAATTAAGGCCCACAATCAAATACTTAGCTCAAAAATTAATTTTGCCAAAAGGAAAATTGCACTTTTAAATTGCCAATTAGCTCCGAATTGCAAAAAGAAAATTAAATGGTGCCTTGGAGATGTTAAATATTTCCATTTAATGAGGATTTAGTAATTAACACATCATTAAAATTGGATTTTGGCTAACCAAAAGTCATTTTTCAATATTAAATTACCAATTTCATTAAAGGCAAAAAAAGCTTCTAAGGCAATTTTAATCTATTAAAGCCAATTTTATTTTTTTTTGCAATTTTTTACCCAAATCGATTTTTTTATGCCAATTAGAAATGTTTTGACAAAAATAAAATAAAATTGCCTCTAGAGCCAAAATCGAGTTTTGCAATTTAGCCTAATTTCTACAAAATTAAAATCTTCACCAAAGCGAAATTTGAGATTTTCCAAAAGTTAAGTCTAACAAAAAATTATCTTTTGAAAGATTATTCAAATTTACACAGTTATATCCGGATTTTCAAAAGAAAATGTCTAAGTACAAATTTACAATTTTATCTTGCCAAATATTGCTCTTTAAAATTTGTTCAGCCTAAGGATGAAATTGGTTACTCTAGAAAATCAAGCGAAGCCGGGTGAAAATAAGCTAAGTCTCTCCCACACTTGGCCAGAAGGCGTCCAAGGCTCAAAATTTTCAAAACTCAAAAAAATCTTTTGGACCACTTCAAAAGCTATTGCCGAGGCGATTAAAAAAAAAGGGGGGTCCCCAAAAAATTTTGGGGCGATGGTGTGAGAACCTCACAACACAAGGTAGTCAAAATTGGAAGGGAGTTTTAATTCCTCAGACTGAAGTCTTGGTCACCCATTTTCTTTTTGCAGATGACTTTCCTATTTGGAGAGGATACAATGAGAGAAGCAAGTATATTAAAGGTGTGCTGAACCAATACTATTTCATTATGAGGAAAAAGATTTATTGCAGCTAAATCTAAAAAAATTGCTCAAAATTGCTTTCCTCTTTCTAATAGATTATCAAGGTTCTCAGGTTTTTAAGTAAGTTGCCTCATAAGTACTTGGGAATTCCTCTTCCTATTGAGAAAAATAGGGGCTCATTCTGGTTAGGGATTGCCAAATCAATCTACAATAGAATAGCTTCATGGAAAGACTCATGGTTGTCTTTAGCATGCGACCTTCTGATGATAAACTCAGTTTCAGCAACAAGTCCAAATTATATAATGTCAGTCTTGAAAGTCCCAAGGAATTGTATCTGAACATGATTCAAGTCTGTAAAACTTGTTTTGAAAAGAAAATAAGTATAACACGCAGGAAATCCACTTATTTCTTGGGATACAGTTTGTTCTCCCAAACTTTCAGTGGAGCAAGATTTTTCTTGGCCTGCGAATTTTCAGAGTAGCTAATCCTCCTCCAGGTTCATAAATGAGGAATTTTATAATGGAATGTAGGCAATTTTTTTCTTTTGCACCTGTAATGGGTTGTTCGCAATGGTTTGAAAGCTATGTTCTAGGAGGACTCTTAGAATAATTACCCTCCTCTAGACTCCTTGGACTTGCTTCAAGAAGCAAAGAGTGAATATCTCCACTCTCCCCACCATACATGAACCCTACTCACATCTAAATTGAAGTGGCATGTGTGGACAACTATTGTCTGTTAGTTCACAAGCCACAAGTTAGGCCTTCCATTGTGCTCTAGTTAGATGAAAGTGCTACAGAACCCTGAGGATTACTGCTGGCCCATCTTGCCCACCAAAAGACAAGCAAAGGGTGGTGAGTGCAAAAGAAGAAGAGAGCTCTCACATCTCTTAATGCTCTTTGTTCTATTACTACTCTTTGGTCTTAGCTCGTGTGGATTGCTAGCTTTTCAGTAAGACAGTCTTTTGTATCATGTTGAATCAATCCCTCGGGTGGCCAATACTATTGTGAGGGTTGAGTTTTGTTTTCTATCAGAAATTTTGGATTGCTTTCTAGTGATGAATCTTAATTGTCTTATTTTCATTAGTCTTTTTCCCATGTTTCCCTTCATTTTCTTATCATGAGGTCCCTTTTTGCCAATTTATTGGTAGTGAAATAGGATATTTAGTACTTTAAAAGATGGGAGAATAATTCCCAAAGTTATCAATTGTTCTGAAAATGACATATTTTGAATTTGAATCTGCTACAATAACTGCGGAATAAACAAGAAAGCTCATGGCACAAATGGATTCCATGCTGAAGAACCGCAGCCTTGTTTTGATTATTATCAGTTTGTTGAGGCTATTTTTGAGTATATAGTATGTTGAAGACAAACTTTGGTATTGTCTGTTTTATAGTTTAAATCTTATGCCAGCGGCCAAAACAAACAGGTATAATTTTAGGATAATGGCCTGCAGCCATAATTGTCTGATCCACACTCTATTTTGGGTACTTTCAAAACTATATAAACTTGTGCATGATTGTAAGACATTAAGTTTTATATTAATATATTATAAACTTTGTTTCTAAATCATTCTCTGTGCGTTAGTCCATTATTTGGAATTGGATCTGCTAGAGTAAACGTGTATTAGTTCTTCTCTCACCACGAGAACCGGAGGCCGTTAGTGCATTATTTGGAATTGGATCTGCTATAGTAAGCATGTATTAGTTCTTCTCTCACCACAAGAACCGGAAGCAGGGCCCCCTCTTGGAGATCTTGGTGAGTTTGTTTATTTGTATAATCTGTGTGATTTTATTTGTCTTTGTGGATTGTATGATTCCTTTTATTTAATTTGATTTAATTGCTCTGGCTTAATAGAGACTTCATTTGAATGGATGTAGACAACGGATGGACATTAAGAATATGATCTGCGTTATGTCCATGAGAGGAAGAAACTGATTTATGAATTCAATTGACCTTCACTCCCTAGATCCCATTCAAATCTGATCAATTCATTTGCTGCCAGTATATACTGTTTCTCTGCCACAGTCTTCTCAACCTCCTGTCGCAATTCATTATTCTCTGTTTTTTGTGTCAGGACTTCCTATCGCCCATATTATCTTATTCATCAATTGTCACAGTAAAGACTTACTGTCACAACTGAACTTCCAGTAGCAAATACAGTCCATCCTAATCTTTAAAGATTGATTTTCAGTGTTTATATTTAAGCTAAGTTACCGGTTCGGGTTTGGTTCCAAGTTCGAAGTTCGAGAACCGGTTCGCAAGTTTGTCAATGTTTTGGAAATCGGTTTGGGTTCATTTGAGTTCATTAGTACAAAACATATAAAATTTATACAAAAATATATGTATATATACATATTTATGAAGTATGAGTTAAAATAAGAATGTAGCATAGTAGCATAAACACATTTAAATAACAATGTTTACTGTATAGATTAATTAAGCAACGCACACAGGAAATAGACACGAGCACCGAACAGCAATAGCAGAACTATTATTATTATTCGCATATATCAATAGTACATCATGCTTTTTCTCATATGATAATGATCATGATGATTACAATGCTTCCCGAAGAGGTTATAAATACTTTCCGACGAACCTTCCCGAAGGTATCCGTCGGCCAAGTACATTATACCCGTTACAAACTATTTTACCCGTCGGCTACATAACAATACTTCTACCGAAGGGACCCGTCGGCCGATACACAATTTCCTTTCCGAAGGGACCCGTTGGCCGATACACAATTTCTATCGACGACATCATTCCCCCCAAAAAAGAAAAGTCGTCTCCTGACGACTACAAAACAAAACTCAAACAACTAATACAACAATATTGATCTGCCATATTACTTTCACGTTCATTCCGTTGCATCTATAGCCTTTGTTAACACAATGCTGACTCTTCAAGTTGACCTTGATAGCCACCTGTGCTGCTTTCTCTGCTTCCAACTCCTCGGTACCCTGAGCCAAGTGTCGCTGCACTGCCTCCAACTGGATGATCAGCTCCTCCCGAGCTCTCTACGCATCCACCAAGACAGCCTCACAGCCAACACCTGCTCCCAGTGCCTCTGGTACACAGAAGGTCCATGCCTGCAGCAACTTCAATTCTTCTCAACTGGTTAGACTCCCACGACTGATATCCGCAACGACTGGGGGTCCAAGGGGCAACGCCCCCGGCGGGGTCGAGGGGCAGCGCCCTCGCTGGGTCCTGGGGCAGCTAACAAAGCCGTACCTCACAAGTTCGTATCAAAATTTCCCTCCTCAAATCCGTACGGTGGTTGTTGCCCGCCTGTGAAAAATGCAGAATCCGTACAGTATGTCGTATTATTGTTTCAAAATCCGTACATTGCCTATTAAAATCTGTATTGCTCAAGTCTCCAAGAAAAATCCATACATTGCCTTCAATTCCCCTCTTCTTGAAGTCCGTACACCACAGGCAAGGAGAAACCGTACGGTGATAAATAAGATACCGTACGATGCTTTTTAGAACCGTACTACACTTGAAGAAATCCGTACAGGGTAAAAAACCGTACCATGTCTCAAAATCCCGTACTAAGAAACCGTACAGTGTTTTTTTTAAAACCGTACTACACTTGAAGAAATCCGTACGGTGTAAAAAATCGTACCATGTCTCAAAATCCCGTACGATGCTTTTTAAAGCCGTACTTTACTTAAAGAAAACCGTACAGTGCATTTAAAACCGTACCACACCTCAACAAAACCGTACTCTTCTTATGGAAATCCATACGGCTGGAAAACCGTACGGTGCATTGCAAAAAACCGTACAACGCCCTTTTTTTTTTTTTTTTTTTTTGAAAATCTCACTTCTGGAACAATTATCTACAATATTTACATATATACAGTACTTACAGTCTTCTCTCAGTTATTCGTCCACGGGGGTGTGTTACTTCTTTCATTGCAGACATTCAACTTCGACCTCTTCACTACATCGAATACTTCCTTTCGGTCTAGCATCCACTGTTTTATTGCTCCGTTATTGCTCACTTCCCGCATCTGGTATGGCCCGACCCATTTAATTTTGAACTTGCCTGGTTTGATCTCATTCTGATCGTCGTACAATACCCACTGTCCGAGTGGAAACCTGCTACACTTGTTTTGTGTCATCTCCATATCGCCCAGTTTGTTCCCGAAGCCCCGTACCATGGACTCCGTCAACTGCCCCTTCTGTCCGTCAATAACACTTTCACTCTGTACTGCTACAACTTTTATTGAGCCCTTCCTCTTTGTTGCCTGTGCAGACGGTATCGTGTGTCTTCGTGGCTGCCGGTACCTTTCTGCTATATTTGTGGTTCGACGTAATACTTTCTTCCGGCGCAGTCGTACAATAGAATCTTTCCTTCTCTTGGGTTCGTACTGTATGTTCTGTTCTTCAGCTTCAGTCATACCCGCGTTTCTTTCTTCGGCTTCTCTATGTGCCTTCGGACATTCATTTCCTTCTTTCTTACCTTCGTCAATCCTTAGCATATTACAACTTGGAAAGAGCTCGTAATCCTTTATCTGCCAGTGGTAAAGACCATTTACTGAATCCAGATCGTCATCTCCTTCCAATCGTAGGACTCCCTCCTGATTGGGTTCCATACTCTGCCTCCTCTCATCATCTTCTCCTTCGGAATCTGACGATAGAGCTTCTTCTCCAACCATCTGAGTGTGTAGATCGATGACATACTTCCGGCCTTTGCTTTCGAGTGATAAAGTATTTTTCTTCCAATCGTGCTTTACCTTGGCTTGTATCAGCCACCCCCGGCCCAGAATGGCATCATATCCTCTCCGCTTCAGTGGGATCACGACAAAGTCCAACAGGAACGGTTGTGTTCCAATCATCACTGGTTGTGCTGTCAGGACTCCCAATGGCTTGATTCCATGTTGATCGTCCGTTAGCAGCTGGAATGTAGGCGGCCATAATGTCGGCTGTCCCAACTTTTTCCAAGTGTCTTCAGGCAACACATTGACACCGGACCCTCCGTCCACAATTGTTTCCGTCAATACAGTCCCGAGAATTCCCATTTCGACGACTGTTGGATGGCGTCCGGATGAGAGGGCTAACAACATCGGATCTTCTACACTTGCGCCACTTTCCTTCTCCTTTTTGTGCACTGTACTTGCTCCACTTTCTTGCTTCGTTCCATGTTCTCCTGGTAGTTGAGCAACGGGAACAATGTTTGTGAGTGCCGATCGGAGCTGTGGCATAGTGAGCAACAGATCACTTATCCTAACAAGTATCTCGGCTTGCAAAATTTGCCGGACAATGTTCTGTTCTGCGCAGTTCCATACGGAAGTACTCGGCGTGTCCTTCAGGTGTGCCGTTTCTGCCTGTGTTGCTTTCTGGATCTCTACCCATGCTTCTTCCAGTCTCTTCTTTTCTTCCGCTGGGTCGGGGTACACTTTTGCTTGCTTCCGTGTGATGGCCAAAACCTCTTCTTCGTTCGTCCCGACAATGATCAAGTTTACTGCCGACTTTGGACACCTAGCATCTTCATGATCACCAGGTCCACACCATCTGCATAACAACTTTGGTGTGTTCGCTATTGTACACTCTCGGGCGAAATGACCCCACAGATTGCATGCGCGGCATTGAACTATCGGTCGACCATTCGCATCATACTGAATTCGACTCCTTCCGCTATTATTGTTGTTGTTGGTATTGTTGTTATTTTGACCGTGCCGGTTGTTTCTGTATCCACCCGATGTGGCACCTTTCGTACTGGTGTTCCCGTTCCCTCCGGACGGGGAGGCCTCCTGTGTCAGGAACACTTGCTGCAGTGTTCTTGTTTTCAAATTGAAAGGGCATTCCTTTACTGAGTGTCCCATAATCTGGCAAATCTCGCAAAATTGCTCTTTCGGGCAGGATCCCTTCGTATGGCCTTCTTTCTTACATTCCGTGCACCATAGATCATTGCCCTTAGGTTCCTTGTTCATGTTCTTGAATTCGTTCATCATCCGAATCATGTCTTTCTGAAGGGCACGAACCTTCTTGTTGCTTCCTTCGTCATCGCTGCTATCATTTCCAGAGGATGCATCGTCATCTGAATCGGATGAACTGGTCTTCTTCTTCTTCTTTGTCTTCTGGTCACTTTCGAGGTTCATTGCTCAGTTGTAAGCTTCATTGTATGTGGATGGCGGCACGATCTTCATCTTCTTCCGCAGCTTCGGGTGAAGGCCTTCAATGAACCATCTTTTCTGTAACCCGTCAGCGGGCTTATTCTCCATCTTACTGATTAAGTCCTTCAACCTCCTGGCAAAGACCCGTACAGTTTCATTCTTCTTTTGCTTGGTATTGAATATCTCTGTGACAATCTCATTGTCATCACGCAAAAGTTGAAATTCTGCGATGAACTCCTTAATGTTATCCCAACTATTTAATTTCTGTGGATCGGCATCAGTAAACCAATCAATGGCAACACCCCGTAGGGTTGCGGGAAATTTTCGGATCCATTCGTTTGTATCTGTTATGCCATGCGCCCTCCAGATCGTTTCACATGTTTTACAATGTCGAATGGGATAAGCTGCTTCATCACCATCAAATTTAGGCAATTTTTCCTTCGAACCTGCCATTATTACTGTATGTCGAGGGTTTTGTTGTGTACCTGCGCTATTTTGCACTCCCGCGCTGTTTTGAGCACCCGCGCTATTCTGAACACCCGCGCTGTTCTGGACACCCGCGCTGTTTTGTGCACCCGCACTGTTCTGGACACCCGCGCTGTTTTCTGCTTCCGCACTGTTTTCAACACCCGCGCAGTTTTCTGCTTCCGCGCTGTTTGGTGAAGAAGAGGGTTTGTCAACCGTAGCTATCCGTTCTGGAAGTATATCTCGGACGAAGAGGTCACTCCACACTCGTGCTCCTTCTGCACTCCGAGCCGTGCGAGTCGATCTGCTTCCGTCAGGATTCTCTTCCCGTGGCGTATGCAGGTTCAGAAACTCCTCCCTCGCTTCTTCCACCAAATCAAGTCGTTGTCGAGTCTCCTTCAACAATCCTTCCGCACTCTTGCTTCCGTCGGAAATCTTCTGAAACCTCCTTCGACGCTCTATCTGCTGAGCCAAAATTAAATTTGCCTGCGCAACGCGTATGTCATCTTTTTCCTTTAGCTTACTCTTGTCTTTGTTCAACTGATTCGGCATTTAATTCATCTCCGCCTGCCTGCGTGCCAGATCCATCGGGCAACGGCACCAAATGTTTACTGTATGGATTAATTAAGCAACGCACACAGGAAATAGACACGAGCACCGAACAACAATAGCAGAACTATTATTATTATTCGCATATATCAATAGTACATCATGGTTTTTCTCATATGATAATGATCATGATGATTACAATGCTTCCCGAAGGGGTTATAAATACTTTCCGACGAACCTTCCCGAAGGTATCCGTCGGCCAAGTACATCATACCCGTTACAAACTGTTTTACCCGTCGGCTACATAACAATACTTCTACCGAAGGGACCCGTCGGCCGATACACAATTTCCTTTCCGAAGGGACCCGTCAGCCGATACACAATTTCTATCGACGACAAACAAAACCACCATAAACTTGTAATCATAATGATCTTACCATCATATAGTCATAGTGCTCATACCATCATATAATTCAACATCAAAGATTCAAATCATTAAAAATAAATTGTAGCATCAAGCTCAAGTATCATTGTTTCACATTCATTGTTCAACTAATGGAATAAAAATCTATTAGTATTATAAGTTCTTCAATCTTTATCTTCTTCTCCTCCTTCATTTTTTTCTCTAGCACTAGTTGACTCAACAATAGAGCTAAGGCCAATGGGATCAGCAGTAGCAACAATGCTGTTGGCATCAAATTCTTCAAAAAATGACAATGAGAGGCCATCAAAAGCATTTCGAAACAACCTTTTAGGGTTGTGAATGCCAACAACTTAATAAATTTTGCAAAAAAAAATACTTATTTGCCGTCCACGGGGCCTAAAAAGCATGTGGTTCGAACTGGGTTCAATTTCTTTGGCCTGGTTCCTAGCAGGCAAAAAATGGAACCCTAGTCGAACCAAGTTCCAACCAAACCCAAACTTCAAACCGGTACAAACTTTTGCAAGTCCGAGGCAGTGGGGGAGGTACCCATGCAATCAAAGAGTGAGTTTTAATATTGATATTTAATTTAGTTAGCATGATTATTAATGTGATTATCACTATAGATAATTTGTTGTTTAATGTAAAGATATTTTGGTAATTGATTAGATTAGGGTCAAAGTGTGATGGTAGATTTTATTTTGAAAGTGGGAGTTCTTTTATCTTTTGGATTGTGCATTTCAGTTCGTTAGTTAAAAAGCATTTGATATGATTTCTTAGTATGAGATTTAGTTTGCATCCATAATCACTTGGCCTATTATCTTCATCCCTTGAGCAGATAGCCACTATATCTCTCATCAGCTTACGAGTCTCGGATTGACACTCTTAGGGTATTTCAGTCCAAATTACATCTCAAAACAATTCATTAAAATAGACCCCACCTTTACCCTACATCTAGCTTATCTAATGAAATTGAGAATTATAGTTCTTTGTGTCTATGTAGCAAGAGGAGGAATGTCCACGTAAAATTTTAGGACCTTCATTTTGGTTTTCTTTACCTTTAGTTGGGTCAATGCATAGTCATGTATATATTTCTGGCAGATTCTATAGGTACATCTTCTTGAGGCTCTCACATGGTTCTCATTGCAAATCTTTCTTTTGTACTATTCATGCACTAGCACTTGCACCCAAAACAGGTGTAATGGTTATGTCGATAGTAAGATATATACATTTGATAATATTTTCTACTCCTTGTTATCTCTTTCATTCTGGCAACGAATCATATAGTGCGATCCAAAGCATTGGTGATAAAAAGTTCCTCGCACTATCAAATCCAAAAACTTTGCAACATTCATATGGATTGTGGAACTATGATAGCTTTGAAGTTAAATTACATTCTAATCCTGATACAACCACCATTAACCATAATATTAATTCCAATTCTAATTCAACTGCAACACTAACCACAAGTTTCATCCTACTAAAGGAATCTCAAACTAAATCCTAACACTAACTTTAAACTTAACTGAGATCTCATAATAACACCCAACCTTAACCTAACCTTTATTTTAGAACAAAGATCTCATTTAATTCTTATTCCTAACCTTAAGTAACGTTCTTCCTATATAGGATTATTTGTAACTTCATCTATATACTAATACTAGTATCCTTAACTTCATCTAAATCTTAATGAATTTCTCATCTATGGTTGGTCTTCTAATCCAAGTCATAATATGACCTCCAAATATTCTACGTAAGTCTCTTTCAGTCCTTCATTAAATACTTGGCTTTTTTACAATATAAGAAAACAATTAAATTATAAAAGTAAATATAATGAAATGAACCTAAATGATATTTTATTTTACTAAACCTTATAAAGACTTTACTAGGACTTTTAAATTTGTCTATAATTCATTGTAATAAATTTTAGAAAGTTAATAAAACATACTCGAACTCATGAGAATCATGTAAAAACTAAGTTTTAAATTAAGATTTGAATCTATTATTATAAAATATTAAAAATTCAATAATCCATAAACTCTTTTATATTTAAGCAATTATGTAGTTATTTTAAATTAATTTATAGGTCATTATAGATTTTTAAAATATAGAATACTCAAAAGGAAAAAGAATACTAATTCAATGTAAAATATAAGTTTAATATAAAATACAGATTATAAAATGAAGTGTTAAATCTAAAAAGTTAAATGTAGACTTTTACATTCTATAAAAAAAATAGTTTTTTATATTTTTCATTTTACATTAAATATATTTAATATTTTATTTTCAATTCTATTATTTAAATTAGATTGGATATTTTACATTTTTTTATAGGTAATAGGCCAAAGGTTACATCATTTATTATTTATTATTATTTGTTGACATCAATTATTAGTATGTTTTAAGCTCGAGCAGATTTGAACCCAAGACCTCCCACATAAGAGGCTCACAATTTACCACTGTGTTGTAGGCTCTTGCCTAGATATTTTACATTTGAATTCTATATTTCAAATTGAATTTTATGTTTTAAACTCAAATAATGTAAAATAATCTGAGTGTGTTAAATTATTTTATAAAAATTAAAAAGCACAAACAATAGTCCATCATTCAAAAATTATATAGAGAGATTAAGGGCAAATTATAAATCAAATTAACTCATTTTTTACTTGTATTTCTAAGAATATATAGAGAGTTTAAGGGTGAATTATAAATCAAATTAGCTCAAACAAAACCTATATCTAGATTTAATAATAATATAATTTTAATCATTGCTAGTAAAGCGTTAGCTGCTGCCAAATGTCCATGCAATTTCCACTATGTGTGCGATCCAACTTCCTCTATTCATATTGCACATTTGTGACCATCTTTATGTGAAGGAATTATAGTAAAGGGAAAAAAATGTTCAAGTGAAAACAAAATGGAGTCTGCAATATTTGTTGAGGTACTGCTCTCAATATTTCTACCTCCACGTGGAGATTTTCTCAGATATGGCTGTGTTCACTTTTCTCATTTTTTGGGAATTCATTTTTCTCTTATAATCAACCTCTTTGTACGTGAACTTGTGTCGATAATTGCAATGGATTTACAAGTGGAGTTTAAGAATGATTTGTTGCTCACATGTATAGGCTTTATTTTGAGAACTATATGCACTCCCTATGTTCTTATTCAATGAAAAATTGGAACAAATAAGCTTTTTTGATCATGCTAACCAAGGGGAATGCCCATCTTGTTCATTGATTTTTGGATATTTTATTTTCCCTTGAGGTAATGAAATGGAAATGTAGATCTGACAAACTATTTGTAATTTAATCTAAAAAGCTTCTAATTGATCATGAATATGAAATGTATTTGTTTTTATCTTTATATTTATACTACAAGGATGTTGGTTTAGATGGTGTCATTTATTAGTAGTGGACATCCAATAGAATTGGAATTGTAATTGAGATGTAATAACCATGTTTGGTTATAGCTTAAACAAAACATCAATTTCTTTCATTAAGCAACAATCTAGTATTTTGTCAAACACTTGGCAAGCATTCTCCAATACTAGCATATGATTTAAATTGCTATAGGCTGAACTAATCCACAACTACAAATTCCCAAGTAGCAATCTTGTTAATCTAGTTCCAACTCATTTGCAAAAGTTCTACTAGCTGAATTATGATACTAATTTAGTAATGAACAAAGAACAATTTCCCCATTCAGTGTCTTTGCACAGAAATAAACTGCAAATTCATTTATTTATATCAATTGAAAACATAGATACTATTATAGAGCATCCAATTAAATTCTAAATCAAAATATGACCTCCAGTGTCTGCTACATGAGCCTCACATAGGATAGTGGAGTTTCAAAAATCAAATTGCAAACATCTAGATGTTGAACGCAGCCCCACTTCAGCACAACATGGGCTCCCAACTTGCAACGCAAGTCACAAAAGTCAATGCAAGTTCTCCCAATACAATTGCAGCATGTCTGAAGATAAACATAGGCCCTAATTGGTGTTTGCTGACCTGTCAAAAGTGATCGCAGGCATGAAAAATAACACCAGTTGCTGCTATAAGAGAGTATGGCAGCCTTCAAGAATGCGCAGTAAGCTCTAGCCAGCATACACAGGTCAGTAATATATAAACGTTGTTCTAGATTTCTCAGAAATGATCCCAAAATTCTTAGCTAACAAACGCTTCTCCTAGCTGCAGATGAACACAATAAAGAGATGTCACAATCTCAAATCCAAACCATTATACATCAGCAACGGATGGACACTCACAACTCAAAAACCCTCACAAGAGATAATCAAAAGATAAATCACACCAACAAATTCTCCTTAGACACAGTTGAATAGTAAGAGAATTGACAAATTGTATACTTCAGCAGAATTTGCAAGAGTAATTCTCAGAATAACACTTATACTTCAGCAAGGGCACACAAAATCAGAATTCAAAAAAACCACAAAGGCAACAAAAGCAAATAAATATTCACGCATGCTTTTCTCAACAAATGGGCTTGTATTTATAACCTCCAAAGTCCCTTTTGTTCCGAAAATGTAACTTCACTCAGGAAGCTTCACCACACAACATTAATTAGAAGCTTCCATTGGATTCTCTCACTTGACTTGGCGTAACTAATTAATAAATGACACTTTCCATTAATAACTCAACCTTCAACTTAAGTGAAATTATAAAGTTAAATTATAACTTTATAATAAGTCATTTAATTATTTAATAATAATTTGGCCACTAAAAATATAATAACTCCCAAAATACTCATCATTTAAATATGTCGTCTAAAATAGGAGTCATACCTATTATTTGTCCATGTGATCAAATGCACTTTCCAAAAATAGAAAGAATCCATCTCAATCAACACCAACTTACCACAAATAGGAAGTACACAAAACTAAGCTCAAATGAAGTCCAATCTGAGCCAAATGAAGACCAACCTGTAGCTTACTAAATTGTGGAGAAGATAAGACCCTTTCAAGCGAAGACACTACCTCAAAAAACCCTCTAGCCACAATAATTAGCCTATGAGGATCACAACAATAGGCTAATCCCTGAAACTTTGATACTGACAAAAATGGGGACATTACATGATACTATAATATAACGATGATTTGAGCTTGTTTACCTATTTATTGCCTTCTTGTAATGTGTTTTATATTTCTCTATATATAAATTTCATCATGTTTTTCTAAAGCAATTGATTGAATTACTAAAGTGAAGCTAAGCCATTTTAACAACTTGAAAAATAGGGTGATGGCATATGTTTTCACATTTCAATTCAGAATGTCATTCGAACCCATGCATTGTGGCCAATTTAAGAAGTGTTAGTTTATTGACTTGTACCTTGTTGAAAGGTTAGAAATCCATTTCAAAGATGTGGGTGTGCAGGACTCAGGGATCTTCAGTTTGTTCTAGTGTCTATAAGAATGTTCTCTTGAAAAGTAGCAACAAAGGGTACGAAAAAAGATGATTACTTGAAACAAGCGAATTTGATCACTCTGTTGTTAATTAAAAGTTGTAATTGATAATGCCCAACGTAGATCTGAAAATTTATTTCATTTGACTTTAGTATGGAGAAAATATTTATAGGGTATTCTAAAGATGACAAAGAGCTTAAACTGCCTAAAAGTTGTGCTCAATATGTCTAATGTACTACGTAATACTGAAGGGGTTATTCAGATGGGCCTTGTATAGAAAAGGATAATGGAGAACATGTTTCAATATTTATCACCTAAATGTATTTCTAAATTGACTAGTACAAGGGTAGAAATTCATAGCCTATAGTGGGCAAGAATTGAATGAAGCGATTCGCAAGGTCAAGGACTTAATGTCTAAGTTTCAGTTAGACCCAATTGAAGAGGATTAGGATGCACGTTTCCAATTCTAAGAAACCCCTCTTTTGTAAATATTTCCAAGTGATGTCAATGATAATAAAACACACCCATATTGTTTTTGTCTCCTCTGGATAGATTTCTTTGGTGTTCAATGTTTATTAGGGCTTCCTTCAAAGGATTTCAAATTCTAAATCAATTGGTCTTTAAATGTTTATAATGGAAATTCCCTTACTCCAACAGCCACTTCCTCCTCCCTGAGAAATCTACAGCACACCTCTGCCTAACCAGCACCTTTCTTTAAAAGTTTTTGGATCTACCAACAATTGTCTTTTTAAGTCATAATTCCTTTGTTAACCTTGTATATCTTGTACCTCCTAGTACCATAAAAGTGTTCTCTTCCCCATCAAATGTTCTCACATATATCATCTGCAAGAACAATTCACCCCTGTTAAAAGCTCATTCGTGGCAACTATTGTTCCAAACATTCTACCTGAGATTGTCTGCTCAAATTTTTGTGCTTGTGCTTGAGGAGACGTGTCAGAAAAGTGCCAATGAAGCGGTGGTCGCACATAATGTCTATCAAACAATTTGGAGCGATAGGCAATGGAAGAACCCTCAATACCCGAGCATTTCGAGCTACACGAGATCAACAAATAGGCCGCCATGGGCTGCGACTTAAAATCCCACCTCTTGGTCACAGGTTCAAACTCCTACAATGGAATAGACACACTAAAATCCTTTGAAACAACAATCAACACAACTGCCATGAAAACCAATTGCAATGGTTCACTGAGTGGCTTCTACAAGTGCAACAAGTGCATACAGTCCATGGCCCTTGTGTAGTATGTAAAAAAGTAATGTTGTAATTAGAACTAATTAAGCCTTGTTGGGTTGGGGTAGTTAGGAAGCGAGGGGATGCATCTGTTGGTTTTCCCAACCATCCAACCATTATATAATAAAATTGGAATATGGATGATGTACTCATGTTTTTTGGTAATCAATAAAGTGATAACATTTCCTCGTCACTTTGGTATTATGGTACTAGTAATGAATGTTATCTTGGTGTAACTGATATACATTTTGTGTTGTGAACCATTCTACATTTTGGCATCATTAATTAATAAGTCCAAACCTAGAGGTCGTCAACTGGGGAGGATGGAGTAATGGGAAGACCCTTCCTACAATGTATATAAGTAACAAATAGTGACAGAGAAGAGTAGGAAATAACAAGAGAAGATTAGGCGACATGAGATCTAGGGAAGTTTCAATCAACCAATACGTGCAAAGGGAAGCACAAGAGAGAGCGGTTCCAAATAGCACGGTATGTGATGAGCTTTCAGTACCACCAGTGGTGTATGACCCTTTTGACAAATTCCTCGACCATTGGCAAGAAATTGGGTACGCATGGAGGAAGAAAGAGATGAAACAAAAAGAAAGCAGAGAAGACAACAAGTGCTCCAACAATTCATCGAAAGAAGTACACAAGAATTGAGGGGCGTAGCAATCTAAGGAAGATAACCAAACACTAAAACAATTCATGCCCCTACTTCCAAATAAATATCCCAGGCGAGGGCTAGAAGAAGAAACTGAAGGGGAAGCTACACTACGAATTTTGCGTCTCCACCAACAAGAGGAAAGATGTCGCCACTAAAGGGGATTGGTGAGCCAACCTCAAAGTGCAAAATAGAGGAAAGGCTGATTGAAAACACAATAGAAGGTATAGCCAACTTGGCTATTTTGGAAACACCAACAAGGAAGGGTGTAAGAATCCTAAAACCCCCACACACAGAGCATTGGTAAGAACAAAGCTCCAACCAAATAGAAGAATCACAAGGGGAAGGAGATATTACTGGGCCAAGAACCCAAGAATATAGCCCGGCAGGAGGGAGTAATATGTAATCAAATACCCTGACTGGAACAAAGAATTCCACATCCATATGGATGCGTCTAATTATGCAATAGGCGCCACCTTGGCACAAACTGGGAAGGAAGGATTGGACCATCCAGTATACTTTGCAAGTAGGTTGCTATCAAAGGCAAAGCAAAATTATAGCACCACCGAAAGGGAAACTTTGGGTATAGTCTATGCAATGCAAAAAATTAGACATTACTTATTAGCTACTCCTTTAACATTTTTGTTGATCATCAAGCACTTGTGTACAGTGAACAAGCCTATGATTCAAGGAAGAGTGAGTAGGTGGCTAATCCTTCTGCAAGAATTTATTTTCAAAATCATAGTTCTGTTAGGGAAAAGTCGTAATAGCAAACCAGCTGTCAACAATCAAGTCAGGGGAAGCCTCTAGAAGTCGAGTGAACGAGGACTTCCCTGATGCCCATTTATTTCAAATTGTCGTACTACCTCAGTGGTACGAAGGGATCAAGCAGTACCTGTCAACTGCTACCTTTTCAAGGGAAATGCCAGCGGCGAAGACGAGAAAAATTGCACTCAAGAGAAGGGCGTTCTAGTTGATTGCGACTGTTGTATAGGATGGGGCCAAACAAGGTATTAAGGAGTTGCGTCATGGAGGAAGAAATTTTTTAGTTTTGAGAGAATCCTATGAAGGGTTGGCAAGAGGCTATATGGGACATGATGCTGTAGCTCGAAAAGTATTATTGGTTAGACTATGGTGGCCCACACTATATGCAGATGCTTCTGAATGGGTCTTGAGTTGTAATACGTGCCAAAGGAGAGACAAACCCCTAAAAAGAGATTTCATGTTGTTCCTGTCACAGCCACAAGAATTATGTAAACAGCGGGGGCTGGACTTTGTAGGGCCTTTGCCTACTAGCAATAACCATGGATGCTAATCCATAGTGGTGGTAATGGAATATCCTACAAAGTTGGGAAAAAGTACGAGCACTCCTAGACACCATAGCTCTCAATAAAACTAAATTTCTCTATGAGCAAATAGTAACAAGATTCAGTATACTACTGCAATTAACAAGTGACAGAGAGGTGCACTTTCTTAATCAGGTAATCAGAACAATGACAAGTGAGTACAAAATTTTCCATTCTTTTTCCAATCCGTACTATCCAAGGGCAAATGGTCAAGCAGAACCTACAAATAAAATATTTGGTGACAATTTTGTACAAGACAAAAGGAGATTGGGAGGAAAGACTTCTAGTAGTCGTATGGGCATACAGGACTACCTAGAAGGCCACCACTAGGAAAACCCCCTTTCACTAGATGCACAGACGATAAGTAGTAATGCCAATGAAATATGCAATACATAGCCTAAGAATAGTAGTTGAACACAGGTTGGAGGATGTGGAGAGTTTAAGGGAAAGACTCAATACACTGATAAAATGGGATGAAAAAAGGACACTAGCTCAATGGATGATTGAAGTAGCACAAAGGAGGAGAAAATTTTGGCATGATAACCATCTAAAAAAGATGAATTTTGTACCTAGACAATTAATACTTAAGTACAATGGGAAAAATAAAATAAAGCCAGCCAAGTTTAGAGTAAGATGGCTTGGGCCATATGCGGTCCTAAAAATAAAAGATAATGGGGTACTAAGGTTGTCTACCTTAGACAATAAGCCCCTAAAAGACCTCATTCATGGATCAAAATTGAAGATTTATAAATAAAGAAGGGAGTCAAGTTCTATTTACCCTATAGACATAAAAGAAAAATGATAGGAAAAAGAAATTACCGAAAAATATAAAAAAGTAATGGAGGGGAGGACCAAGGACGGAATGAGAAAATTAAACAACAAATGCAACCCAAAAGTCACCTTATGTGTGAAAGAGAGAAAACGCCCAAGACGTATCATGTGTGGTTGGAGTTCGGGAGAAGAATGGTGTACAAAGCATAGATTCCAAGAGGGATGGCATACGAGTCCAAGATGATGGTGGGAGAGTAGTTTGGAGGCAGCCTGGCATACGGAAGGGAAGCGTATGAGTTGGAGATATTAGGAGAGGGGACAGAACAAGAAGTGTATGAAGCCAACCTAGCGTATGAGTTGGAGACAGTAAGAGAGGAGACGGGATAAGGAGCATACGAGACCAAAGCATACGAGAAAACAAAGATACAAGGGCTACCGTACGAGTGCTGCCAAGGGCCATACAAGTTGGTTTCGGCATACAAGTATGAAGAAGTTGAAGAACCGTACAGAGGAAAGGAGGGTTTTTCATACAAATTCAAGCAATTGTACACGCACAAAGTGTTAAAGTTTTGAGCCCAAAAATAAAACAATGAACACCAAAATTACCCTGGGAAAACCCTTCTAAAATGAAGGTTAAAAAACCCAGCCACACAACAAAAATATCATTTTATTGATCATAAAAGTTCAAGAGTACAAAGCCTATCGCTCAATGCAATATATCTAACTTAAGGAGAGACTCTTCACATTCCAACCGAAGGTCACTCCAATTTCCCAAAATGTGACTCTTTATTACTATTAGAATTACAACTCTTTGAATTTCCATGCCTCAGTGCATGTCAAATGACACATGTCATTACATTAATATTACAATTTAAACATAACTATCCTTTTCAATTGAAGGTGACAATAATGGTAATAACGTCAATTTTTCCAAAGATAAAGATCTCTATCGTAGCTACCATCTTCAACACAAAGGACAGTACACATACAAAGACAAATCAGCACTAGTGTACAGAGTAGTACCGTACTCGACACCAAGAAATTTCCACCATACAGCATACGAAAAACTAGAAGGAGTGCAAGGAAGGGGCAAGGTGAGATACAAGTGGTTGCAAAAATGAAACGAATTGGACGTGTTAAGAGATAAAGGAAGAAGTGCAGATAAGGCATCCCCAAACAATCACGAGATGGTAAAGATAAATGTTGGAAATCCGAGAAGAGGAATGATTATTGATTCAAAGAAAAAGCTAGTCCTACAGGCTAGGAAGGTGACAAAGATGTCCAGTAACAAAGGCAAAACTGAAGAAAAGACCATAGTTGCTAAACTTTCGAAAGTGCAGCGGGAAGTGAATGTCACAACTAGTGGAAAAATGCAAAAGACAACCATCCACTGAAAGAAGCGCTAGGCAAAGCCCAGGTAGACAAAATCATTTTTATCCCCAGTTTTAATTTGAAGGAGTTTGAATCTATACTAAGGAGCATGGTGACTAATTATGATAAGAAAGCTCATAAATTTGTAATTCGATATTCGCATCAAACTCTAACAATCCCCTACTTGGCTAAGGAAATCAATAAGGTGTTCGGTATTCCTAATCGAGGATAGGAACTAACAAAAACCCTAATGACAATGGAGGAAAAAAAGAAGTGGCTAGGGTTAATGTGTAGAAATGACCTGACAAAACTGAAATGGGAGAGCATTTTCAACAAGAAGAATAGTTAGGGCCTAAAGAAAATTTTCATAGCTAATTAAGAATGGCGCTGCATTGTAGACTTGGTTAAAAGAAAACTTACAGTTGGAAGTCGCACATCAGATATTGCTCTATGGATGTTACCTATGATTGATGGATTGAAGAGGGGACAAGTGTATAACTGGGTGCAGTTTCTCTCAGAGAGGCGGTCTACATGCCACACCGTGCAGTCTACAAGAATTCATGGAGTTGAAGCATAAGGCAGTCTACATGCCACACCATACCATAGCCTTATTTTTGAAAACAATTTGTACTCAGGTGGCCACTGAGTGTAGAGGGCCACTAGTTCCAACGAACAAAGTGGAACCCTACCTAGCGATGGCATATTGGGTTCACATGGACACCTTCGTAGCAAGGTCAGGTGGAGGAGAACCACGAAAAAAGAAATCAAGACAGATAGGCGCACAGGTAAAACAAGTAGCATGGTTCAAGTTAGGAGGAGATTGGAGAGGACAATTCAGAGGATGAGACTAGTACAGACACATCTTTAGATTCCTAGGAGAAAGAAATCCATCTAAGCCACTTGAAGAGCATGCCTGGAGATATCACTTTTCTACCAATAGTCAAGGGACCATTGCCAAGTGAGGTACTTGAGTACATCCAAATTTACCAAGCTGATATTTGGAGTGCTAAAGTTGAGAGTACACAAGAGGCTCATACAAGTAAGCAGCAGGGCAAGGGACGTACCACCACTAGTATGGAGGAAGGCATACATACCCCTAGTATGAAGGCATCCGTAATACGCTTAGTACAAAGGAAGGATGCACCACCACTAGTACAAAGGAAGGCATCCATACAGATGTATGTACCATGGAGGACAGTCATACAAAGGAGGAGACCCATAGTACAGAGGAAGAAGGCAATTGAGAGCAAAAGGTTCCTCAATGGGGTGCAACATGACTTTCCTTGCTAGGAGTGGCCAACTTGGTTCCTACTGATCAACGGACTCATACTAAGGTGATAAATCTCAGGTATCAAAAAAAATGTAGGCACAAGGTATAGAAGTAGCACACCCTATTGCCTTAGTGGTACAGCCCGCAAGAAAAATAGCTGCAGAACATGAGAAGCACAGGGAAGAACCCAGAACTGAACATCAAGACACACTAGGGGACGATACACCGATGGAGGGCACAGTACTAGAAGAGGCAAATAGACTTCTTGAAGAAGTTGGAGAAGAGGCAGATAGACTTCTTGAAGTTGGGATGGTACCTCCACCCTCTCCACCCCCTTGGAGGTAGAAGGGGAGAACAAAACAAAAATGCAAAATGAGAAAGTTGAACCTTCCAAAACAATCTCATTGAAAGACAAAGCAGAAAGATTTCTCCAAAAGTTACAAGTTATGGAACATACTACTAAGGAGATTATAAAACAAGCTAAGAGTCAGAACCTTGAGGCCATGCTTAGAGAAGTTGTATCCTTGGTAGCATCCATGAAGAGGGACTGCCATACAGATTGGGGGTTACTGCAGCAAGGTGGGTACAAGCAGGAGAAAATAGTTGTAGAGTGGACTACCTGATACACCATACCTCTAGCCAAGGAACAACCACCTCTCATACGCACACTTGCAAAAATAGAAGTAGCATTTTAGAGGGCATACTTGGAACTTTAGCAGGAAAAGGAATTGGCAGGATTATCAGCAAGGGAATGGGGGGTAGAAAAAGATGCTCTGGAAGAAAAGTGGAAGGTAGAAAGAGCTGTCCTAGAAGAAAAATGAAGGATAGAGAAAGCTGCCCTGGAAGAGAAATTCACTACAGCAGAGGCGAAAAAGATGGATGCATTGTGTGTATAGCAGGGAGTTCGTGCCAAACATAAGGCAGCTGAATGAGATCTTCTACGCCTCCATGGAGACCCGAGTCTAGGGACGTCTTCACAACCTTCTTGAAGTTTGATTTTCTTTTTCTTTTGTTGGGTAGTCGTTTGGAAGACGACTTCTTTTCTAGGGGGATAAATGTAGTACATAACAAAGTAATGTTGTAATTAGAACTGGTTAAGCCTTGTTGAGTAGAGGTAGTTAGGAAGTGAGGGGATGCAACTATTGGTTTTCCCAACCAACCAACCATTATATAAGAACTTTTGAATATGGATGATGTACTCATGTTTTTTGGTAATCAATAAAGTAATAACATCTCCTCGCCACTTTGGTATTTTGGTACTAGTAATGAATGTTATGTTGGTGTAATTGAATCCATGCTATACTGCTGTGTACATTCTGTGTTGTGAACCTTTCTACACCTTGTGCTGAACCAGCTCAACAAGCAAAACCCAGTGGCCGAAAAAATCCAATTTTTTCATCCTTTTTGGTCACCATTTTTTCTTTTGTCCGCATCAGACATTAAATTCCAGTGGGCAATCCTCACTGTTCACATAAATAGCCTATTGGCTAAATACTTATTAATATAAAAATTAGGCTTCTAGCCTTTTGCAAAAAAAAAATTAAAATGAAAGGTCGATGCAGAAAAAATAAACAATTAGTTGAAGACAAATGAAGTGGAACTAGGAAATCAATGGATTTAGAGAGGTTACAAGTAAGGTCACTAAGTAACAAATGTAAAAAATTGAAAAAATAAACTAAACTAGAATTCTAAAAAATTCTTATCAGAAATGTCAACTTGTCAGGCATAATATGATAAAAATAATTTTTCCAACAATTCATTCAATCCTAACATATTTTAGCATGTTGCTGAAATAATTGTTGAACAGTCATATAGCAAAGATAACTAATCACTACAGTTAATTCAACTCTCTGAATTTGTTGTTAGATAATGTTTCCTGTTTGCAGTTAGCCGTTGTATTGATGTCATCGACACATGACATCCTATATAAAGCTATTAAAAAGTACCCTTATCATTTCTGTAAATACCTTGCACCGTCCTTCTGCTATTTTCATGAGCATGTTGCGGCGCTTTCTGGTGCTATTTGTTGCATCAAGAATGCCCACCTATGAACAACAAATATTTGAAATCACAGATATAAAGATCATTCATAATGACTTTTTACAATATTGTAACATAGGTACCTGACCACCTTCTTGCATCCAAGCAATCATATCTTCCATTGCTAATGCTGCCACCTGATATATAATGCTAGGAATAGTAAGTTCAGCCACAAGAATCTTCTCTAGTCACTAGTCGGAAATATAAATTGTGTTTTGAAGGGTTGACATTGCAAAATCAGCCATTCTCATGACATCTATTTCAAAATGGATTGGTAGCTCCCTTAAATTCTCATAATGAACAACATGCAATTTAAGACAATATATAGTAACACAACAGAAAGAAGGCTTAGTTTCCACTACAGTGCCACAAAATGAAAATAAGAAAACATATTAAGTACCTCATTTCGTGCATCTACACCTTCTTGGTTGTCAGGTCGAAAAAATTCTGCAGACTAAAGTTTCCAAATCCAACTAGTGAGGATGCCAACACAGAGTTTCAAAAGAATGAAAGAAGAGATTGAAATTAATTTATTTCTATAGAGGATTACCATCTACCTGTAGCTTCCGGGTCAAACTCAGATAATTAACAATGAAATGGAGCATATAACATTAATAAAGAAGATTTTCAAATAAATATTTTACATAAAGGAGTTATTGTCTGTTGTCAGGTTCCATGTCAAATTTAAATAATGAAAAAGGAAAGGATTATATAGCACATGACATTGTATTCCTTGAAATGTGTGTCTGACCTATTTAAGTTTCATATACTGATTTTAACAGATCAGAGAATGAAGTACTAAGAACTATTTGAAATCTCTAGCTTCTAAGCTTCTTTTACTAGAAAACTCCAGGTTCATTAATGTAATTACAAACCTTGCATGCGATTTTCATACAATAGGATGTGAAAAGTATTTGCAAATTTCTCATGATGTTCAAGCATCATCTAAATGAGCCGGGTTGCTATCAATTTTCACTTCTACATTCTGGGGCGGCAAAGTTAAAGAATAATTTTCTTTGTACAGGGAAACGTATAACATGGTAAGCCAATGAACTTTCCATATGAAATCTGAAAAGAAAAATCAAAATTAATGAAAAAAATTCCATACGAAAACTTATTCAAATTAAAGAGTTATGATTTTCTCTTATATTTATTTTATCCCAATCTATAAGGTAGAGGATTTTTGTTGATAGTAGCATTGTTGTACATTGATTTAAGCTTCATCAATGTTTGTGAAACAGTTAATCAAATATGGTCAATGCTTGTTTTAAACCAAGTACGGAAACAGCATAAAGAGAGATTAGAATGATTATAAGGTGCACAAGTATTTACCAAAACAAATTGTTTGATGGGAATGGACAAATTACCTGATTTAATCCAACTTTAAGGCGACGATACTGTCCAAAAACATTACAGAAACATATAAGAAGTATCATTCCAATATGAAATACTGGAAGTAATTAAATTTTCCCAAAAAAACCAATGAATTGCATCAGAATGAAACAATCAACTTGTATTAAATTAATATACATGTACGATGTACCTTTCCAACATTGAAGTGCTTTGTATCATGGCCTAGCCATCGAAGGTATCTGGTAAGCTTTGCTGCAGTGAACGTCTTTCCTCGTGCAGGTAGGCCAACCTAGAGAAATAAACATGTGTGCCAAAAATAATGTTTACAAAGTACATAGATATGGAGAGTGAAATCCTTACACAAACTTAGAATATCTTTATAGAGATAGCAAGATCTCAAAGTAATATTTTAAGTTCAGAGGTACGCAGTCACTTTACCATGTGCAAGAATATTTACTATCTTAAAAAATATTTTGGTGCCCCTAATAAATCCAGTCTCTGCAAATTATCTGATCAAAATCTTTAAAAACTCTCTCAATTTTCTTCCAGAGGAAATTATTGTTGTGGTTAATAAAGAAGCCTTATACTTTCAACCTCAGATCACAGCATTCTGCTAAGAATTTCCCACTCAATCAAATAATTGTGCCTACTACTCTGAGTTGATATTTCAGAGTTCCCATTTTGTAGCATGGCTCTGTAATTGTATCTAATGTTAAGAAGCGGAAAGATTGTATTCATATTTCATGCAATCATATACATCACAAAATTTGCTCAATTAACAAAGGGGAATCAAACAATCTGCAACTTTCAAAAAGAAAAAGAAAAAAATATTGAGCGGAATCATATGAATTGCTTTCATGAGTATTTTAGTTATGAAACAAATATTAATATAATCCAGGGCCAAAAATTTTGTAATAGCATCAATAAGACAGTAAAATCAAAATTATGTAGCAAGTAGATTCAAATCCTCCTGTGAAATTCTTTGGCAAGAGAGAACAACATTTTTCTTATCCCAGAAAATTTTTTTTTACAGTTGAGAATAAAATAATACCAAGACAATAGCCAATTGGCCATCCTCCTTTGGTCCATGCATGTGATCTGCAACGGCTGCTGCTGCAACAGCTCCCGATGCTGCTGGAAAGGATTTCTAAATATTAAAGACAAAGAAAGCATTAGGTTAATATGGTTAAATCTCAAAAGGGAACATAATTTTATGCAATTAAATCTCCTATGAGCATATACTGGGGAAATTTCTGTCTATAGACTTGAAATCATGAATTTTATGGAATCTACAAAAGAAAATCTGCAAAACATAATACATTTAGAGTTTCAATAAAACATAATACATTTAGAATTTGGATATTACATGGCCAATATCTAAATACAATGTTCAGAAACCAACCTTAAGACTACTTCCACAACGGTTAAGCCTTGGGAAGCTACTCACCCCTCTATCCACATAAAATCCTCGAGGAGTCTCCTGCTTGTGAAGGCTTGAATGGGTACCGACAGATTTGGACTCCACACCTGAAACTGCCTGTGTCTCCTCAAAATCTGGTGGTAGAACCTCTGATCCCTGTAACAAGTTAAAGCATTTAATACAAGCACAGTTATTTTTACTCTTACCCTAAAATTCCTATATAGATTTTGGAAAGCTATAAATGTACATGCACAGAATACTTGTTTCATAAATTTTATTGTTTTTGATGAAACAAAACTTCCACGGAGAAGGCAAAATATGATAAAATACTGTTTCATGGACACTTTGAAACATAGTTGAGATATATTAAAGATAATTATTGTAACATTTTATTTTCTTTTCAGACATAACAAATGACAACATGTGACAATGTTTTTAGCAGGTAAACATATATTTAATCTAGGATGATTTTCTTACTACCAGAAAACTTAATAGATCCTAAGCAGCAATGCATAACTATAGTGTTTATGTTATTATCACGCTTAGAAGTTTCGGAGCTGTTGTTAATATGATCTGTCCCTCTTAGAGTAACCCCATGTCTTACCATCTTACATTATTTTCTAGTGCTTCTTAGATTGAGATCTATGCGGTGCTGCAACCCTACAAAACTTGTCATATTGAAGTTTTGTTTGTGGATATTGCTGAATCCATCTCAATGTTGCATATAAAAGCTCAGTATCATGATGTCTGTTGGGTGGATATTTTGCAACCGACAGGTTTGGGTAAAAATTCAGTTGCAAAATAGGATGACCAACCATAGCGTGTGAGACAGAGTCTCTCCTACCTTAAAGGGAAGGCTCCCCCTTCTCACTATTCCTTGGATCAACTCAAGGTAAGCAAGAAATTGAGAGATTTATAAACTGGGTGTTACTATTATCCTTTCTTCTTAACTTTCAAGAAATGATCCACTTATTCATAAGGCAAATAATAGGCAAGTTGAATCTCTAATTACACTTCTATCACGAGCTGGAAACAGTGATACCAATAAATTTTAACTAACTCAAAGGCTAGCCAAAATGTACCAATTTGGCTCTAAGTCCTGTTGTACTTCTATGTGGTAAAATGTTTACAATTAGGGCACAAAGACTCCTAAAAGCAACAACAATCTAACTATTTTGCGAATCAAGATGAAAATACAAGCTACAGACAAAGCTTCTAGCTATGGATTTTCACAATCGTTCCTGGTCAAAGCTCGGGATTCAATTGTTTCTTAACTCTTTTCTATGCTCTTTTATTGAACACACAATAATAACATAAATCAAGACAATAGGCACAAATTATAGTCAAAGCTTCTAATTTGTTCTATCACAATTGCTTCCAGTCAAAGCTTCAAATCCAATAGCTTCTTTTATTCACTTTTCTCCCAAATTCATACTACACAATCAAAGTTATGCTTGTACAAATGTGGCAGAGCTTTTTTGCATACAACAAAAGATAATTTTTACAATGAGGGGGCACTCCTTTATATAGGCAAAGAAGTTGAGAAAAAGGGGGAGGAAAAAGTGGGAGCAACTCAACCAACTTTGACCAAGTCTAACTACAAGAGAAAATATAGGTTTACATGCAATTGCACGTGCAACTCACATTACATCTTTTACATACACATGTAACTCGCATTACATGCAATTACACTTTTTCATGTAATGCATCTTCTCCAACTACAAACATGAAAGAAGAAGAAAGAAGACGGAAGAGAAAAGAACAATTTTGAAAGGCCTTGTACTTGACGATGCAATCCTAGATGATAACAAGATTGGGAGTTCCTGTACCTTGTACTGCTACATTCACGTTGATAACCATAGTGTTGCGTCTTTTGACAACCTCTAGCTCTCTTTGATGAATTGTCCATTATCATGTGGAAACTTGATGTGATCCATCTTTTCTGGCTCAAGTTGTCGTGAATTCTCTTTTGTAGATCAGCACAAACTGGAGTCTTTGACACTCTGAAAACCTTCTTGACGATGTTCGGATGTACACTCGAAACAACCTTCCATCAGCACCTTTAACTCCTTTTTATTTTTCTTTTTTTTCTGAAGTAAAGTGTTTGGCGCATGGGAATGCGTGTAAATGGAGATTGCCGATTTTCAAAAAGTGACTTGGGCTTTCAAGATGTCACTGCACGAAAAATAGATTATATGTAAATGTAACATGTAACGGAAGGTGGAGGATGAAATGAGATGCAAGTGTGAGTGAAAGATACACTTTAAATGCATATGCAGATGAAGGCTAAGATGAAAAGCATGGAAAGATACAGAAACATGTATTTGCTCATGGAAGTGCGAATGCGTATATGAAGAGGAGAAAATGACATCTTTTTGACTTTTCAAAAAGTGACTTTTAGTCAAAATTGAACTTTTTAGATGCAATTACACGTAAGACATTTCATGTAATCGTGTCGTGCGAATGGAAATGAAAGATGAGATGGATGAAAACGGAAGTGGAAAATGGGATTACATGCATGTGTGAATGGCGAATGAGGTGAAAAACATGTAATCACGTTTGTCGGATGAGCTGTGAGGTGTAATGACATGGAAACGGAATGTGAAATGAAATGCTAATGCTTTCGCATGTAGTGAAGGAAAAACAAGTTTTTGGGAAAAAATTTGCAACTTCTCCAAAATGGAGAAAAAACGACAACAAGCACACAAAACCAAAATAAAAGAAAAACATATTTATCAAAACAGCTCAAAATATGCCAAGATGCAATGCACTCCAAAGATGAAATTCGAATTTGGAACTTGGGGAAGAACCAAAAACATCAAAATGAAGGAGAAATTCATATTTAAAGGAAAAATGCACATTCTAAGACAAAGATTCTTACAAATGGCATCCTTTCAACAATTTCATGCATAAAATTGGCAAGGATAAACATGTATTAAAATGCAAGAAAGAAGAGGTCCACTTACATGAAGAATATGTGCCAAAAATGAAGGAGAAAGAGCTAAAATAGCAAGTTTTATAGTCTTAAGACCAATTCTCCCTTAAATCCGGATTTTCAAACAACCTTTTGACTTTTTCCGCACTTGCATGTAATGGACATTCAATGGTTGGATTTGACATGAAAGTGTCAAATAAATGGTCTCCAAAAACAATATCATGCACTTAAAACTCAAAAACAATCCCTTTTGATCAAATGTATGAGCTGAAAATGCAATTTTTTGAGTTTTTTGAACAAAAATATGACTTTTTTATTCAAAAATCTGGGCCGTTTTTGCAAAAACGTGACTAAAAAATGCATGTTTTAAAGTCATTTTTGAATTGTGAATGCAAAAACGACTTCCCCAAATGCATATACATGGATCAAAATGCAAAAAAGTGACTTCAAAACGCATAAAAGTGGATTAAAACCCCAATTTTCCGGGCATTTTAAGCAAAAACGTGTTTCTCCAAGCAAAAAAATGTGATCTTTCAAACAAAACGATTTGATGTTTAAACACAAAAATGGTGATCACTATGTGATGTAATCAGCAAATAGGGCCAAAACGATTTGATTCCATACAAAAATGTTGTTTACCGTACAGGTAAAGAAATCAACGCATACAAACAATAGAAAATGAACAGCAGAATTATATTCGCAATAGTAGATGGATGATTATTTACAATGATCCCAAACGGGATATAAATACTACCGCCGAACCTTCCCGAAGGAGTTCGTCGGCCACAATTATTCTATCTGCTACAAATTATTTACCGCTGAACCGTCGGCTACAGAATACAAAACACCACCGGACCGTCGGCTACAGAATACCGAAACACCGCCGGACCATCGGCTACAGAATACAGAACACCGCCGGACCATCGGCTACAGAATACAGAAACACCGCCGGACCGTCGGCTACAGAATACAAAACACCGCCCGGACCGTCGGCTACAGAATACCGAAACACCGTCGGACCATCAGCTACAGAATACAAAACACCGCCGGACCGTCGGCTACAGAATACAGAAACACCGTCGGATCGTCGGCTACAGAATACAGAAACACCACCGGACCATCGGCTACAAAATACAAAACACTGCCTGGACCGTCGGCTACAAAATACCGAAACACCACCGAAACCATCCAGTCCGGCTACAAAATAAAACACCGACGACAATCATTCTGTCGGCTACAGAAACACCGCCGGGACCATCCAGTCGGCTGACAAATGTGATCAAACTTTGAAGATTTATGGAGTTTTATACAAACAACGTGTCCTAGCTTGGGAGTTTCAAACACGTTTTTGGGTGCAATAACTTGATTTTTGATGAGGGCAAAATGATCACCTCTCCAAAACATGATGAATGCAACTGATTTCATTCAAATCTATAGAGAAAATCAAAAGTTATGATCAAAATGGGAGGTTTTTGGAGCAAGAACATGTTTTCTTCACATAATAGGACATTTTTATGTTCATTACATATTTTAAAACATGTTGGAAGGCAAAAGAGGACCTTTTTGAGTCCAATGCATGTTTTAAAATATGTCTTGAGATATAATCTCACTTTTTGAAGCCCATTACATATTTTAAAATGTGCAAGTCTCCAAAATCTCACTTTTTGAAGTCACTTACATATTTTATAAACATATCTCACCTTGTTCATGCACAAGCATAAAAACTCAACTTTTCATGTCATTGCATCAAAAAGGTCCACTTTTACAAGCATTTGATGTAATGGCATGAAAAGTATCCTTAAAGTGAATTTTTAGGTGCAATAGCATGAAAAAGTTTGCACTTTTTATAGATTTTTATGTGCATTTGCACATAAAAAGTTCACTTTGAGGCATTTAAGTTATGTATTTCACTTAATTTTATAAAAATGTCATCAATATGGGTCAAAAATAAAATTTATGCATTATATTAATCAATATAAGTCATAAACATTAAGTTAAAGTGACATTTATATAAGTATTTGATTTAAAAATCAAAAATTTAAAAAGTAACTATATAGTTCTATAGTCACTTTAAGTGAAAAATTAAAAAGTAACTGAACTTAAAATTATAACATAAAGTGCACTATAGTCACTTTAAGTTATAAATTTAAATGAAAAGTAATTTTAAAACATAACAAAAAGTGAATAAAATGTTATATTTTCAAAAAGTGAATGTCAAAATGAAAATATAACATCATTTTTTTAATTCGTGTTGTTGCACCTAAAATGTTCACTTTTGAGGCACTAAAATGACCATATCTTTTTACTAACAATTCCGATTGACCTCTAGGTTAGACCGAATCGAAAGGAAAATCGAAAGGCATAACATGAGCAAATTAAAAAGACCAAAAACAAACAAACACAAACTCAAAAGCAAAAAACGGACTTTGAAGGCTTTACAAATCAAGCAAAGGCTCAACAAAAAGAAAAACAAAAAAGACTTGACGAAGGCCTTCAATAAAAAGATTCATTGTATCAATTGGTACCAATTGGTTGATCAATACTAACCAATTAAATAATGAAATAAACTTAGAGAAATGCGAAACTAATTTGAAAAAGTTTCATATTGTTACCTACATTTTGTGGTGACAAAATGCAGGACAACAATGTCAATGTCTTTAAGCAAGGTTTTCTGATTCTATGGGTTATATTGTCAGTTACTCGCATAAAAAAGGTGGCTAAGAATAATAATCCAAGGAGCAAACTTCAAGGCAGTCTACCATGGGAGAGAATTGTATAGAGCACTCCTAGGTGGCAAAAATAAGTTTGAAGTATGCCTAAAGCGATTGAGGAGTGAAAGTGAAATCTTGAATGAATTAGTTCAAATGGCCGAGTCTCAGAATGAAAGCACTTGGATAAATCCATAAAAAGTTAATTGAATGTCCCCTTTTCAGCTCACCAAGGTTGGTGGTTTTGATTAGCATATCAGTGGCCCTCATAAGCAATGTAACACTAGTACTAGGGTACAGTGGGACAGTGGGACAAGCTTCTGGGACACGGGGACAATGGGCCTCATTTTCGGGATGGCGGGAAGATGGCTAGAGGACGGGTCAGGGAGGGGTGTTGTATGGTATACATATAGAACTTGAAATGCTAGTTATGATATGATGTTTCAACATACCAAAATAAAATACTTGAACATAAAAAAATTGCAACATGAACTACAACCATTGAACATTAAATATAGTAACATAGTACATAAACAATAATAACATTCAAAAATAAAAATTCAAATAGAAATTCAAGTACCCATCCCAAGGGCGGCATGGTTGTAGAATGGTGGAGATGGAGGTACTTGAGTACTCCAAGTACCCAATGCAGGGATGTCTCAAGGACAAGTACTTCGAGGTTTGGGAGCGGGGGCCGAGCCCTCGTGTTTCACTGCTCATAACCTAAGTCAGTTGGGTAGAGGGTCTCAATCAGAAAACCAAAGGCAAGTTCCCACTCCAAAGGTCTAAGATGTTTAAAATTGCTTTTCATTTGGATTAATTTGATAGTAAGTGTCTATTTCAGGAAAGTTAGGGTGTCTATCTTTAGCAGGACACCTAAACAAATTGGTGGCAATGTTGAGATTCAATATCTTTGACTACAGAAGTTATTTAGAAACTTACTATTTATAAAAAGTCATTGTTGAGGAGTTTCTATATCCAGCAAGGGCACCGGGACTCTTGGTATGCATGGTGATTCACTCAATCATCAGTTGGATCAGCTTGAAGGACTTATTGTTTATAAAAGTTAATTATGCCCATGTTGCTAGTTTTGGCAATGCACTTAGACTTGGTATTAGTAGACTTCATTAATTTAATTAAGTGGAAGAGGTTTATTTGCTCAAGTTCAAGGTATTAGTTATTACTAAACAATTCTTTATTAATAATCAATTATTACAAAGTTATGGTATAAAAATTTTAAGTGGGGCCAATTGACTTTATAAGGCACTAAATAAATGTCATAATGAGAGGGCCTATTTACTTATTATTTCCCTAAGTCCACATGGGACATTAAAAAGGCATCATTAATGGTCATTAATTGTATTATGAGAGTTGGCACCAAAGTTGAAGGAGTTAATTAATTTATTATAAAGTCAACTTTGCATCGAAGCAAATGCCTTTAAGGAATTAATGGATTTTAATATTTTATTCATGAAGCCTCATGGATTGATTTTGTTATAAAAGAATTATAAAAGATGAACAGGGGAAATCAATTTGTATTATGTGATTGATGATTTTTGCTTGTGTTATTCTGAAAATTTTAGAGCTTCCAAGGGTTTCAACATTTACCTAGAGGATTGTGAATTCTTCTAGTTATCATCAATTTGAATTGGTGAAAGATCCAATGATATTGTGCAAGTGGGAGGTAGCTTCATCCTGAAGTCATTGTTCTGCGTAAATTTAAGGTTTCTAGTAGATGTTTTATTAGTCTTGGATAGTTATCTGCAGATTTAAATTGCAAGTGGAGACATAATTGCAGATTGCAGCCTTTCAATTTTGTATTGTGGAATTTTGAAGGCAGCCATGTAGGCAATACTAGGCATGTGGGGTTTACAAACATTGGCATGAGGTATTTGGGTTGAACTCGCTAGCAAGATAAGATAACATTATTAATGTCCAAGAAAAGACCACAAAAGGGTCTATGGGACTGAGAGCTTACAACAAGATACCAGAGAGAAGCGAGAGCACCAAATGGTGTCCGAGAAAAGCAAGCAAGAAACAAGAAGAAAAGAGAAATGCCAAGGAAAGGACTATGAACCGTTTGTTGGCATAAAAATTTGGTCATAGAAGGATATAACTGCAAATGACGGTTGCAAAAATCTTTGAGAGTTGTTGGAGGAGTGTCGTTGTTGAGAGAAACTATTGTTAGGTCTCACAAACCTGGAGTGACCAACGGTGGTAGTAGTAAACGGCCTTTTCACACCTCGTGGCGGAGACAAGTGTAAGAAAAAGGTAGTAATGAACTGATCCAAAGTATGATGGTGAGGAAGTAGTCATTGTAAAGTACTATCACAAAGCAGGGTGGCTTCCTGAAGGTAAAGTGCAAGACACCGCTGACCAATGTAACTGAAGAATGCTGAAAGAGAGAAACATTCACAAAATAGGCAATGAAATCCCCCTCTAATCTCATAAAATATAGGGCAACGGAAAATAAAGTGAGTCTCTATCTCGACCTCAGCTAAAGTAAACATCTGACAGATTCAATCATCTCTATCCATATGATAGTCAATCCATGCCTGAAGACAGTGAGAACCAACTCTAAAGGAGCCCGGAGAGATACATAGGGCATGACATCAATGTCGAGATAGGTAGCTAGGACGAACAATAATAACCCCATCACGAATCTCCAAAAAATGCTCAACATAGAAGGCCATCATCGGACATAAACCTCCAGGAGGATTACTCCGAGTAGTAGTAATGTATTGTCAGTAGATATCAAGTCTGACATGTTCATGCAACTCTTGACATGGGGGGAGGAGGTGAACAGGGGCATCCAACGAGAACTAATATGGAGGGAGGCAAGCAATATCAATCCCAATCAAGCTCAGGAAATAGGTTGCTTGAGCATACTAGCAACAAGTTCTAGTGCTAGTATCAGAGCTTGCAGTCGTAATAGAGGAGCAGTAGGCCAGATAGGAGTATCTAGATTGGTCACCAGTCAAATCTACAAACCTACAAAGGCAATGAAGGAACTAGATCAAGTCGAATATGGCTGCAAGTCTGAAGGGATGAGCATCAAACTTGACTAGTATAATGCTATAAGGGCTGAGCTTGTGGCATCTAATGATACATCTCGGAAGCAGAGTCTGCACGCGCTCAATCAAGGCCCAATCCTAGACCAGAAGAGAAGGCCCCCAAACCATGGAACTATAAAAAATAGTCGGTCGCACCAAGGAATCAAGGAGGGATAGCTTGGACGGAGTGTCCTGAAAATGATGTCTGAAGCACTCTCACTCAAGCATAGCAAGCGATCCCATGCCCTTACTGACTCTGGACTCAATGGTCGGTCCCATACTAAAGTGGGGTCCAGAAAACTTCACTCCGAAGTACATATATGAAGTAATCTCAATCTCTTGTTTGTGAAAGAAGAAATGAAGGTGAGATGTCTTTAAGTAATTAAATACCATAACCCGAGTCTTACCCAAATTGACCACAAGCTGACACTAGTTACAAAAGGAAGCCAAACCATGGAGGAGTCTCTGCAGACCCTCCAGAGAAGAAGATCAAAGAACCACATTATCTGCAAAAAAGAGGATGGAGATCAAGGCTTGATGTAAGTAACACCCATCACTAGGAAGCAAGGAGATCGTAAGGAAGTCCTCAAGTTCATCAATATACAAACCAAATAGAGTAGAGGAGAGAGGGAAGCCTTGCTTCACCCCAGTAGTGCTTTGGATTGTATGTGAAAATCCCTCAAAGATCTTGAATCTACCCACCACAATTTTGTACAACCTCATAATAGCAATTACCAGCATCTCAAAAATCCCAATCTCCTGAAGTCTCTGGAATAGAGCCATCCTGAGCCACCCTACGAATGGAATCAAAAGCCTTGTGAAAATCTACAAAATAGCTGTAAACTTTCACCAATCAATGTCTAGCCTCCTCAATAATAGCCCGTAGTATGAAAATGTGATCCATGGTCTGGTAGTTAGCCTAAAAACTGGCCTACCCTCTAACTCTGTAATCTCACCTACCAAGCTCTCTCGATAACATAGCATTCAGATTTGTGTCGTAAAGTTTGGTTTGGCAAATGCGTGCCCGATCATGATGATCCTATAGTTGACAGAATCCAAGACAGGCCCAGTCTTATGAATCGGATAAATCAAGTGCCTTGATCAAGGATCAGGGAAACCAATACAAGCCACTCTATTAAAGAGTATAGGAAGGTAGGAACCAAGGACAAAGGCATCAAACTTGAAAAGCTCGGCCTGGAACCCCTCCTCATCAACCGCTCTACTACATATCATGGATCTAATGGCCTCATAAATGTTGGAGGGGGTGAACAGGTAGCAGAAAGGGGGCAGAGTGAGGTGGATAGATGGTTGGCCAAGAATTTCATAAAGAGCAACGGTGTGAGAGGTTAGCAAACGAAAGTCAAGGGTGGAGGGTGGCAGGGCGGGGGGGGCAACGAGGGAACAGGGTGCACCAGAAGAGATGGGGATTGCAGATAAGTGTGGAGCATTAGGACTTACACTAAGACGCAACAAAGGACCGTTTCTTAGAGCAAAGAGAATGGAGGTAAGAGGAATGCAGGCAAGCATACGCGGGGGAATGGGCCTCAAAAGTAGAACACACAGAGCAATGAAAGGATTTGCAATCAACATCAAATCATTGGTTCATAGGGAAAGTGTTACAACGTATGGTTCTAAGGAAGAGCAAAGAGTGGTCAGGGATGGAGAGGAGAGCAAACTCCCAAATGGCAGCAGCAAGTAAATCAAACATGGAGGAGGCCTCACAAGAGTTGCTAAAACAAGCAAGGTTAAGAAGTCTCCTTAGATGGGAGGAAAAAAGCTCACTATCACCATCAATGAAGCATAAACTAGCAGAGGGACAAGTAGCAACAGGCAAGAGATGAGGAGGCTGGAGAGAAGAGAGAGAAGGCAACAAGTGGGGGGGAAAGCGAAGAGCAATACTAAGAGCATGATCAGCTAAGGGAAGGCGTGAGATGGTGAAGTTGTGAATGGAGGGAATGAAGGAAGAAAAGGTGAGGGCATAGTCCACAATGCTCGCGCCCCCACAGTGAGGCCAGCAAGTAAAGAACTCGGACCCCGAAAAGCATGCAAGACCATTCAAAATCACCAGACCCAAAGACTCACAAAGCTAAAGTGGATGGTGACCATAACAAGATATTGGCCCATGAACATCACCAAAAGTCCGTTGAAGTCCCACACAAGTCGGATCTATCTCTGATGTGTAAGTCAAATCAGAACAGCGGTCATATATAGGAGTTTGAAGCTCTCTGGTTTGTGCATTGAAATCCTCGAGAATGATGTCCCCCAAAGCTGCAAACTAAGAGACTTTTGTAAAGCTCAACAAATGGGTCCCCGTCCTCAATACCATGAATGGCATAAGGAGAAGTAGGCAGGAAATAACACATAGCAATGAAAATATCTCTCACGACGATTCCTACAACCAATTCGGACCCATAGGAATCTAGCATACATGTCCGAGTGAACTATAGAGGTAGAACTAAAAATATCACCTCTAATTAAGAAAGCCACACCTCTAGAACCGCAGACCCCACCGGAAGCACAAACCTCCTCTCTACAAATTGATAACCACTTATAAGCTGCATATCCCAAAAGAGGACGCACGGGGCTCTCACGAGTCTCAGTGATGACCAGGATATCAACGGACCCCACCACATCATGGAAGAGACCAGGCAATGACCATAACATGCCATTACCATTCTAGTAGTTAACAGGAAGAGAACAAGTGGAGGGCTCCCTCTTGTCCGATTGCTAGCGAGACCGTTATTTGGTCTTGGGGCCTATCTCGCTTCCCATCCACTAAGGGGGGAATCAACGAATGACTGCTCTAAGATTCTCGATAATTACCCATTTCCCAGCCCATCTAGCCTCTACCACGAGACCCCTATCATGTTTCAACTTTGCAACCTATGCCTTCATGAGATCTTCATCAAGAAAAATCTTAGAGGGAAGAGAGAACAACTTCCTCTTTGCTCTATAAGAACGAAACCTGTGAGAAAAATTGAGAAACCGAATGAAGAGGGTGTCTCTTTGGCCAATCCAGCATTTATCTAGTAAAATGTCAGAGATACCAAGCTGATCGATAAGGAAAGAGTGTCCAACAGATAGAGGGTTGAAAGTGGGAGGGAGACCTCGGACCTATAGGTTAAGCTCACGAGCACGTCTCACCCGCTCATCCTCTATCTCCCCCTAAACCATCTTATCCAAACTTGCTATAGGCGTAGTAACAATTGTGCTATTGCAGAGAGAGGCCCACGATTTCACTTTCTGTTTGGTTTCAGAAATCAAAGAAGAATGTTTAGCCGCAATTTCTGATTGCCGTTCTTTAATGGTATCTAGCCCATCAAGTTGCTTGATAATGGATTCAAGATGGGTTTTCAAACCTGCAATCTCGGAGGTGAAAGTATCAAAAAATCCTTTAATCTGAGAAGCATTTGAACTTGTGGTAATTTTGAGTTCTGAGATAGTCTCAATCAATGAGATTATTTGTTCTCTGAGTTGTTGATTGTCCATTTCCAGCTTAGAAATCTGGTCGTAGAGCCTCTGGTAGGTTAGAGGTTGGTTTTACATTGGGTTTTGTGATGGGTATGCATCTCCAACATCAAACATCTTCAAATTGTAACCAAACATACACCCAAGCCAGCACAAAGAAGCTTATTCCCAAGCAACGTATAGATCCCAAACAATGCAAAGAAACCCATCAATAAGGCATGCAGAGGTCAGGAACCGACAAGACAAAGACAGACCCATCAACAACACCAACAAAGGTCAATCACAACCGACCATTTTCATATTATATATGACTAGAAGTGTTAACTGTAATCAGAATAGTGGAGAATTTGGCATAGCATGTGGGCTGTGTTCCATTACCAGGTCCCTCTTTTATGCGGCAATATATTTCAGATTTTATTGGTTGCATCTATGTTTGGAAATTCATGTTTAATAAGAAAAGATAAATTGCATGGAAATTGTTTGATTAATTGCTTGTATCCATGTTGCATGCCAAGTTTTTGTTAAAATGCTCAAGTATAAGATTTATCATTTGGTGGAGTTATGCCTAAGTGCTAAGCTTTTGAGTGTATGCCTTCATCTTGCAAGTGAATGTATCATATTACTATAGTCATACAAGTGTTTGACAAAGTTTCCATGCAAGGTACTTGCATTTTGTATTGTGTTTGTGGCACGAGAACTCATAAATTTCAATTCATACTTTGCACACCCAGCTGTTTGACAAAATTCATATGGCACAAATCTGAAAAGTGTTAAGAGTAGAAATGCAAGGGATATAACACTGGTGAAATTATAACTTGTTGGGGTTCTTACTTTTAGCAACAAAAAGGATTAAAGAGCGCACCCAATATGTTTGAGCCAACTTTTAAGTGAAAATAATGTGAAGCACATACTCAATGGATCATTACCAAATATCAAGTGACCAAGGGAAAGGTGGGGCGCTCTTTGTGTAATGTCCCCTTTTCTATTACAAGCTGTATGAGTTTATCATTGACCTATTTTCCCTTAGTCCCGTAGGCTGACTAGGACACGAAAAGACTTAGAGGACCATTTGGCCTGGGCAGATTTAGTTGCAGTTCACTCTGAGGTGATCTGAGACACTTTAGGGACACTTAATATTTAAAGTAAGCCATTATGGCATAACAGGATATCCATTTGCAGAGGTGTTGATGAAATATTGTTTAATAATATAATATCAATAAGTTCATCTATTTATCATCAGTATATGTTATTATATGTTAAATAAAGTTATTTTATAAAGTTAAATTTAATTATATAACTTCATTGATGCATAGTCTATAGTTATGGGAAATATGTAATTAAATAGCCCCCTTTATTCTACAAACATTGGAAGCATACATAAAAGTTAGTGGGGACTTAAGTGAAGGAAAAAAAATTTATATAGCATGGAAATATTAAAGAAAAGTAATCACAATAGAATAGGGGCCAAAAAGTAGCCACAAGAAAATAGGGGCAAAAAAGGGAAAAAAACCCAAAAATATATGAAAGGCCAGAACAGAAAAGTGATTTTACCCCACATTGTCAAAGTGAGAGAAAAAAACTCTTAGAAAATGCTTTAAAAGAGATGGAAATGCCCTGTTTCAGCATGCTTGGATATTAATGAAATTGTGAACTGGTGGAGATTTCTCTCTTGGACTGGGAGGACACAAACCCTCTTTGCTATCAATCTTGACGCCATTGAAAGATATAGTTTGGAGATTCTTTTTTGGAGCTTCAAGGTATTATTATACAATTTGTATTATGAGTATTTGCAAATGCCAAGAAGCCGGACTGGAGTTTTGAGTCTAGAAGTCATTTTCCAAGGGTTTTAGGAACTATTGTTACAGTTTATCAGATTTTTTCTATGCCTTTACGACTGCTGCAATCAATCTCCACACTTGGAGGGCATATACTCAGCAATATGGTGGATTGGTGACTGGTATACCAGCCTGTAGAAGCCCAGAATTGTACTGCAGCAAACTATAAGCCATTATTAAGGGTCGTACAGATCTGTAATCATCAATATAGTGTTGTACTCACTGTTAGACATTTACTGGGAAGCTGTACAGGTCTGAAAGTCCTTAAGACTCAGCCAAACCAGCTGTAGGGGGCTGCAGAGTTGCCATACAGACTTAGGAATTGTTATAAATGTGTTGTACTCAACAGAAAGAGCTGTAGCAGATTTGAAAGGAAGATTTTGCACAGCAGACCAGGTCTGTAATTGTATTTTGGGAATTTCTTATAGTATGTGTTTCCTATTAAGTCTATTTGAGTAGCAAACAGAAAGGCATATGTAATCTGCACTAAGTGATTTGCAAATTATACATTGGCATTCAATTTCAGCTCTGACTATTGTTGTAAATCTGAATCTTGTTCCATTTATGTTGTTATCATTATGGATATAATCATATATATGCATTGAAAACGTTTGTATGTTTAGTTCTAATTAGTTGTTAGTATAATACACAACATACATCTGCATATTGGAAATAAAGCAGAAATCAGTAAATAGCTTGCAAGTCTACAAAATTATATTGAGTAAAAAGCACACAAATTGGTGTAGAACAAGCAGGTTGCTTACAATGGTATCAGAGCTGGTTTTCCTGCCAGCTTGTTGAAAAAATTCAGACCTAATTGGTTTTAATTTATTGTACTAACTAGAAAGATGGAGAGCTTTGAAGAAGAATTGATGGAATTGAAGCATACATGTCAAAGACAGGATGAAGTATATATGAACATTTGCAACAAAGTTATAGTGAGTGCAGGGATCGCTTGGAGTATTTGCGTGAGCATCTGGGATGGTTTGGCTCAATCTTCAAAAAGAAATCAAAAACGGATGAATAGGATGGTCCATGTACTTCAGGAGGTGATAAGGATTTCGGCAAAAGGGTGTATATTGAAAGAGAAGACTTGGGGCATTGATCGCAGTCAAAAGATATTCTTCTCAGCTCATTGGAAGAAGTGGCAGAATGTTTGCAACAAGTGAAACAGTTGTTGCTATGTGAAGTCTAATCAGAGTCATGTGCTTTATTCTTGTATTATTGGTTATATCTGCATGCAACTGTTATTAGTCTTTCTAATCCTAACAACAATCACCCTCTTAGCTGATCTGAATAGTAATAGCTCCAACAGTGAACTCTTTGGGAGGTAAGACTAGTTGTTTCTAATTGCCTAAGTGAAACCATACGAATTACAGCTGGTGAAACTTGTTACAAAGATGATAAAATGAAAGAGGTTTTTCAAGTAATCATTGAAAGTTCTGATGGATTGGGAGAAATCAGCAGTCCTTTTAGTAAAAGAGTTATGAATTTAGAGTTGCTGGCATAAGTGAGTTCATGCGTTGTCATCAAAGATCCTAGAATTGCCGCGATTCTGGCCATTTCGCAATTCGAAACACGTTGGTCTATTTTTCATGAGCCAGTGAATCGGATCACTGATTTCTAGCCATGAATCACCACGATTCAGGTGATTTCTCCAAAAATCACAAAAAATACCAGGAATCGGTCGTGTGGCATCCCATTTGGGCAAGTTAAAAACATGAAAAAATACAATTTTTTTTAGTTTTTTTAACATTTTTCTTACTTATAACCCTAACAAGCCTTCTATTTGTTGAGTATGACAAAAAGAGAGGAAAAGTGAGAGAGATAAGATAAGGTAAGATAATGATATTAATGTCCAACAAGCGACCAACAAAGGGTCTAAGGAACTGGAAGATTACAACAGAGGGAAATAAACCTAGCAGGAGCACCAAACGGTGTCCAAGAAAGAGCAAGAGAAAAGAGAAACCATAGGTTTGCAACCAGCAAGAGAGAAGAGCATCAAGGAGATCACAAATTTTAATTTGGGGAGGCCATAAGTTTGCATTGGGAGCATTAAGAAGTCAATAGCAACACTTCTTAACTCATTTGCAAGAAGTAAGCGTTGATTTTTTTTTTGTATGTTTGTGTGTTTTTCTTCTTCTTCTTTTTTTTAAAAAAAATTTGTACATCTTGAATTTTTTTACTAAATTGCGAAGTGTAATCTTACAAACTCACAATGTTTTTAGAACAAATTTGCAAACATGTATTTACAATTTTCTCAAATATGTAGGGTTTGTTGTTTTTTATTAGTTTAAATTTTAAATTTATCTTTTTAAATGCAACAGTCTTAACTTTCATTTTCCGAAATGCTTAGAAAGGATGAGACTTGGAAATATACCTTAGAGTTTCCTGGAAGAACAAAATATCAAACAAAATGTATCATTTGTAAAGACATAAATTCCGGTGGCATCTATAGATTCAAATACCATATTGTTGGCATCCCTGAACATGATTTTATCGTGTGCACCGAAAAAAAATGTTGAGGAAAAATGTTTTATTATGTGGCATTAGAGACATATGAACAAGGGAAGTTAAATAAGAAGAGGCAACTTGAATAGTTAAGTTCCATTAGCTCCCATGCTTCCACATCCACATCCACATCCACAGGTTGTGTTGGAGAGGGTTCTTCCAAGCCTCCCTTTCATCCCTTGTATCTCTCCTACAAAGTGTTGATGGGGAGAAGCCCTCTATGGGCTACATATATGAGGGCATAGGGCCAAGGAGGCCATTAGATCCCAGTATGCAGCAGTACAGGAGAAGTATGTCCCCATTTGGGAGATCATTGATAGGAGATGGCAGAAGCAGCTCCACAAGCCCATCCATGCAACAACTTATTACCTAAATCCAGCATTTCATTTTCGTCTTGACTTCAAGGCAAATGAGGAGGTTCTAACTGGCCTATCTACAGTGGTGCAAACGATGAGTAGTGATGGTAGCGCCTCAACTACAACTATTGAGCTAGACAAATCAACAATAAGGAAGGGGCAATTTTCTCTAGAAGGATAGCCAGTGATGCTCGGACATCATTACAACTAGGTAAAAATAATATATTCTTAAAGTTAATTATTAAATTTATGGCTTATGCATTTTAATTTTTGATTTTGTAATTTAGCCTTCAAGTTGTACTTGTAAATGAGACTAATTGTTTTTCTTTTGCCTTATTTTAGATAGGTGGTGGAAAATGTGTGGGCCCTTAACCCCAAACCTTCAAAAGATTACCCTCCATATTTTGAGTCATCCTAGCAACACTACCAAATGTGAGCACACTTGGTCCATGTTTGAGCATATCCACTCTAAGAGGTGAAATAGCTTGTATCTGCAGAGGTTGAATGATCTTGTCTTTGTTCATTACAACGTCCCTCTTAGGACTAGACAGATTATGGTTGCTAACTTCTCTCCAATCATTCTAGAGGAGATTGATCCAAAATCAAAGTGGCTCATTAAGGCTACCGATGCAATCTTTACTACAAAAGACCGTGAGTGGGTTGACCAGGTAGATAGAGAGGCTGAGGCTCTGGCTCTGGCAGAGGAGGCTAGAGCACATTAAAGCACTAGCAGACACACACGCACACGCACAAACACAAGCTCTACTAATGTTGTTCATGACTCCATTGTTGTCGGTAAAAATTATACTATAGCCAATAGGATTAGTTAGTGTCTAAAAGGTTGCGTGACGGTTGAGTCACTCCTTTGGGAGATATATGTAAATCGTCTGAATGGAATTATGAATCATCATTGTACTCGTGATGGTATACTCTTCTTATATGACCAAAGTACTATCTTGTTTTGTGTTACATTCTACTCTCTTAATGCAATAACTATCTATTTACCTTGTATTGTAAACATCCATCACACATGTGGGGGCTATGGCTCATCAGTCCTCTAGGACCTACATTAGACACCTTCATTGAGGATGATGATGAGGTTTGAGCTACAACATGAGCAAATAGACTTTTTTTTTCCTTTTGTTTATAGATAGACATGTGTTTCATAGATCTTCATCTTACATACATTTATGATTTGATGTCATTGGTTATATGGATTTTCATCGTACATACATTTATGATTTGACAACATTTATAATTCTATATATCTATGTCATGAATCATTATGATCCTATGATTTCTATTTATTTCGTCTACAATTTACATTTTACGCATGTGATGGATTTATGATCATTTATCATTTATGTTCCTTGTTCATGTATGTTAGCTTCTATTTGATGATGTTATAGTGTTAAAAATATATTCAATAAAGGGTGCATAAAATAAGTTTTAAATCATTAAAATTTCTAAATTTCAAAGGTTTTTTCACTTTGCCAATTCATAGCCAACTTACAATTCGAGACGACCTTGCCAATTCCGAGATTTGGTTCTTTGGTTGTCATGATTGACTACAATTGAGATGATCTTATTTTTCATATGTTTTGGCATTTTCTTTTTGGTATCAGATCACGACCAATCTATTCATGTTTCCATTAGATTCATTATGACTAGAATTACTGATGAATATGATGTCATTTCCCAGCCTCTCACAACTTTCCTATTGGCTGTTAATAAACAAGAATTGGTTGTCACCTACAACTTACAATCTGATCAACATGATATACATTCAATGTGATATATTTAAACTTTTCATGGATAATGAGAAAAAAAGGGAAATTGAAAAAGATTTCTTCAGTGACAAAATTCTGAAAGTGAGCAAGAAAGAATTGAGGAAAACTTCGTGCTTCTCTCGCAATAAGGATTGGAAGCCTAATCACCAATGCATGGGTAAAAAGGTATTAAAAGATATTCCATCTACTTCCAAATCTCTCTTGTCATCATTTGAAGAGGAAGCACAAGCTGCCAATGCAAGTTTGCTTCTAAATGATCATTTGAACAAGGAAGTTTATCCTAAGGATGAAGTTAATTCTCCATGTACATCTGCTATTGATGATATTCCTAAAGATAAGGAAGTTTTGTCCAGCAATGAAGAGGATAGTTGCCAATGTGATGAATTTGCATCATGTAATGGTTGCATGAACCTCTTTGTGGGTGAATTAGAAATCATGCTTGATAATTCTGGAAAGATAATGACTTCTTTTGGTAATTTCATGACTCATGTTATTGTTGCCCCACCTTCTCCACATGAAAAGATTGGTCAAAATGATGATATCATGATTCTACATCTCATTCTAATGTTGCCTTGGTTCTAAATCAGCAAAATTGCAAAGAAGATATCATAGAAGAAGTTTTCTATGAGACCCAAATCTCTCAAGGTAAATCAGTTATTTCAACATATGAATCTAATGTCATCAAGGTAAATCAGTTATTTCAACATATGAATCTAATGTCATTAAGTCACACAAACTGGAGAACCAATTGAAGGTCAATGAAGATAAGCAGCCTTAACACATTCTGATGACATGCACAAGCTAATTGAAGATCATCTTTGGAAAGGACAACTTGACAGTAAAGCAAAAAAGGGTAAAGATGAATCTACTCAAGCTGATTTGCATATAATCAAAGAAGGTATAGAGACTATGAAGTCAAATTATTTGCACTTCCTTTCAGATCGAGGCCACCTCCTTTACATAAAGAAGGGAACAAAATGCAAGTACACTGTTAAGACCAGAGTATGTATATTGGTGAAACCATTGGAAGTATGCAGAAAGAAAGACCCTATACAAGAAACTACATAGATATCCATGCAACAATAGATGCATCTCTAACTAAACAACAAAAACAAGAACCACTCTCTTGAGTAACTACTACTGCTGTGACTTTGATCCTGATGTTGCCTTAACCTTCTCTGATAGCATGTTAATGTTTTGCCCAGAAATAAAAAACAACAATAACATCAGAATAGAAGCAATAATGAACACTAGGAAACAACAAATTTTCTTGGGAAAACCCTTCAACTTGAGGGGAGAAACCCAGCCACAAAACAAAATCACTTTTTATTGAATAATCATAAGTCTGAAATACAATATGCTCAAATACAAGGCTCAAACTGCAGCAATATCAGAAGCACATGATGTCAATATGTTTTCACATGAGCTCCTCCTGAAGGATATATGAAATTGCTTTCACCTTCATTATCTTGTTGTTACAAAATGAAGACCCCTTCATTGTCTTGACCTTTCATTGTTTTGACTCTTCAATATCTATGCATGGTCTCTTCACTAGCCAATGTTGAAGACTCTTCATATCTTCAAAAGATTTGGTTCTTCACATGAAAGATCGTACTAAAATAAAGACTCTTCGCAGCCTCATCATATTAAAGGATTAGATAATGCAGCAGCAATGCTGATGCAATCACAAGTACGCAGATACCTCCTGCAACTACCAAACTTTTTTAAAATGGACCTTATCTTAATTAGAAAATAATTTATCAATAGGATTGTATGCAACTTGCTAGATCATCATGTATAAGCCTTCAGCAATAGAAGCTTTCATGCCATCAATCAATTTAATTGGGAAATTTGCTGGAAAAAATGATTAAGGCATCTAAGAACTCATGAACTTCAGCTTAAAGTCTCCTCTTCACAACTCTTGCATGTAGTTAATTCCTTCACATTTTAACCCTCTTAATTCCCTGCATCTCTCAGCAAATATTATCATTTAATGACCATCTTCAACAGTACAAGATTGTTCCTTCTCTCTTATCCTTGTGCACAATTTATATAAAATCTGGAATTCCCCTCAACTACATCGCATTCAACTCTTCATTTGTATGTCCAACAAACAACTTAGATATTTATCATGTCTGCTATACAAAGATTCTATATTAGATGCGAAAATTCTTACAAAGTCTATTCCAAAAGGAATTCTGATTCATCCTCATTGACAGTGGGAAAACCATGTCTACTGTAGCTTATATATCTCAGGAAGACAAACAATTACTTGAAGACTTCCTAAGAGGAAACTGCTCAGTTAAGAAGATTAAGTCTAACATGCAAAATCAAGTAGAAGTGACATATGCTTAAAAAAACAAAGAATTTCATGATCATTACTTTGCAATATATAAATATAACAATTGTCTATAATATAGAAGCATACTTCAGATAGCATTGAACTGTCTGCCACTTTAATATTGAGTACCTTGCTCACAAAAGATTTAGTATTGTTCGCATTACAAGAGCCTGAAAAGTTCCCTCCATTACGCAATGATCTTGGATTCTCAGTTGTATTTGCTGCATAGTATGCACCTGAATTAGCACACAAGGCAGGAGGTGGGACCTCATAGTGTTCCAAGTCAAGTTCTAGGGTTGCTGCAGAAGCATTCTGCAAACATAAACCAAACACAGAAAGATTATCGAAAAAATCAAGTGCCCTGATTTTATTAAGCATGATATTGAAAATGATAGACACTTTAACTATAAATTGTTTACTTGCAATCATCAGAGAAGACTGAAAATATTAAAGTTGAATAGTCTCGAAAATTCCTAAAAAAGATAACTTTTCTGTTGTGCATCCAGTTCAAAAGGTACTAAGAGATAATTTTATTTCCTTTAAATGAAGCTATAAAGTAAAGTTCTAGTGCATACACAAATTCCTATTGTTGGGATGGAAGCTGTATGAATTGTAATTTTATATGCTTGCAAATGTAGATTTAAAGTCTTCTTCTCAATTAAAAAGCTAATGAGCAAGACAGGGTATATCATGTAGATCACAGTGGCAAGAGCCCTAACTTTGTAATTTCAAGTTTCCAACAAAAAAATGCCTTTGTTGAGAGCTCCATCAAGTTTCCACCAAATGCATAAGCGGGGTAAGTCAAAATGTGTGAGAAGCTAAAAGGTATGAGACAAAAAGTTGTGACTGCCTGTAATGTCCCCATTTTTGCTAGCATCGGAGTTTCAGCGATTAGTCTATTATTGTGATCCTCATAGGCTAATTATTGTGGACAGAGGGTCTTTTGAGGCAGTGGTTTGGCTTGGGAGGCTCTTGTCTTTTCCACAATTCAGTAAGCTACAGGTTGGTCTTCTTTTGGCTCAGATTGGACTTCATTTGGGCTAAGTTTTGTGTATATACTATTTGTGGTAAGTGGGGTGTTGATTGAGATGGGCCCTTTCTATTTTTGGAAAGTGCAGTTGGTCACATGGAGAAAAAATAAGTATGACTCCTATTTCAAAGGGCATATTTAAATGGTGAATATTTTGGGAGTTATTATATTTTTAGAGGCCAAATTATTATTAAATTATTAAATGGCTTATTATAAAGTTATAATTTAACTTTATAATTTCATTTAAGTTGAGGGTTAAGTTATCATTGGAAAGAGTCATTTATTAATTAGTTAAGCCAAATCAAGTGAAAGAATCTAATGGAAGCTTCTAATGAATGTTGTGTGGTGAAGCTTCTTGAGTGAAGTTACATTTTGGCAACAAAAAGGGCATATGGAGGTTATTAATACAAGCCCATTTGTTGAGAAAAGCACGCTTGGATATTTATTTGTTTTTGTTTCCTTTGTGGCTTTTCCTGAGGTTCTGATTTTTATGCCTTTGCTGAAGTATAAGGGTCTGAATTCTGAGTTGTTCCAATGGATCTACAGCTGAAGTATTTTAGATTCAAAACTGAGATTTAATTCTGAATTTTCTTTGCAAATAGTTGCTGAGGTAAAACTATTTGCTAATTTCTCCTACTTTTCTAATTGTGTCTAAGGAGATTTGTGATGTTGAAGGTTATTGCTTGCATTTGTGAGAAGATCCATTAGAGTCTTCTACACCAGCCTGCATCTGCATATTGGAGGATCGTTCTGGGCATATTTCAGATTGTTGTTTTTCATCTGGAGGCCACATTTGGGTATTGCTAACGTCTACAGTCATTGCCAAAGTTGTGATATCAATCTTGGAGGAGGGATGTTATTTCTCTAGTGCCTGTGATTCATATTCAGAAGGCTGTGAATTATTAAGGGTTGGAAATGCACAGGACAATGCCTGCATTCCATATCTCTTGGCATTGTGAACTGTTATGGCAGGTCTGTGTTTTCTGTTTGAGGGTCTTGGTATACATTATAAGTCTGCGATTTGGTGTTTTGGAGCCAGTGATTTGCCAAAGGCTGCCATTACCATTGAATTGAGCAGCAATCAGTTCAAGAGAAGAGTGCATATGCTATAAAAATCAGGTGCCATTAGTTGCATTTGTAAATTTCAGTTTTTCTAGAAGTTTAATAAAATTACATGGTGGAATTTCAGTGTCAATTGTCCAATTTGATACTTCCTTCAATCGTATCTTCACATTTCATCAAATAAATGTTAAATTCAGTATTTCTTTGGTTCATCATATATATTTTCAAAATAACTATCTTTGCAAGGAATTGGTGTTAAATTGTATATTCAAATTACTGGCAACAAGAACGGAAGGGGCACATATATATCTGAATATTCATAACATAGACAAAGAATTAGCAGAAAGGAAGATAAGATTCATGCATATTGCCAGTTCAATAGTTGAGCCAAGTGAGGGACATTACACTCCCTCAAATATAACATATAAAAGGAGAAAGAGAAGTTCATTTGAAAGGAGAATAGGATGGAAGAAAACAGTAAAAATGTGAATCGAGAAAGAATAAATAGTGAAGAAAATAAGGAAGTGACTACTTCAAAAGACAAAAGTTATGAAGAGTTGGGACTCTTTCAAAGGAATGTGACTCTTTCAAAAGGTTGTAATTGTTAAAGGTTGTGACTCTTTCAAAGGGTAGCAATTATGAAGGGTTATGGCTCTTTTCAAAAGGATATAATTATGAAAGGTTGTGACTCATCCAAAGGGCAGCAATGATGAAAGGTTATGACTCATTTGAAGAGTTGTGACTCTTTCAAAGGGTTGTAATTATGAAAAAATACGACTCCCTCAAAGGACAAGAATGAGTAGCTATGAAGGGCTCTGACGCTTCTAAAGGGTTGTAATTATGAAGGATTTTGACCCTCTCAAAGGGCAGAAATGATGGAAGGTTGTCTCTTTCTAAGGGTTTTAATTGTAAAAGGTTGTCACTCTAGCCAATTGGTAGATGTGATGAAGAGGTGTGACTTCTCCCTCACACTGGAAGACATAAAAGAGGGAAGGTTTCATGTGAGGAGTATGGAAGGGAGATCACTTTGGGGGAATAATATATTATTCTTAAAGGTAAAAATGAAAAGTGGTGACTGAACTCTCCTGAAAGATGGTGATCCTTTCGCCTATGAAGTATCAGTCCAACAATTCAAGGGACTTATATCATCACTTGGAAATATTAAGTATATGAATTCCCATTTATTCAATCATCGTTCACTAATATATCAAATCATCAAATTAGAGGAAATCATGCAATCATTCATCAAACATCAAATAGGAATCAAGAAAACAGACCAGTAATCAATTCTTCCTTCAATCCAATCAGTCTATATTAATCCAAGTTGGGGCAATGAAGAAAAACAGTGAGCATTTGATCAGACTTGGGATTACCAGAACTTAGAAACTCATAAGAAAAAGGCAATTTATTCATTGGTCTAATATTGTGGTATGAAGTATAATTTATTACATTGATGAATTGGTAATTTGTTATTTCTTCATTTGACATAGTTCCACAACCTGGACACAGCTGCCCAACTCGGAACTTGAGACATGGGAAAAACTCAGCAAGAAATGGAAAAGTACAAAAACACAAAAAAAAATGTAGAGGTTTTTAAGGATTTAAAACTTGTTTCATACACCCTTGATTAAGTAAACCTTAAACACACAACAACATCATCAAATAGAAGCTAAATGATCACATACACAAGTTTAGATTAGTCACATAAGTGTGAAATAAAAACAAGAATTATAGCTCAAAATAGCAGTCCTTGTAGATAAATATTCTGAAATATATACAAAACTCATGGAATATGGAATCAATGGCATCAAATGGTTCAAACAAATATCAAAACAAAAACTACAAGTCCACGGCTCAACCACTCAAAGGAGCACAAACCCTTCCTATGAAGGCATCTATTTAGGTCTTGGATGATATGGCATCAAGAATAAGTTCTTAACTATAAATATGCAAAGATTTGCAACAATGAATATGTATTATGTAGAATTTTATGATCATGATATGTTTCTGACCTTTCAATTGATTAGACATAGTTTGACGAGGGTTTTAAGGAATACCAAAACAAGATTGAGGGTGAGAAAGATGTCTGGAAGGATAAGTTTAGCTGCTAGAGGAGAGAGGAGAGAGAATGATAAAGGGGGGTAAACGAGAGGGGATAGAGGAAGAGTAATAGGGAGAGAGGTCTAGAGTTCAAGGCAAACAAAGAGAGTCAGATAGAGAGAGCAAGAGAATACTGATACGAGTTTGTTGATTATTCAATTTTGAAAAGTTTGAAAAGTTATGAGATCTTCTAAAACCTAGAATTTGGATTGTGACTCCTATAGGTCTGAAACAACTCTCAAAAATCCTAACAATATGCACATGAAATATAACTCAAAAGTATTACAAAGGGAAAAAAACATATTGAAATGTGACCTATACTTAAATGTTATATTCCATATGTATATTCTACTAGATTGAAGAGAATGACACTAGCTCGAAGGCAAAGACAAGAAGTTAAATTTTACATTTCAAGTATATTCTAGAATCATAAACCCAAACAAAATTAAAATCTTGAAACTCAAACAGAAAAAATCTGTTTTCACCAAGTTTGAGCATCCAGACTTAATCATACTCTACAAGTTTGGCAGGCCTTAAGACTCAACAAGTCTCACTCAAGACCCAATCGAATCTAAGCCTGTCTCCAAGTTTGGGCCAAGGTGAGTCTCGACAAGTCTCAAGACTATTAATATATACAGATATTCCATTGCCTCTTATGCATAGTTAGTAATGGAGTAGGCATGCATAATGATGAAGATTTCTTTAAGACCTACAACCATTATACCTTACCATTATGATAGGAGGAAGTGGTATATTGACCCAACGCAGGGCAGAAGAATCCCCAAAGGAGATGTCCTAGCCCCCAGCAAATGACCACATAGTGGAAACACAATAACAATGCAAGATCTAATACCAAATTACAATAATTTATTCATAGATATAACTGATTACATGCAATGTGCCAAGCTGTAAGGCCTTCCCAGTTATGGCCAAATACAAAGCAATTACAAAATCAGTTCTACAAGATCCCTCAAGATCTAATCCAAACCTATCCCAGCTAGCCCGGATCTATAACAACAATCTGGAAGAAACCACCAAGGAAATCTCAACTTGTGCTCGCAAGCCCACCAAGCAATCTCCTTGTTTTCCAGCCGCACCCCTAGCTCTACTCCAGCTTTATCCAAGATCCAAGTGTAAACTACCTCACATTCACCGCTCTGTCCACACACTCACAACTTCATCACAATCCTGCTATAAACTGCCTCACATTCAACGCTCCATCCACAAACTCAAGAAAACTCGCTCTTCAGCTACTCTCCACACTCCCTCCTCCGAATGAATGAATGAATTACTCCCTCCTTGAAATGACTAAAGACTTCACCACAACCCCTACTTATACCAATCTAAGCCACAAGTCGGCCCAAAATTCTATAAACTAACGTTAAAAACTTGAAGAGCCACAAGTCGGCCACCAACAGAAATGAACTGTCCAAAAATCGATGTTGTCGGTAGAGACTATGTAGCCGATGGGTTCATGTTGTTGGTAAAGATTTTGTAGCCGACAAGTAGATTAGTATTGTTATATAGCCGACGGACCCCTTCGAGAAGGTTCAGCGAGAAGTATTTATACCCTGTCTAGGATCATTGTAAAGCATCTTATGCTCTGTATGTAATCTCTTGGCATATGCGAATAATAAACGAAGTACTGTTGTTGCTATTCTTGTTCATTGTCTGTGTGCAATAATCCATTAATCTATGCGGTAAACATTTGGCGCTGTTGCATCAGCGGCCACCACAAAGATTGCTTTTCCGACGGCCGCAGCAAATGTTTCACCCGAGGGCATACCTTCCCAAAATTGTACACTAGACCCTGTTGCACCAGCAGAGCCAAAGTTGATAGAGTTGCCTGAACCCCAAGTTCATTTGGATGTCGTTGGTTCAGATGCTGTGGTTACTATTTCATCTTCCTTGTTGACGAAAGCACAGTCAGAGCAGCTCGAGAGAATGGAAGTGATAGATAGAGCGAGCGAATTTCTGAGGTAGCAGTTCCGGCTCATTCCTGCAGAGGTCGGACTGTCCATTCAGTCCTCGAGTCATGGAGGAGTCCCTCCAAGACCAGCAGCTATATCAGAGCCACAAGAGGTGGCAGTTCCACAATCGGAGGGTGTGCCCAGGAAGGAGGCGGCGGCGGCACCAATCATGGACATGGTTACCGCAGCGGTAGCAGAGACAAATAGTGATGGGGAGTGGACCATGGACGATGTGCCGAAGGAGGATTATGGGTCAGATGAGGACAGATGCAGAGATTACCTCAGGGCTATGCAGGTTGCGTTGCAGAAGGGACACAATGTGGCATTGTAGGCTATGACTCGACGAAGAGAGTGGCATTTGGTTCAGGCTTATATCAGGGGGATTTGTCTGCAACGATTCCGTTCATGTTTTGAGGACAGGGGATGGCTAGCAGTTGAGACACCAAAGATGTTGGCAGATTAGGCCACCGAGCCGAAATTAGCACCGTGCAACACTTCCATGGAGAAGCTGGTGCACGAGATAGTAGGATTATACAAAGAAGTCTACTATGCTCGTAGGCATGCCAAGGCGGACAGGGCAGCAAACAGAGTTGCAGCAGAGAGGTCTCTGGCAGCAAAGAAGGAGGCTAGAGAAAAGGTAAATGCAGATTTGGCCAGCCAACAAGCAGTGTGGGCAGCTAAGCATTCAGCATTGTTACGGGATAAGGAAGCGGCTGAGCAGGAATTACAGTTAGCAAAGACTCAGGCTATGGATGCAGCGCTTCTCCTGAAGGAAGCCGTAGAGGCTAACACACGGATTCAGAAGGATTTGAGCATCCAGACAGAGCAAATCTATGAATTGCGTCAGCAGCATCATTCTTCAGGATCACAGACTTCTCTCTAGTGTATATTCTTTCTCTATTGTATTTTGTGGTGTCCTGTTTTTGTTAGTTTTGAAGTCACCAGGAGACGACTTTTCTTTTGGGGGGGATGATGTTGTCGGTAGAGACTGTGTAGCCGACGGGTTCATCTTGTCGGTAAAGATTTTGTAGCCGACGGGTAGATTAGTATTGTTATGTAACCAATAGACCCCTTCGGGAAGGTTCGGCAGGAAGTATTTATACCCCGTTTGGGATCATTGTAAAGCATCTTATGCTCTGTATGTAATCTCTTGGCATATGCGAATAATAAACGAAGTATTGCTGTTGCTGTTCTTGTTCATTGTCTGTGTGCATTAATCCATTAATCTATGCGGTAAACGATCAATACCCGAGAAAAATCGCGATATCTCCTAGCTTCGATTGAATTAGAACTCATACTTCGAACTGAGGGTAGAACTTTAGGTCTTCTACAACCCCTTTAATGCACAAAGGCTGAATCATCAAGGATATCTGCGCATCCATCTCGAAAGTCAAGCACAAAAAACTGTCGCGCAAACTGCCAAAAATCGATACTCCGAGAGAATTGCCATATCTCCCAACTTATGAAGAATTAGAACTTGTGCCTTTAACCACAGATAGTACTCTAGGCCCTCTTCAATCCCTAAAGTGCACAACCTCTCATTCATTGTGCAAAATTAGTTATTCAGCCTGCAACAAGCACCCAGAAACTAGAAAAATACAGTTCTAGCAGCAAGGTACAAATAGCTCAAACTTCAACTCAATCCATCCAATCTCTATGCAATCATGAGGAAAGGTTCCCCAATGTGTCTCCAACACATCCCTAACCATGAAAAGCATAACTCCACCAAAATCCAAGCTCGATGCTCCTACATCAGACTCCCCAGGTAAATAGAAAAGTATATCCCATACTTTAATGGCCAAAGAAAGATTTGCAACCAACTTCATCTTTACCAAAGGCTTCCACTTCATCAAAGTCAATAGAAAAATCTGAATATCAACCATCTATGCTTTATCCACTGAAACATCAGAATCAAATATATATCAGCAACCGAACTAGCATGCTCACACCCAAGAACAAACTGAACATAATGCTTCATCAGAAAACCCTCATCCACATCAGCAACTGGTGAATCCACACCAGCAGCAACAAACTTCACATCAGTAGCAATATGTAGATCTCCATCAACACATGCCAAACTCACAACACCAACCATCTCATTGTTCACAACAAGATGCTTTGCAATACACAACTCATCACCAATAGCAATCGGATCATCCATGACAAAGTGCTCTACAATTTCCATGTCAAATCCAACTGAATGATCATGAAAACCAATCCCTATCCCAACATCAACAAGGTTAGGAATATCTTCAGCAACAACCTTCAGCTGCTTTGCAGGTTCTATATCAGACTTCACAAGCCGATCAACAAAACCAACCTCTTCCATCTCAACCTTGTCATGCCATCTTCTCTCACAAACAAGTCTCTTAACTGGCCAAACAACTCTCTTCCGGATAGGTATACTCCAGCTCCACAAACATCTACGAAATTCCTTCCTCATCTTGTCCTTATCTCGATCAGCCGAACTAGTTTCAAACTGAGCAACCACCTTCTTAGCTCGATCAGCCAAACTAGCTTCAACCCGAGTAGACATCTTAGAAAACTTCCTTTCCAGCACATCATGGAGATTTGTAATCATCTCAAGGTCCAATCCTCTCAGAGCCAGCTTCCAAGATCTTTGCAAACCCTTTGCAACAAATCCTTCCCACACTCCTTGTGACAAAACTAAATTGTTTGCAAGTCAAATCGCAACCTACCACCTGGCATGAACAATTAGGAACCAAATCACAAGTCCAAGACCACGGATTTGCAATCCACAAACACTCTACGATCATGCATCAATAAGATCAGTCTTCCATCTTCGCAACCATAGATCCATTTGCAAGCCCTCTGCAATTGCAAGTCAAAACCACGATCTGCCACCTTGAAACCAAGAGATCTACGACTCCAGAAAGAACAATACACCCCCAAATCAAGATCTTCTCAGATCTACTTCTCCAACCCAAGTCCTGGTGCAAACTGTCACAACTCCAGTGATCTGTCTACACACTCAGGAACAACCTTCGCTTTGATACCATCTAACGCAGTGCAGGGTAGGAGAATCCCCAAAGGAGATGTCCTAGCCCCTAGTAAATAACCACACAGCGGAAACACAATAACAGTGCAAGATTTGCCAAATTACAATAATTTATTCATAGATATAACTAATTACATGCAATGTGTCGGGTTGTAAGGCCTTCCCAGTTACAGCCAAATACAAAGCAATTACAAAATCAGTTCTACAAGATCCCTCAAGATCCAATCCAAACCTATCTCAGCTAGCCTAGATCTATAACAACAATCTAGAAGAAACCACCAAGGAAATCTCAACTTGTGCTCGCAAGCCCACCAAGCAATCTCCTTGTTTTCAGGCTGCAGCCCTAGCTTTGCTCCAACTTTATCCAAGATCCAAGTGTAAACTGCCTCACATTCACCGCTCTGTCCACACACTCATAACTTCATCACAATCCTGCTGTAAACTACCTCACATTCGGCACTCTGTCCACAGACTCAGGAAAACTCGCTCTTCAGCTACTCTCCACACTTCGCGCTCCGAATGAGTGAATGAATTACTCCCTCCTTGAAATGACTAAAGACTTCACCACAATCCCTACTTATACCAATCTAAGCCACAAGTCAGCCCAAAATGCTAAAAACTAACATTAAATACTTGAAGAGCCACAAGTCGGCCTCCAACAGAAATTAACTGTCTAGAAATCAATACTTGAGAAAAATCACAATATCTCCTAGCTCCGATTGAATTAGAACTCGCGCTTCAAACTGAGGGTAGAACATTAGGTCCTCTACAACCTCTTTAATGCGGAAAGGCTGAATCATCAAGGATATCTGCGCATCCATCCCGAAGGTCAAGCACAGAAAACTGTCGAGCACACTGTCAAAAATCAATACTCCGAGAGAATTGCCATATCTCCCAACTTATGAAGAATTAGAACTTGCGCCTTTAACTACAGATAGTTCTCTAGGCCCTCTTCAATCCCTAAAGTGTGCAGCCTCTTATTCATTGCGCAAAATTAGTTATACAGCCTGCAACAAGCCCCCAAAAACTAGAAAAATACAGTTCCAGTAGCAACGTACAAACAGCTCAAACTTCAACTCAATCCATCCAATCTCTATGCAATCATGAGGAACGGTTCCCCAATGTGTCTCCAACACATCCCTAACCATGAAAAGCATAACTCCACCAAAATCCAAGCTCAATGCTCCTGCATCATACATATAAGGAATGTAAGTAGCATACGGATCTATTAGAGTAACCCCAAGTGGGGTTGGAATCAAATAGAAAATGTCATTCTATGCTCTCGGGCTTGATGGATAGGCTAGAGACACCTTGTATAATCCCCCGTACTTCATAATATGGATGGATAATTGGGAAATATATTAAGATAAACTCACTCGTATATCATATTAATTACAATGATGTTAAGGATTTTGTTTATAACATTTTAGAATTACATATATTTATTTATCTTTCATAATGATAACTAACCTAGTTGCAAGCTTTAATTGCATATACAAGCTAACAATCTGCATGCTTAAACATAATCTATATCTTAATAGAAAATTTTAGGTAAACTTAGAGTTAGGTCCTAATAGAGGAGATTAAAAGGCGCCAATATTCATTTAAACATTTTCACACATGTATTTTGAGGCAATGAAATATTTTGGAGGGGTTTCTCATAACAAGACTTTCACGGGTGATAAATATAATTACAAGTTCATTAAATGAAGACAATTATTATCATTTAATTTCCCATAGGAAGTGTATACATAATTGACAACAATATGAAATTTTGACTTAATCCTTCAAATATCAAGCTCCGTAATGTCCCCAATTTTTAATAAAATATTTTAATTAGGTTAATTAATTAAATGGTACTAAAAATTAAATAATATCACAAACACTTATTTAATTAAATGGTTTGATTAATAATGGGGCCCATTTTTTATTAATTACCCGTAGGTGTTTGGCATGTCGACATACATTGTAAACCCTCAAAATTTTTTTCCTAAGGGGTATTTATGTGCGGCATGTACTAAGTTGCTAGTATGTGATTTGGATTATTTATTTGTATTTGCGAATGCCTATTGGAGTTTTGGATTGTTCGCCATTTTGAAACTAGAAGATCTTCCCTACTTGGCTATTTTGGTTTTGGTGGGATTCAAGCCCACCCTATTTCGTCCCCTATACTATTTGTTTGGATCTAACAAGTCTGAGTGCCAGCTTTGTCTACAATATAATATTGAGATTCGTCTACAATTTCTCACATCTCTATATGTGGCTTACTTTTGGTATCTAGTGAATATTTGTCATTAAGTGATTCATAGTTGTCTTCAATTAATTGAATCTCACATTAATATCTTCCTTCCCCATGGCCTTTGCCTCCCTTTCCGCAGCCTTCAGATTCCTTTCACATGACCTCAGGTTCCCTCTGGTACGGCATCAAGCTCCCTCCGAAACAGCCTTGGCTACCTCCAACATGGCTCCCTTAGGTGATTCCCCTCGAGCACTTTCAATTGAGTAATCTCCCTCAGGTAATTTCCCTCAGGTGCTTTCCCTCGGGTGGTTTCCATCAGGTACTTACTCTCAGGTGTGTCATCGGGAACATTACAGTGGTATCAAAGTTGGTGCTTCTATCAGCCTGTTGGGAGAACACAATATGGCACCCAACGATGCCATATGGTCTCTATCTCAGTTTTCAATTGATTGGAAGGCACATTTGTTGGTCAAATACTCCAAGAACACTTTTGCATGCAAACTGATGGATGTTGACATTCACGATGATTGATACTAGGTAGTCAATGACATCATCTACTACAAAGACAAAATCTATTTGGTACCCAAGGCGAAGATGAATGAATGGATTCTGGAGGAAGATACTTGCACAAATATCATCAAACCAACACCCGATGATCATCCTAATAGAAATGTGGGTTCTGTCAATGGCCCTCTGAATGAGCAGGGTCTACCAATAGTTGTTCAACTTCCTGGTGATACAGACTTGATCAAGGATTATTGCAAGAGCAATCTTTATAGTTGGTTGAATATGGAGTTTACCCTTTTGTTGGGCATAAGGCATGCATGATTGCCACTTTTTTGTGTGAGGGAAATCCTTATGGAAACTACAAGTTGTACTTGAGTTATGAGATTCCTAAAGAAATTTATGAGCATGATCATATGAAGGCTATGGATTTGATCATCGAGACATCACAATGGTACCCTTAATGACTCTGAGCATGGCCATGTTTATATCAAAGTAGCGCAACAAAAGCTTGAGGGACATTTACTTTTCTCGCCTACATCCAAGTGTGTGTACGTGATCATGATGCAACATGAAGGCTTCAGTAAATGCAATTATCCACGCTTGGTTTGGAAATCTAGAGCTGCAGTGGAAAAATCGTTTGATGATGAATTGCTTGAAGGCAAACAATCTTTGGGCGGCGAGGATTTGTAATGTCCCCAAATTTTTATAAAATATTTTAATTAGGTCAATTAATTATATGGTCCTCAAAACTAAATAATATCACAAGCACTTATTTAATTAATTGGATAAATTAATAATGGGGTCCAATTTTTATTAATTACCAGTAGGTGTTTGGCGTGTCGGCATACTTTGTAAACCCTCGGAAGTTTTGTCCAAAGCAGTATTTATGTGTGGCATGTAGGAAGTTGTTAGTATGTGATTTGGATTATTTATTTTTATATGCGAATTCCTATTGGAGTTCTGGATTGTTCACCATTTCAAAAGTGGAAGATCTTCCCTACTTGGCTATTTCGGTTTCAGTGGGATTCAACCGCACCCTATTCCGTCCTCTATACTACTTGTTTGGATCTAACAAGTCTGAGTGTCATCTTTGTCTGCAATATAATATTGAGATTCGTCTACAATTTCTCACATCTCTGTATGTGGCTCACTTTTGGTATCTGGTGAATATCTTCCATTAAGTGATTCATAGTTGTCTTCAGTTAGTTCAATATCACATTAATATCTTCCTTCCTCATGGCCTTCACCTCCCTTTTCGTAGCCTTCGGATTCCTCTTGCAAGGCCTCAAGTTCCCTCTGGCACGGCATCAGGCTCCCTTAGATACAGCCTTAGCTCCTTTCAACACGGCCTCAACTCCCTCCGATGCGGCCTCAGCTACCTCCAGCGTGGCTCCCTTAGGTGGTTTCCCTCAAGCACTTTCCATCGGGTGGTCTCCCTCAGGCACTTTCCCTCGAGTGGTTTCCCTCGGGCACTTTTCCCTCAAGTGGTTTCCCTTGGGTAGTTTCCCTCAAGTGGTTTCCCTCAGGCACTTTCCATCGGGCGGTCTCCCTTGGGTAATTTCCCTCGAGTGGTTTCCCTTAGGTGGTTTCCGTCAGGCACTTTTCCCTCGAGTGGTTTCCATCAGATACTTACTCTCAGGTGTGTCGTCGAGAACATTACAAGCTCTTTTATTAAGTACATGAAATTTAATTTAAGGCAAATAATTCATATACTTGCGCAGAAGTGTAATATTTTCTATATCGACACAGAAGTTGGAGACTATAGTAAGGATCTTGTTGGAGACTATATTATTTAATGAAGACAAGGCTCTTAAAAGTGATAATAATTTTGCAAGTGCATTAAATAAAGACAACTATTATCATTTAAGTTCCCGCACTTAGCTAATACATTGTTAATGGCTATATGATAAGATAAAGATAAGATATGAAAGTTTAACTTCAATCCTAGTAATATAAGTTCCTAGATTTTAATTTGAGGAAAATAATCCATATACTTGCGTGAAGTTTATACTACGTTCTATATCAATATGGAAGTTGGGGACTACTAGGAATCTTGCCAGAGACTAGATTATTTAATCCCCCTTTTGACTATTAACTTCTAGAATTGAATAATATTTTAGTTTTTAATCTTGTCAAAAATGAGATTACAACATGCCACTAAAGCAAATAAGGAGGAAATAGTTTGGAGATACCAAGGGTCGAATTCCAACAGGCTCCTTGAGCCCAAGGGAAATAAAAAAGTGGTACTTGGGGCTCTCTAGATGTCAAAAAAAAAAACATTAAAAGAAAAAAATATCAATTGAATTAGTCATCTTTCCTTTAGAAGACCTTAATAGAGAATGAATTGTGCAAATTGGGCCAACATTGGCTCCCATACAACCTAAGTCGTGATAGTAATTTCATTTGTCAATAGAATATTAAGTTTATAGTAGTTGTTATTGTTTTTATTTCTTGTGAATTGCTAGTTTCTAAAAATAGAAACAAAAATGAATGAAAATGTTTGCGAATGACAATATCGTGTCTTTAGCTACACGGCTCTCATCATTTAGAATGGTCAAATTAGCTACCTTCACCGGTGGTTCTCTAAAGAATGAAGATTTGATTAAAATAATGATGATTTGGTACCGACGAAAACATAGTCAAAATTTATCAAAAATCCCATGTGCCATGAAAGTTTGTAGTATTGAATGCCTTGATTTGGTCTTTGTGGAAAAGGCTTCGCCCTTCAACCTCATCTTGTATTGTGACAGGCAATGTAGTACAGGAACTACCACCAAAGACTACAAGGGTTGGTGCTCTTAGACCCATGGAAATTGCATTTCCACTCAAATCCCTAGGGGCTTGCATCCCAAATCCCTGCCCTCAATTATATTTACACCACAAATTGCCATAGTTCTTTTATCCCTCAAAATCATATCTAACATCCATCCATCCTAAGTCATCAAAACTCCATGGAACAATGGGCTAAATCTTCACAAATCAACAAGTTTTGACAACATTGGTTCCTTTCTAAAACTTGCATTCTTTAAAAAAAAACTTCAAGAGTAGATCAAGAAGAATATCATAAATGCTCAATAAATCGATTTGTTTCCCTTGCTATGTAATGTCCCCTTTTTTAATATTCTTTTAAACAATAGTAATTACTCAAACTATGATGATAGTTTTATCAAAGATTACAAATTATGACATATACTCTAGGCAATAAATCACAGCACAATGATAGAAGTCAATCAAATCATAAATTATTTGAAAATACTTTGAAACCCTTCCAATTAGAGGTTTTCATCCCTAACTCATTAGTGACAATACCAAGGAACTTGTCCCTAGCATGTCAAGAGCATAAAAGGATCATATTCCAACCCTAAACCCACTTCAAAGGGTTTTCATCTTCCTCAACCAAGATTTGGATCCAAACTAGGTACGACCATGAAGTTTGCCAACCTTCCAATTCTCATGAATCCCTAAAGGAATTTCATCCTTCAAATATGCAAATACTACCAACAATCCAAAACCAATAACTTGATGTATTTGCTAAACTATTGTTGATTAGAATTTCTTGATTGATTGCTGATGTCAATTGTGAATAATAATTTAAATGTTTTACAAATGGTGAATAATAATTTAAATGTTTTACAAATGGTTGCTACTTGGACTGATTTCCTGAACTAAATTTATTGCAAAGTGTAATTCTGAATCTCTACTTTGAATTTATATTCTAAATTGATATCTTGAATTAATGGCTAATTGATATCAAGTACAAATGAATTCTACTCTCTTATATCTCTTATACCTCAGCTGCCTTTGCAAAAATGTGCTGCCTCGTTATGTTTGTTTTAATTTTATTTTAACTACATCTTGGTCACTGTCGAGTAATAATCTTTAATGTATCTCCACTGATCTCTTAATATATTTGTTTCCTCCACCAGAGTTAAAAGCCACAACACAATGTTATAATCTTTTATCCAACCGCCTGAATAATATTTAGAGTTGTGATTGTTCTTAACATGGCAAAGGCATAGGCATAACATGTGTTTAATATAAATCCAATGATCTCAATACAAACACAAGAAACCATTACCAATTATAAGCATACCAAATAATTGCAAGGGAAAATAATATACATTTATTTATTATCAAAAAACAAGTACATAAAACTAGACTTCAAGATGTAGGGTGGGAGGATATCCCTGAACTAGATGCACATTGCTAGAAGAGTCATAGATCGCATTCCACCACCATCTGCTTAGGTCGAACTTCTTGTAGCAGTCACAAGGCTTCCATCCTGTCCTTTTCTTCTAATGTCAATTTCTTTCTTTGAGCTGCTTTCTCCATATCCTATTCTTCTTGTCAACTCCCTTTCCTATTGAAGTTCTAGAAATATCCCCCTAAATGCCTCCTCCATCTGAGCAAGTGACTATATGAGGGGTGGTTGCTCCATCATTACAGGTATGGTATGTCTGGCCTTCCATATTTCAACTGCCTCTCCTTTCCTAACTTCACTCTACATGAGTGAGCTCCAATATATGGCAATATTTCTTCATAAATGTCATAAGGAACTCTGCTACTCCGACTATGGCGTCCAGAGTTTGCCCCTTAGCCTATTTTATGATCTACTTAGTGGTTTGTTCCATCCCCTGCAAGTCCTTGAGGAGTCCTTCAGCTTTTTGCTCTAATGAGAGTGTCTTCATTCCCGTTTCCACTGGCTCCAAGTGCTCACTTTGTGCTTCCATTTTGTCTTCAATTACCATCTCCAAGGGGGTTGGTGAAGGTGGGGATATCATTTCAAACTTTCCCAGTAATCTATCTGCATCCTCCAACACTGTGTCCTCGACTTGTGTTGCCTCTACTTCGGTTCCAATTCCTGCCATGTGCTTCCCACTCTGTACTTCTTTCTTTCCTATAGATTGCACCAACAATGCAATAGGTTGAGCCACTTCTCCACCTTTTGGTGTTTCTAGTCCCACACTATGTGCAGCCTTCTTGTGGCATCGAAGATCTATCATCTATGGTCCCACACTATGTGCAGCCTTCTTGTGGCATCGAAGATCTATCATCTATGTGAGCCAATTGATATGGTAGAACCAAGTTTACTACTATTGGAAGGGAAATTCGTTTTGCACTCCACTGAGGAATTAGTTGTCTACTCCTGTCTCTTGTGCTATCTTTGGTGCCTTGCATTCCCTCTTCCTTATCCAATGTACTGCTTTCCACTAGTTACATACAGACTTCCACCTCCATATAGTCTTTCTCTTCCATGCCTTTTGTGTACAATCGTCTTCTCTCTTACACTCTGTACGACCAATCAGCGTAGTGTCATCTTCTCTCACTCCTGCGCCTCTCTGTATGTAATCTCAGCATACTAGGGTATGACTTTGGGTAATGGTCCATCTTTTGTTGGCACAAATGTGACGTATTTGGGTGTGTCCTTAATGTGACTTAGCCAAAATTCTTCTTTATTGGAGTCTGAAGAAGACAATGATACTCCTCTACTTGCCCCTTTTCCATCTAAGCTTTCGTCTTCTTGGCATGTACTCTATGTTTGAATAGACTCCTACGCCACCATGTGCCTTAGTTTCTTCTTTTGTGGCTCTTCCCCTCTAGTTGTTTCGGTATCCTCTGGGAAATGCATCCATGTCTGTGTTCCGTGGGAGAGTGGAGGGTGGTGTAGATTGTTCTCCTTGGGCAAAGAAAGCCTGAACATTCTATGCCTTCAAATTATAGGGGCAGTCCTTAATTGAATGTCGCAATACTTGACATACGTCACAGAAGACCATTCTTGGGAAGCCATTTTTTGTGTGTCTTTCCTTTTCACAATCGTTGTAGTAGTGTTTAGTATTCCCATTTCTCACGCAGGTGACCCAGGTTTGTTCCCCAACAAGGGCGCCAAAATGTAGAATGGTTACAATGCATTCATTATGAATCCAATGATTTCAACACAAACACAAGAAACCATTACCAATCATAAGCATACCAAATAATTGCAAGGGAAAATGGTATTCTTTTATTTATTATCAAAAAACAAGTACATCATTCATGTTTCAATGTTTTTAAATAGTGGTCGGTTGGTTAGGGAGACCAACGGCCACATCCCTTCACTACCTAACTACCCAAACCCATTACTAACCATCTTTAATTACATTATTGTTTTATTGCGCCCTACAACATGCTATCACTTCTTTCATTTTTTAAATTCCCTACATCTTGTCTGATGGCACAATTCTGACTTCACGTTGTACACCAAAGCCAACATTAATTGGGTGAAAACAGTGCTATATGGTTTTGATCATGTCCAATAACTAAATCATACTAACAATTGTTTTTTCAAATCGCCAACCATTGATTTGTGATAACTAATTCTCTCTTATAATGTAACTTCTAATTAACATTAAGGGTCCTAGAAATATTTTCTGGTAATGATTATTTTCAAACCAGCAAAAGAGAACATTTATAACAATTTGATTTATGATTCTTCAATATTCTTTACTATCAAGTGCTTATTCTCAGCATATATTAATACACATATTAGTCGGTCACTATCTCTGTAGGTGAGATTCACAACAGTGCTCAATAGAGTGGATGAATGTAAATTATAGTTTGTGAAACAACATTGAAAATCTAATGTAAGCATAGATATCATGTAAAAATAAGAACAGAGAGAATATGAAATTTAAATATTGGAAGTGGATTCCAAGGAATAACTTCTCAATAGTACTATCATAAAATGTGTGCGTTATAACATTTCTTAAACATATCCATTTAATATCTAGCCAGCTAGACAGAATAGCATTAATAATAAACTCCATAACAGTAATTGAAATTGAAAGAGAAATATAGAGGACTGTATAGAGACAAAATAATCACTGATGAAGTTTTGGAAATGTTTTAAAATCCTGAGGCTCATCAAGTCAAATCAAGATCCAGACACATGCAATTTAGCAAAAGAAGACTCACGCTTTGCATTATTACCACCCTCAAACAACATTATTTTGGGCAACCAAAATCATGCTATAACAAGCAAATTTAAAGCAATCAACAACACATATATATTCTGGGATAGCCTCTGGCCATGTCCCTGTCCAAAAATGAAGTGCTATTTCTGAAAAAAAAAAAATACTCAAACCTATGACCAGCAGCTAAAAGTATTAAGACAGTCATGCACACCACTCAACCCCCTCAAGTCTGCTTTGAAACTAATGGCTAAGATAATGATGCACATGATGCCAACAATATCGTACCCTTCCTAAAGTTTTAAAAAAATAGGAATTCCATTTAATGACTTCCATCCTTCTAAATGCAAGTAATAGACAAACTGTACCTCCAAGCATGTCGTATCAATGGGATTTATGCTCACATCTGGTATACCACGCACAATAGAAGGTTGTCGGTTTTCCTGGTAAGCTCTCCAACTAGCCGCAAGATCAACTGGAGAAACTCGGTCTGCATTGATGTACACACGGTACTCTAACGTCTCATCTCTTTCTGTGAATCGGAATGATGCCGATCGAGCATCACCTTGAAGTGCTCCTCCAGTAAGGAGACGATTTGAACCCTCTTCAATGATGCATGGAATGCCAGTATGTTTTGGCTTGAGTAGAAACTTAAATTCTAAGGTTTCTACAAAATAAACACTAAACAGATAATCAGTATCTGTAGGATTAAAACATTACAATATTCTCACTTTATTTTCCATAACTAATGTATAAGTAAAAAGAAGTGCAAAACAGATCATGATCTACAACATTACAACTAGATACATAGAATTATTGTGAACTGTTATGTTCATAGAAATATTATCAAAGCACTCTTTAAGAAATGCTATTATTTCAACAGTAATAAACGGCTATCACGTGAAGAATATAATATAAAAGAAATGAAGCTAGCATTCTCTTACTCAAAGATAAAACAACGCTGGCTAAAAGAAATGAAGATACATTACAATATTCTCACTTTATTTTCCATAACTAATGTATAAGTAAAAAGAAGTGCAAAACAGATCATGATCTACAACATTACAACTAGATACATAGAATTATTGTGAACTGTTATGTTCATACAAATATTATCAAAGCACTCTTTAAGAAATGCTATTATTTCAACAGTAATAAATGGCTATCACGTGAAGAATATAATGTAAAAGAAATGAAGCTAGCATTCTCTTACTCAAAGATAAAACAACGCCGGTTCAAAACCTTTAACTTTTATTTACTTCTTTTGAATGGAATTATTTTCACAATCTTTTAGATTCAATATAAAACTAACCAGTACCTTGTGGCTTTCAATATTCTCTAGCACACAATAAAATTCATTGCACCAAACACAGTATTTTAATTACACTAAATAAATAAATAATACCAAGAAAGTTTTAGCACCACTACTATGCTCACAGACAGACATGTCAGATGCACTTTTTTATGTGAGTTTCCTCAAATTTAAGTGTAGAATTTACTCTCATCTTTGTTATATAATATATTGCAAAATACCAACTGCAATTTTATTACCATGATTTGGAGGAACCACAAAACTGATTTCCCATTTAGATGTTGCTTCCCTCTCCATAGCTAGCTATTAGGCAAAACACCAAAGACCAAATCAATCAATTCCCTCGTTAGAAGCATTGCTCAGAAGGTAGAAACATGCATATTGAGTAGTAATAAATTTAGTAAAATATAGACATGAAAATTCATAAGTTGCCACAAATCGAACAGGTCAGTACTATACAAGGAATAACTTATAAGAGAACAAAAAAAGAAGAAAAAAACTATATAAATATAAATAATCATGAAAAAGTGATTCCCCAAACACACTTTTTCTATAACAAGAAAATATTATATTAATTAAGAGATTGTTACAGGTACAAGCACACAAACCCTGCCCAAGTAGCAAGACGTGGGGGCAGATAACCCAAAATGAGGCAACCAAGATGACAAAAGACCACCAAAATAAGTGCATACTATAAAGTTCAAGCTATTTTACTCTTATGTCCATAAGCAAAAGATTATTATATCAATGATAGACTTCTCCATAATCATAAGCAAAAAGACTTTGGTGAAGAGTCCTGAGCTAGCGTTAGCATTTCAAGAATTGCTGCAATGTGTTTTACCAATAGCTTAAGTACCAGACAAATAGCTCTCCTTATTCTGCATCTACGCAAGTGGGATGTTCCCACAGCTGCCATGAATCGTGTTCCATTAACCAGTGAATACTGAAACTAACTTAGAGATGGAATACCCTAAACTATGTTGTCATTGGTGTTATTGCTGATAGATATTTTCACTTTCTATCAACCAGCGTTCACAATTTTCTATTCAGCAGCAGCTCTATTGTGGATAGTCTGATAGAAATGTTTCGAAATACGTTAATATTAAACTTCTTCTTGTTTATGCAAGCATATGATTTAGCCTATTTGCCCACATCCCGGGAGGCTAACTAGAAGAAAATAAGGAATGATATTCAGGTCACAGCATTCATATTGGTGGAGAAATAAAGAGAATGAAATGGTAATCAATGGGGTTTATATTATTAAAGTTACTTTACATTATAACATATCACTATAAAGTAAACTGACATTATAAAAGTAAAGTGAGTTTTTTATCACGTTGAGAAGCAGAGGTTCACCAATGAGTTAAGAAGACTTTATAACGAGCCTCATAGAACTATTAAAATGTTATGTGATTAGATGTTATGTGATTATCTCATACTGTTTCTCCCGCAGTGCTAGTGTGACAATGACATCTATTTCTGGGGACAAAACCCCTTGGAAACGCAAATGTTGGATGAAAACCCAATCTTCTTAATGAGGTGGATTCATTCAGGATTTGCCACTAGAGCTTATATGTAAAAATTTTGATTCAATATGGAAAGCAGACTGCAGGATTGGTGATTACATATTTGTCTATTTACATAAGGGTTCTCTTGTAGGGTTCGAGTGGATGCCATGGCAGATTCCAGATTTATCCTACGGAAAAATAGTGGTGACATTTGATATGCATTATCAGCATAGGTCGAAGCATTTAAGGAACGCCACATTTGTATGGTAGTGTGGGTCATTCGTTGCCAAGCATCCTTTGTTGAAGTACCCTTTGGTCGTGAATACCAAGAACCATATTTTCAGATGATCGTGGATTTACAAATGCCCAAATTTGGTTAGGAGTTGGAGCAGAAGCTTAGAAAGGACATTGGTATTCTAAGACTTAGGTGCTATGTATCATTGAGGTTGTCCATTATCAAAACATCAGGTGCTGTGTATATATTTTGCTGTGCATGATTAAAATCTCAGTTCTTATGAAGATGGTGAAGTGTAAAAGCTTCAAACAGTGACAAGCCTACGGTGCAGATCAAATCGACCCCATTGGAGTTCTATACATCATCAGGTATGACAATGGAATTGTCCTTTACCAGATCTAATTATATTATTATTGTTAGATACCAAAATTTGCACCCTATACCAAACAGCACAAGTTTAGAACCTTGGTATAACATTGGAATCACTTCTATGTGGGACACTGAAAATGAAGTAAAACCTTTGGATTCTAGGCCGGCACCTATTTGAATAATCACCTGAATGCACTCAATCTACCCTAAAACTTTTTAAGGAAAAAAAATAGGGGTGAACCAAAAAGGAAAACACTTAGCAGAAATAAACTAGAATACTTAGAACTAACAGGTGATACACCAAAATGATGGCGATACTCAGCAAAGAACAAAACATAACAGTATCCAATAACAATACTGAGTGCAGAAGAACACAACTTTAGCATATAAGCAGCTTGATATAATTATTCCACAGGAAAGAAAATAGACCAGCTTTAACCTTAAACTAATAGGAAAAAAGAATTTTTCACATTTCACTGAAGACTCTATCTTCAAAACCTATAACCTATCAAACTGCAACAATTTCACTCAAAGATGCAGACTCAAGACATGATATGTAGGACTATTATAAATCACAACATGAAATATCAAATTGGAACATGAGGATACAAAGAGCAAACTCCAAAATAGGTCTCCAAAGTCTCTGTATTATTAAGTCAACTGCACAAATGTTGTCAAAATATCATGCGTTACAACTATAATAGAGCATCAAACTAGTTCATAGTTCTAGGTCAAAAGTGTTTCATGTGGAGCTGGAGGGTGTAACGTGCTTGCGTCAGTGATCCTATTAAAAGGTTTATCATGCATTAAAAAAATAAAAGGGTTCCCTTTAAAAAGAAGAGTGTTTTGTGTCTTTTTGTTTCTTTTCAAGTAGAAGATCATCACTTTGGCCTCACTAGTATTCACTTGCATCCCAACCTCATGGCAAAAGGTTTCAAGCATCTTCAAGCATTCATGTAATCTATTAGTTGTGTTAGCAATCAGGATGAGGTCATTTGCATAAAGAAGTAATTTTATCACATATTTAGCTAGTTGAACTCCTCCTCCATTACACTTTTTAAGCCATTCTTTTAACTTATCAATATATAGCACAAATAAAGTTGGAAAGAGTAGGCACCCTTGTTTGACACCTATCAAAACATTTTGACATCCCATGAGGCATTTTGATTCTGGATTTAACTTGCTCATAAAACCTATGTACTGTCACCCTGTGCTCATTAGGAATTTCTAGTTTCTCCATTATATCCCAAACTTTTTCACATGGTATTGTGTCAATAGCCTTTTTTAAAGTCTACAAAAATTTAAAAAGGCCTCATCATCTTCAATATACCATAATTTTTGAACAAAAATCTAAGGGTAACATTGTTATCAATAGCAGAATGTTTTGGTCTAAAACCAACTTGTCCCTTAACTCTTTTACCTAAACTATTTCTATCCATTTGTTGATTTCATGTTGTATCATACCACCAAAGAGTTTCCCTTGGACAAGCTTAACCATAATAGTGGATTAATTTGATGGGTTATTTATGTCACTTCTTTTGTGAAGGGAAATCATAATGCTAGTCGAGATTTTTTAGAAAAAGTGTGTTGGAAAAACTCAAGACATGTGGACAAAGCAAATGGGGATAAAAAACGATCTATTAGGTCTATTATGTGAAAGAGTTTGATCCCATTTGTCATGATCATAAAGACTACTTATGGGTGACAATTAAGGTTAAGGCTGGATTGCCATTGGCACAACTAAGAAACGGATCTAATCCTCGAAGGTGTGAGATACAAATGGACAATTCCAAAGAGGACTGAGGAAAAAGAACATGTACTCTTATATCAAAGTAGTGTGATGGATTAATGGATCATTGTGCCTCAGATTGGTATGGGATCCAAGAATTGATGTTCAATGCGCACGTGCAGATTACCTCAAGGCAAACAATCTCCAATAGGGGAGGATTGTGATGTCCCCTCCTTAGATAGCTCATTTCTCAGTAGAGGTTGGCCTTCTAACCAAGTTACCATAAGTTAGCAATATGGATAGGGGACCATCTGGAGGTTTGTGGAGCTATGCAAGAGCTTTATTTTCAAGCGTCAAAATGTTTAGTTCAAACTAATGGGTTATGTGTTGTTACTTCGAATACAAGCACTTGCAATTACAAATCCGTATTGGTATATTTATAGACTTCTTCAGATAGCTTCAACAACTTTCATCCTCCACCTAAAATTTACTTTGTAATGCTAATTTGCAACATCAAATGATAGCCTCAACCATTCAATATTTTCTCTTAACACTTTTAGTAGTTGAAGGTTGTCAGAGCCCTTCTTTGTAATGTCCCCATCTTTACAGCATCTCAGTGGAGTTCTTAGCCTTTACATTCTCTGAAGGCTAAGTGGAGAACTAAGGAGAAATTGATTAAATTAAATAAATTAAAATTAAAAAGTGATTTTATATTTAATTAATTTAATTTTCTAGAAGCACAACTAATTATTGTATTGGAAAGGGGGAAGCTTCTAGAGAGTGCATTTTCTAGAAGTACAACTAATTATTGCCTTGGAAAGGGGGAAGCTTCTAGAGAGTGCAATTAAATAATATTTTATTTCCTTCCAAAAGGGTGAAGGAAAAGAATAAATAGAGGCAAGAGCTTCATTGTGAAGCGTCCGATTATTGTCAATTGCATTTGATATAAACTTGAGAGAAGAAACTAAGGGTTTCTAATTTCAGTTAGCCATTGGAGAGCGTCAATTCTTCAGTGTTGCAACCATTTGAGGTGGTCAAATATCCATTGAATTTGGCATTCAAGAGAGCTTCATTTTGGAGTTCTATTTGTGCTTAAATTGGAGAATACATTTATTGTTCGCTGCTACGGTACGCATGAGCAATGTCATGCTACAGTGTTTATGCTTGATTCTAATTGCAACTTTCATCTCCATCCTTGGGCATCACTATTATCAGGTTCCTCTTGCAACTATTAGTAGTCAACAAGCATTGTAATTTTAGGCGTATAATTCTACTATTGTAAGTGATAATTCAGAATCAGATTTGGCATTGTTGTAGTCATTACTGTAAGCCCATTTGTCTTGGCAAACTCATAGCAACATTGTACATGGGAATGAATTCAACAAAGGAGATATATGTTGCATACCATTTGCTTGACGCAATGTCCATCTAATAGCATATATGATCAGCATAATAGTTGTATGCCAATTGTTTGTAAAAATGTCAATTGGTTGTAGGCTAAGTCACAAGGTTCGAGTTCAAGTTCGAGATCAACGACTATGAAATTCAGATGAAGTTCGACAAGTCAAAAAAAATTTAAAAAATTTGACATTAAATTTGCCTAATGTAATTTTCAAAAAAATATATATTATTTTTATTATTATATATTTTAATAATCGATAAAATAATATAAGCATTGAAATATCTAATTATAAATATATGATATTTATGATTATATAGTATAAAATAATATTGACATGTTTTAATATTTAATAAATAGTATAAAATTAATAACAGAAATAAATTAATAATAACAATAACAATAACATTTGATAATAAAAAATTATAATTATTAAGTAAATCTAAAGTTAAATATTTTCAAAACATTAAACATACTATTATAAAAATTCAAAACTATGAACAAAAACCTAAAATTAAATAATCGTTGAACATTCTAAAACAATATAATCATGCCCAAACTGTCGAGGGAGAGGAAAGGATGCGAATGCGAGTTTTCTTCAGACGCCATTGTCGATGGAGAGGAATGAAAGAAGCCAAGTCTACACAGATTTCATTCGTTGCAGGCAGTGGAGAGATGCTGAAAGCAGACGTGAAGCAGACACTAATTTCCTAAAAGTAATGGCAAAGCAAAGATTTGTAACCCACGACCACAACCTGCGACCTACTCTCACGCAACAACCTACGACCTACAATAGAATCAATGACCTATGACCTAAGGCAAATTTGAGCCGAATTTATACAAATTATTTATTTTTTTTTAGGTTCGCCAAATTTCAAACTTGGAGACCTTGTGACACAGGCTGTAGGTATGCATTCCATATATACTTTCCATGTATATGCATTAAAAAAATACCAAAAATAACTGCACTTGCATATTAGTTCATTGTAAGAGGCATTGTAATATCATTTGTGAACATTCTAAATTTCTTCGCATCATTCAAACTATATCAAACAATCTAAAACACTAAAAAATCAGAAAAGAGAAAGGCAGCATACAAGTGTTTGACAATATTCCTTGAGCTAAAATCAATCAGTTTGGGCAAGGGATATTAAATTCTTCTTAATTTGCCGATTTTATGTTGAAAGCGTCAGCTAATTATAATCTCAGTCAGATAGGCTTGTACACTAACATAAGCAAAATAGGTAGAGCTTTCCATCAGGGTCAAACGAAATCCATATTTCCTTGAGTGCCATTGTGGAAAATGACATGTGGAGTTATCACCCGAGCAGAGTGACAGCAAACACAGGAGAGAGAATGCCCTAGAATGATTAGAGCATTGACTGCAATATACCTCCTCGTCATTAAAAGCACCTTATGAGTTCTTGATCTTGTATTTGAAGTGGATCATCTTGACTGAAAATTTCGCTGTCACATCATTTTGGAAAGAAGCAAATACTTAAAATAGTTGCAGTTAATTGTTGATGCCACAGTCAGGTATCAATGTCAAGTTACAATGTTTTTAGATTTGTTTCAATTTGAAAGGTATTCTCCTTGAAGCCTTTTGTTTCTTATGGTTCTCATGTTTATGTCTGGTATAGAGCAAGGTATAGGCATATTACAAGCCCAATGCACCTTTAAGAATACACAACTTGCCATTAAATACATGAGAAAATGTATGATTGTAATTAATCTGCAGAGGGAAAAACAAATTTTTTAGCTTGCTATAATAGCTGAGCCAACATAGAGGATTCTATGTTGTCTGTTTTTTGTCCATGTGAATTTGAATTGGGTGCCAACACTTGTAGCCAACTTTTTGACCAGTGGTCCACAACCGATAGGAAAAATTTATTGCTAGGAAGGAGAATCTGAAGGAGCAGAAAGATCTGAAAGATGATCCCCTGGGTATCTGTTATGCTGAGATAGCAGACTTCACAAGAGAATGAATAACATTGAGATGCCTCAAGCTGATCTTGGGAAATGTAAAAGCTGAGGTAAAATGGGAGAACATGTATAATACTATGAAATTGTATCAAACAAATTGGTTAAAATGGAGAAAACTATTAATGATCTTGCTAAAATGACAGATGGTATTATGAAGAATTTTGTTATTGGTATGGTTACTGTTCAATCAAAGCTCAAGAAAAGGAAGAAAAACATGCTTTGTTTTGCTATTCATAAGTTGTTTCTTTGTTTGGTCTGGTCTAGCAGACAGCTTTTGATGAGTTGTTTTTGTTTCTCTTCTTTTGTCATTGGTTAGCTTTATGCAATAGGTTCAGGGCATTGCGCTGCTTAATTAATCAAATACATTCATCTTACTTTATGATAGGATATCCAGCATAGGGTGTTATAGAAGCTTCCACCCAAAGCAATTCATAAACTCCATCCTCTGAAACATATTTCATTGAAAACATATATGGTCAATTTCTTAAAATGTGTATCGTCACACTTTTCTCATTCACACCACTCTGTCAATTGATTATACCATAAGTTTCCTCTTAGACTCAACTACAAAGCATCAATCACACATGCTCGAGGCCCTATCTTCTACTAATGGCATTTCATGTTGGCAAAATGGTCGCCAATATTGAAACTAGAGCCCAGAAATCAATGAAAATAAACAGCAATAAGAAAGAGCCAAAATTGAAACAATAAATACAAGAATTACCTTATGAAAACCCTTCTAGAATGAAGGGAAAAACCCAACAACACAACAAAAGATCTTCTTCGTTGATGATAAATATTTAAGTGTCCATTGCCTGTCGCTTGATGCGATATATATAACTTAAGGAGAGACTCTTCACATTCCAACTAGAGGTCTCTCCAATTTCCCGAAACGTGACTTTATTACAATTACAAATACAACTCTTCGAATTTAAATGCCTCAACACATGTCGATGACACATGTCATTACATTTAATATTATAATTTAAACATAAGTATCCTTTTCAGCTGAAGGTGACAATAACAGTAATAACGTCCATATTTCGAGAGATAAAAATCTCTATCACAGCTACAATCTTCAACACCCCCTAAGCGAAAGAGAGATCTTTAGTTGAACAATCACAGAAGGCTGCAACCAAAATGTCAATGATAAAATCTCATCACATAAATCCTATAAAATTCATGGAATCACTCCACATGAAAACTTGTAATAATTACTCATATTCATGGAATCACTCAACATAAAAACCTATAACAATTGTTCATATTCATGGAATCACTTCAAAATGAAAACCTGGAAAAATTACTTATTGTTAATAATTATGGAATCATTCACTATGACAGATTTGTAAGACTTGCAACTTAACCTTCAATCACAGGCTCTCTCAACATGAAGTGTCATGGAATCTCTCAACATGACATCCAACTCCCATTATGGAATCTCTCAATATAATGACATCATGGACTCTCTCAACATGATGTTCACTATCATATAGTGAAAGAGCTATCATAGCTGATCTTACAATCTCATTTATTCACAAAAGAATAGAAATAGACATAACAAAACAAGACTTAGTTCCATTAAGTCTTAGATTTTACAAAAACCACAAACATCAAAAGCATATATGAGAACAAAAGGGATTACATAAGCACTCCCTCTTAATTAAGAATTATTTTAATCCCAACAATAAGAAGAGAATGTAACCTCCCTCTAAGGCTGAACATCTCCCTCTGAAACACAAGCTCCCTCTAAATCACATGTGCAATTTTTTTCAATTCAGTAAGCAACATCTTCATGGTGTTAACACAATCACCTCATTGCTTCCTACAACCAAATAACCAATAAAAACCAAACTAGAGATAAATCTGAATGTACTTTCAGACATGCACTGGACTCATGCAATCCTATCTTTTTTACCATCATAAAGTTGCAATTGCCTATCCTTTCCTTTACAGTTATCTCCATAATATATAATCTAATGAATCTCATGCAGCATGACAGACTTTCTTATGATATCCACAGTCTCAGCTGAATGATAGCATATATATTCTAAAGTTAAAACAACGATCAATACCCAAAATAAAATATTTATCTCAAAATTATTCCACCCAGAATGTTCTCTCAAACTCAAAGCACTAGCAACATCTGCAGCACTACTTGCATTTTCTCATTTCTCTAAAAAGATAGTGTTGAAACCAATTTCTTATAGTCCTGCAAGTTCTTCGAATGCAGTTCTTCTTTTATCCTTGTCTAGAGATAGAGCCATGCACACAGATATTTCTTGCAATTAGTAACCTATTTCCTTTAGTGTTTCATCGCAAGAACTTCCTCAATAGATAATTATATGCTCCAAAATAAAAGTTGTTAGAAGATGAGGGGAAGAACAACGCTTCGTCTTTTCTTTGACTCTCAATACACTTGAGAGCTTGAACACAAGACAAAACTAGAGCTTGAACACAAGACAAAACTAGAGCACGGGAAAAGACCGACTACCAACGCACACATTCCATCACTAATTCAATATTTAATCTAAACCTCTAACATTAAAAAAACCAATAATCTTGACTCAAGTTGTAGTAGAGGACATAGCGAAATATACAAGAATAAAGTCTAAAGATAAACAAACACAGGCCAAGAATGACAAAAGTCTACAAATAAAAGTCCAGTTTTCGACAAAAATAATATCCTTTAGTTTGGTCCACACCTACAATCTTTTCTTTTACCAGATGAAATATGCTCCTACTATTATGAGATGCCCGACCTAGAGGAATTATTGCTCCACAATAAAATTGAAAGCAAACAAAATGAGATTAGTCCAAAAGAAAATACAAACGCATACCTCCCAATATCGATACGAAGCATAAACAACAGTTGAAGCAATAATTATAGCACAAAACATATGAACCAACACAATAAAAGATGCGAGGCCTCTAGTTCAAGTTAGCGATCATTTTTAAGGTGCTCCGGTTGCAAAATATCTTATCTACGAACAACTTCTTGAATATTGGAAATGCAAAGAAGTGAGTCCTTTGACTTCACAGGATCTAGTACCAAGTATTGATATTGGAGTCAAATGCACAAAAATGAGAGTCAACATCCATTTCAAATAGAGCAATACAAGTCTCTTTGTCCTAAGCCTCTTAATCCATGATGCTCAGATGCTCAATATGAAAATAACAGTTATCGACAAAGATGAAAGATACCCCGATGGTGAGAGAAAAGAACCGTTACCAAAAAAAACTAGAGAGAATGCGATATATACCAAGGTACAAAATGGCAAAACCAAGTTTTCAAAGGGAACAAAAAGTCCAATAGCCCAAGATGATGTGGCAATCTTATCTTCAAAATAGGTACTGAAATTGACCATGATGAAACTAGCGTTACATTGACGTCGTTCTTCAAAACCCAACAAACATACACATTTCCTTATATTTGTGCCATGTTACTTGACATACAAGAATTCCTTCATTAATGCCAATGGAAGTACTTCGATCAGTTGATAGAACTGCCTGATGAATTTGACAACAATAGAACCAGAACTGTCATACAACAACCAAAGACTTTGAACTCATCCTCCAAGTCCCACTCGACAACATCCTGTTGAACACCAAGAACAGAGAGTGTAGCACTAAAGTAAGAAGATTCGTCCAATGCAATGGTAGCCTTTTCAAAAGCTATTTCTGAAATGATCATTGCAAAGCCTCTCAAATCCATCAATATGCCAATTAGTCTTTGTCCCTGAGCACAATATCCCGAAGAGATCAAAAGGTAAAAGAAAATACAACACAACATATAATAGAGATGAGAAGTCCAAATATCTCAAATATCATCTCCCTTCCAACATGGAAAAAAATATCTCAAATATCATCTCCTAAACAAAGAGTTTCAAACCAATATAAAATATGACCAAGACTAAAAGAGCTACCCATGATACAATAACCATAAGTCCAAGAGAATGATCGGGTAACACAGCAAATAAATCATGATGCCAGCAAAACATGGGGTCTTAAAAAAAACTTTCTTTATTGTTGTTATCCAACTAGGTTTTGATACCGTATTGAAACTAGAGCCGAGAAATCAATGAAGATAAACACCAATAAGAAAGAGCCAAAATTGAAACAATAAACATCAGAAATACCCTGGGAAAACCCTTCTAGAATGAAGGGAAAAACCCAGCAACACAATAAAAGTTCTTCTTTATTGATGACAAATATTCAAGTGTACAATGCCTGTCACTTTATGCAATTTATGTAACTTAAGGAGAGACTCTTCACATTCCAACTGAAGGTCTCTCCAATTTCCCAAAACATAACTCAATATTAATTACAAATACAACCCTTCTAATTTCCATGACTCAACACATGTCATTACATTTAAACATTAGTGTCCTTTTCAGATGAAAGTGACATTAACGGTAATAATGTCCATATTTCTAGAGATAAAGATTTCTATCGCAGCTACAATCTTCAAAAAGCACTCCCCTCGAAATTCGAGACAAGGGACTAACCGCCTCCAATGCATTCTATAAGTCTAGTGGTTGCATCTGGCATTGAAAGGTCGATCCTTTGGTGCAACGACAGCCACACTTGTAACAAGTGGTATCAGAGCTTGCTCACAAGTTCAAATCACCTCGAGTAAGGCTAAGGGGGAGATTGTTCGCAAAATGGTTGGTGCTCCCCGCAGGATTCATGACAAGGGATTAAGTGCTACCTGTGGACTCCATAAGTCTAGTGGTCATATCGGGCATTGAAAGATCAATCTTTTGGTGCAACAGCAAGAAAACTTGTAAAATATCAATACTTCAATCTCCTCTGCTGTTAATTGATGCAATTTCAATGCCATATTAATCGAAAATTCTATCCACCAACTTGCCTTTAATTAACGCTGGCTAAATGTGGAAATAATAAAAAACATGATGATCTAATGTTAGGTTAATCTTTTGGCCCAAAAAATACAAGTGCCCATCGCTAATTAAGCATGAACTATTTCTTCCAGCTCCACACCATGACTTTTGTAATTGTGTCATGGTATTTTATATTATGGATATCATAGGCAATCATATTGCTTTCATATATAAACACTCTATCACATCCCTTTAACAATACATAAACATGTGCAAAAACATAACTAGCCATGTCATTTTACTTTTATCTTTGAAAAAGCTGCATCAAAACTTTCAGCCCATATAAATTTGTGTGAAAAGAGCAGTGATAGGATTTGCAAAGCGATCCATAAATAGAACACCAAAAATAGCCAGCTACACCCACAAAACTTCAAATGTCTTCTGCATTTTCAAAGCAAGTGATATTAACTTCCAACCATTGTAGGATCAACCACAAGGCCATTAAGAAACATGATCTGACGTGACAGGATGTGCACTGAGAAAGCTTAGCAAAATCTTGATGTTCAATCAGAAGATGCAAACTAGTCTCGAATGCTCTTGGTGTCCTTCCCCACCTCTAAAATATACCATACTCTCATCCAGAACACCTACACAAACTAATGTGAGTTCTTACTGGACAAAATGTCTGTCAGCCACATGCATGCAACAGGGAATTTATTTTCCCAAATATTACAAGTGCAAACCAACAGTGCCCATACCAAGCATTAAAAATTGTCTTTGGAACAACCTTCCCCTTGATTCCCAATAAATGATACCCAGAACTGAGATCTCTCTTCAAAAACTTAGGAGTTCCTTATTTAGTCAAAGAATCCAAAGGTGAAACAGACAATCTACTCAGCCCTTTCCTATCAACTTCTATATTTCTATCCTCAACTCTCACAACTCAGGTGTTGTAATTTTGTAAGCAACATAAAAAAGTTAGGCTTGATTTTTGTCTAAGCCTTGGCAGAGAAATAAATTTAACACCATGGTGATAAGCAAAAACATAACCAAAATACTGCAAATCAAGACACACTGCAATCAAAAGCCTTTGTTACTCTCCAAAAAAATTACGATGACATCCAACATCCATACCTAAAAAACACTTTAATTGAATTATGAAACTAATCCAAGGAACAGAGATCTACAGAGATAATAAATATTAAAATACTTACTATTATTGTCCAGACAGTCAACAAATTTGTGAAACAGTCTATATCACTCATATTTAATTCTGAATAGTACATTACTACGAAAAGCTCATAAGACGATTAAAAAAATTGCACAAATTTACTCTATTCATAATTAGATGCTTCTCATCTTAATTGTGTTGAGTTAGGCCACTCCCAGGGGCATCTATAGGACGAGCCTTTTATATATCCAGAAAGAATCATGAAGACTCCTGGATCTACCCTTTCTAAAAAATTCCTCTCGGATCATTGGGATTTTGCACAGCCAAATTCCTGCTCAACATTTGAACCAAAGGTTCCACTCTAAGGCTAACTTATTACATGGCATTTCGGTAACTACATGGAGCCATCAGAAATCTATGCCTGAGAAGGTTTGCGACTGTGATATTCTCCTGTTCATGTGTAGGGTTTTATTTATGGCAAATACTGCCAACCATTCTACCTACATAAAAGACACAAGTGTAAGAGATCAACTCCACTACAACTGCCTAGGCCATTAAGCAAAAACCAAATATTGCTCTCAACTTTCAAGCAGTATTACTCACAGCACAAAAGCCAAGAGTGTGAAAAATGTGCTATAATAACGTGTGCTATAATTACCCATCCAGTACATACCAACAAACAACCAAGAAGAAATCAAATTAAAATAAGAAAGCATAATCTATTTGGCCATAAACAATATTATATAATTGATGTCAGTTGCACCTGAAGTTGGGTTAAACTAGTTAAAAAATAAATTGGAGACAAACTTACGAAACTTCCATTTCAAATTAAAGACTCTGAAGATTGTACAAAGCTGTTACAACATAGAAAGACTGCAAGAATTAAAATTCAAATATATAAATAAATAGCAGAATTATTTAGTATATTGATACTCTAGTTGTATAGCATCACAGCTCAAGCTTCAAATATGCAGGACACAACATAAAATTTCGATGAATATATTTGCATGACAAAATAGCCTTTAACAGCTTGTACCCAGTTTATTTCCAAAACATTATTAAAAACATGTACAACAGAGAGTCCAACTCACTAGACGCGCAATGCATGTCCCGTGATACTTTGTTGTAAGAAAATAGCCCCCTAGATGACATTCAAGAGAAGTACGCAAGGAAATTCACATTTTACAAAAATTAAGACTACAGTTACGTGAAAACTCGCCTAGAAGGTCCATGACTGTTCTTTTGTAGGAATGCACAGCAAAACTATCTGTTAAACGGATGCTCTCAAGTTTTATGGCATCAAAGCTCAAGGTTCAAATCTCCAGATAAACATAGCAAAATTTCTAATGGAAGATTTTCACATGACAAAAAAAGCTTAGTAGCGTTACGCAGTTCATGCAGAAAAGCATCCAAAACATAATTAACATTGTATAAAATACGGAATACAACTTGCTGGCTGTGAGCTTGTAAGCCCATGATTATTTGCTTGAAAAAGAAACCACCAATCAAAGTGACCTCTAAACGAAAATGCCCAGGGGAAATTCAAAATTTAGAAAAATAAATGTAAAATTATAAAGAACTTGTTGAGGTCCATAACTGTTTTATTATAAGGTAACCAAGCGGCACACGACCTTGTTTATGAAAACCCCCTTCAAACAACATCTACGCCTAGGTTTGCCAGAGATAATTAACAATTTAGCAAGAATACAGACAAAACTTATTTAAAGGCTAGTTTAAATTATGTTGATGTCCAAAACGGTTCTGCTCAGGGTGATTGAGCAGCACATGAACTTGAGTAAATTTAAGGCAAAATGCAGGGTACATTAACAAGCGTGCTTACAGCTTTAGAGGGATCCCACAGGCCAATCAGGGGAACTGATCCGTAGACGTGTGGGACGAGCTCTCTGTTGTGATTAATGCAGTCCATTTGCAGAGACACATATAATTGCCCTCCCGCATTCTCAAGGTTTTCCTCATTTCCTCCTGAAGTCCCAGAGTTTTTTGAAGCGCCACCCCCCATTAAAAATATCAAACGCACTAACAAGAAAAAATGATGATGGAATTCTCCTCTGCAGTCTAAAATTGATTTCTCTGTAAGTAGCAAACTAGGAGCGGGCACGAGATATTCACCGCCTTCTGGAAAAATTTTGCCTTCCGGTGAGACACGATTTTATCCGTTGCCTTCCAAAGTGTCAAGCACAGCTGGCAAGGACACCAATGCGTAAGGCTACGAGAAGAGCTTAATCAGCTGCCATGTTGGCATTATCATTGCCCAGGAGAAGGCGAGAGGACGTTACCGCACGTATGGGATCTCCCGATTTAGCACGGAGATGATGATATGGTTGCCATCTTGAGTTTGGGAGAAATTGGCCATTGATTTATGAGAGGTGTCCGTTCTCGGACAAATTTAGTGGGTTATCGAATGATCAGAAAGTTTTTTTTTTCTTACCATTTTTTCTCTTTCTTTGAAATTCTCACTTATGAATAAAGAATAGAAGATTTAAAGATTGAGGAGTAATCATTTTTTCTTCCTTTTTTTTCTTCTTTGAATTTTCACTTATGGATAAAAGATAGAAGATTTAAAGATTTAGGAGTAATCATTGTGCCAAATTTATGTGGAGTTCAATCTCAACTAAATTTGTTCTTGGTAGGTTCAATAAGAATCTTTTAATCTTATGATTAAAATAAGATATAAATGTCTCTTAGTTTGTCTATTTATTTTATTATTTTTAATGTCGATATCTAAATTTAGTTATTTGAATATAATTTTTTTTAATTGTTTAAATAAATTTTGAACATAAATTGTTAAAATGTATTTGTGTACTTTGATTAGAGATCGAGTATTTAATTTATTCAACGATCTCAAAGTTGTAGAAGAAGGAAAGATCATCCTTCCTCTTCCTAATCTTATATCTATGTTGTGGGTGATAGGTTAGCAATAAATTCTTCAGTCAATTTCATCGCGAACTCATGCAAAGTAACCCTATCTTCAAACCAATTTTTGAAGAACACTTCTGTAATGTGAGGTTTATACCAATAGAGTCACTCCAAGTAGGTCATTACATTACCTTTTTGCAAAATTTGCCAGATAGAGGCCTTAGCCTTCCATACCCTACAATTGCTTGGCTCTTGCTTTCTAGGTTCCCTACCCATCTGAAAAACCTGAAAATCTCTGTAGAACACCAGAGTAGCACAACCCAAAAAAGTTAATAAAGTATTGAAGATTACCGAGGAGCTAATAACTATACTTACATGCCAAACGTAGAGCAATTATAATGTATAGTTTTATTCCCTATTGTAGCTAGTTTATTTTTGGTTCATAGAGTAAGAAGAAAGATGATTTGAAGATTTTTTTTTCTGTAATTCATTAATCCATTTGACTAAAGGGATGAAAGAAATTTGACTTGGAAAATGATTTTTTTTTTTTTACACTTAGGATGTTTCAAACCTAAAATATTCTTACAACACTAAGTGTTTAGCATCAAAAAGTTTATTCAACATGTTTGGACAAGATGAACCAATTAAAGAGCAAATAATCTTTTTTTATCCTTTCTATAGAAATCAAATATCAAATACCTATTCAGTTTTTTAATCCACATATTCAAAGACCAAAACAACCACTTCTTCAAGAAAAGGGGATGAAGTAATTAAAAACTTGTTCCAAGGACAATATCTAGTTGATTTACCAGTGTCATTTAAAGGGTATAGAGGTGTTCTCTAGAATCTTACGTTTGGTTCATACCATGATAATTTGATCTATTAGTATATGTGTGATAATTATGACCTTCAAGGAGAAAACTCAATATATCAATATTGGACTATTTAGGGTTGAATCAAGAATCTCCATGATTCCCAAGGACCTATTTGGATAAACACTATAATGTATCGCCGAGATCTTGGCAATCCAAGTGCTCATGTAGGAGGACTCTATGAAAGTTGTAAAAGTAAGACATTGAAGATAATATGGCATGAATTTGATCCAATGACCAGTGAGTGGGTTTGTCACTCATTCATGTTATATATAAAGGTTAGTATGAACCACACCATGGTAAAAAAGAGGTAAGGTTGCCACCTTAATGTAACAAAAGGTTAAATATCCCATGATCAAAAGATTACCCCATATGCACTTTTGACTATGAAGTGGTGCACCACATGTTGTGATCCCACATGTTTGTTTGCGTATTTTGTGTTTTTATTTTTCTTGAGATTTGGGGTCCACCGAGTGAAATATACATTGCATAATGGGCATCTCATTTGGAAAGTTTCTAATTAGTGTCAATTTGCTTGTGGTGAATTCAAAACCTCTTTTATGTTTGATGTACACAAAGGAAATGTGAGCTCTTATATATATTGAGCCACTTGCTTGACTCAAACTTAAGTTTTAGATTATCTTTGAATCATTTCTTAAAGAGTCTTAGAATTATATAGAGTATTTAGGAGAGATCAAGAGATTAGAGAATTATGGTCTCCCTACATAAGGGATCATAAACTTAGACCTATCTTTGATCAATAGTCTAACTATATTGGATATAGAGTCTATAACTTGTAAGTGTGTGATTTAAGTCATGGAAGTTGGTCCCTTCCTCTCTCATAGTTTGTCAAATTTTGGTACCAAATATTACATGTCTAAAGACTTTGATCATCGATTACTTTGAATGAAAGAAATATGTGGTCTTGAGTCTTCATCAATTGCACTATTTATGATGTTTATTAAAACTTATAGATCCTTGTAAAGATCTCCCTATAACCCTCATAAATATTGATAAAAATTGTTGTAAGTCTTGATTGTGTAAGTTTTATTTGAAGTTGTAGAAAGGTTTGGTTGGGAAGGTTCAAGTGGTAAGAATTATAATTTGAGTGGGGGTTCGAGCACATATTTGAGCGATAAATTTAGGATTAGACAACTTTAAGAATGTGGGGGAAAGTTTTACAAATTTATTTTCTCAAAATAAATACAAATTTACTTTGAATGAATATAAATCAAATGCTTTAGATATTGTATCCACCAATTATGATATGGATTATTACAATAGGTTTTCTAATAAATAATTTGTATTCCCTAGAATTAAGCCTACTAAAATCTATAGAGATGTTATGAAAGGTTTGAAAGAAGTATTTTCTTATAAAGGTGTCATTATATGTAATATAGTACTTGATTAGAGAGAGCTCAAGGAGATAAAAATAATCATGGAACAAGAGTAAAAATAGCATAAAGAATTCACACAGAACCAAGTGATATTGACACTTATTAATAGATAAATAGATGTGCATAAGTTCAAGAGTTGGCGCCCTTACATGTCAACAACATATATGCTTGTTTGCTTACAATCCTCTAGTAGATACCTTAGATCGAATTACAAACTATTTAAACTATACGTCACTATTATTTCCTCTAGAGATACATCAATTAAGATATATAGGCATCACACCATGCAAGTTGGCCTCAAGATTAAGACCATTCCCCAAGACTAAGAAACATATTACATGAAATAGGTTTGATCCCAAATCATAAGGAACAAATAACATAACATGTTTGAAACATTATGGTCCCAAAATTAGGCCATTACATTACCCAAGAAAATTGTTGAATGTGCCACCGAAGATCTATATTTGCAAATTTTCATCCCAAGATCAATATCCACCAACAGTCAAGAAATTGGCAAGAACACGCTACCCAAGAGAAAATGAATCATAAATCAAGAAATAATGAACCAAAAGAGTTGAAACCCTAGAAATAATAACTAAAGTTGGTCTTGATTATACTTTGAACTTTGCAAGTGTTGACTCGATCAAAAAAAGGATCACTGAAACAATCAACAAACTAGAAAATTGATGAGCACAAACTATTTTTGGTTGATGTAAGATTTCTCAAAATCCAAGATGCTCCTAAATCAAACACCTCAAATTGATAATAAAGTAACTTCTCTCACTTTTATGCTGAATAAAAATCTAGAAGATCTAACTCATCTTGAGAAAGCCATGAAGAGTATTTTATTGATCTATGTTTCCACTTGATTAGATACTCCATATATCCCTTTCCTCTTATGCTTGTTCCTACTATGTTCCTTAATACCTTTTTCTATTTTTTATGAATGCTTCTTAGGATAATGTTTCTTCACATGTATATCTACATCTAAACTACCTTCATCCTAATGATACTCATATAAATCTATAATGTTGAATATAAATAAAATATCGATCTATCCTCTGATAACGCAACTTCATTAGCATTCCCAAAATCAAACTTCCCTAGAATCTTATAATGTCCAAACTTACTTATATTCAATTTGTTACAAGTTCCCATTGGAAATCTTCTTTTCTTTAAGTGGACTATAACTTCATCTCCTACTATGAAATCCTTACATTTCCTAGTTCTATTAGCCTTCTCTTTATACTCCTAATTTATGACCTCCAAAATTATGTTTAACTTCCTTATGTAAAGCCTTCATATAATCTGTAAATTCCTCTACTTCAAAACTCCTTTTATCCTAAATCATTTTAGGCATAAGGTTAAACTTGATTTCCCTTTCTACCTAAGGCAATCACTAGATAATACCATTTTAGCTATCTAGAATGACCTTGAGGGGGGTCATGCTTTCCACGAGGGCTTGATGGTGTTGATCATGAATCTTCTTAAAGCGAAAAAAATGGATAGACCCTATATTAGTAAGAAAACCCTAGAGTGTGATATAGAGGGGAGTGATCAAGATGAGGTTTATGAAGAGGAAACAGAGGAGGAAGAAGATGAGATGGTTGACAAGAAGAGGAAAAAACTTTCACCTGGGAGCTTGCCTACTAAGAAAAGGAAGAGTAAGGAGGTGGATTATGAGATGGAGATGAAATCTGATGAGGAACTTGAGGAGGTTATAGGGAAGAAAACCAAAGGAAAAATTGGTATTGTTACCATAACCAAGGTGAAAAAGACTGATAGAGTTATGAACATTCCCTTTGATGATGAGCCTCTAATAAAAAAGAAGGATCTAAGAGGTAAGAAAGTGCTATCTTAAGGGAAGGTTGATGACATAGGCATCAAGGAGGTGAATATTAAAAGAGACACTATGGATATGGACGAGGAAAACCTGAATCAGAGTAAGGACTATGATGAACAGGTGTATATGAAGGGAATCATTAGAAACTCAGGTGTGATGAAAAGGGATACCAATAGTATGAAGGAACAGATGCAGGATATTAGGAGGGATTTTGATCAACTAAACAAGACTACCAGAGGTGAGAGGACTCTTGTTCAGCATCTGGATAGACTCTTTGATGTTATTGGAAATGCTTAAGAAGTCAAGAATTTAATGAAGAGAGTCCCACCTTTGGAAGCAAAGAATAGAGCTATGGAACAAATGATGAAGGATATGCAAAAAAAGATGGATGTCATGGGAAATAAAGTTGACAACATGGAGAATGAGGTTTAAAAACTTGCAAACCAGAGTTGCTTTATCTTGACAGCTATAGCAGATAACATTAAAACTCTGTTGGACAAACTGGAGTAGGGGAGAATTCAAGGTTTTAAGGACATGAAAGAGGATCAAGGCCCCAGTAAACACATCAGGGCTAATTCAAAGAAGACAAATATTATGGAAGACAATGAAATGGATGAGCTAAAGGCCTCTGTCGTGAACATGAATATCCTTGTAGATCAAATTGTTGATTTACTGAAGACCTTGTAGTTGTCTAGGTGTTGTCTTTTTGTTGGCTTTTTGTTGTATTATCATGTTTGTTTTATTAAGGCTTCTTGTCTTAGTTTGTTTTTTTTCTTGGTGTTGATGCACAGTTCCTTGTGGGCTTTCTTAGCTTATTCTATCTGATACTAAGTAAAAGGTCACAGTCCTTCAAAACCTATTTTTACCTAATCGAAACACTCCTTTATCCTCTATTTTTTAATCTCTTAACTCTAAAACTCCCTTTGGACTCATACCAATGACTATCTCAAAAGTTGTCTTCCTTCTACTTGAACTCATTGAATGCAAACTCTACTTATACAAAAAGAAATTCCAAATTACTAGGTTTATCTCAAATCGATCTTCTCAACGAATTGTCCAAACTCCTATTTACTATCTATGTTTGTCCATTAGTTTATGGATGAGTAGTGGAACTAAAATTCAAATTAGTATCTAAATTCCTCTCAAGGGTCTTCCAAGAGTAACCAATAGATTCATCATATGTATCTAAAACTAGACTTCTTGATAACCCATGCAATCTTAAAACCTCCTTAAAGAGTAATTCTACCATGTGCACTACATCATATTTCTTTCTTACAAGGAATGAAATTTGACATTTTGAAAAATCTATTCACTACCACAAATATTGAATCATTACCCCTATGTATCTTTGGTAGTCCTAGAATGGAATCCATATTAATATCTTCCCAAGGTCTACTAGGTACGAGAAAAGGTGTTTATCATCCCATACTTTAACTACTACCTTTGGCAACTTGGAAAAATTCTATAATTTAAAAAAAAAAAAATCCTAGCATCCCTACAAATTTGTGGCCAATGATATATTTTAATCACCTAGCTTACTATTTTGTCAATACCAAAGTGTCTGGTGATTCCTCCATTACGCTTATCCTTAATCATATTAGCCCTCATTGATCCTCTAGGTGTGCATGATTAAATTTCTTTAAGAAACATGCCATCTTCAATGAAATAATCCAACCATTTACTTTGGTCACCTGCTATCAATTTCTTACAAGCCTTCCATGTATCTAAAAAAAATAGGACATGTCTAATAAAAAGTCTTTATTTCATCAAATTCATGCTAATATCTTCTAAAGTCTACTAGGTAAGGGTTAAGGTGTATATTGTCCCATATTTTGACTGCTACGCTTAGTAACTTGGAAAATTCTACAATTTTGAACAAATTTCTTGACATCCTTACAAATTTGAGGACAATAATATCTTACGCTCATCTAGCTTATTTTTTTCAGTACCAAAGTGTCTAGAAAGTCCTCCACTATGCTTCTCCTTAGTCAAATTATCCCTTGTTGATCCTCTAGATGTGCAAATTTAATTTCTTTAAATAACATGTCACTTGAATAAAATAATCCAACCATTTTCTTTGGTCACCTGCTATTAGTTCCTTACAAGCTTTCTATGCATTTGAAAAATCAAAATGTGTCTCATACAAAGTCTTCAATTCATCAAATCCAAGCACTTATACCCTTATTTCTATTAACAAATTTCTTCTTCTCAATGCATCAACTACTCTTGACTATCCACTTCAATGCTTCAATACAAAAGTATAACTTTGTAAGAACTTTGTTGGAAATCTGATTGAAAAGATCATTGATGAAGAAGATTGATTAAAAGAGGGAGATTGTTGTTAACATAATGTTTTCAATTTTTATTTTGTCATTGATGTCAAAACTACTATGTGTAGGAATGATATTTGCTTATAAGATTCAAGTACTATCACTTAGTTGATTGATGAAGAGGATTTGATCAACAAGATGTAACAAGAGCACCTAAGGGAAAGGTTGAGTTGTGATATTGAATGAAGTGCAAGGATCAATTAAGACAATGGTTTAATGATGTATTGATAACATACTTGAAGATATAGAGGTTGGCCACACTTAGAAACGTTGGAGGAATGAGTTGTAATAAGGTTGATTGCAAAGCTTGAACTAAGTTCATTAGTGGGTGCTGAGCAAGCTAGTTGAAACCAAGAAAATTCTCAATTGGAGCCAAGCAAATTCTCAGTTGGAGCCGAGCAAAAGGAAAATCTAGTCTGTGCCAAGTGAAGTTCAAGTGTCGAGCAAAGTAACAAGTGCTGAGCATTAGAAAATCTTAGTAGGTTTCAAGTGAACTTTAGGTGTCGAGCATCAGTAAAAATACAGTTGATGCCAAGTAACATAGTATGTGTCGAGCACCAATATTTCAATAGTGTCAAGTTGTTGCATTATTTTAAATGATGAAGATTCACCAAATCTAAGCTGACAAAGTGGTTACCTTGAATTTTTTGAACCAGTTGGAGGATAAGGATGATGAGTTGGTGGCACAAAATTCTATGTAAACAATTTTTGGGCAAATTCAAAGGATTATTCAAGAAGTTTCTAGAGGAAACAAAATATGGGTTAGATACAATGAATCCTACCTAATCCATACAAATTTAAATCAAAGGAAGGAAGAATCAAGTGGAAAAATAAGTTCCAGACTTCTATTTAAGGAGTCACAGACCAAGAAGCAAGGGACTGCTATTGGAGTGCCAAATTGTGAAGTGGTTAGAAGTGTGTCAAGGAGAAGGCATCTGGGAGAAGGAAGAATATAGCACAGAGGCTCTGCTTTGAAGAGTGGTCAAAGAGAGATGATTGTGCTAGTACATTGAACATGGAGACTCAAGGAGGCAAAGCTTGAAAGGAGGGCAAGCTGTCAAGAGTTGCAGAGATTGAAGGCCAGACAATGTGAAGAGTTGAAGAGTGATCTGAGATTTGCAAGTTAAGTTGTATGTTGTAATCAGGTCAAAGACTTTCTAATACTCTCTAGCAATTGTATTAGATATGGAAATCCTATGTACTTAGGTTGGTTTAATAGCCATTTGTAGATTCTTTAATAGGGTGGCATTCCAAGTGAATGTTCTAAAGTCCTCTAACAAGGCCCACTTCTATCAGGGTGGTTAAATCCTCTAACAAGGTCACATTTAACAGTGTGTTGTAAGCTTTTCATAGGGTAGGCCTTTCACAGGGCATCACTTTAGAAGAGTGAAAATTGAGTAGAATGTTACTGGTGGTTTTTCCCAAATTGGGTTTCCACATAAATTAGTGTGTTATGTGTTGATCTCTTCATGTGTTATGCTTGCATGTTGATTTACAGTAACTTGTTGAATATGAAAGTTAAAGCTTGGATGAATGAATGGTTGAATGGGCTTACTATACTTAGTGAAAAAGTTTGAATTGGACATTTGGACATTGAATAACTGATTCATAAAGCATTTCTAACAATTGGTATCAGAGCCATCTACTGACTTAATTTCAAGGTACTCGAAGCAGGAAGATCAAGATGCCCAAGAGAGAAGTTCCCAAGCTCAAAAAAGACAACTTTTTTGCATGAAAGAGTCTAATGAAATTGCACTTTCGATTAATAGGTGATTTTGCAAAAACCTCAATTGGAACAGAACATGTAGAACCAGTTGGACCCCTTACTGCAAATGGCTTGAACAAAAGAAAGGAGCACAATCAAGTAATGTTGGAGATTGCCTCTGCACTCAGCTATGCTGAAGATGATGACATCAAAGGATGTGATACTGCATTCAAAATGTGGAAAGCCCTGTCAAATATCTATGGAGGAGATTAGAATGTTTAGAGAGCAAAGAGAGAAAGCCTTAGAGGAAAGTTTGATGACATGAAAATGGGGAAAGGTGAGAATGCTGCTTAATATGGATCCAGAATGAAGGTAGTGGTAAGTGCAATAAGAAGTCTAGGTAGTAAATTAGAAGATGAGACTGTCAACAACAAATATTTGAGAACCCTGCTCCCTATCTATGCTATTAGAGTTTCAGCCATCCAATTATACCAGGAAATGCGTTGACTTTTGAAGGAATAGTGGGAAGACTTACTGCATTTGAACTATCCAACTTTGACAACTACAGACTTGAGAACCTTGAATCTATTTTCAAGGCCAAGCTGACAATGAAAGACACTAAGGAAGTGACATCAAACAAGAAGAGAAGAAAAGGAAAGCATGTATCCAGTGATAGAAGCACAGATGAGGAAGATGTGGAACAGTTGAAAGCACTACCGGCTAAGAGATTCCATAGAGGCAAAGGTAAATTCAAAGGTAAGCTCCCTATCATATGTTTCAATTGCTATGAAGTAGGACATATTGTTGCAAGATGTACATAGAAGAAGAACTACAAAGAAGGAAACAAGTACAAGAATAAAAGAGAAGATGATAGCAGAGATTACAAGGACAAAGGTCAAAGGCCAAAGATGCTACATTGTTGAAGAAGATTCTGATGAGAATGATGATGAATTAGTCTATGTGGCCATGAAGGATGAATCAAATAAAGATGAAGATGAAGAAGCAGCATTGGTAACCTATGTGAACAAGAATGACAAGTGGATCATAGATAGTGGTTGCTCACATCACATGACATGAGACAAAAGTAAGTTCATTACCTTTACTTAGTATGATGGAAATAGTGTTTAAAGGACAAGGTTCCATTAAACTTACTAAGAAAATCTCATGTGATAATGCATATTATGTTGAAGGATTGAACTATAACTTGTTGAGTGTATCATAGTTAGGCAATGTAGGTTGCAAAGTAGAATTTGAAAACAAAACTGCCAAGATCTATGACACTGATGGAAATCTGATAGGAAAAGGGGAACAAACTAAAAGTAACTTGTTTTACCTAGATATGAAAGATGCAACTTGTCATGTTGTTAGACTTGATGATGTGTGGTTATGGCATAAAAGATTGTGTCATGTTAACTTTGATAATCTGATTAGCATCAACAAAAAGAAGAAGGTCAGAGGGTTGCCTAAATTGAAGAAACCTGAAAACACAATGTGCAAACTATGTCAACTAGAGAAGATGACTAAATCTAGTTTCAAAAGCAAAACATATACTTCCAAAGAAGTACTAGAGTTAGTCCATACAGACTTATGTGGTCCAATAGAAGTGCAAAGTTACCTAGGAGACATATACATAATGTTATTTGTATATGACTATTCAAGGATGATGATTGCTATGTTTTTAAAACAAAAATCTGATGCATTTCAAATGTTTAAGTGGTATTTGGCCAGAGTTGAGAAGGAAATAGGAAAGAGTTTGAAATGCCTAAGATTAGACAGAGGAGGTGAGTTTACATCAAAAGAATTCAAGATATTCTACAATGAAAAAGGTATCAAAAGACAAACATCAGCACCAAGAACTCCATCTCAGAATGGCATTGCTGAAAGAAGGAATAGATCAGTGATAGACTATGCAAGAACCTTGATGATGGAGAAAAATGTTGCTCTAAAGTACTAGAGAGAAGCTGTAAGTACTGCTATTTACACCCTGAATAGAGTCCAAGTCAAGAAAGGTACAAATGCAACACCTTTTGAATTATGGTATGGTCACTCACCTAATGTTAAACATTTTAAAGTATTTGGTTGTAAATGCTACATTCTCAAAGATACTAGAAATGGAAAGTTTGATGTAAAAAGTGATGAAGGCATATTCCTTGGATACTCCACTAGAAACAAAGCATATAAGTGTTTGAATGCTAACACTAACAAGATTGTGGAGAGTGCAAATGTAAATTTTGATGAGCATGCAGAATTTCAGGTTGATGGAACTAAGTAATCAAAGGATTATAGATCCTTTGTATACTACTATGAAGGAATGACTGTTGAAGACAATGCTATAAATCAAGTTGGGAATTAGCAAAAAATTTCAGTATCAGTCGAGTCACGGCCAATGAATGCCAAGTTGCATTCAGAAGCCAAGTTGTAGAATGAAGGAAATGCACATTCTAATTCTAAAAATAGTATACATGAAAGAGATAATGAAATACTAGATGGAGAAGAACAAAATGACTCTGAAGCTGAAGGATTAAACATGGAAAGAAGGACAAAACCAAGATTAACCAAGTATGTGAGAAGACATCACCCTATAGATCAAATCATTGGTGACAAGGATGCAAGACCAATGACAAGGAATAGACTAAGGAATGAAACATGTCTGCTGAGCAAGGTTGAACCCAAAATAGTGAAAGATGCACTACAAAATGATGACTAGTATAAAATTATGGAAGAAGAGATAGATCAAATTGAGAAGAACAAAACCTAGACCCTATTTCCCAGACCAACTGACAAGAATGTAATTGGTACCAAATGGGTGTTTAGGAACAAACTTGATAAGAATGGTGAGATAACAAGAAACAAAGTCAGACTAGTTTGCAAAGGCTATGCATAAGAAGAAGGACTGGATTATGGGGAAACATTTTCCCCTATTGCAAGAATGGAAGGAGTAAGAACACTGCTTGCATATGTTGCTTACAAATGTTTCAAAGTTTATCAAATGGATGTGAAATCTGCTTTTCTGAATGGTATACTAGAAGAAGTTTACATAGAACAACCAGAGGGATTTGTTGACGACAAGAACAAGGACATGGTCTACAAACTACATAAGGCACTTTATGAATTGAAGCAAGCACCTAGAGCATGGTATGAGAGACTAGACAAATATCTTGTGAAGATAGGATTTGAGAGAACAGATGACAACAACAATTTGTATATCAAGGCTAAAAAAGGTAAAGATATTTTGATATCAAAAATATTTGTTGATGATATAATATTTGGAGGAAAAGATATTCTTTGCAAAGATTTTGCTAATAAAATGAAACATGAGTTTGAGATGTCAATGTTTGGAGAAATCAAGTTCTTTGTTGGTTTACAAGTACATCAATTGAAGTATGGCATACTTGTGACCCAATCAAAATATATCAAGTAGATACTTAAGACATTTGGATTAGAAGACTCAAAACCAGTTAGCACACCAATGGCAACAAGACATAAGTTATCCAAGAATGATGAATCAGCTGAAGTGAATCAGATAATGTATAGATCAATGATTAGAAAGTTACAGTATGTTGTACATAGTAGACCAGACATTACATTAGCTGTTGGAATAGTGGCAAGATTTTTTGCAAATCCAAGAGAAAATCACCTAATGGAAGTGAAGAGAAAATTGAGGTACCTAAAAGGAACTTATGACTTTGGTTTGTACTCCAAGAGGAGTGAAAAGTTTGAGTTAAGAGCCTACACTAATGTAGATTGGGGAGGCAATATTGATGATAGAAAAAACACTAGCGAAGGAGCACTTTTCTTGGGAAAATGATTGATTACATGGACTAGTAAAAAGCAAAACTATACCTCACAGTCCATTGCAGAAGTTGAATATGTTGTAGTTGCTATCAACTGCACCAATATTGTATGGATCAAACATTTGTTGCAAGGTATGAAGGAAGAAGTGAATGAGCCTGTGATACTTTATTGTGATAATACAAGTTCCATCAACATATCAAAAAGCCCTATATTGCATGCCAAGACCAAGCACATTGCAATTAAGTATCACTATGTAAGAGAATTGGTGGAAGACAAACAAGTGAAGATGAAATATGTAAGCTCAAAGGAACATATTGCTGAAATCTTCACAAAAGAACTACCTAAAGATTCTTTTTAGTATCTTAGAGGTAAGTTAGGGGTGATACCCCTAGCCAAGGCTACTTAAGAAAAGACAAGACTGTGTTGCATCAAATGAATTGATTGTTGAAATATAACACATTGATGCAGAGGATATCTACTTTAGGATTATTCTTGAAGTAATAAAAGTGCTAAAGCTAAAAAATCAGTCACAAGCAAGGTGAAAAAGGTTGAAATTTTCATGTCCCCTTTTCAAATAGTTAAAATAATAATCTTTGCTAAGGCAGGCAGGCCCAAAAAGGTGAAGTTTCAGAAAAAGGGGCTAATCTTTGGAAACCAATGGACTAATAAATAAAAAATTATTATTAAAATATGTTTTATTAACCCCTCCTGGACATGAGTTAGGTTTATGTCATCTTTTAAGGAATTTGGAGGCATTTTGGGCTCATTCCAGAACTTGATTTTTGCTCATTACTTTGTTGTTCTTCAAAGGCTGCCAAACCTGTGGAGAAAGAGACCTAAGGACAAGAGTTTGCAGGTTTCTAGGAAGGCTAAGGATGGGATTTTAAAGTCATTCCATGTGCAAGCTCATGCAGAGTTTTCCCTTGTGTTGAATAGTGCAAATTTGTGGGTTTTCAGGTGTGTTTTTTGTAAGAGTTTGGTGTTTTTGGTTGAGTATTTCATATCAGTTTGGGTTGCTGCTATATTTTAGACATTTAGATGTTAAAATAGAGCTAAATATATGTATTGGGTCATGGTTAAACTTATATGATAAATTATTAGTGTTTTGTGGTGTTTTCGAGCTATTTTGTGTTATTTTCGAGAGCCTGATGAGCATTGTTTTTGTCCTCCATTTGGGAGCTATTGTGTAAATGTTATACAGATATAGAAATGTCATTTTGTAGTCTATTATGCTGCTGAAATTTTTGTAAAAATGTCCACTTTTAGATTTATTAATAATATGTGAAGCTATGAAGTTTTTGGCACTATTTCGGGCATACCCGATTTGTGGTTTATTGAGAAATTGGTGGATCTTTGAAATATTGGTTGTTTGATTTTAAAAATCTGATTAGAGGCTTGAAATATCATATAAAATTAGAGAAAGGGACATTTCAGAAATTGAATGAACTTACAAAAGCTACACTTGCATGATAAGATGCTGAAATAATATGTCTTTGGCATTGTTGTCAAAAAGGGAGAAATGCGAAGAAACTGATCAACAACTGCTGAGAAGATAAAGAATGAAGAAAGAGGGAGAAAGAGTTTAAACTGATCAACAATTGAGGGAGAAGATGAAGAAGTTAATCAGAACATAGAATAGCAGAAGATGAGCAATGCATACAAAGGGAGAAACTGTAAGAAGGAAGAAAGGAAAGAGAAAGGATACAACAGCTAAGAGGGAGAAGCAGAAGTAAAGCAATCAGGATAGTAGATCAAGAGAGGGAGATGTGAAAATTGATGCTTACACAATTAATTTTTGGCATTTGACTTACTATTCTAACCTAGTTAGCATGTTGATAATTTGGTTGAATAGTTTGGTCTGATGGTTGATCAATTTTATTTGCCATCAATGCCAAAGAGGGAGAGTGTTGGAAATCTGATTGAAAAGATCATTGATGAAGAAGATTGATTGAAAGAGGGAGATTTTTCTTAACAGAATGTTTTCAATCATTGTTTTATCATTGATGTCAAACCTACTATGTGTAGAAATGATATTTTCTTATAAAATCCAAGTACTATCACTTAGTTGATTGATGAAGAGGATTTGATCAACAAGATGTAATAAGAGAACTTAAGGGAAAGGTTGAGTTATGATATTGAATGAAGTGCAAGGATCAGTTAAGACAATGGTTAAATGATGTATTGATAACATACTTGAAGATATAGAGGTTGTCCACACTTAGAAACATGGGAGGAATGAGTTGTAATAAGGTTGATTATAAAGCTTAAACTAAGTTCATTAGTGGGTGTTGAGCAAGCTAGTTGAAGTCGAGCAAATTCTTAGTTGGAGCTAAGTAAATTATCAGTTGGAGCTGAACAAAAGGAAAATCTAGTGTATGTCAAGTGAAGTTCAAGTGGCGAGCAAAGTAACAGGTGCCAAGCATAAAAAAATATTAGTAGGTGTCGAGTGAACTTCAGGTGTTGAGCATCAGTAAAAATATAGTTGATGCCGAGTAACATAGTATGTGTTGAGTACTAGTATTTCAATAGTGTTAAGCTACTACATTATTTTAAATGACGAAGATTTGCCAAATCTGAGCTAACAAAGTGGTTACCTTGAATTTTTTGAACCAGTTAGAGGATATGGATGATGAGCTAGTGGCATAGAATTCTATGTAAACTATTTTTAGGTGAATTCAAAGGATTATTCAAGAAGTTTCTAAAGGTAACAAAATATGGGTTAGATATAATGAATCCTACCTAATCCATACAAATTGAAATCAAAGGAAGGAAGAATCGAGCAGGAAAAGAAGTTTCAGACTTCTATTTAAGGAGTCACAGACCAAGAAGCAAGGGACTACTGCTGACAAGGAGGCAAAGCTTGAAAGGAGGGCAAGATGTCAAGTGTTACAGAGATTGAAGGCTAGTCAATGTGAAGAGCTGAAGAGTGATCTAAGATCTGCAAGTTAAGTTGTATGTTGTAATTAGGTCAAAGACTTTCTAATACTCTCTAGCAATTGTGTTAGATATGGAAATCCTATGGACTTAGGTGGTTTAATAGCCATTTTTAAATCCTTTAACAGGGTGGCATTCCAAGTGAATGTTCTAAAGTCCTCTAACCAGGCCCACTTTGAATAGGGTGGTTAAATCCTCTAACAAGGTCACATTTAACAGTTTGTTGTAAGCCTTTAATAGGGTAGGGCAAGCCTTTCACAGGGCATCACTTTAGAAGAGTGAGAATATAATAGCATGTTATTGGTGGTTTTTCCCAAATTGGGTTTCCATGTAAATCACTGTGTTATGTGTTGATCTCTTCATGTGTTATGCTTGCATGTTGATTTACAGTAAGTTGCTAAATAGGAAAGTTAAAGCTTGGATGAATGAATGGTTGAATGGGCTCACTACACTTAGTAAAAAAGTTTGAATTGGACATTTTGACCTTGAATAACTGATTCACCCCCCCTCTCACTTATTGTAAAGAATTTTAAACAAACTCAACCCATATCATGTGTCTTTGATTCAACTTTCCTTGACTACTCAAATACTATAATGATTTATGATTAGTAAAGAACATAAATTCCTCTAGTAACAAGTAATCCCTCCATTTCTTTAAAACTTGAACTTTGACATAGAATTCTTGATCATAAAGTGGGTATCTTTTCTTAGCATCATTCAACTTCTCACTATAAAAATAAACATGTCTACCTTCTTGAATCAAGACATCTTCAATTGCATTCCCACTTGCATCACAATCTACTTGAAATACTTTATTGAAATTTGGTAAGGCTAATTTTTAATTTTAGTTTTTTGGAAAAAGTGTACAAGCCACTAAATATATTTATTAAATATAATCTAATTCAAAAGTTCAACCAAGAAAGAACAATAAGAAAACTTGGAATTGTCACTAAATATGAAAAGATGTAAACATCAATATATACAAATTTCCATATCAATGAAGTAGAGATACCCTATTTACAATTTGGAGATAATGTTTCCTCTAATTACATAATCGAGCATTAAATGACTAAATATCAAAATTTCAAAAATTGATAACTATTAATAGCCAAGAAATCTCACTCCTTCACTTCTACACTTTCAGACCAATCACACAAAACCAAGGCATCCAAAGCACAAGCAACTCTACCCCACCTCGAGTCAGGAATGGATAGAGGTGATGATTCCCATCCTAACCCATGAAACACATGCCTTGTGTTGATATGCATGCCATTAGAATCGATATTGCATCCTTGTTCCTAAACACTATGAAATGATTGTGGCCATTCCAAGCATTGACCATCTTTTGGGGAGCATTTGTCATGGACACCTGAGGTCACAATGTGCAGGCCCTACAAGGTAGATAAACCCACAACCCAAAAACCATATGAACCTTCCTATGAATCAGGGGCCGACCAAGGTGAAAATCTACAACTAGACAATGACGAGAAATGTTTGTTTGGAAGCTCCAGAAGGTCTAGTAGTGCAAACCCCATACACCTTATGCACTCTTCAAGTTGAAATCCTAGGGCCCTCATAGTAACTTATAGAGTGGACTTCATTAATCACATGCTCTATTTTTCAAAGGATTTTTTGAGTGCATCAAAAGTTGCCATGAGTTCATGTTTCTGATGAAGTTGAGATCACAAAAACAAACCACCCACCAAAGCATGAACTGCCCAAAGATCATAATGTTGCATTGCATTTTTTAACTTGTTCTCACCCTAGAATTTCTAGTGAATGACTTTAGCAACAAGTATCTCCAATAGTGAAATTGACTATAACAAATCCATGGCGTTGGACAGGAAAATTAACACTAGCTTGGAGAGAACGAGAAATTGCCTAGAAGAGGGGGAGAGAATGTCATCCCCAATTATGTGTTTGATAGCTTGCCAAATAGAAGGAGAGTGTACATAGAAAATCATATCCATGATAGAGTCATCAATGTGTAGTGGAAGAACATTCTCATCCACAGACAGTTGGAGACAAATCCTATAATTTTTGGGCAAAATTGACTGATGGAACTAAGAACATGAATTACATTTAACATAGACCTCCATGGGAGTCGACATCCTTAAGTGAGTAGCTTTGTAATCCAATGAATCTAGAAGCTTGATAGGTATTGATAATTCAGGCAATGAAAGTTAAAAGCACAAATTTGTGAGAGTAAATTCCATCAGTTGGCAACATGCACAAAGGATATATAGGACAAACTGCCATGTGAATATATTGCTTGAGCAGGTGTCAAATTAACTTCATTGCATTGGATCTATATTGTACGTCCCTTAAGGGCACATGAAGTACAAATGTGACATCCATTTGATAGAACGCTTGGCTTTTTTAACTAAATAAGAATGAGCAATGTTTATTAGCCAATTTTTTTTGTTTAGCTATTTCCCTCTTTAATAATTCAAAACTCTAGTCAACTCCATGTTTCCACCTAAAACTCTTTCAATTGGCCTTGATATTCTATATCATATCAATGAAATGGTCCAACTTCTCCAACATTCTTTTGCATAGGCCATTACAAAATCATATTAACCTTCTCAAGATCCATATTTAAACTTTTAGTTGAAGTCACAAATCATAGATACACTATCTCTTCATTCATGAAATAACATTTCGTGATATTGAATAAAAACTTTTCTTCCTTTAATCTCTAAAAGATTTACCTTAGATGCATCAAATATTTCTATTTACTCTTACTGAAAATAAAAATATCATCCAAGTATACAATCACAAATTTATCAAAGAATTTCTTCAATACCTCATTCATCAACCTCATTAAAGTACTAGGGGCATTAGTTAAACCAAAATCCATGACCAACCATTCATACAAACCTTCATTAGTCTTAAATGTACTCATCCATTCTTCTTCTTCTTCTCTAATTATTATATGATGACAACCACTCTTCAAAGAATCTTGGTAAAAAAAAATTCTCTGCTTAAACAATCCATGATGCCATCCATTCTTGGAAAAGGAAATCTATACTTTACAATGATCTTATAAATAGCTTTAGAATATATAAACATTCACCATTCTCCATTCTTCTTAGGTGTTAATAATATGGTTAATACACAAGGACTCAAGCTTTCTTCAATTAGACCCTTCCTCAAAAACTCTTGCACTTGTCTATTCAATTATTCATTCTATACAGGCAAAAGCCTACAATACAATGGTAACTTGTGAGCCTCTCATGTGGGAGGTCTTGGGTTTGAATCTACTAAATACATTGAAATAATTAATTGCAACAAATAACAATAATGAATCTAGGCTTCGGTCGTTTACCAATCAGAAAATAAATAAATAAATTATTCATTATATACTTGTGTCATCCAATGTGGTGCTTTGTTTAGTATACTTTCTCTTAGAATAAGATTCATATAATGATTAAATTTCCTTACCACTAGTAATCTATTAGGAACATTATCTAAAATGACATCATCAAGGTCTGTTAATAATTCAATAACTTCTTCAAGATGCCCTTTAGTTATCCCCAAATCAGTTTTCTTTGTAATCAATACGCAACACATACTTTCCTTCTTTATACCATCCAATAATTTCTTGCCTTCTACCAAACAACTCCTTATTGTAGTACAATTCTCATTCTTTGGTGTTTCCATCGAAGGCAACAATACTTATTTTGTCTCATTTTCCATGATAATACATCTATTCAATCTACCATCATGCATGAGAATAATCCATAAGGATATGAAACAAGATATGTCAATAATCCATCAACACAATATCACAAGGTACTTTATCTTGATAAAGTCCAACCTTAAATTTCACAACACATTGCTCACTTACCAATACCTTGTGATCATCTCTTATCCAATAAATCTAATATGAATTCGGGTGCTTCGTCCATGAAAATTGCAACTTAGTAACCAACCTTTCAAATGGAAAATTATCTGATCTTCCAGTGTTAATGATAATCTTACAATATATTCATGTAACTTTACATATGATTTTGAAAAAAAATCTCCTTAGTATCAATTCTTTACTAGATTCTTCATTGCATAGTACTCTTCTCATCATCAAGTTTTGCCCATCTTCTAGTTAATTCAAGGATTCAAATGATTCCTTTTCCACAAATGTATTTTTTCTATTTTTACTAGTTTTCTTTCTTGATTTTCCATGCATTCATTCAAATACTCTATGTCCTTCTTCTCCACATTTGAAACAAATGCATTTGAACAAAATTTTGTCTTCTCTTATGGAACAATTACCTCTAGGGTAATCTCATCCTCTCCCTTAGTATGAATTCCCCTCTTTCTATTCTAATTTACCTTTATTTGGATCTTAGCAATATCTTCCACCCTCAATAAATGTTCTATTTATTTGAATTTTTCCACCTCTTCCTCTTTGTATATGTTCTTTTGTTTTTTTATTTCCCTTTATCCTTTAGAGAAAATTGATAAGCTTCCTTAAGGCTTTCCATCTTAACAAGACCGATTTCATCCTAAATAGTTGTCCTCAATCCATTTAGATACCTTGAAGTTCTTTCAACTTCATCGTCTGTATGTTTGGATTTGATATCCAATATATATATAGTCCTTTGGTATACTCTTTCATGGACTATTTCTTTTTCTTCAAATTATTTATTTTACTCAACAAAATAACCTAATAAGCACTAGGCAAGAACTTTCCTTTCAACTTGTTCACCATCTTATCCCAAGATTTGATATTTTATTTTTCTCTCCTTTGTCCATTAGTTTGAAAATGTTCCCACCATAATGATGCATGCCCTTTCAACTTAGTATTAGAATTCTTCACCTTCTAATCTACATTTCTACTCTAATACTCAAAATACTTTTCCATCTCAGTGATCCAATCAGACAATTAATCAAAATCTAACTTGCCATCATAGTTTGCTAAATTAAAATGTGGTCTATATCATTCACTCTAGTCAAATCTTGTGGGCATATTTTATCACTTTTTTCTAATACAAGCTCATTGTTTCCTATAATGAATTCCTCAAATTATTCACCACTCAAAACATTAATAGGTCTTCTTCTTTGGGAAGTCTCTACTACTTCAAGTCTCTCAAAAATCTATTTTAACATATTCATTATTGGTTGATATGCATTTCTACTTGCTTAAACCATTCTTTTAACCCTATATAATTGTAGATCATATCTCAACTCTGCCACCCTATAACCAAACTCAATTAGGGCTTTGCAACTTCATATTCACAACACAAGTTCATATGGAAGACAACCTTCACTCTGATACCACTTGGATTTGTCCCCAATTAGTGAGACCTCAAGGAGATCAGTCTAATGGTGGAATAAGAGTAAGCACAATTAGAATAACAAGAATTCAATGAGAACCAAGTGAGATAAATATTTATTAATAGGTAAATAGATGCACATAGGTTCAATGGATGGTCTTTTGACATGTCAAGCATGCACATGCATATTTTCTTATAATCCTTGGTTAGAGACCTTAGTTCCAATCACTAACTATAATTGAATTATTATGTCACTGCTACTTCTTATAGGAAACATATTGCACAAATTAGATATGGTCCCAAATCATAAGGAACAAATGAAATAAAATGTTTGAAAGCTTGTGTTCTTAGATTTAGGTTCTCACATTACCCAAGAACATCACTAAATGTGCCATTGAAGATCCCTGGTCATAGATTTCCATCACAAGATAAAAATCCCCTAATGGTCAAGAAATTGGCAAGAAGTGCTACTTGAGAGAAGATGAATCATAACTACAGCAATAGAAAACCAAATGAGATAAAAACCTAGGAACACAAATTAAAATAGATCTAGATCATACTCCAAACATCACAAGTGTTAACTTTATCAAATAAAGGATCACTAAAATAATCATCAAATTGGAAAAAATAACAAATTGAACATAGATAATTTTTGGTTGACAAAATATTTCTCAAAATCCAAGATTCTCTTAAATCAAAATATAATGTTGTTGAGTCACAACATATAGTAACCAATGATAGTAAAGGGAGTCTTATTATTTAGCCAAACTATAATTATAGAACTACAAAAATAAGAAAGAGTTTAAATCCCCAGAATTATTAATGCATGCACTTTTCTTATGTTTTGTTGGGATCATAAGTCATTATCAAAAAGGTTTCCACATAATAATAATGATTCTTCTAAAACATGTCTATGTCACAAAAAAATCTCATGCTTTGTTATGATGATCTTGTGACTCAATTGTGAATGATCCTATTTACATGGATTATTCTCTAGACTACTATGTAAGTCTTAGAGTTACACACCTAAATGATGTGTTGACCTATAAGTTCAAAATATCGCACATATTTAATCTAGTACAAGAAAGGTATCTAAAGAAGATCTATCTACAATCTAGAATCTACTATTACTTCTATTGAGTTGTGGGTTTTGCATATCATTAAACATGAGGTCATAAAATTCCTACTAAATGGTTAATGTAGTTATAGAGAAAAGAGACATAGCCTAAAAAACCTCCATAATTACAAGAAATCCACCAATCATAGATATGTATATGGTTTGATTAGTAATTATAGATTTGTCACTCTTTGTCAATTTATATCCTATAACCATTAGTGTTACAACTAGTTTTGAATCTTCCATATTGAATTTCTTCAATAGTTCTTGTACATTCTTTCTCTATCGTATAAAAATACCTATATCAATTTGAGTAATTTTCAAACCAAGAAAGAACTTCATCTCATCTATCATGGACATCTAAAATTCCTTGTGCATCTCATTAGAAAAAAAAAAACTCATCTTATCATCACCACCAAAAAAAATATCATCCACAAATACTTCAATAATCACAATGCTTTCAGATTTAACCTTGAAATGTAAACTATTTCTAGTAATATATTTATTGAATGAAAGCTTCAAATAATAATTTTCTAATCTTTCATACCAAACTCTAGGGCATTCTTTAATACATATAATAGTTCTTTCATTCGATATACCATGTCCATCTGATTATAGACTATAAATCCATTAGGTTTCTCAACATAGACTTCTTCCTGCAGATCTCCAATTACAAATGTTTATTTAACATTCATATGATATACCTTTAATCTTTTGTAACCAACACAAGAAAGACATATTTTTGTTAGTTACCAAAATTGTGCACCTAATTCCAAACTATATAAGCTCAACAATCCTGATAAAACATTGGATTCACTTCTATGTGGGACACTTAGAATGAAGTAAAACCTCTGGATTCTAGATAGGGTCCTATTTGATATAATCAAAACTTGAAGGTTGAAAAGGGTATAAAGAAATCTAAGGACAAATAACTAGACCCTAAACTACTCAAGGTGATACACCAAAAATATGATAATATTTTGATTCAACACACATCATAGTGTAAACTGGTAATAATGAGAGTATAAGAAAACACAATGTTGGGAGTAAACAATTGAATAAAAATACTTCACAGATAGGTAGTACACTAGTTTTAGAACCTTAGATTAGTAAGATTTTTAAAAAAAAAAACTAAGTAAAACTTCAAAACTCTATAACCTATTCAGATATGAGATCTTTACTTAAAATACAATTTTAAGACATCACATTATAGGATTAAAATAAATCTCAACATGAAACATCTAATTGAAAGTGGAAGTACACAAAAGTGAATTTCCAAGTAGGTACCAAAAAATTATGTATTATCAAAGTGATTGTAAGGGTATCATAAAAACACTAAGTGTTATAACTACAAAAAAGACATAAACATCCTTCAAATAACTCTCAAAAGTATCTCTCCATAGTGCAGAAGAATCAAACTCAAAAATGAGTTTCAGAACTCATAAGTACATCCATCCACCACTCAGGGTCAGATCTAGGATAATAGGCCTCAAGAATGAAGTCAAAACCACCCAAAAATAGGAGAAAATGTTTGAAAAAGACTTTTCAACCCTATAGGTACATGACACCTTCCAAAAATTGCTTCCCACTCACTCAAAAGAATAAAAAATTCTCTTAAATGATAATAAAGAAGACCAAATCCAAGTTTATTAAAAATTGATGCATCACCCTATATTTTCTCCTAATGTATCCTTCCTACTTCTAACTTCTAAGAAGAAGTAAAAAATGATGAAGGATCATACAAGGGGCTTAAATCCCTTTCTAGAAACAATAATAAGTTCAAATTCCCCCCTTTAACTACTTTAACAACCATAATTAATCAAAAGAAAACAAGAGCGCTGAGAAAGCTAGAGTCCTTGCCTTTGTAAGGAATGAAAGGGTTTTTTTTAGTGTAGTAACACACAATGATTGAATAGCAAAGAGCAATGAAAATAGTAAAACAACTTATCGAAGAGAAGCATTTACACTCATTTGCAAATCTATCAATAACTAATGGATTAATGAGCATTGATTAAGATCAAATTCTAGAAATTACTTCTAAATAATATGAATATTTGCCATTGGAGACTAGACAATTCTAAATAATATGCAGTAAGGAAATGCCAAGCATTGTGGCTAGCAAATAATGCATTGAAAATGAGAAATTTCATGCACTTGTTAGAATTTGTGCTAGTACTAAAAATGGGTTTCAGAGATTTGATGACCTTAGGAAAAGAAGAAATTTTGGATAGGTTCCTTTGACATGGCAGAAATGGCCACTGGATCTTACAATGTTGAAATAAAAGTTTTTTTTTTCAAAAGAATATATTCTATATATACAGAAATAAATGAAAGCTTGAAATGGGAATGGATTTTCATCAATGGTATCCAAATGAGTTCCATGACTTGCTTACATATTTGGTGAGAAGAATATTTATGCAATTGAATTGCAATTTGGTCATATTAGAGCTCTCTAATTTCATTTGTTCACCATTCTCATTCCAGGCTGAACCTTTTGCTTTGCCATCAAAGCACTGGGATTAATTGTTCCTCCCCAACTCTAGTTCATGACTATCAACTTGCCAGTGATGACAAACAACATTATATATTGTTATTATCATTCATTTTCCAATGTTATAGTACTTGTTGTTTTTCTTACTAATATGAATTTTATCATATAGACTACTTTTAGGCTTAGATTTATGGGTCACTCCTTTGTAGTTATGAAGCTGAGCGGACTATCCTTGGGTAGTGCATAGAAGGATGATTTTATTTTGTAATATCAAATAAAGATTTTGAACTAGCATGCTTTCATCCTATTAATTAAGTTGTTTGGAGAATTATATAGTTGTTGCAACTAATGAGATAGATCCCCTCCTTCCTAGTGATCCTTGCGTGTAAGCAATGGTTCACACGTTTGCAAGAAGAGGGAGATTGGAGCCAACTGTGGGATGTGTGGGATAATGAGATTGATCAGTTGGCAGTTTAACAATGGATGTATTTTGAGGTGGTGATAATAAGACCATTGAGGAAGTTTCTAGAATATAATTTTTGATCATTTTTGTGACAGTAAGTCAATTTAACCCCTAGAAAAATGGGGATTAGCCAATCACTAAATAGAAATAAATGTTTAAAAATTAATTTTAAAAAAATCAATTTTGAACTTTAATGATAAAGTGTCTTTGATCATAAAATTTAATTATGTACCACAACTGAAAACATTAGTTCCCTACCCTATAGATAAGGTAGGGAATAATAATTAATCAAAGTTATTAAACTACACTTATAGTTTGAGTTATTTGTAGTTGCATTCTGAACATAAGCAAACACAAATATTAATATTAGACTTAAATAGAAGTCAAATTAATATTTTAAAAATGAAATTGATATTAATATTTAATGTAACACTATACATTTATGTTGCTAATTAAGTCATTTATGATTATAACATGATAATATTGCATGGCATTTTATATGTACAAAGAGATTTGGCATTTAAATACTTATTTATTAGAAAATATTAACCTAACAATTTATGTAAACATGTATATTCATACTTTATCATTAAACACATCCTTATAGCTCAATATAAACATAGTAAATTATGGAATCAAACCATATGGATGAAATCTATGTGTTTCTTATGTTTTGTTTAAAGTCTTGTAATATTTATTTCATGATGGTTTTATGTGACTTGTATAGTTGGCCAAAATAGGATGTAGATGAGAGGCTTTTGAAATTTAGTTTATGATTGTTTGAATGGATATCATGATGTATTTTATGATTCAAATTGAGATTTATGTTTATAAGATTTATTTTGATGAGCATTTATGATGACTTGAGTCTTGAGAATCAATGCATTTCAAGTTTCCTTTCATGGAACTAAATTTGATTATCAATGCTTTTGTGGCACCTAGGAAAAAAATGTGGTTTGTGAGTTTTGGGAAGGTAGTCTAGGTGCATCGCATGTGTGTGGCTTGCAATGGGGGTTGGGGCCCAAAGTGGCTACCATGATAACTCATTGTTAGGTGTGTAATAAGTGATAACATAGTGATTAAAATATTTAGACACACATTAAAAAGATAAATAGAGATGTTGCCTCACCCATACCTTGAGTGCTTGTATAGGTTAAGAATGGGAATGAGATGATAGCTAGTGAGAGGTATGGCTGATATTCACCATCTTCATGAGAGGGTATTCTAGTTTCTAATGGGTCATGGTGAGAGTCCAAGGTCTAGAGTAACTAGTCCAGGGTGTTTTAATGCTTGAGAGTTTAGGGTCTAGTGAGAGACCATTCCAAGGTTACTCAAGTACCTTGACCATTTGATGACACTCCTTAGTATGTAGCTTGAGTCTCCTTCATGGTTGTTATATTTTCCTAGGGCAAGAACACCTAGGTAATGCTAATTGGTAACCTAGGGTTCCTAGTCTAGTTTTGGCTTGTAGTAGCCTTAGCCAAACCACTAGTGTAATAAAGGGGCTAAAGATTCCTAGAGTATGCTTTAACCATTAGGAGGTCTAATTAGGTCCTCAATGCTACCTATTTGTCCAAAGTTGGTAGGTGATGTGAAAATTATTGTCATTATTGTTAAAGGTGGCAAGTGAGATGTGGAATGGTAGTTTCATGTCCTAAGTGACATATCCAAGCATTTAGTAGAGTTTTAGAAGGCTTTCACCAAGCTTGGTATAGTTAGAAAAAAATTGTCAAGTAGCATACAACTTATATTGCAAAAAGTGCAATTTTGAGAAGAAGGTGGAATAACTACTTCAAAGAGGTTAGGACACGTGTGTTGGACCTATATAAGGCCTCCATAGACCTGTGAAGAAATCTTGGTTAATGAACAAGTATTTTGCTATGTTATTTTACCATAGACAGAGTGTTTTTGCTTCATTGGAATATTTCATGGATTGAAATCCATATGGTAACCCTTTTATAAGTTGGTAGATGTAATTAATTAACTATGTGTGTGGTTAGATAGGTTGTTGATTCAATTTCTTTGCACTTTTGTAAATAGTTTGGGTTTTTCACTATAACTGGTTTGAACTAGACAGTTTTGGACTATGGGGTCATAAGTCACCTTCACCCGATGGGATCTGTATGATCTCTTGGAATGTGTGAGGTGAATCTTTTTACTATATGCATGCAAGATCTTGAGCCTTGGAAAGAAAGTTTGGCATTTTTACAGTGATGCCCTAGGCAAGCCAAGTGAGCATGGTTATGGATCACAGTGATTGAAACAACATTTAATGGGATTGAGTGCATTGGTTGCTTCAATCCAAGTGGATGGAGGGAAGGATATGAGGGTGGAGAAGTTTTGTTCCCAAGGAGAAGTCATGATGACATGATTTGATGGGGATTTGAACAAACCCTTGTGAACTTTGTTAGCATATTGGGAAACCCTTAGATTTAGGCTTAAAAATGACAACCCGATGTACGAATAGGTTGAGGAAGTGAGATTAAGTGGATATCAAAGGTCTTCCAAAAGGGTATTAGGATATGTAGTTTGATTACCCCCTTGTTAAGCCATTTTCTAAGTTGTGTACCAAAAGGTGAGTTTGGAGGCCTGATTCCTTGAAGCCCTTTTAGGCTTAGTTTGGGGCAAATTCTTGAAATCGATAGATAACTCTATGAATTTTGGGTTAATGAGAATTGGAATGGTCCCAATGCCCTAGGTATAATCCTCTCTCTATTTTGGGTAGGTTGTGCTCATGTGTAGACATTTTGGTGTGGATGACCTAGTAAGGCATCTAAGGAGTATTGATTGGAAGGAGTTGAATTCTATATTGGTGTGGACAAGTTGAAAAAAGGGAGGATTGGGAGTGTAATCCTTTTAAGTTAGGGTTAGTGTAAGAACCCTATAGGCTAGAGAAGTGGCCTAGAGGAGACCCTAGGAGAAGTTAGGACTAAGGAGCAAGACTTCTCCTTACATCAGAGTGGTATCAGAGCCCCAAAAGATTTGGGATTGTGGATAGATGTTTTAGACTGTAGAAGATTAGTAGGTTAAATAATAATGGTGACTAATGCAGAGTTAGCAAAAGAGATTCATGAGAAAAATGAGAAAAACAAAATCCTTTAAGAAGCCCTAGAAGAAATGAAGAGTAAGCTAGAAGAAGTTGTTTTAGGTAGCCAAGAATAAAGATAAAGAAGGTGCAAGTAGTTATAAAGGGAAGGAAAATATTGATGAGGATGACATCATACTTGAACCAAACCCTCCATTGAATGAAGAACCATTCTTGAAGGCCATTAAGGCACTAGGAAGAAAAGCCCTAGAAGGAATTTCATTGTTTAGTAGAAGGAATTTCATTGTTTAGTAGAAAGATGGACATTGATATAGTGATGGAATGGAGAATCATTTTGAGTGTGAAGGTGTCATAGAGGCACGAAAGGTAAAGGTTTCCAAATAAAGACTTAGAGGTTCAACATTGACATGGTGGAAATACATGCAGGATGAAAGGGTAAGTATGGAAAAGAAGCCTATAGCTAATTGGAATGTCATTGTGACTAAAGTGAAGGATAATTATCTACTTGAAGATTATGAGGTACAATTGCATAGAAAGAGGCAAGGTCTGAAGAAAAAGACTTGGGTGTGGCCTCTTATACAAAGGAATTTCAAAAACTATGCCTAAGGTATAAGATTCAAGAGGGGGAACTTGTCAAAGTGGCAAGATATCTAGGTGGACTAAAGTGGAACATCCAAGAAGAGCTAAGCCTATGGACCTCCACCACTATTCAGAAGTTTCATCAGTTGGCTCTTAAAGTGGAAGACAAGAATATGAATAAGGGAGATTCAAACTTCAAAGGTAGAAGCAGAGGAGGAGACCAAAGAGGGCATAGAGGTGGATACCAAGGTAGAGGTAATGATCAAATAAACCAAGGTGAGTCTAAACTTGCTGAGTAGGATAGTGTAACTACTTCAAGGGGAGGTTATACAAGAGGAAGATGCACTCAAGGAGGTTCCAATAGAAAGAGAGGTTTAAGTAGGAATAATTCATACTTTTCAAGTATGAAGTGTTACACTTGTGGTTAGTTAGGTCACCCTGCCTATAGATGTCCTGACAAGCCTACTTCTTCAAACAATGATAAGAGAATTTGCATATGCTCATGAGGATACAATGAATTCTAAGTTATTTGAGGTAGATCATATTGATTTTGAAAGGGGAGAGAATTTGATGTTCAAGAGGGTGTTTATTAGACAACCAGTCAAGGATGAACCCATGCATAGAAGGGTTTTGTTCAGAATTGTAATTTCCCCACTAATAGGGTTAGTTAAGGACAAGTAATAGCTGCAAAAATAAATGTTGGAATCACAATAATAATAATAACTATATTATTCTACCCTCTAATTTAATTACAATCTTAAGGACGTCTTATATCAAGCTTCATAGCTCATAACTACTTTGTAGTCGTCTTGGGAGTGTACCCCTTAAGATTCTTCTTGGACAAACATCCTTTATCCAAGGAAAATGACATGCATTGTTGGAAATATAAGATAGGATAGGTTACTAAGAGGGGAGGGGTGAAAGGTGAATCAGGAACCAATAAAACTTATTCTTATTTCATCAATCAATCCTTTATATGTATTATGATATAATTGCATGCAATAGAAACTGAAAGCATAAAAAAACATAACACTTTGATACACAATATGGTGACCGAGAAACCTTCCAAATAGAAAGTAAAACTAGGGTGCAGATGATACCCACAAGCTTTAGTACTATAGTATAAAGTTGGCTAGTTAAGGCTTACAATGATCACTTTTGATGATCTACCTTGTTAAGAGCAATAAGGATTGCTAGGTCCACCTTGTAAAAGGATTTACAAAACATACAGTGAAGTATGCACTCAGTAAAGAGATTTTAAATAGATTGTTAGGTCTACCTTGTGAAAGGATTTAACTGTTCCACTTGTTAGGATGAACTAGTAGCTGATATCTAATTTGGAACTTTGATGAATGAGATTCCTTTGGAGCGTAATGATCACCTTGTTGTGATAGATAAATATTTGTTGCTCGTTATAGTGCTTGTAGCCTTTTTACTTCACACTTCTACTCTTATACATATCTTTATATATTCATACCATTCTCCTTTTTGATGTGATACAATACATTACATATATACCAATCCAATTTACAATTCATCAAAGTTGGCTACAATACAAGTTTCACTAAAATACACAAAGTTAGCCTAATTGTTGGTACTCAGGTTTTGAAGACAAACTTGGTAAGTTTCTGATACTCGAAAACCATTGTCAATGCTTGGCATTGTCATGCACTCAGTAGACATAGAAGCTCAGTTCATACTAATCACTTCCAAGTAGTTTGAACTTGGTCAGCACTGGTGACTCATTGAACATTGTAAAAATTGATATATCACTTGGTTCACATTGCATAGCTCGATCAACACTATTATTGCAAGCTCAATATAAATTGAATCACTTGGTTGCAACATCCTAGTTCAGTTAACACTAGATTCACATCACTAAATCTATGAACTTAGTAAACACTAGAGAACTTGATTTGCACTGAGAAACTTGGTAAACACTATGAAGCTCGATTTACACTGATAATTTCCAACTTGGTAGATACTACTTGGTGTGAACTAAATACTATTTCTAGAACTTGGTAGCAACTATAGAACTCAGTAGAGCCTAAATTACTTGCAAGATAAGCTCAGTAGCTGCTAGCCATTTGATTAAGTGTGTGTGTGTGTCACTAGTAAAAAAACTTGATTGTAATTTCAAGAATCTCCCCCTTTGGCATTAGTGACAAAAATACTTATCAATCAAAATTGAATTCTCAAAATTTTAAGTTCAAAACAATTTTTAGTCTCCATTCTATGTGTTCAGCTCAGTAACATATTTTGTTTTTGAGATTTTTCAAAATTTCTTTTGCAAGAGATGTTTTTTGATCATTTGTGCATGTATATGTATAATATTATGATGCTCCCCCATACATATATATACATCATACTTTACTTGCTATATATATATATATATCACATCTCTTATATTATATCTTCTCTTCTCATTTTCTCATTTTCTCTCCCTTTATTTCATCTTCTACTTTTCTCCCCTTATCTTCTCTTCTCATCTTCTCCTCCTTTATTGCATCTTCTCATTTTCTCCTTCTTTTTGACATTAATTCCAAAGGTGTATGCTACATGATGATATGAAAATGTGACAGGAAGTTAGAATTTACCTTTAAAATCAATGACATTGTCTTGTCCCAATTTTCTTGTAACACTTTACTTGCATGTAAGGCAATCTACACTTTTGCTGATAACTCCATCATGTGATCAACTATAGAGAAGTTATTTTCATGGATGAGAGTTTTGGCATGTGCAATGTGTTTTTGCAATGCATCCATGTTTGGAAGAATCATGCCTTGAATGTCTACAAGTGTGGCCTTGATCCTAGCTTCTTCCCTTAATAATTTTACCTGCATTTTAGTCAAAAATATGATCTTTGAATAATGAGCAGAACTGTAGCCCAGGTCAAGTGACAACTGGTGTGCACTTTCCATCAAGTCTTCATCATCTTGGAGAGCTTATCTTTGATTTCATGAGTAAAGATAGATGTATCATATAACTTACTAAATAATGAAGTAACATTATTGACAAAGGTTTCCAATGAGCTGAGGATAGTAGAAAAGTCTACTTGATATATTGCAATATTTTGTGCAACTAGCTCCAATACTTTGTTTTCAAATTTCTTCTCTGCTCTTTACAACAACTTTTCTTGCCAATTCAGATCTTCATTAAATTTCTAAACAACTTCTACTAATTGAACCAAAATAGGTTGAGTAGTGTCAACCTCAATAATGAGTGCATTTGCAAGTATATTCTTTGCATCTTCTAGCACTTGGTTTTCTCTTTCTCCTCTCTAAGCCTTTGTTGCTTAGCTTTTTTCTGCAATAGCTCACCTACTATGTGCATTTGATTAGGATTTAGAGTAGAGATATCCCAATTTGGGATAACTATATCCTCATCAAGATCAGTGTCTTCTTCTTTACTTTTTCCTTTACTTGAAACTTTAGTACTCGGTTGCGGCTTGCTCTCAACTGTCTTTGTAATAACTATTTGTACATTGGGAATTGTAACACTAGTGGAAATAGAAGGACTAGCAACAAGAGTAGATATTACATTGACAATAGATATACCTAGTTGCTTTGTAGCCAAATCCAATGAAGGAGGAAGCACTGACTACTCGGTAGATGAAGTGTTGATTAATTTTGTCAATGTAATACATAGCTAACAGGTGCAAAGATTGATTGGGTGCTTAGAATTGCAGCGGTTCCCATAACCAACTTTGCAAAATCTTTCTCTGAGCTAGATGTCTTTAAATCTTTTCTTGAAGAGTGAGGAAATGAGGCCATAACTAATACTACAATCTTCTCTGGATCAGTTTCCTCAATACTTTGAAACTCAAGGAGATTCTCCTTGGTGGATTCCTATTCTTGCACCTCAACATTCTGATCAACATCATCTATTTCATCTTCATCATCATATTTATCACTAACATGAACAAAAAAATCACTCTTTTGATGAAGATTGTAGATGTTCTTCCATGTAGTAGTGGCATTCTTCACCATATGTTCTATATTATTAACCAGTATTAAGTAAGTGTTAAATTTTAGAGTACATTTTTCTTCATCCTCTTGATGGATTCTTTGACTTCTTAATCATTAAGACTTGGCATGAGCTACCTTAGAGTCTGTTCAAATATATCCTTTGCAGTTTTCTTGGCATGTTCCCATCTTGGTTTAATTCTTTCCATCGGTTCATTGGGAATTTGTTGCACAAGTTGATAAGGTGAATGTTACCATTTACCTATCTTGGACATAATCATGTCTTCAACTTGTTCCTTCTCTTTAGCATTTTTGGTCTCATATCTCAGTGATTTAAAGTTTTCCATGCTAGCTTCTGAATCAATCTCCTTTAGTTTCTCTAGAAATGTAGGTGGAGGTCATTTGAAAATAACATACTCTGCTTCTTCTTCACCTAATTTCAACTTCTTCCTTGATCTAGATGCTCTTCTAGTGAATACTAAAGTAGATGACTTGGTAGGTCTGGTTATTATAACCTTACCATTGTCACAATTCAAGCTTGCACCCTTGTCCAAAGTCTTACCTAAGGACAACCTTGTGGAACATGGAAACAACCTCCAAGCTGTGGGACTTGAACTATGAGGTTGAGTCTCTGAAGAAGGCTGACTTCCTCTACTATTAGGATGCACTTAAACTATTCTTGAAGAGAAAAGAGAGAAGGAAAACATAAAAGCAACTAGCTAATCTATTCTAAAGTGGCAATGCGCCAAAATAAGGTGTCCATATCAATCTTTGCCTATACATGCACAATGCTATTATTATGACAGTCTAAAGATATATGGATTCAAACTCTGCTTTAACCTATAAACTATACATAGATCAAACAACCATATGAGTGACAAAAGGAAAATACTTCACTTATTATCATTCATAGGCCAAATAGATACAAAGAGTGCAAACTATAGATATTTGCAGTACATTGAAGAAAGGCAAACAAGTTTACACAGTACAATGGCAGTTGAAAGAGATAAGGTAGAAAGTCATATAACTTAGAGGCAATAGGGAATTTACAATAGCATGCTAAGATAGTACTAAAGAAAATAGAGAAGATCTATCCCTAAGAAAGAGTACAAAATTTTCCTTTATAGTGAAGGCATAACTTAGATAACTCCTATTACAAGGTAAAATTCAACCACTATGATCAAATCTCTAGATAATAGTTACTACAAAGCTGAAAAGATTTGGTCATTGAGTAAATCCACACCTAAGAGGATCACTTCCACACCAAACAAATCTCTGAGAGGTCAGGAGTGGTGGTTATTTAATCTTTGACTGAATGAGTGGATTCATAAATAGTAGTGGAGTATTTCTTTGCACTTATCAGGCCTAGGGATCAATGAAATTGGTTGCAAGAGATCAATAAGATTAGATTCTTCATTCAAGGAACTGCTACTACTGTCACCAATCCACCAAATCAGCTTTGATTTTAGCCAACTAGGATTAATCATCAAGCTTTGCCACATGGACCAAGCATTTCTCACTGTTATGCCACCCTGTCAACAATCCAAGCCTTATGTTTTGCATTCAAACACTCACGATCATCGCCACCACATTCCCTTAATAACTATTGCTACTCACAAAACTGTGATTTTTTGGTCATTTCCACCTCACCACCTTGAATTGGTATTACGATCTAACCTTTGTGACTAAATGAAACAAAGGGAATCACTCAATTGCAACTTGACGCATAGCCACCTCTTAATCCATGGCGATCATGCACTAGCTGTTGACCTAAATGAACTAATAGTGAAAATATGTCTTGGACATCAGAGACTACTTTTCCACATTGTTGCAACTCAAACCATAGCATGTCAACATAACCATGCGATCAGGCAAATCAAAGCAAAATGAACCTTCACCACCTTAACATTAGTTAGTTCTCAATCATTTGTGACCATGCAAATCTCATGGTAATGACTTAAAATATTAAGGGCATAACATGAAAAAGAGAATATGACTAATGTCAAATCATTTCATGAGCATCCTAGGTGCTTGTTAAAACATATCATTATTTGAATTTGATTTTTTGGTGAGAGGTAATTTTGGGCTAACACATACCTTTCTTCTTGATTGGCTCTTCTTCTTCTAATTTATTTTCTTTTGCCTCATCTTCTGCATCATTTTCTTTGACATCATCTCCTTTACCTTATGTTAATAGGAGAGTAGAACTTGTTTTCCTTAGTTTTTCTATCCTCTTCTTTCCTTTGCTGACTGCTTGAGGAAGCTTTATTTCAAGTTCTATTCTGGGTTTGGCTTCATCATAAGTATCAGAATATGTAACCTTGGGATCCACAGGTTCAGTTAACAATGCGTTAATGATGTCCTTGGTGTCATAATTGTTAACCTCATATATTAGAGGCTTAACCTACACCACTCTAGGTTTGACTGCTTGAATGTATACCTTTTCATAGTCTACCATAAAACAAACATCATCTATAATCTTCTACAAGTTTCTTGGGAATTCTGAATCAATTATTCATCTTTTCCTTGAATGAATCAAAATAATTATCCATGATACTGATATAGTTTTTTCCCATTTTTTCTATATACTTATTGATCTGGTATAGTGCTTGTACATCTTTTCTATATATGATTGAACCTTCTAAGGGGAAAAGCTTTTGCACAAAGAAGAATAAATAGTTTAAGAATGAACCAAACTTACATGGGTTATTCTTCAAAGTTCTAATGCTCTCCATGTTCTTGTTGAATTGATTTAACATCAACTCGGCAAGGTCAGAAGACATGTTGGTCTTTACCACCTTGAGAGCCAGATCAACTGCCTCACATGATATGTTGCTGAGACAACTGGAGCTATAGATTTTATATGCTATCACATGGATGCCAAATTTTAGCTCCATGTCAGTTACACAATTGATCTTCATACCTCTTCCATCCCATTCGGCAAGAGTTTTGCTTTCCAGTTCTACCCGACTTCGGGTTTTGGTAATCTTTTCCTTGTTCAACATTGGGAGCCTTGTGATTCAATGAATCATTTTCTTGTTTATTGGAATAGGCTGCTCCACCCATAGCTACCTATTGTGTACATGGCTAAGGATGAACCTTACCCATTTTATCTGGAAATCTTGGGGCATATGTGGAATGTAGGTTAAACCCTTAGTCTCCAAGTGTTGATGTTCGATGGAACACACCATTTACACATAAATTTTCTAGAGTCTCATCCATCCCTAGGGTTCCAATGTCTTGAATTGAACACCAAAAATGTGAGCAAATACCATTAACCAGTAGTAACTTTGGTGGAATCTATGACTAAGCTCTAGTTGGATAAAGTGTTTCCTCAATTGCCAAACTTAACTTGAAGTCTGGTGCTTTCCAATCAACTCCTTGAATGAACATCTTAGATCCTTTCTTGTTCTTGTTTTTGGAGGATGCCATGCTCAGTAGGGTTTACGAAAATATAGAAAACTTCAACAACAAATCACATAGATCACTTGGATGCACAAAAATTTCTCTTCGCATATAGTTCTTCAAAATTTCACAGTGACAAATGAATTTGATTTCTTCCTTTTTAACAAATTTCACTTACCAATCATCATAAACACTTGGTACAATCACTTACTTGGTGACAAACTATCTTCCACTTAGTTTGGTCTTAGTGCTCGACAGAATCATCCAAGACTTAGTATCCACACAATGACTTAGTTACTCCCAATCCTGCTCGACAAACTCTAGCAACCCGACCTAGCTTGGTAATGTCTTGATTTTCCTTATATACTTGGTGATCCCTTTATATCTTGAATGCTAATATGGATCTTTCTTTCTAGCTGACTGGAACTGATGTAAGAAATCTGCTTTAGAGTCTTAGTTCCAATTATCCCTACAAGAGATTAAGTAAAAATGCTTGAGTCACCCAATTCTTGAGTGAATGTGCTTCATGGCTCAGACTTTCATTTTTAGAACATTTAGGAATCCATTGTTGTCTCATCTACTTTCTGACGTTGTTAGCCTTGGCTTTCTTTTCATCTTCTATCCTTACAGATATAGTTCTTAGCAAGGTGTCCAAGTTTTGTACAAATAAGACATCTTCTAGTGGTGTCTCTTATCCTCATGTGATGTTTCACATAATTTACTCAAATGTGTCAAAATTCTCCATAGTAGTGACATATACACCATGTGTTGTAGTCCCAACCAAATATAGCTTTCACAATTTGTTCTGTTGGGTTCAAAATCTTGGTTTTTCATTTAGAAGATTTGTGCCCATGCTTCTTGCATTTGTGACATTTGCCTTCAAATTTGGTTTTCTCTTTGCATTCATTAGCTCTATGACCATGCTTATTGCAATTTCAACATATTCCATTGATTTAGTTTTACCATTACTCCAACATTTTTTTGATATATGACCTAACTTACCACAATGATTGCAAGTAGGTCTTTGATTCTTTTGAGCTTCTTTCTTGGATGATTCACCTTCATATGTATACCCAATTCCTTCTTTTCCTTTTTGTCTATATTGATTTTAATCATTCAATTGATTCGTGTCTGTTTGTGATTTCATCATCCTCTCATTGGTTGGCTTTTCAATGTTTAGATCATTTTGCAATCTTTCATTCTCTGATCTTAGATTCATTATTTCTTTATTTGCATTAGTAAGTTGATCAATGCAGTCTTCCCATTGAAGGGATATATGCTAAATTTCATTGTTCTTTCCTTCTATCTCTTCTTTTGCCTTGTATTTTTCTTCCATGACTTCACACAATCTTACAGACTGAATTTCTTGTTCTCTTTTCAGCTTTCTAACTTCTTCTTGAAGGTTACCATTCTTTTCTTATAGTTCTCTGATTGCCTCATTAGCTTCATCTGGATTACTTTTTGAATGGGTATCTTCAATTCTTTCTTCAGTGTAGAGTTTTTCATCCATCTGTACTAAAAGATCTTTTCTTCTTTTCAAGTATTAAGAGAGTTTCTTCTTTGCCTTTATAAGTTTCCCAATAGCCAATTCCAAATTCAGCTATTCATTGTCAATAGCCTTATCAAGTCTGAATACCTCCATTGCCTCTGATCTTTGCTCAAGCTATTAGACTTCTTCTTTGAGAACCACAAAGCTTTGATACCAATTGTTGGAAATATAAGATAGGCTAGGTTACTAAGAGGGGAGGGGTGAATTAGGAACCAATAAAACTTATTCTTATTTCATCAATTAATCCTTCTTATGTATTCTAATCTAATTGCATGTATGAGAAACTGAAAGCATAAAAACATTCATAACACTTTGAAACACAATATGGTGACCCATAAACCTTCCAAATAGAAAGTAAAGCTAGGGTGGGGATGATACCCACAAGCTTTAGTACTGCAGTATAAAGTTGGTCGACTAAGGCTTACAATGATCACTTCTAATGATCTGCCCTGTTAAGAGCAAAAAGGACTGCTAGGTCCACCTTGTAAAAGGATTTACAAAACATATAATGAAGTATGCACTCATTAAAGAGATTTACAAAAGACTATTAGGTCTACCTTGTGAAAGGATTTAACTAGTCCACCTATTAGGATGAACCAATGGTTGATCTCTGACCTGCAATTTTGATTCACTTAATGAGATTCCTTTGGAGTGTAATGATCACCTTGTTGTAATAGATAAATCTTTGCTACTCCTTATATTTCTTGTAGCCTTCTTACTTTGCACTTTTTCTCTTGCACATATCTTTCTATATTAATACCATTCTTTTTGATGTGATACAATATGTTACATATATACCAATCCAATTTACAATTCATCAAAGTCAGCTACAATACAAGTTTCACCAAACTACAAAAAGTTAGCCCAACTGTTGGTACTCAGGTTCTGAAGACAAATTCAGTGAGGTTCTGATACTCAACAACCATTATCAACACTTAGCATCATCATACAATTGGTAGACATAGAAGCTCAATTCATACTAATCACTTCCAAGTAGTTTGAACTTGGTCAACACTGGTGACTCAATGAACACTGCAAAACTTGGCATATCACTTGGTTGACACTACATAGCTCAGTCAACACTATTATTGTGAGCTTGGTATAAACTAAATCACTTGGTTGAAGCATCCTTTCTCGGTCAACACTAGATTCACATCATTGAATTTGCAAACTTGGTAAACACTAGAGAACTCAGTTTGCACTGAGAAACTTAGTAAACACTATGAAGCTCAGTTTACACTAATAATTGCCAACTTGGTAGATATTACTTGGTGCAAATTGAATACTATTTTTGGAACTCAGTAGAGCCTAAATTGCTTGCAAGATAAGCTCGGTAGTTGCTAACCATTTGATTAAGTGTGTGTGTCACTAATAAAAAAACTTGACTATAATGTCAACAATGCATATGTTTGACAACATCATAATATTCTGTCAACACAGAGAATTCTTGGCCATGGTGGTTGGTTCAAGGTATTAATACCTTGCTACCCCCATGCTTTGATTCTTATTATTCTCCTAATAGATTAATGTATTATTACTTGATTTCAATACTTCTTTTTCCATGCATAGGATTGATTACCACTAACATGTCTATGTACATAGAATTATAAATAACTAAATTTAATAAATATTTATAACATATAATAACTATCACCTTTGGGGATTCCTAACATAAATTTTGATTCAAATATATGTATTGACCATGGCAATCAATATTGTCTGTACTTCTTGCGGTAGATCAACGCTGACTGTGGCTAATGGCATGACTAGTATAATGTGAGTGGTGCATAATCCTTTTTGGTGTGCTTTTGGATTTGATGATTAGCCAGTGTACTCTTCACATTGAGTGGTAGCTTGTTGAGGTGGTGGATTGGATGTTTGGCCTGTGTCCTCTTCCCATGTCGAGTTGTATCTCTCCAACAATGCTTTTTCCTTTTTTGCCCTTTAACACATTTATGGCTTATCTTTTATTGCTATGTGGAACATCATGTCTAAAAGATGTATTGCACCAATATTCATTAACAATTTGTAATGTATGATTTATCTTATATTTGCATTAATATGCCAATATTCCATACATTATTATAATTTAATATAAGTTTCATAGCAATATTTAATTGATCTAATTAATATTAATTCTAACATAATGAGATTCATTTTTTTTATAACAATATGATATTCAATTATTCTATAAATAATAAGACTATTAATCAAGGTCCATTACAGTCCCTCGGTCCCAATATTGCTTGTACTCAAACAATTTCAAGATTTCTTCATTCTCCTAGGTGGCATCTAACTCTGGTAAATTTTTCCATTTAATTAAAATTTTGTAATAGTTCTATTCCTTAGATTATGTTCTCATGTCTCAAGGATATGCTTAGGTAATAAGGTAAGTTTTCCTTCATCCTCTAAAGGAGGTAGATCAGTACATGGGTCTACTTGTTGTTCCAAAACTTTCTTGAGTCATGACACATGAAATACATTATGAATTCTGCTATTTTTCTGAACTTCGAGCTCATATGCCACTTCTCCTATTCTTCTTATAATCTTGTTAGGTACATAGAACCAAGGTTTGAGTTTTTCCACTCCATTCCTCTTGATTGAGGTTTTCCTATAAGGTTGCAATAGTAAGAATACTAAATCACCAATGATGAAGGATCTTTCTGTACACTTCCTATTTGTGTATATCTTTTGTTGGTTTTGATCCTATTTCAAATTGTTTTTACGGGATTTGAGGATGTCTACAGTTTTCTTAACAAAACCTTTTGCACCTGGAACTCTGCTCTCTTGGTTTATCAACTCTCCAAATGATGAGGCATCATAATCATATATTGCCTTAAAAGGGATAATTTTGATAGACATATGATGAGTGATGTTATAACAATGCTCACCTAGGTGTAGCCACTTAATTCATGTGTTCTGTTGTTTCGTAACATAATTTTTAAGGTATCTTTCTAACCATTTGTTCACCATCTTAGTTTGCAAATTAGTATGGGGGTGATATCTGGTACTTGGAGTTAGTGTTGTCCCTATTAGGTGAAAAAGTTCTTGCCAAAATTTTCTTAGGAGTATACTATCTCTATCACTAACAATATTATGAGGAAGCCCATGAAGTCTATAAATATCTTTGAAAAATAACTCGGCTATTTAGTGTGCTTTATATTCTATGGAGATAGCAAAGAAATGAGCATATTTCGTAAGTCTATCCACTACCACGAACATTTTTTCCTTCCCTAGTACCTTTGCGAAACCTATTATGAAATCCATAGATATACTTTCCCATTTTTGGTTTGGAATTAGTAAAGGTTGTAGTAATCCTGTTGGGTGTGTCAATTTGGTCTTATTCCATTGACACGTCATACATTCTTGTACATATTTTTGCACATCTCTTTTTAAGCCTTTCCATGAATATTTTTCCATAATATGTTTATATGTCTTGTAGTATCCTTGGTGACCTGCTAAGGGACTATCATGATATTATTTAAGAACTTTTTCCTTAACCTTTGAGTGTGGAGCCAAAAATACTCATCCTTTATACATAATGATGTCATTACATATTTTGAAATTTTCATTGGGAAAATTTCCTTCTAATATGTCCCTTTCCCAAGAGTCCTTGGCATATTCTAATAAGATGTCCCATTTCCAATCTTGTGTAATTCTGGTAATGCTATCGATATGTGGTCGTCAAGAGAGTGCATCCATGACTCCATTATTTATCCTTTTTAAATATTGAATATCAAAGTTGTAAGATTGAATCTTTCTTATCCACTTTTATTGCCTATCATTAAGATCTTTCTGATTTAAAAATAATCTTAAACTATTATGATTTGTCTTTACAATAAATCTTCCGCAAACTAGATATTGTCAAAATTTGGCCAAAGCGTGGATGATAGCTAACATTTCCTCATCATATATAGAGTAATGCTTTTCTAAACTATTGAGCTTTTGACTTTCAAAGGCAATTGGTCTTTTTCCTTGCATGAGTACTGCTCCTATCCCTTCTCCATATGCATCACATTGCAATTCAAATGGCTTGGTGAAATTTGGAATGGCTAAGATTGGACAAGAACTCACGATTTCTTTAAGTTTATCAAAAGTTGTTCTGCTTCTTTGCTCCATGTAGAAGCTCCTTTCTTTGTCAAATCTGTAAGGGGGGAATGCTAACTTGGAGAAGCCCTTGACAAATCATCTATAGTAACTGCATAAACCTATAAATCCTCTGAGTTAGGTTAGTGATTTGGGTTTTGGCCAACTTTTTATGGCACTAAAGTTTTCCTCATCCACACTTACTCCCTTGATACTAATTTTATGCCCTAAGTATAGAATTTCTTCTAAACCAAATTCACATTTTGAAAATTTGGCATATAAAGAGTCTTCTTTTAAGATTTTCAGAATTTCCTCAATATGGTGAAGGTGTTCTTCCCAAGTTTTGTTGTAGATGAGTATGTGATCTAAAAATATAAGTAGGAACTTCCTCAACTATTTCTTGAAGATGTGATTCATACATGACTCGAATGTTGCTAGAGCATTAGTGAGACCAAAAGGAAGGATGAGGAATTCAAAATGTCCATACTGACACCGAAAAGCAATCTTGGGTATAGTTTCTTTCCTCATTCTTATTTGATGGTAACTTGAGCGCAGGTCAATTTTTGAGAAGTAACATGCACCATGTAGTTCATCCATTAATTCATCAATTTTGGGATAAGATATATATTTTTTATTGTTTTCTTATTTAGTGCATGATAATCAATGCACATTTTCATGGTACCATCTTTCTTTTTTACTAATACTATAGAGGAAGCAAAGGGACTATTGCTAGGTTGGATATGTCCCATTTCCATCAATTCTTTAATTGTTTTTTCTATCTCTTCTTTGTAATTCTAGGGATGCTTGTAAGAAGTAATTATTACAGGTTTTTCTCCTTCTTCTAATTCTATTAGATGTTCAAAACCTCTCTTTGGAGGGAGACCAGGAGGGATCTCTTCAAAAACCCTTTTATACTTGTTTAATATAGGTTGAATATCAACATGAATTATTTTTCCTGGGGAAGCTGATTTATCTAAAGTCATGCACTATGCTATTCATTCACCTTCATTATGACTGAGTATCTTTTCCATTTTCTTGTAGGTTACTATTTTTGGGGATCCATCAGATAATCCTTTTAATGTAATTTCCCTCCCCTTGTGATTAATTTATTTTTCTAAGTTAGGGCCTTCCATAATGAATCTTCCTAAAGAGTTTATCCAAGGCATCCTTGGATAATATCATTTTGAATGTTTTCCACATAGAAGTTTCTTTTTATTGTGTGCACTCTAAGGGTAACTTCTAATTTTGGTACTTTCCTAGTACATTGTTTGATAGATCCATTCTCAAATGCCACTTTGAATCCACTAAATTTGTTGGTTTGCAATTTCCTTTTGGAAAAAATGTGTTTGCTAATAAAATCATGTGAGGCTCCTATATCAACTAAGGCAATGATTCTTTTTCCTTTGACTCGAATGATTCTATTCTCATTCCCTTTTGAGATGACTGTGAGAATACCTTGTTCACTTTCATCACTTTTTGTTTTTTTATTGGTTTCCTCTCCTTCCAAAACTTCATCCATCAGGTTCATTCATCCCCTTTTACATTGGTGGTCTTGATCCCATGGTTCTTTGCATTTGAAACAAAGATTTTTCTGACGAAATTCTTTTTTTTCTCACATTGGAGATCTTTGTTCTAGGGTTTGTTGCAAATATACTATGACCTTCTTCTATCATTTTTTCTAGGTACCTCATTTTGATAGGATGGTTTTGATAAGATATTTCTATACCCTTCTCTAGGTGCATTAGATTCAATTTTCTTAGCTTTCTAAATGGCTTCTTCAAGATTTTGAGGTTCAAAGGGTTTTACTTGGGATTTTATGGATTCTTTGAGTCCTTCTATAAAACTGTATGTGAGTTTCCCTCGAGACAAATTTGGTACCATTATGTTTAGATCTTGAAATTAACTGGAAAATTCTTCTACTAACCTTGTTTGTTTGAGATGAGTGAGTTCTTGGTAATACCATTCAGGATCCCTTGGGTCAATTCTACTCATCAACTTTTGAGTAAATTCACTATAGGATGTTATTTTTTTGAGCCCTAGGGAGTTTTGTCCATAGTGCCACCATTTTTGGGCTGATCCTCTTAAATGAAGTATGGAAAATTTAATAGCACCTTTTTCTATCATCAAATTATAAGATAGGTATGTGTCTAATTTTTGAACCCACTATTGAGCAGTTTCTTCTCTCGAGCCATCAAAAAATGGTAGTTTCACTTTATTTAACTTTTCTTGGAGGTCCTTATCTACATGATTTTTCTTCCTAATTTCTAAGAGTTTAGATTCATAATACTCTTCAAAAGGAAATATTTTTTCATACAGTTGTCCTATTTCCTCCACATTATATGTCGTCGGTTCTTCTTCTTCCATAGGTTTTTCTCTTGGAATAAAGGATGAGAAGATTTCCCGTGGGACCAAAATTTGTGACAAAGGTTCATTTGGTGCATTTTCCTCATAGGTAGAGTGATGATCCCTTTGTGGATTTGAGTATTATTTTATTGGAGTTTTCTGTTCTTTCAAATCTTTCATTAGTTTTTCCTATGTAAGTCCTTAGCTCTTGAGCTATTTGTTTGACCATTGTTTCTAGTCTTCTTCTTCAGGATGGCAGGATTATGCTCTGATACCACTATAATGTCCCCACTAATAGGGTTAGTTAGGGACAAGTAATACTTGCAAAAATAAATGTTAGAATTACAATAATAATAAAACTAACTATAGTATTCTAGCCTCTAAGTTAATCCCAATCTTAAGGACATCTCCAGATCAGGCTTCATAGCTCATAGCTACATCCTCATCATCCTGGGAGCGCAACCCTTAAGATTCTTCTTGGATGGGCATCCTCTATCCAAGGCCAACGACATATGCAAATGTTTGAAAACATCAAAATATTCTAGCAACATGAAGAATTCTTGGCCATGGTGGTCGGTTCAAGGTGTTAATACCTTGCTACCCCCATGCTTTGAGTCTTATAATTCTCCTAATAAATTAATGTATTATTACTTGTTTTCAATGCTTATTTTTCCATGCATAGGATTGATTACCACTAATATGTCTATGTGCATAGAAATTTTTTTTTTGATCAGTAAGAGGTCTACGTGCATAGAATTATTTATAACTAAATTTAATAAATATTTATAACATATAATAACTATCACCTTTGGGGATTCCTAACATAAAATTTAATTCAAATATATGTATGTGCCATGCCGATCAATGTTGTTTGTACCTCCTATTGTGGATTAGCACTGACTATGATTGATGGCACGACTAGTACATTGTGAGTGGTGTGTTGTCCTTGTCAGTGTGCTTATGCATTTGATGATTGGCCTATGTACTCTTCACATCGATTGATATCTTGTTGAGGTGGTAGATTGGATGTCTAGCCCATGTCCTCTTTCCATGTTGAGTTGTATCTCTCCAAAAATGCTTTTTCCTTTTCTGCCCTTTAACACATTTGTGGCTTGTCATTTATTGCTATGTGGAATGGGTCTAAAAAGTGTATTGCATTAACAATTTGTAATGTATAATTTGTCTTATATTTCCATTAATATGCAAATATCCCATACATTACTATAATTTAATATAATAATTTTTATAGCAATATTTAATTGATCTAATTAATATTAAATCTAACATAATGAGTTTCATTTTGATTTATAACAATATGATATTCAATTATTTTCATAAATAATATTTAATAAGAATATTTATAACAATTGATCCAATTATTTATAGTATTCAATTATTTTATAAATAATAAGAATATTAATCAAGGTCCATTGCAAGAATTAGGTGTAAGATTTTGGGCAAGGTGTGTAAGGTTATTATGGATTTAGGATCCACAAATAACATCCTATTAGAAGAAGTAGCGGATAAGCTCAAGTTGGTAAAAGTACCTTATGTTAACCCTTACAAGGTGACCCAGTTGAATAAAGGGCAGAGTGTGTTGGTCAATGATAAAACTTGGGTTGAATTTTCAATTGTAGGCTATAAAGACAAATTTCTTTGTAACATATTTCCTATGGATGCATCCCATCTGCTACTAGGAAGACCTTGGAAATATGACAGAGGTACTATCTATGATGAGAAGAAAAATTCCATTTCTTTCAAAGAAGATGAGAGAACTTTCAAAATTCAATCCTTATTAGAGGAAGATGGGTCACAGTCTAAGACTTCTGGTGTATTTTTGCGTAGTGGGAAGGAGTTCATCAAGGCACTTAAGCATGAAGAAAGTGAAGGGTATGTTATTATTCTTAAGCCTAAGGAAGAAGAGATATCTAAGCAAGAGCCCTTACCCACTGGAACCCAAGAGATGCTTGTGAAGTATAAGGACATTGTTAGTGATGGGAAACCTGCAACTTTACCTCCTAGGAGAGTGACAAGCCATCAGATTGACTTTGTACTTGGTGCTTAATTTCCATGTAAAGAAGCCTATAAGCTTACCCCAAAGCATAACAAAGAGGTGTCTAGGAAAGTATAAGAGCTTTTGGACCAAAGTCTGATAAAGAAGAGCATCAACCCTAGTGTAGTGCCAATAGTTTGGCATCTAAGAAAGGAGGAAAATGGAGGCTTTGTATAGATTCAAGGGCCATAAACATGATCACTATAAGGTATAGGTTTCCCATACCTATAATTGAAGATTTGATGGATTGTCTTGGAGGAGCTCAATATTTCACAATGTTGGACCTCAAAAGTGGTTGCCATCAGATAAGGATAAAGGAAGGTAATGAGTGGAAGAAAATTTTCAAGACCATAGATGGATTGTATGAGTGGCTTGTGATGCCATTTGGGCTCTCAAATGCTCCTAAAACATTCATGAGACTCATGAATAAAGTGTTGAAATATTACACAAGAAGGTTTGTGGTGTATATCTTGATGATATACTCATTTTTAGTACGACAATGTGGAGATGGTGCTAAGGAAGTTGCACGAGGAGAAGTTGGTAATAAATTTGGAGAAATGTGAATTCATGAGGTAAGAGCTTGTATACCTAGGATTTTTAGTATCCAAAGGGTCTTTAAAGATGGACCAAGAAAAAGGTATAGATATCATAACTGGCCACCACCTACCTTAGCAATAGAGGTAAAAAGCTTCCATGGGTTAGCTCAATTTTATAGGAAATTCATTAGGAACTTTAGTGGTATTTGTGCACCATTACTAGACACCATTAAGGGTGGGATGAAGACCAAGTTTAGGTGGAATTCTGAATTGGCAAAGTATTTGAAAAGTTGAAAGAAAAATTAACCACACAACCTATCCTTAAATTTCCTATTTTTGACAAACTATTTACCCTAGAGTGTGATGCAAATTGAATGACATAAAGGGGTGTTTTAGGTAAAGAAGTTATGCCACTAGCCTTCTCCAATGAGAAGATAAATGAATCCAAGAAGAATTATTCTTCTCATGACTTGGAATTGTATACTTTGGTTTGGTCTCTTAGGAAGTGGAGGCATTGCCTTCTACCCAAGGAGTTTATGGTATTTATTGATAACCAAGTCCTTAGCTACATCAATACCCAAGAAAAGTTGAGCAATGGACATTTGAAGTGGATGGAATATCTTCAAGCATTCACATTCACCATCAAGCACAAGAAGGGGCAATTAAATAAGGTTGTAGATGCACTAACTAGGAGGTTGCTACCCGTTCAAGAAGTTCAACTACATAGCATTGGCATAGAGATTTTCAAGGACCTCTACAGGGACGATGAAGCCTTTGTTGAAGCCTATAAGGTATGCTATCAATTTCAAAATCATTTTCATAGTTCCTTTTCTAATTATACTTTGAAAAGTGGGCTATTGTTCAAGGGCAACCAATTGTGTGTTCCTAAGGGTTCCATGAGAGAGAACCTTATCCAAGAAAAGCATAATAGAAGACTAAGTAGTCATTTTGGCATCAATAAGACCCTATACTTAGTTCAAAGGTTCTACTATTGGCCAAAATTGTCAAGGGATGTGACAAGATATGTGGAACCGTGTGTAGTGTGCATGAAGGTAAAAGGAGGAGCTAGTAATGTAGGTTTCTACCAACCTTTAGGAGTCCCTAATAGGCCATGGGAGTGTGTTAGCATGGACTTCATTGTAGGGTTACCTAAGACAAAATAGGGATGTGATGGATAGATTTAGTAAAATGGGTCATTTTATACCTTGCAAAACTACCCATGATGCTAGCCACATTGCATATCTATTCTTTAAAGAGATTGTGAGGATCCATGGATTACCCCTAAGAATTATGTCAAATAGGGAAGTCAAGTTTATGAACCGTTTTTGGAAAACCTTGTGGAGTAGGTTGGAAACTAACCCATCTTTTTGATCAGCTTACCATCCTCAAATTGATGGCCAAATTGAGGTAGTTAATAAGATGTTGGGTAACTTCTTAAGGTTCCTAACTAAAGAATATGGTCAGACATGGAATGTGATTATTGCTCAAGCAAAGTATGCATATAATGATAGTGTGAATTGGACAATAGGTAGAAGCCCATTTGATATTGTTTATGGGATGCATCCAAGGGGTGTATGTGAGGTTCAAGACCTTGGATCTATGGAGTATAGGAGTGGCCAGATAGAAGATTTCACTCAAACCATGAAGGAGATTCAAGAACAAGTGAAGAAGACTATACAAGAGACTACACAAAGATTGGAGGCTAAAGTGGATGAGAAAAGGAAGGATGTTCAGTTTGCAGTAGGTGACTATGTCATGGTACACTTGAATAAGTCTAGGTTACAGAAAGGAGTACCCACCAAGCTATAGATGAAGAAAGTGGGACCCTATAAGATCATAGCTAAACATGGAGCTAATGCATACAAGGTGGATCTACCTAGTGATTTGAACATCTAACCTGTCTTCAATGTGGAAGACCTAAAAAAGTTTAAGCGACCTTTGATAGAAGTAGACATGAAAAAAAAAGAGCTTGGAAAGGATGTAACACATGATGTTTTACTTGCTAATCTAGAACTAGAGGTAGAGAAATTATTGGATTCAAGAGTCAAGCAGACTACTAGACATAAGGTGTACATGAAACACCTCATCAAGTGGAAAGCTAAACCAAAGTTAGAGGCAACATGGGTTGTAGCTACAAATTTTAAAAACTTAGGAATTATTGATGACATCTTGTCTATAGGAGTGTCATGATTTACTCTTGTTTGGAGCATGGTGATCTGTAAACTAGGATTTACAAGTTTTATAACTTAATCCAAAATATAGATTTAATCCCTGATCCAGATAGTAGTTGTGTTGTATGTACTTTAAACTATTGAAATTATAAGAAAAATTATGCTTTAAACATAATTAATCAACTATTTTTTTAATAACAATAAAAAATTAAAGAATTGAGAGAATAAGAAAGAGTATAAAGAGACACGAACAATTTGATATAGAGTTCATCTAGGTAGGACTACGTCTTTGGGTCCACTTCTTAATTGGGGGACCACTTTATTAATTCTACCAAGAAAAACACTTACATAATCTAAGCTTTGAGCCTTCATAATCTCTTTCCTCTTTTACAATTGTTGGTGTAAAATAACACATAAAACTCTTGCAAAAACAATTCTCCCCCAAAATTACAATAATTCTCCCAGAAAAATCCTTCAAACTCCAATGCCTTTACAAAGGGCTATCACCCATTTAAACATATAAAAATTAGCTAAATTAGGTGACAACAACTTAAAAACTTTGTAACTCCCTTTACATGGTGATTTTTATCCTTTTCCAATGAAAAATCTTATCCCCATCTCATAAATAAATGTCAGTTTTAACAATAATCCTTATTTTAAATAAGCCTGGAGGCTAAATTCATTTAAATAAGACATGCTACCAACTATTATTTGAATTAACAAATAGTGTAATGGTAGGTAATACTTTTAGGAGCTGCATGGTTAGAGGTTCAACCCCCCAATATAACATGTACTATTTTTCAAATAACAAAAAAATCTCCCATACACCAAATTTTGAATTTGAAGGACGGTATTGAAATCCTAAAAATCAAGGGGCATGAGAACCCTACCTTAACAATCTCTAGGAAAACAAGTAAAACAAAGTGCTAATAAGATGGTAGTGGTGCATAGTAGAAATTAAGTGATTTTTGGTTCAAATCCCATGAATATCATATTTTTCTTGGCTAACCTATCACATTATGCTAACATCATCAATATAGCTATTTGATTCTTTCATTTAGAAAACTTTGTTTGGTCATACTTTTGCATACAAACTCAGATTTGTCCATTTAAAATGCATTGGAAATCTCTTGATGAGCTCTTTAATATGAAACCCATTATTGACCACTTTCGAGATGGTCAAATTTTACCTCTTTTTTTAATAAATAAACCCTTGGTTAGTTAGTTTGACTCAAAATTTTGACCAAGCATAATTTTTCTCCATAACCTCTTTACGACGTCATTCAGGTTGCATCAAGATCATATTAGGAAGCTCTAGTCAATGATGTTGATTATGCAAGATTCTGAGACCATGAAAATTTTAGGCCTTCTAGATCCACTTCGATCACATGGTGCAAGAGCACCTAGGTAAGACTAATTGGTAACCTAGGGTCACTAGTCTAGTTTTGGCTTGTAGTGGCTTTAGCACTAGTGTAATAAAGAGGCTAAAGAGTCCTAGAGTATGCTTTAGCCATTAGGATGTCTAATTATGCCCTCAATGCTACTTGTTTGTCCAAAGTTTCTAGGTGATGTGCAAATTGTTGTCATTGTTGTTGAAGGTGGAAAATGTGCATTTAGAGGCCTAGATTGTACAAGTGAGGGGTGGAGTTGTAGTTTCATGTCTTGAGTGACATATCTGAGCATTTAGTAGAGTTTTAGAAGGCTTTGACCAAGATTGGTCTAGTTAGAAAGAAATTGTCAAGTAGCATGACAACTTTGCAAAATTGCAAAAGTTGTCATGGCTAACTTATATTGCAAAACTTTTCATGACAACTTATATTGCAAAAAGTGTGATTTTGATTAGAAGGTGGAATAACCACTTTAAAATGGTTAGGAAATGTTTCTTGGACTTATATAAGGCCTCTCTCAATCTATGATAAGGGTTGGATGGTATTGTGAAAAAATCTTGTTTAATGAACAAGTATTTTGCTGTGTTATTTTACCACAAATAGAGTGTTTTTGCTTCATTGGAATATTTCATGGACTAATCTCCATATTGTAACCTATTTATAAGTTGGTAGATGTAATTAGTTAACTTTTTGTGTGGTTAGATAGGTTGTTGATTCCATTTCTTTGCACTTTTGTAATTAGTTTTGGTTTTGCACTATTGCTGGTCTAAACTAGATAGTTTTTGGAAGATTGGGTCATAACTCACCTTTTCACCATGGCATCTATATGATCTCTTGGAATGTGTAAGGTGAATCCTTATACTATAGGAATGCAAGAGCTTGAGACCTAGAAAGCAAATTTTTCCTTTTTTATAGTGATGCCTTAGGCAAGCCAAGTGAGCATGGTTAGGGATCATATTGATTGAAACAACATTTGATGGGATTGAGTGAATTGGTTGGTTCTATCCAAGTGGACAAAGAGAAGGATATGAGAGTGGAGAAGTTCTATGCCCAAGGAGAAGTCTCGGTGACATGATCTGATAGGGATTTGAAAAAACCCTTGTAAACTCTATCAATATATTGGGAAACCTTTAAATGTAGGCTTAAAAACAATAACCCACTTTACGGACAGGTTGGGGAAGTGAGACCAAGTGGATCCAAAATTTATTCCAAGAGGCTATCAGGATATGTAGTTTGATTATCCCCTTATTAAGCCATTTTTTGAGTTTTGTACCAAAAGGTGAGTTTGGAGGCCTCATTCCTTTTAGCCCTTTTAGGTCTAGTTTGGGGAAAATTCTTGAAATCAATAGAAATCTCTATGAATTTTGGGTTGATGAGAATTGAAATGGTACCAATTCCCTAGGATTAATCTTCTCTCTCCATTTTGGGTAATTTGTGCTCATGTGTAGACATTTTGGTGTGGGTGACCCAGTAAGGCATCTAAGGAGTATTGATCTGATGGAGTTAGATTTTTTGATCTCAGATTGGTTTTGACAATTGAGTGTCAACACACTTAAGGAATTTTATAAGTTCATGCCTAGTATAATATAGATGCCAAGTTGTAATGAGTGCCAAGTAAATAGTAAGTGCTAAGTAGATAGACAAAGCCAAGCAAGTTTCAAGTGCTGAGTGAACAATAGATGTCAAGTAAGTTCAAGTGCCGAGTAAGACAAAATTTCAAGATGTGCTGAGCATCAATAATTAGCAAGTGCCGAGCACCACAGAATCAATATAAGATTTTTTTCCTTCACAAACTAAGATGTAAACCATTTTTGAGCTGACATATGGATAGATCTCAAAGCTTAGAGATAAGATCAAATCTATTTGGATTCCCTATGTAATCAACATGCAACCAATGAGAAAAATGGAAGGATTTGAGTGAGAAAGTTGGATGAGTCTCAAACGTAGATTCATACCTAACCCTAAGTCATGAAATCTTTTTAAAGAAGATGAAGCCCCATTCTTTATAGTGTGTGAGAGGGAATGCATGCGAGGAGATAATGCTAGCAAATATTTGAAGGAAGTAAAAGGGGTGAATTGATCTAAATTGAGGTGACTTAGAAGAAGGAAAATATTGCAGAATCAGTTAGTAGAACAAAGAATTAAGGTTACAACATTTTTCATACCAAATCAATGAGGATCAGATTAGACAGAACAAGGATTTGAAATCAACAATATCAGATTGTAAGTGTATCAAATCAAACATTCTATTGTACTCCCTAACAATTGTTACAACATAATGAAATCCTATGGACTTAGTTTGGTTTATTAGCCACTGTATAAAGCCTTTAATGGGGTGACATTCCAAGTGAGTGTTCTAAAAGTCCTTTAGCCAGGCACACTTCTAATAGGGTGTTAAAATCCTTTAATAGGGTAGGATCTAACAATCCTTTGTAAGCCTTTAACATGATAGACCTTTCATAGGGTAGATCATGAGAATGGTCAAAATATGTAACCCTAACAGGTGAACTTTATTACTGCAGTAGTGAAGAGTTGTGGGTGTTATCCCCACCCTAGTTCTACCTTCTCATTGGAGGGTTTCTAGGTAATCATATATGATGTCAAGTGTTTGTGTGGATGCATTTTCTTTACATGTTATTTCTATATGTTTATGCATGCAATGTTTAAAGTTGAAAGTTTTATTGGTTAAAGTTTACTACTTCTAATTCACCCCCCTCTCAGAAGTATACTTCCTACTTGTTAATTCCAAAAAATGGTATCAAAGCTCAGTTCTCATTAGGAGAAGCCTTACAGTTTGGAGAAAAGATCTTGAGATGGAAGTCTACAAGTTAAGAAAGACCATTGAGAATCAGGAGATTGAGATTCACCTCTTACTGCAACAAGTGTATGAAGCTAGAAATGCCTTGAGGAGTTTGCTAAAGAGAAGAAAAGAGATTGCCATAGCTAAGAATGACACTTAATACAAGGAGATTGACACCACAAAGTTATTTGTAGATGGTAACTCTTATGATTTTGATGCAACAATTGTAGATCTCATGGATAAGAATAGAGCACAAGCTGAGGAGATTAGAAATCGCAAGTTGGAGCAAGAATCACAAGTAATACTATTGTTTGAGGTGATAGAGAAAAAGAAGAAAGCTATAGAGGATAAGGCTATGATTGAAGAAGAGAAAAGAATCTTGTCAAATAGATTGGAAGAAAAATCAACAGAGTTGTCTAGAATCTCAAACATACAGTAGGATACCCTAAGTCAAATGATGAATGCCCATCATGAGTTGAATGTTAAGGACATTGGGATAACTACATTGAAGTTGTAAAATGAGCAACTATAGAATGACCTAAAAAGAGAGAAGGAGTTTTTTGAAAGTTTCAACAAGCCAAATGAAGCCATCAAGTACTTTGAGAAACTACTAAAATCCCCTAGATCTAGTAAAGATGCATCAAGTTTGGGCTACACAAGCACTGAAGAAGGAGAATCATCCAAAGCTGCTGAGGAAAGAAGCAATAAAGGTAAGAACTCTAAACCTACTTGTCATCACTGTGAAAAGAAAGGACATATAGCTAATGTTTACAGGAGCAAGAATGCTAGTCTAAATGTCAAGCCAAGGAACATGATCCATTCTTACAAGTGAAAAAAATAAGGTCATCAGGCACATGAATGCAGAACCAAAACCATACATGTACCAAAATTTGAAGGACACTGCTACAATTGTCAGAAGTTTGGACACAAAGCCTTTGAGTGTAGATCCAAGTCCACATGGGCATCAAACAAGGGAAGAAGTCATGAAAATTCCTACAATTGGGACTACAATACAAGACATAGCTGTCATTATTGTCAAGAGTATGGACACATCCCTAAGAATTGCATAAGAACACATTTCAGTGGAAGTTGCAATAGATGGTTGAGCCAAACTACATGCTTTAGTTGTTTGAAGATTGGTCATATCAGCAAGCACTGCCCAACAAAGACAAAGGCACCTAACTTAGAGTCAATCAAGGGAAAAGGCAAGGTAGATGTTGAGTACATTAGAGGAGAGATGAATAAGACATGGAAAAGAAAAGATGGAAGAAAATCATCAAATGGATCACTTCACCTAAAGGGTCAAGTGGTCACACCTCATCAAACTAAGCAAGAGAAGGTATGCAAGACTGATATTTAAATGCTTTATCATACATCAATTCCTAAATGAGTTAGTACTAAAAAGGATAGATCAACATGAATAAAGATGAAACTTTAAATCTTCAAAGTTTTTCACATTATTTCTGAGTAAGGAAAGTTGCCTTCAAATAAGCTGCCAGCCAAAGCTAGTTGAAGCCAAGTTAGTAGTGGTTGCCAAGTAAAATGAAATTCCTATTGAAGCTAAGTAAGGGAAACTTTAGTGGATGTTGAGTGTTGGAAAATCAATGGAAGTCAAGTGAAATAAAAATTGCATAAGGAGCCAAGTGTACAGTTGTATATGTACTAAGCATTAAATGCTATGTATTGAAGGGTATAAGGTCAATTTTTTGATCATTTTTCATCATTAAAAACATAGAGAAAGAGCAAGAAGAGCACACAAGTGATTGGTAACTAGAGATTGAAGTGTTTGTATAGTTTCCAATAGAAATCAAGCATCATTTCATCAATTTAAATGTATTTCTCAAGTGCTGAACTATGCAGTTATACAATTTTTACACTTTGAAACCCTAGTTTGCAGAAATGGCCTCTAGCTCTAGGAATCCCAAGGAAAAGGAATTATTTGAGGTTTAGCTAGTCAGTAATAAAGTCAAACAATAAGGGCCCGTTTGGTTGTGGGAATATAAAAATGGGAATAGGAATACTTATTCTCGAATAGAGAATGGGGTTATGTATTCTTGTTCTTGTTTGGTTCATCCAGAATCTGATGCAAAATACACGGACTCAAAAATTTATGTTTTCTAAAATAAAAAAAATTGGAATAGGAATACATATTCCTATTCCATCTATTTTGGTGGATTACCAAATCCTCATTTTTGGGCCAAAATTGGAATACGTATTCCAATTTTTTTTAGAATACACATATGCCTATTCCACTTGTATTCCCATTGCCAAATGGATCCTAAGATTTTAGGCCAATTCTTGAAGTTTCATACAAGAACGACCCTGTTGGCATGCTATCCATAACTCCACCAAAAGTAGTAATGGTTTAGGATGTCAAAAAATGTTATAACTACAAGGTTGGAGCAATAGGTGATATAGAAATTCATTTGGCATATGAAAAACTATGTGAGAATGGGGTATTGAAGGAAGAATTTCAGATTGTTGAAAGGAAGGGCTTAACCTGTGCCCTAGATTTCCCCACAGTCTTTAAGACTAAATGTATAAGAATTGCTTTGAGCAGGATTCACGATGGATGCCTATGGTTGGAAGGTGGACCCATCAAGTTGTCAAATAGAATCATACATAGGGTGATAGGATACCCAACCCTAGAATAGCCAAAGAGCCTAAGGAGTGACTCAAAAGAAGCCATTGAGAAGAACACAGGGGCAACATGGAACAAAAGGGGCATGACTATTGACACAATCAAAGATCCACTTTTAGAATTTGTAGTGAGGGTCATATCTCACAAATTCTACCAGCCAAGCTGACTTAATAGTGTACCATGCATTGTAGCTGATGTGGGATACAAACTTGTTAAGAAGGATCATACATATGATCTAGCAGAACTACAATTGCAAAAAATTATGGAGAATTTGGGAGCAATAAGGAGATCCAAGAGTGCTCAGTGTAAGTTTGGATCAATCTTGATATGTATCTTTTTCTATGTTTGGAATGAATTTCCCTCTTTTGGTAAGATAAGTTGGAAGATCAATAGGTCTATAGCTATACACCTTAATGAGTACATAGAGCAGATGGGAGCCAATTTTGAAGCCCTCATGAAAAACTATTTTAAGGACTTTAAGAAGTCCATGAAGCAAAGACTAAGCATTCCACTCTCTCTAGTAGATCAACATATCAATGATATTTGTTTCTTAGTTGACATTAACTATACTTATATCCAAGCAACAATACCGAGAGTGAGATGGTTAAGGCCATTAGGATATGAAATAAAAATTGATGAGGCATCAAAAAAAATCACAACATTACTTACAGAAGAGATTGATAAAAGTGCAAAACCTTTGGGCACTTTTGATATTGTGAACTCTAAGGTGGAAATAGAGTTGAAAATTGCCTCAAATATAAAGAAAAAGGATAAATTGGTCAAGAAACTTAAAGCCAAACTTAGAGAAGGGACAAAAGAAGGAGAAGAAGAAGATGATGAAGATGAAGAAGAAGAAGAATAGGGCCATGAGCCACTTGCCTTGACACAAGGCATGAGAGAAGATGCTGAAGAGGAAGAAGGTGCCGAGGAAGAACAAGCTAAGAAAGCACCACCTAAACCAGAGCCTAAAAAGAAAAAAGCTTAGAAACAACCTACAACTCATCCCAAGGGTAAAAAGACTACAAAGAAAAGCCCAACCAAGCCTACTACCCTAGCCATAAGAGCAACTACAAGGGCTACTACTTAGGAGGCAAAAGAGAAAACAATAGAAAAGAAGAAGGCTACTAAGCAACAAGGTCCAACAAAGAATAAACTAAGAAGAAAATATGTTGCACCACCTAGATTTGATTGCAAATAACTAAGGCCCATAAGAAGCATGGGAGAAAATTTTCATCCAAATATAGAGCATTCAACATTCTTCAAAAGAAGATTGAAGATGTTATCAAGAAGTCCACTCAAATGTGGAAGTTGATTTATGGCCTAACAACTATCAAAGAAGGAGAAGAAGATCCCTTTGAGGGAAAAAATAATGGAGAAGAGGATGACAATGATAATGAAGGAGAAGGTGAGAAGGTAAAGGTAGATGACACAGTGGAGGAGGAAACACAAAAGGAAGAAAATATGGAAACTGCTGAAGAGTAGTAAATAGATCAGAGTGTACAAGACACACAACTATCACCTCCAAGCCCTCCACATGACACCTCTACACCTGCAACCATAGTAAAAGTAAAGGATGTTCCTAACAACTTTGGTTCGAACATCAATCCATTGACTGCAGAGGATCTTAAGAAGATCCTTGACCAATCAACTCTACAAGCTCAATTATGCAATAATCTAGTATTGGTCAGTGTAGATGAGTTGTAGAAAGTAGTAGCTGACTTGAGTAGGGACAAGATGCCAACACAAGAAACATTTTCTGTCATCCCTACAACTATAGGTGGACAACCTAAAGAGCAAGCTTCACAAGATACATCAGCTAAGGTTGATACCACAGCTAAAGTTATTACAACTATCGAGGAGCCAACAACGGAACAAATAGGATAGATAGATACTTTTGTTCCCACTACAAAAGTACAAGGTGCACCACCACAAATAATAGTGATTGACTAAGGAAGATTAGAGGAGGAGAAGGAGATTCCAAAGGAAAAAGAGCAAGAAGCAATTCAAACCTTGGTAAATCTACCAACCACTAGGACTCCTACTAGAATACCTCAAAAGTCGAGCACTGCAGCAATACCACTCCAAATTTCAGCACTAGGCTTGAGCTCCAAAAAGGTTGCAAGGGTACTTCACTATGGAGACCCTACATTAGATGAAGAAATAACCATTCCAAAGTATGACTATGCAACCATGAACATAGACTAGATTAATGAGGTCCAATAGGCATTAGAGAGGAAGAAGAAGTAAGAGATACTTAGAAATGAGTATAAGCAAAGGCCAGCACTAATTGAGATCAAAGACATCTTTCTATATGCATTCAACTTGCAGGCACCTGATGAAACCAAGCCAATTTTGGAACAACTATTAGAAATTGTTGAACAGGTAACGAATGAAGACCGGGAGACAAATGTAAAACTCATGGAATGGTCTAAGAAGAAGTTTCAAGAAAAGGTGAATGAGAAAATATCCAGTGAAATAGCACTATCATAGGTAGAGCTAGCAAAGAAAATTGAGAAGGCAAAGAAAATACTTGAGAACATATTCTCACTATACACAAAACTATGTGATCCTTCAATCTTCACACAAGCAACCAACCAAAGAATAATGAGCTTGGAAAGAAATTTGAAAGTATCAAGCATACAATTGCCAAAAGATCGAACTCAAAATGAGAAGAACTTTCATACAATGCTTCACACACAAAAGGAATTAGTTATATTGATAGTAGAAGAGGCTAATATTAGAGCCAAATTAGTTCAAATATAAGCCACCCTAACCCCTCACATGGATATTCTACAAAAGGAACTAGCCTATGCACAAAATGTATTGAAGAAAGATCCCAATCTTTCAACATTAGATGGCTTAGTTCACCTTGTAATAGAGACAACTATACAAATCAAATCCCTAGAAGTTGCAATACAAAATTGGGATGCTGCTTTGAGAATTGTAATGGAAGTAAACAAAACCTTCTTGGCAGCATATTCATTTAGTGTATAGACACTTTGATATAAGTGTCAAAAAGGGGGAGAAATTGTAAAAGAAGGAGAAAAATTAAAAGGCTAGAAGGACACTTAATCTACAAGGGGAGATATGTGAAAGGGGGATCCATAATGAAAGGGGTAGTTATAAAATAAACAAAGAGAAGAGAAAATAGAGAAAACAACAAGAAATAGGGCATAACAGGACATATCAAATTTCGAGTATTAGAATTCAAAATAAAGACAAGGAGTATCAGTAGAGGCAAATCACTCTACTCAAAGAGCCTTTGAATATAGAAAATGACACATCAACTCAAGGGGAGACACAAAATTTTGAGGTATATAGTCCTTCACAAAAAAAATTGAACAATTTTGAAGTTTTGTATATATACTGAACATAATGTATATTATACTCAAGGAGATTAGATTCATCATGTGTAGTTAAGTGTTTTTGCCACTCATGTCAAAGGGGGAGATTGTTGATCTTAGATTGGTTTTGACAATTGAGTGTCAACACACTTAAATGTTTTTCTAAGTTCATGCCTAGTATAATATAGATGCCGAGTTGCAATGAGTGCCGAGTCACTCATGTGCTGAGTAAACAGTAAGTGCTAAGCAGATAGATAGAGCTGAGTAAGTTTCAAGTGCTGAGTGAACAATAGATGCTGAGCAAGTTTAAGTGCTAAGCAAGATAGAATTTCAGTATGTGCTAAGCATCAGTAATCAACAAGTGTCGAGCAACACAGAATCAACATAAGAGTTTGTGCCTTTACAAACTAAGATGTAAACCATTTTTGAGCCAACATATGGAGAGATCTTGAAGCTTAAAGATAAGATTGAATCTATTTGGATTCCCTATGCAATCAACATGCAACCAATGAGAAAAATGGAAGGATTTGAGTGGGAAAGTTGGATGAATCTTAATCATAGATTCATATCTAACCCGAAGTCATGAAATCTTTTTAAGGGAGATAAAGCCCCATACTTTACAGTGTGTGAGAGAGAATGCATGTGAGGAGATAATGCTAGCAAAGATTGAAGGAAGTAAAAGGGGTGAATTGATTTGAATTAAAACAAAGAATCAAGGTTACAACATTTTTCATACCAGATCAGTGAGGATCAAATTGGACAGAACAAGGATCTGAAATCAGCAATATTAGATTGCAAGTGTATCAGATCAAACATTCTATTATACTCTCTGACAATTGTTATATCAAAATGAAATCCTATGGACTTAGGTTGGTTTAACAACCTTTGTATAAAGCCTTTAATAGGGTGACATTCCAAGTGAGTGTTCTAAAAGTCCTTTAGCTAGGCACACTTCTAACAAGGTATTAAAATCCTTTAACAGGGTAGGATCTAACAATCCTTTGTAAGCCTTTAACAGGGCAAGCCTTTTAGAGGGAAGATCATGAGAATGCTCAAAGTATGTAACCCTAATAGGTGAACTTTATTTCTGTAGTAGTGAAGAGTTGTAGGTGTCATCCCCACCCCAGTTTTACCTTCTCATTGGAGGGTTTCTAGGTAATCATTTCTGATGTCAAGTGTTTGTGTGGATGCATTTGCTTTACATGTTATTTCTATATGTTTATGCATGCAATGTTTAAAGTTGAAAGTTTTATTGGTTAAGTTTTAGTACTTCTGATTCACCCTCCCTCTTAGAAGCATACTTCCTACTTGTTAATTCCAACAAAATTCTATATTGGTGTGGACAAGTTGAAAGAAGGGAGGAATGGGAGTGTAATACTTCTAAGTTAGGGCTAGTGTAAGAACCCTAATAGGTTAGAGTGGTGGCCTAGAGGAGACCCTAGGAGAATTTAGGGTTAAGGAGCAAGATTTGTCCTTACATCATTGCCTCTAGTTGTGTACTTGTTGGATGTATTTATTGCATGAGTTGATACTCATTATTGGATCTGATTTACTATGGGTGGTCGAATCTTATTAATGACAATTATTTATTTGTTGGTTATTATTCTTTTGACCTTGGAATTTGATTTGGAAGTGGTTTCCTTTTAGTGTTGCATTTATTTGTTTTTGATATTTGATTTGGACTTGGTATCTTATTATTGATTTTGGTATGCAATGATCTTGGTAGTGGATGATTGTCTCTTTGACTTTGGTCATCTTTCTTTATCAATCATTTGAATACCCTTGAGGTAGATTTGGCTATTAGGATTCATTTCTTAGGATTGATTTTATGGTTTGATATCTGTAAATGGATTGTACATAATCTCCCCTGCACGGTGGGAGTGGGAGCCTGATTAGATGACCACACAATCACGAAGTAGTGACTTCTTACCATTTGGCCCCCCCTTAGGTTGACATATATTAGATGTTCATTGATGCAATTTTACCTTTAGCTTTCATATCTTATCTTGGAGGCTTTTTGTTCAGATGTTGTAGCTATGTATTCATGTATCTTGTTCCTTGAGATCCTATGATATGATGTATTATATTTTGATGTACTTGTATTTATAATTGCATACCCTGCAACATGTACAATGAATGATGTTATTTGGATGTACTTTATGATATCAATTGTTCTTATGTATGTCTGTATGAGATTATTTATTTGTTTATTCATTTTGTGATTATGGACATTGTACTTGAGACTTAAACTTATGATGAATACTTTTTTAAAAATGTGAATCAATGCAAAGGAACCCTTAAGGAATGAAATCTAAATTGTAATTGCATGTGTGATTTTTGTGTATGCGTATATTACTTTTGAATTGTTACTTTGATGTTGTTTAAACTTAATTTTTTTTTTAGTTCAATAAACTTTTTAACATATTAGGTTTATTTCTTTTAGGTTCTCGAGTAGGCCGTTACAATGTAATAGCTTCTTATTTCATATAATATAAATTTTCCTTTTCTATTGTGTTTATTTGAGTAGATGAAAGTCAATCTTGTTTATTTTGTGATATAATATGAATGTGGTTACATGCACTATTTTGAATAATAAAAGTTAGATTACTGATCATGTCAATGTGAATTTCTTGAATATCTTTGGATACGATTACAATTTCTCATATCACTACATAAAGATGCATTTTATTCAAGTGTGGGGGGGGAGAGAATGCGAAATAAATTGATCATTTTGTTGCCATATAGAATTTCATTAAAACTTTTAATTCAATTTTTTTTTCTTAATTTAAAATTGATAAGTTAAAAAAAGAATTTAATAAATAAATGTATTGAAATTCAAAATACCTATAAAAATTAACCATTTAAATTTTTTATTTTGTATAAACCACATCGTAAATAAATTATGAAGTCACTTACAATTCAAAATAAAAGAATATCAATTACAATTTTAATGGGGGATTCAAAATTAATAAAAGAAGATTATAACCACTTTCAAAGAAAATTTAATGATCACTTCTCTAATTATCTAGAAGATATTCATTGGCGAACCTTCATTTTTTTCTAATGCAATGTTTGTTTTTAGCTTTTTAAAAAAGTAATATTTTCCTCACACAAAAGATGACCGCCACTCATTTTTTTCCCCAAGCAATATGAAGTAACACATCATCATGCTACTTTTATTTTTCTTCTAATGAGAACTAAATCCAATTTTATAAAATTTCTTTGAGATTTAAACTTTTTAAATGGAAGATTTGTAGGTTTCGCTATTAAGGGTTTAGTATGATTTGTCTAGATTTTTCTTGGTTCTAACTTTGGGGAGTCTTTGAGTAACAAGTATTAAATGGTTCCAAAGATATTCATATAAGGAGAAGTTTTGGTTATTGATAGTTAAATGTTGTGAAATATTAATTGAGTTGTCTCCTGCTTAGCTCATCTCACCTTTATATATATAAATATCTATATATACACATATACATAGACATATATGCATATATGTATGTGTATACATATACATACATACATACATACATTCATACATATACATATATATGCACACATTTATACACACACATAGATACACATATACACATAGACATATAAACATACACTAACACATAGACACACAAACGTATATCACCATTTAAAGGACAATAAACAAATTGAGTTGTACCTATTGAAGTAACATTAGAGACCATCAAGAAACTTCATGTACATAGAAAATGATATTGTCATGAGTATACAACTTTTTTTTGGATGGGGGGAACACATGATAGTTAGTTAGTTAGTTAGTTATTTTTTTTCCTAAGGATTTATTTTTGTAGAGAAATCGAATTGAGATTGGGGACCTACAGATTGAGAGCTTGAAATTATACACTTATGTCCATTGATCTTCTGAATTTCACCTTGTAAAGTGAGGTATATAGTCGATCAATTTTATTCTTGTTAAAGTTTTAACTTGGCCTAGGTAGCAATATTTTCATTTTTTTTGAGAAATTAAACTTTCTGATTTTCTTTTCTTGATACACGTAATATTTTATATTTCAATGTTATTTTCCATTTTTTGCATAACTTGGATTATTTTATTCTCACATTTTCAAAGGATGATTGATTTCATAATTGAGACATAACCTAATGCTAGGAGTAATTAGCAATTTATTTCTAGTCAGAAACATATGTGATCATTAAGGAAACCAATATCTTCTTTTGTTTTCCTATCCTTCCTTATTTATTTCTTGATTGACCTATATCAAGTGTTTAGAAGGTCTTTCACATTCCTCATCAATGTGTAGCCTTACCATTATTTACTTATATTTAATCTTAGCAACTCCCATGTATACTATAGGAAAAGATTCATCACTTATTTCTTTACATTGTTTTGGGTGTAGGCAACTCATTCTTGGAATAAATTATGATATAAAAAACTATGGTCTAAACACTTTAGTCACACCCTATAATAGCCAATCTTCATTGAGTCACACCTTGTTTAATGATCTTCCTTCAATAATTTCAATGAAAACAATCTACCCTATTGAGCTTTGATTTTGTAGAATCTGAAAATAGGGGAAGAACACACAAAACACACACACAAAGAGATATTAAAAAATACATAAATTTGACACAAAAAATATTAATAGCTTTATTGATCTCTCAATATAATCACATATTGTAGGCTATATATAATCATTACATTATGCAATCTTTAATAGAGGTTGCAACATCTAATCATAACACTCTTTCCTATTTTATACTCCATGCATTTATTTGATGCATTCAAAATACATTATTCAATGAGTCTCTTAATTAGGAGAATTGAAAAATAAATAAATAAAGCTTAATTTGAACATGGAGTTTTAGAAATACATGCCAAGGATCACATGCATGATAATTGCATAGAAATCATTAAACTTATTAAATTATAGTTCAAGATCAATTTTCTCAATAGTCCCCCTTCATGCTGAAACTCACAAATTTATCTAACAGAATCGTACACCTCATAGTGCAACTCTTCATCGCTAGAGTCTTATATGTTAGACACAACTGATGTTGATGAAAGAAAGAGGAGATTGTTAGGAACAAATGATGCTGATGGAATAAAGAGGAGATTGCTTGACATAAGTGATTTTGCCAAAGTTAGGAAACCAAACTATGAATTATATGTAGAATGGTTAGATCACTTGTTATATTGTTATTGATGTCAAGCTAATTGGTAATACCGATTCATGTAAGTTGAAATCATCTGAAGGGTATGGTGTTGAATGGAGAAATGAATGGTAAATCTAGAAGATGGAATGAAGAAATGATGTTGAGTATGTGATGTTAATTGGGAAAATAATGAATTGGTATAAGGAAAGTTAATATTGGTTTAATTATTTTACATGATTTGATGAAGTGCTAATATGATGCACAAGCAAGTTATTTTGGTTAGTAAGAAAGTAATGGAATTGCAAGGTGAAAAGATAAGAAATTAGTGAGTTACACCAAGCTAGAAATGGAGGTCGGTAAACAAAGAAGTAAGAAGTTTAAGAAAGTTGGAAAATAGTATCAATCGAGAATACATAGTGTTATCGAATGAGAATAATTTTGACTGGGCATAGTCTTAGCCAAGTGATGGAGGTGTTTGACGAAGCTTGAACATAGTTCGATAAAGGAAAATAGTCTATGAAAGATTGAGCAAAGGATGACATCAAGTGAGGATTTGGACTATTCAAGAAGATTCTAAGATAACTTGTTCTTGGGAAAATTTAGTTAGCAAGTTCAACAAAGGATATTGAAAAGGTAAAATTTGATGGTGAATATTTGAGGTGTGTTTTGTGATCCTAGAAAGAAAAGTTCAAAGTTATAGGTTAAAACATTTTCTCAAGTGTCTAGATTCAATGTATCTAAGCTGAAAGATAATCAAATGGTTTTGATTAAGTAGAAAAACCTTCAGGAATATGATGAAACAAAAAAAATCCATCTATATATGGAGAGGATAAGAAGACAAAAGTTGCCGGTCTATTTTCTAGTCAGGTGTTGGTAAAGTTATTGAATGAATTTACCATACCAAGCAGATCTAAAGTGAAAAGTGAAGTAGATTGATGATGTTAGTGTGATGGATAGTCGGTAAGGAAAACATATGTGCAAAATGGAGATATGAACAAGCAAGGTAGTTACAAGTTTATTAGATCATTCCACTATTACTCTCTAACCATTATAGAAAAAAACCTCTTAACTAAAGGGACTTAATAGTTGTACTTGTAAATCCTTTTGTAAGATGAAATTCCATTGAATGTTTCTAAGTTTTTTAGATAGGCCATTCATTGAAAGGTGATAAGGTCTAGATGATCTCGTGTGAAACCCCTAATAGGGTCACATATAGAAAATGTATGTGTACCCTTTAATAGGGCTGGCTCTTAATTAAGCTCGCTTTAGAAGAGAAAATTATTTTAGGTGACTAGTCCCAGTTGATTTTTTTACATTAATCCAATTTCCACATTAAAAATATTGGTGGAAATATATGAATGAGTATTTGTAAGTTATTTCATGTTTATCATATGCATACTTCATTTTATTACTAATAGTTAGTAGGAAGTTCTAATATGTTTATACACTTAAGGTTGGATAGGTTAAACTATTTATTGATGAATTGCTAAGAAGTTTAAGTTGTTAAAAGTGTGGTAAGTTATTTAAAGAACCCAAGGATAACTCATTCACCCCCCTCTTAGTTATCTAACAAACAGTATCAGAGAAAATGTTCTTGGTGGAAAAAGTTTGAAAGACTTACACTAAAGATCTAAAAATGTATAAGAGAGAGGTACCCAAGTTGAACAAGAACTTCCCTTCAAGGAAAAGCAAGATGAGACTATACTTTTTTGGAATTGGAGATTGCATTATACTACTTGGTGATGCAAGGAAGGAGATTCAAAGAAGAACCTCCCAACTACCCTCATTTAGAGTTACATACAAAAGTCAACAAAAAGAGAAACCACACGAAATTATACATGAATCAATACAACAATGAACATTTAATATTCACTTAACATGTTAGGAATAAGACCTACTTGGTCTCCACCATTTACAATCAAATTAAAATTAGTGAACTGAAGAGATTAGATGTACAAAGCCAATCTTTTGTATTTTCCTTCTATCTAACTTTAGTCTACTTGTCCTATCTCTATCTCCCTACTTTTATAGCCTATCAGGCAATTTATTACAATTATAGATCCTACCCAATAGAGAGTTCAATAACCTTACAAAAAAGAAAATTAAATTTCATGAGGATAAGGATAAGTCCACATGTGATCCAAGAAGAGTTTCCCAAAAGTGTGAAATGCCAATATATCACACAAAACCTCACCGAAGCCAAACCTGCATGTTACTCAGGCTATAATGAAATCAACAGACCTTGAATAAAGAGAAGAAAACTCCTGCCAATAATGGAATCAAGTTCTACAAGCTTAAACAAAATATCCACAATAGGTCCGCATTAAGTAGCCGACTACGCAAAAAGAGAAAACATGAACAACAATAGCCATTCCCTAGACAATAAAACAAGAACAAATGAAAGGAATTTTTTTTTTGGTTGATGCAAGATTGCCAAAGTACCCAATATGCTCCTGCATTAGACACTTTGGCTAACAAAGAACTAATGTCCACATTAGGAAGCCTAACTATATGAGAAGTATCATAAAGATCCAACTCAACTCTATAGTCCAACAACCATATTCAACATAATTATTTTGCCACTCAACCAAGTACTCTTTGTAGTCTCTTCCTTTGGTGCATTTTCTAATTTTGGTATCCAAAGTATTCTCAATCCCTTCTATCTTCTTCTTAGGATAATCAAGCTTATCATTTGTCTCTTCATCTAATTCATGATATTCAAAGATGTCTGCAATATTGAACATAGGTGAGATATCCATATGCTCATGCAATTCAACTTTAAAAGCATTACCACTGGCATGTTCTTTGAGATTCTATAAGGTCCAAAAATTGTGCCAAATGCAAATATGTTCTTCAAATGTACCATTACCTCATCTCCAACTTCAAAATTCTTACGTCTTCTCTTTCTATACGCTTTGTCTTTTTATCCTTGATTACTATCATGTAGATTACTTTTCATTTCTTCATGAAATTTTCATAAAGTCCATGAATTCTTCAACTTCAATACTAATCTTTACTATAGCATTCAATTTTCTCACTTTAGGAGTTCATGTAGGACTCATTCCATTTACAATCTCAAAAGGAGTCTTCTTAGTAATTCTATTCACAAAATTGTTATACGTAAACTTAGCTTGTGCCAAAACCAAATCCCAATTAGTAGATCACATCTCAAAAGGTTACTCAAACTGTTGTTCACAACTTTAGTTTGTCCATCAATCTATAGATGAAATGTAGAACTAAACTCAAGATCAATATTTATCTTCCTCCAAAGTTTCCTCCAAAAATAACTAGTAAACTTAGTATCTCTGTAAAAAATAATAGTCTTAGGCAATCCATGAAGTCTCTCAATCTCTTTGAAAAATAAATCTGCTATGTGTAATGAATTCGATGTCTTCTTACAAGGTATGAAATGTGCCATTTTAGAAAATATTTCAACCACCACAAAGAAAGAATCATTACCTTCCCAAGTTCTAGGTAATCCTAGAAAAAAATCCATACCGATATCTTCCCAAGGTCTGCAAGGAATAGGCAGAGGTGTGTATAATCTAAAATTCTAACTACTTCCTTTAGACACTTGACATATCCTGCAACTCTTCACCATTTTCTAAACATCCTTTATATTTGTAACCAAAAGTACCTTTTAGAAACCATCTTCACTATCTTGTCAATCCCAAAATGACCCACAATTCCACCACTATGTTTCTCTTAATGATATTCTCCCCCATATATCCTATAGGTATACACAATTGAATTCTTTTAAACAACATGTCTTCTTGAATGAAATAAATAACCCACTTTCCTTGTTAATTAGTCACAAGGTTATTAAAATATTTTCAAGGTTTTGCAAAATTAGGGTCATTTTCATGCAAGTTTTTCTTAAATACTCAAAACTAATCACTTCAACTCTCATCTCTATCAACAAACTTCTTCTTCTTCTAAATGCATCTGCTACCTTATTAAACTATGCACTCTTATGTTTCAACACAAAATAAAAGTTTTGCATATACTCAACCCATTTCACATGTCTCTAATTCAATTTATTCTGACTTCCTAAATACTGCAAAACTTTTTGACAAGTGTATAATACAAATTCTCTATGCATCAAAGAGTGTCTCTATTTCTTCAAGGCTTGAATAATTGCATAAAATTCATGATCATAAAATGAATATTTCTTCTTAGCATCATTTGATTTCTCACTGTAGAAAGCTAAAGGATTACCTTCTTGACTCAAAATAGTGCTAATGGCATTACCACTAGCATTACAATCAAATTTTTTTTTTTTTTGTTAAAATAAAGCAAAGAAAGAACAAGTAATTCTACAACCTTTTCCTTTACTATTTCAAACCTTCTTTTTGCTCAGTGTGTCCATTCAAAATCCTTTTTATCACTTCTCATAGTCTCTTTCATCACATTACAAATTGAATTGAAATTTTTGATAAATTTTCTATAGAAACTTGCCAATCCATAAAATGATCTAACTTCTCCAACATTTTTAGGTGTTAGCCAATCAATAATAGCTTTCATCTTCTTAGGATCCATCTTCAGACCATCAACAAAAACCACAAAAAGAAGATACACAAGCTCCTCTTTCATAAAATAGCATTTATTCAGATTTATTAACAACCTTTGTAAAACTTGTCTAATATGCTCAAGGTTCTCTTCTTTTTTCTTACTATACATTAGTATATCATCAAGGTATACAATAATATACTTACCCAATAATTTCTTCATAACTACATTCATCTGCCTCATAAAAGTATTAGGTGAATTAGTTAAACCAAAAGGCATAACCAACCACTCATAAAAACCTTCATTAGCCTTAAAAGCATTCTTTCATTCATCACCTTCTCTAATTCTAATATGATGATAGAAACTTTTCAAATCAATATTTTGAAAATACCTTTCTCCACTTAATCTATCCATAATGTCATCCATCTTGTGCAAGGAAACCTATACTTCAATGTTATCTTGTTTATACCTCTAGAATTGGTGTACATTTTCCATTCTCCTTAGGTGCTAATACAATAGGTATTGCACAAGGATTTAAAATTTCTTTGATCAAACTTTATCAAGAGGTTCTTTTACTTTTCTATTCAATTCCTCATTTTTAGTAGGTGTTAGTTTATGCGGTGCTTTATTAGGAAAACTAGCTCCAAGAATGAAATCTATACAATGACTTATACTTCTCACAGGGTGTAATCCATTAGGAACATTATCAAAAATAATATCTTAAAATTCAAACAAAAAAGATCTCACCTACGGTGCATGCTCAAGTTAATCTTGTTTCTTAGTATTTATAGGAATCAATGAAAAAAAAACTTTCTATTTCTTCATGTCTTTTACAAACCGATTTCCCTTAACCAAACAAACTCTCCCAATAGTACAATGATTCTCTTCAAGATTCTCAACCAAAGGTGAAACAATACTTGTTTCTTCACATTATCTTAAATAGTATACTGATTCAATCTACCATCATGCAAAGCTTTCCTGTTGTACTATCAAGGTCTTCCCAAAAGTATATAACTACAATCAATAGGCATGATATCACACAAAACTTCATCAAGGTAATTCCCAAACTTGAATTTCAAAAGACACTATCCACTTACCAATAATTTATGTTCATCCTTGATCCAAGCACTGTGATAAGTCTTAGTGTGTTCCAATCTCTACAATTTCAACTTAGTTACTAATTCCTCACATGCTACATTATCAAAACTACCACTATCAATAATCACTTTGCAACATTTATCTTCAATTTTATACTCAATCTTAAAAAGACTTTTTCTCAGATTAGGTTCATTATCTGATTTCTCATTCCATAGAGTTCTTCTAATCATCAAGTTATCTCCTTTCTCATGTTCATTAGGTTCATCGATAGATTCTTCCTAAATCAAATAATTTTCCCTACTACTTGACACTTTCTTACTAGAAAATGTACATTCAAAAGCTCTATGTCCACCAAACTTAAAGCAAGTATCTTTAAAATAGAGATCCATCTTCCCTCATTCCATTATTGTTATTCCTAGACTAACCAATATAATTACCTCTAGTCTAGTTTCCTCTTTCTCTACTTACACTATCTTCTTTCCATTTGGATTTTCCTTTGTCATTAGATATGCTATTAGATCTACTACTTTCCCCAAAATATCTTCCTCTATTTCACTGAATTCTTTGACCTCTTGTTCTTTATCCACCCTATTATTTCTTTGCTAAAATTTATTTAGCTCTCATGGAATACAAATACATTTCTTCAACTCTTTCCATCTAAGTTACAAAGCTAATTTAATCTTTCATAGAATTCCTCAAACCTTTCAAGTATCTAGTAACTCTCTCAACTTCATAACGAATATGTTTAGATCTATTGTCCAACTTATAGAATTCTTTAGTGTAATATTTCATAGTCATATATTTTTGTCTCAAGTTTTTCATTCTTCTCAACAAATTAACTTGATAATTAGTAAGAAGGAATATCTTTTTCAACTTACCAACCATCTTCACCCAAGTCTTAATCTTTTCCTTTCCTTTTCTCTATCTACTAGTTTACCAATGTTCCCACCAAAGAGGTGCATGTCCTTTCAACTTTGTAGCTACTATCCTCACCTTCCTATCCTCAGGGATGCTTTCATGATCAAATTATTTATCAATCTCAAAGATCCAATCCAATAAAGCAGCAAGATCAAGTCTTCCTCTATATGTAGAAAGTTTAGAAATGAGTCTTGCATTCAATCTATTCAAAGCACTCAGAAATATTTCTTCATCTTGTTCCACCTTAGGTTTAGGGTTTTGTGCTACTACTTCTTCTTTATTACTAACATCTTCAAGATGCATGCCTCTTTCTTTGGGCTATTTCAACAACTTCAAGTCTAGCTACAATATATCTCGACATATCCATAATAACATTGTTTGTATTTCCTCTACATTAAACCATTTTGTCAATAGAACTTACAAGAATTGTAACCTTCTACAAAGTTATAGGTTAGAAACTAGATCTTCCACCCTAATACCAAACTTCAACAAGGTTATGAATGATCCCAAACTTTTCCAAGAAAGAAAGTTGCTACGATACCACTAAGGCAAGGAAGGAGGGTCAAAGAAGGACCACCACTACCATTTCTTAGACTTACACATAGAAGCAAAAATATAGGAGAAACCACAAGAAACTACAGAGGAATTAGTACACAAATGAATATATAATATTCATTCAACATGCCAGGCGTAAGACCTACTTGGTTGCAATTATTTACAATCAAATTACAATTAGTGTGATTTTAAAAACTTTGGCTTACAGAGCCAATCTTTTGTATTTTCCTTTTGTCTAAATTCATTCTTGTTGGATAATGTTGTCCTTAATGTCACACAAATGTCATATCAGTTATTAGTCTCAGCTAATCGAGCTTAGCTACAGTGTCAACCGAGCTCACTCGGTCATCGAAGAAAATGAAGCAGTCAGTATCAACCGAGCTCACTCGGTCATCAAAGAAAATGAGGCAGATAGTGTCAACCGAGCTCACTCGATCATCGAAGAAAATGAAGCAATCAGTATTAACTGAGCTTACTCGGTCATCAAAGAAAATAAGGCAGACAAGTGTTAACCGAGCTTACTCAATCATTAAAGAAAATAAGGCAGACAAGTGTTAACCGAGCTCACTTGGTTATCGAAGAAAATGAGGTAGACAGTGTTAACCAAGATCACTCGGTCAACAAAAAGGAATTTGGCAAAGACAGTTTCCACCGAGCTCACTCGGTCATCTATGGAAACTCAGTACTTATCGAGTTCACTCGGCGATTGAAGGGTTGTCACGAAGTTCACTATATTAACCGAGCTCAGTTGGTTAACACACGAATTATTTTCTGAACAGTATTAACCGAGAAGGGTCGGCCAGTAAAGGGATTTTTTAGTTTGTAATTTCTAGTCGACTATTGTATTTGTTTGATTATTGGTCAGTGATTCGAGCCGACTAAGATAATCTGAAAGGTATATATGGTCACTCAAGATTGTAAATCAAAAGTAGAAGTGTGAAAAGTTATGAAGGTGCATTATACTATGAAATGAAAAGGTGAATGTTGAGAAAAGTCTGATGAAGGATCAAATGCGTTGAAGGAGCTGAAAAGTTGTATTTGATCAGTAAGGATTCGGTCAAGAATAACAGAGATTTGTAATCAGCAAAGTTAAGTTGCATATTGTATCAGATCACTTCATTGTTGCTTTCTAACCATTGTAACAATGAACTCAAAATCTCTTAACAGAGTTGGTTTAACAACCATTCTATAAATCCTCTAACAAGGTGAAAGTTTAGTTGAATTGTTCTAAAGACCTCTAGCAAGGCCACTCCGAACAGGGTGATTAAATCCTCTAATAGGGTCACACCTAACAGTGTGTTTTGTAACCTTTAACAGGGTTTGCTCCTAACAGGGCTTACTTTAGAAGAGTGAAAAACAGTAACTAGTTACATTGGTGGTTTTTCCCATATTGGGTTTCCACGTTAAATCTGGTGTCTCTAGTGTTCATGATTGCTGAATTGTTTTGGTTATCAGTTCTTAACAATTATTATTATTTGCTGCATTATCAAGTTTCAGTAATTTGTAACTAAGATCAAGATTTTAGACATCTAAGGGACTATGAAATGTTTTTGTGGTAACTGATTCACCCCCTCCCCCTCTCAGTTACTCCATTCTCATTTCGAACAATTGGTATTAGAGCTTTTGGTGCTTGCAGGAAAAGATTTCAAGGTTCTAAGTCAAAGATCAAGATGTCTTACAAAAGAGAAATTCCAAAACTTAACAGAGATAACTTCTCAGTATGGCAATGATTAATGAAACTTCATTTAGCTACTGTTGGTGATACTGGACTGAAATACCTTGAAGAAGAATATGAAGAACCTTCTGGCACATTGTCAGTTAATGATATTGCTGAAAAGAAGACTCACAACAATATGATGATAGACATAGCATCTACTCTCAGCTATGAAGAATTTGATGACATTAAGGACTGCAAAACTTCCTTTGACATGTGGAACAAGCTAAAAGAGATCTATGGAGGAGATGATAATGTGAGAAGAGCAAAAGCAGAAAGTCTAAGAGGAAAATTTGATCAAATGAGGATGAAAACATTGCAAAGTATGTTGAAAGAGTTAAAGCATGTGTAAGTGCAATCAGGGCAACTGGAGGTGACATCAAAGGAGAAACAGTTATAAGCAAAGTTCTTAGAACCTTGCTTCCCATTTATGCAATCAGAGTCTTTGCAATTCAGGAAAGAAGGTGTGAAGCAAATCATAAGATAAATCTTGAGGCCATAGTCGAAAGACTAACTGCATTTGAACTAGATAACTTTGAGAACTATGTTCCAGCCTCCAAAAACACTGAATCAGCATTTCAAGCCAAGCTCTCACTCAAAGAGAAAAATAAAAAGAAGATAGAATCACAGTCAGAAAGTGAAAATGAATCAAGCCAAAGTTCAGACAGTGATCTCGAAGTGATTGGAGCTCTACTAGCAAGGAAATATTCTAGAGGCAGAGGAAAATACAAAGGTAAAGTTCCTCTAATCTATTTTTCTTGTGATGAAATTGGTCATATTGCAACAAGGTGCCCAAATAAGAAAAAAAATGATGAAAAGAAAGATCACAAATGGAATGACAAGAAAGACTTTAAATCATCCAAGAACAAAGGTAAGAAATCATGTTTCATGGCTGAAAATTCTAAGGATTTTGATAATAGTGAGGATGAAATTGTTTATATTGCTATTAAAGATGACTCTGACAGTGATGACGAAGATAAAATGGCTCTTATCTCTCATGTAAGTAAGAATGATACATGGATTATAGATAGCGGTTGCTCACATCATATGACTGGTGATAAAACTAAGTTTGATCAGTTTGAAGACTATGATGGTGGCAGTGTAAGGTTTGGTAATAATGAACCTCGATTCATAAAAGGAAGAGGAAGAATCTATCTATCCAAAGAACTTATATGTAATAATGCCTATTGGGTTGAAGGTCTCAAACATAATTTGCTAAGTGTTGCACAGTTACTAAATACTAGATTCAAGGTGGAATTCATGCATGGAAAGGCAAGACTGTTGAATGAGCAAGGAAAACTGATAGGATCTGGCATCCAAACTAAAGGTAACTTGTTCTATCTAGAACTTGGTAAATGCTTATGTTTTATTGCTCAAATTGAAGAGAGTTGGTTATGGCATAAAAGGTTGTGTCATGTCAATTTTGATAATTTGGTAAAAATAAGAAAATTCAAGAAAGTAAGAGGCATTCCTAACATTAAGAAACCTGAGGTTGGTCTATGCAAGAATTGTCAGATTGGTAAAATGGGAAAGACTAGTTTTAAAGGTAAAAACTATCAGTCTGAAGATATATTAGAAATTGTGCATACTGATTTATGTGGACCCATTGGAATATAAAGCTATACCGGAGAAAAGTTTTTCATTCTTTTTGTTGATGACTATTCAAGAATGATGACTGTCATGTATCTAAGGAATAAATTAGAAGCATTTGAGAAATTCAAATGGTATTTGGCAAGAGTAGAAAAAGAAACAGGGAAAAGGCTAAAATGTTTAAGGTCAGACAGAGGTGGTGAATTCATTTCACATGAATTCAATAACTTCTGCATTGAAAGAGGTATTAAAAGACAGGTTTCAACACCAGGAACTCCAGAACAAAATGGAATAGCTAAAAGAAGAAACAAATCCATTGTGGATTGTGCAAGAAGCCTGATGATAGAAAAAAACATTGCTATCAAATACTAGAAGGAAGCCATCAGCACTGCATTTCATACCATAAATTGAGTACAGTTGAAGAAGGACTCATTCAAGACTTCCTATGAATTATGGTATGGCTACAAACCCAATGTAAGTTATCTGAAAGTATTTGGAAGCAAATGTTATATTTTGAAAGAATCGAGAAAAGAAAAATTTGATGTAAAAGGTGATGAAGGAATATTTTTGGGATATTCTTGCAAAAGCAAAGCATATAGATGTTTAAATCTATCCACTCACAAAGTCATAGAAAGTGCACATGTGAAAGTTGATGAGTTTGCAGACAAATCCAAAGAAGAAAGCAAAAAGATACCTGAAGACTACAAGAGATTTGTTTACATTGAACCAGATACCATACCAAGTATATCATTCACTCAAGAATCCTCAACTCCTGAGTCTTCAGTAGCCAAGTTGCAAATAGTTCAAACCGAGCCACAACAACATTCAGACACTACCGAGCAAGTATCTACCGAGTCTGAAGCAACCAAGCTAGAACAGCCTAAACATGAAATTGAAGAACAAGCAGATATCAATGAAACTCATTCAAGAGGTAAAGAACCTATATTAGCTAAATATGTCAAAAGACATCATACACCAGATCAGATCATTAGAGACAAATATGAAGGAACCCTGACAAGAAGTAAGTTGAAAAATACTTGTTTAGTTGCTGATTTTGAACCTAGAAGTATTAAAGATGCATTGGCAAATGATAGTTGGATTGAGACAATGAATGAGGAAATAGAATAGATAGAGAAGAACAAGACATGGACTCTTGTACCCAGACCTAAAGATAAGAATATAATTGGAACCAAGTGGGTATTCAGAAACAAGTTGATTGAAGATGGCAAGGTATCCAGAAACAAAGCTAGATTGGTATGCAAAGGATACTCTCAAGAAGAAGGCATAGATTATGGGGAAACTTTTGCTCCTGTTGCAAGATTGGAAGGAGTTAGAACCTTACTTGCATATGCTACTCATAAAGGATTCAAAGTTTATCAAATGGATGTCAAGTCAGCATTCCTCAATGGAATACTGGATGAAGAGGTTTACATTGAACAACCCGAAGGTTTTGTTGATCTAGATAAAAGGAACATGGTCTGCAAATTACACAAGGCACTGTATGGTCTGAAATAAGCCCCTAGAGCATGGTATGAAAGATTGCATAACTATCTTATTCAGATTGGTTTTCAAAGAACTAATGATAATAGTAGCTTGTATATAAAGAAAGGACCAAATAATAAGATTGTCTTGGCAGAAATATTTGTAGATGATACTATTTTCATAGGGAATGATGATCTTTGCAAAGAATTTTTAGAAAAAATGAACAAGGAATTTGAAATGTCTATGTTTGGTGAAATAAAATTCTTTGTTGGTCTTCAAATTCAACAAAATAAGAATGGCATCTTCATTACTCAATCAAAATACATCAAGGAGATATTGAAAAAGTTTGGTATGGAGGACTGTAAATCTATTGGAACTCCTATGTGTACTGGATTGAAACTTACCAAAGATGATGAAACCAAAGAAGTAGATCAAACATTGTATAGATCTATGATTGGAAAGTTGCAGTATGTAGTTCATACCAGGCCAGATATTGCTCTTGCAGTTGGTATTGTTGCAAGATTTTCAGCAAAACCAAGAGAAACTCACCTAATGACAATCAAGAGAATAATGAGATATTTGAAAGGAACTGAAGATTATGGACTATGGTACAAATTTGGAGGTAATTTGGATATGAAAGTTTTTACTGATGCTGATTGGGCAGGGAATCTTGATGACAGAAAAAGCACAAGTGGAGGAGCATTCTTTCTTGGAAAGAGATTGGTTTCTTGGACAAGAAAAAAGAAAAATTGTACATCCCAATCTACAGTAGAGGCACAGTATGTTGCTGCAGCAGTAAACTGTTCCAACATTGTTTGGTTTAAGCAGTTATTACAAGGAATGAAGATGGAAATCAAAGAACCAGTTGTTATGTTCTGTGACAATACTAGTGCAATCAACATATCCAAGAATCCAGTGATGCATTCCAAAACCAAGCATATCGCAATCAAATATCATTTTCTCAGAGAATTGGTGCAAGACAAGGAGATCAGATTGGAATATGTTCACACAAAGGAACAAATTGCTGATATATTCACAAAGCCCTTATCTAAGGATGCATTTTTGTATCTTAGAGGTAAGTTAGGGGTCATTCCCCTATCTGAAGTTCACTAAAATAAGTTTTAGTGATGCATCAACGCATATAAGATTGAAGATCTATCTGTTGATGCAGTTTAATCAAAAATCATTGCATATGAATCAGTACTAAAGGTACATTGCAATTCACTTTACTTCTATTATCTTTGGCATGTGTTGTCAAAGAGGGAGAGATCTACTATCATATCCTTCTGAAATTTGTGAAATTTGAAAATTTTTCTATAAAGTTCCTTAAAAGAGGGAGACTATTAAAAGAGGGAGAAGTCTGTTATCTTGTTGGACTTATTTCAAAATTTCATTCTGTTATGACATGTTGTGTTGCCATCAATGCCAAAGAGGGAGATTTTTGGATAATGTTGTCCTTAATGTCACACAAATGTCATATCAGTTATTAGTCTCAGCTAACTGAGCTTAGCTACAGTGTCAACTGAGCTCACTCGGTCATCGAAGAAAATGAAGCAGTCAGTATCAATCGAGCTCACTCGGTCATCGAAGAAAATGAGGCAGATAGTGTCAACTGAGCTCACTCGGTCATCGAAGAAAATGAAGCAGTCAGTATTAAATGAGCTTACTCGGTCATCAAAGAAAATAAAGGAGACAAGTGTTAACCGAGCTTACTCGGTCATCAAAGAAAATAAGGCAGACAAGTGTTAATCGAGCTCACTCGGTTATCGAAGAAAATGAGGCAGACAATGTTAACCAAGATCACTCGATCAACAAAAAGGAATTTGGCAAAGACAGTTTCCACCGAGCTCACTCGGTCATCTATGGAAACTCAGTACTTACCGAGTTCTCCCGGCGATTGAAGGGTTGTCACGAAGTTCGCTGTATTAACCGAGCTCAGTTGGTTAACATAGGAATTATTTTCTGAACAGTATTAATCGAGCAAGGTCGGCCAGTAAAGGGACTTGTTAGTTTGTAATTTCTCGCCAACTATTGTATTTGTTTGATTATTGGTCAGTGATTCGAGCCAACTAAGATAATCTGAAAGGTATATATGGTCACTCAAGATTGTAAATCAAAAGTAGAAGTGTGAAAAGTTATGAAGGTGCATTATAGTATGAAATAAAAAGGTGAATGTTGAGAAAAGTCTGATGAAGGATCAGATGCGTTGAAGGAGCTGAAAAGTTGTATTTGATCAATAAGGATTCAGTCAAGAATAACAAAGATCTGTAATCAGAAAAGCTAAGTTGCATATTGTATCAAATAACTTCATTGTTGCTTTCTAACCATTGTAACAGTGAACTCAAAATCTCTTAACAGAGTTGGCTTAACAACCATTCTATAAATCCTCTAACAAGGTGACAGTTCAGTTGAATTTTTCTAAAGACCTCTAGCAAGGTCACTCTTAACAGGGTGATTAAATCCTCTAATAGGGTCACACCTAACAGTGTGTTTTGTAACCTTTAACAAGGTTGGCTCCTAATAGGGCTCACTTCAGAAGAGTGAAAAATAGTAACTAGTTACATTGGTGGTTTTTCCCATATTGGGTTTCCACGTTAAATCTGGTGTCTCTAGTGTTCATGATTGCTGAATTGTTTTGGTTATCAGTTCTTAACAATTATTATTATTTGCTGCATTATCAAGTTTCATTAATTTGTAACTAAGATCAAGCTTTTAGACATCTAAGGGACTGTGAAATGTTTTTGTGGTAACTGATTCACCCCCTCCCCCTCTCAGTTACTCCATTCTCATTTCCAACAATTCTACTTTTCTAATCCTAGATCTCTACTTTTATAGCCAAAAAGACCACAAGTCATCTTGTCATGCAATTTATTATAGTTATAGGTCTTACCCCAAATGAGAGTTAACAATTTTCAAACAAGAAAACTAACTTATGTGAGGACAAGGATGGGTCCACACATATGATCCAATAAGAGGTTTCTAAGAGCACAAAATGCCAAGATGTCACACAAAACCTCACTAAAGCTAGACTTGCACATTACTTGGACTACCAAGAAATCAACACACCTTGAAAAAAGAGAAGGATATCTCATGCAAATGATGGAATTAAGTTCTGCAAGCTTAGAAAAAGGATCCATGATAGGTCCACAGTAAGTAGTTGACTGTGCAAAAAGAGAAAACATGAATGACAACAAATATTCCCTAGACAACAAAAAATGAACAAATGAAAGGAAATCTTTTTGGGTGATGCAAGAGAGCCAAAGTACCCAAGATGCTACTACATCAAATACACATAACACAGTCCAAATATATTAAGGAGATATTTAAGATATTTGGCATGGAAGAATTGAGACTAGTTCGCACACTAATGATTACAAGCTACAAATTATCAAAAGATGATGACTCTACTAAAGTGAATTAAACACTTTATAGATAAACTATTGGTAAGCTGCAACATGTTGTTCATAGAAAACTTGATATTGCTCATGCTATGATTATTGTGGCAAGATTTTCTTCTAATCCTAAAGAGACACATATGAATTCTATAAAGATAATCTTTAGATATCCAAAAGGAACCAAGTTTTATGGTTTATGGTACAAGAAAGATGGAGATTTTGAGTTGATAGTCTATATTGATGCTATTTGAACAGACAATACAGATGATGTATTAAACATACAAGTGGAGGAGATTTCTTTTTAGGAGAAATACTGGTGACATGGAAAAGAAAGAAACAAAGTTGTGTTTCAAAATCTACTATTGCAATCAATTTTTCAAATATTGTGTGGATCAACTAATTAATGGAAGGGATATAGGAGGAAGTCATCGATCCTATAAAAATATATCATGACAACACAAGCACTATACACATTTCAAAGAATTCAGAGATGCATGTAAAAGAAAAGCATATATCAATCAAGTATTACTATTTGAGAGAGAAATTTTAGGAGAAACAAGTGAGGCAAGAGTATGTGAAGTCGATGGAACAAATTTCTAATATATTCACAAAGCCTTTACTTAAAGATTTATTTTAATATCTATGAGGTAAACTAGGGGTCATTCCCCTATCTAATGTTCATTAGAGGAAGATGCAAGGTTACATCAATTCATGTTTTATCATAATATCTATTTTTGAGTTGATGTAGGAGTTCACTCTTTAAGAGCTGCCTAAAGTTATGAAAATGATGTTAGAAAATAGAAGTGATCAGTGCATACAAGGTATAAGGTAAATATGCCTAAAATAAGGTTTATAGATACCTTTTGGCATTGCTATCAAAGGGGAAATTTTTTGGGAGAGGAAACATAAATTTATTGAGAAGAGTTAGATGAATTATAGAAGGAGAACAATATAAAAGATGGATGAAATATATAGTAGAGAAATGAGCATAATATTGGAGAAGTAATGCATGCAGAGATTCAGTGATAATTATTGTCAAAGGGGACAAAAATACAAAAGAGGAATATGAAGTTTTAGGGACAATGAGTTATATGATAATAAGCAAAGAGATTAGAATGTAGGTAAACATGATAATAAGAAAGGTAGAAACATTGTATGATGAATGTAAGGTGAAGCATAATCAAAGAGGGAGAGATAAAAGAAAGAGAATACGATGCTAAGATGAAAGATTGAGATGGAAGGAGTGCATGATGAAAAATAAGAGGTGTTTCCATTGATGCCAAAGGGAGAGATTGTTAGACATAAGTGATGTTGATGAAAGAAAGGGGAGATTGTTTGACATAAATGATATTGAAAAAGTCAGGTAATCGAGCTATGAATGATATGTGGTTCAAAGTTAGATCATTTTTTATATTTTCATTGATGTCAAGATGATAAAATACTAATTCAAGAATGTAAGTTGTAATCATTTGAAGGATGTGGTGTTGAATGGAGAAATGAACAATAAAGTTAGAAGATGGAATGGATAAATGATGTTGAGCATGTGATGTTAATTGGAAAGAAAATGAATTGGTCTATAGAAATATAATAAATTACTTTAATTATTTTACATGGTTTAATGAAGTGTTAATATATATGATGCACAAGAAAGTTTGGGAAGAAAGGAATGAAGTTGTAACCTATAAAAAGATAAGAAATTAGTGACTTACACTGAGCTAGAAATGGAGGTTGGTAAAAGAAGAAGAAGATGGTTAAGAAATATGGAGAATAGTATTAAGCTAGAAAGAATATTATTACCAATAAAACTATGTTACCAAGAGAGAACAATTTTAACTAAGTGATGGAGGTGTTTGATGAAGCTTGAACATAATTTGGTAAAGGAAAAGACTTTATGGAAGATTGAGTAAAGGAAAACATCAAGTGAAGATGTGGACTATTCCAAAAGATTCTAAATTAAGGACAAAGTTAGTTAGCAAGATCAATGAAGGATATTGCAAAGGTAAAATATAATGATGAAGATTTGAAGCATGTTTTGTGGTCCAAGGAAAAGTTCAAAGTTTGAGGTTAATTTTTTTATCAAGTGTCTAGATTCAATTTATTTAAGATGGAAGATAATCGAATGGTTTTTATTAGTAATAAAAACCCTAAGGAATGTGATGAGGTGGAAATTTTTTGTCTATATAAGGAGAGGACAAGAAGGCAAACACTGCTAGTATATTTTCTAGTTAGGTGTTTATAAAGTTGCTAAATGAGTTAATCATATTGATCAGATCTAAATTGTGAAGTAAAGTGGACTAATAATATTAGTGTGATGACTAGTCAGTGAGGAAAACATATGTTTTAAATGGAGACTTGAAAAAGTAAAGTAGTTTCAAATTCATCAGATCATTTCAGTATTACTCTCTAATCATTGTAGTCGAAAATATCTTACTTGAGTGGATTTAGTTGTTCTAAGTGTAAATCTTTTTGTAAGATGACATTCCATTGAATGTTTCTAATTCATTTAGATAGGCCACTCATTGAGGCGTGATAAAGTTTAGATGATATTTGGTGTAAATCCCTTAACATGGTCACATCTAACAAATGCATATGTAACCTTTGACAGGGTTGGCTCTTAACCAAGCTCACTTTAGAAGAGTGAATTATTTTGGGTGACTAGTCCAAGGTGGGTTTTTACCCTAATTAGGTTTCCATGTTAAAAATATTGATGTCAATGTGTGAATGAATGTTTGCAAGTTGTTTCATGTTTATCATAAACATACCGTAGTTTATTGTTGATACTCAGTAGGAAGTTCTAATCTATTTACAAGCTTAAGGTTGGACAAGTTAACATATTTATTGAGTGAATTGATAAGAAGTTTAAGTTTTTAAAAGTGTGTTGAATTGTTTAAAGTACCTAAGGATAACACATTCTTGGTACTAGATTTTTATAGGTTCTACTGGTTGTGGCTATGGGTGTGTCTACTAGTCAGATCACCATTTCATTTTGGGACTTCAATTTTTCTATATGTCTATAAAATATTTGGGGTTTCATGCCCCCCATAAATTTTTTTTTTCATCCTTAATTAACCACCCATTTGTCCACCTTCGAAGTTATCTAACATTTTATACTCATTTTATATACTTCTAATTGAAGTCAACTAGTTGTTTATTAATTTCTCTCTTTCATGAGAGATTACAAGGCTCAGTCTTCCCCTCCTTTATATAATATAGAGAAGACTTGTGACCCTTCTATGTTCTAATTAAAACAAGTAGTCATTGACTACTTCACTCAAACATGGAAACTTGAACCACCACTATCACTTTTCATATGCAAACTCTGAGGTTTCTACAACCTTTTCAACATCCTTTTCATCGTCTACCAATAAGATCCATTGATCCAGTTATCATCAACCTGCATATAAATTTTTATAGATTGTCAATTATTCTTTATCCCAACATGTCTTTTTGGACTATGATTTTTCAACTAAAAAACCATACAAGGATGAAGATCCAAACATTTATATTCTTTATGTCCTTCCTTGTTACAATGAGAATTATATATAATACATTCCTTACTTTTAATTGATTTGTTCAATTTGTAGCACTATCAACATTAGACCTCTTAGGCTTATCAAATTCAAGGCTAGTATATTTGGGCCTTCAAATGGGTTGGATGAGCTCTTTCATGCCATGCCCATGCACATCTAATCCTCTTCTAGCTTTAAATCCAATATTTTTCTTAATCTTAAAATTGACATTATTTTTAAAATAACTTTTATTATCATTGTTACAATTTCCATCCATACCTACAAATGTGCACTTACCTTCATCCTTGCACTTTTTCCTTGAAGGAACTTTTACTGCACCATCAATATTAAATTGATATAAATCACTCATATCACATGCAACATCACAAGCTGATGGCTTTGATTTCATGATATCATTATGTTTTTCCAAAACCTTTACCTTCTTACCCAAATCTTCATTCTCCTTTACGACTTTATCAAACAATTTTAAATTATTCTTTAATTCATTTTTTTTTCTTTTTAACCATAATAATCAATTCTTTTTCAAGATTCTCATTTTGACATAAATTTAATAATATATTTCCTTTCTAAACTTTTACAAATTCTTCACCAATTCTAAATTACACTTCTCCAATTTTATCAATTCATCTTTCAAACAATCCTTCTCACACACCAAAATTTTATTCTCTTTCTTTACCTGTTTCATGTCTTCAACATTGAAATAAATAAAAAATCTTACATAAATCAATTAACTAAAACTATAAAATCAATATCACCATTGGATTTACAAGAGGCTTCTTCATCAATCTATCTTTGTTAACGATTTATCCTCTAAACATGTCGACCTCTTGAAACATACAATGAGATTTATTTCCTTTTTTTTTGGTTCTATTGTAAATTTCTCTCTACTTGATCCTCCTCATATAACCCATGCCAACCTTGTAGTGACCTAGCTTCTACCTAAAATTTTTGCAATATTTTATCTCCTCATTTAACAACTGCAATCTTCTTCAATTTCTTGTAATCTACTCTTTTTTCTAATCAAATTTATTTTCTTAGAAATCTTCTATAACTATTATGTCCAAAATCTTTCCTTACAACATTGACATCATTCCTAGAATCTAAAAATAGGGGAAGAACACACATTTAAACAAAACACACAAAGAGATATTAAAAAACACAATTATGATAGATAAGAACATTAACATATTTATCGATCCCTCAATCTAATTACATATTGTAGGCTATATATAACCATTACACAATGCATTATTTAATAGAGGTTGCAACCTCTAATCATAGCATTCTTTCCTATTTTTTATTCGAGGCATTTATTCAATGCATTCAATATGCATCATTCAATGAGTCTCTTAATTAGGAGAACTAAAAAATAAATAAAGCAAGCTTAATTTTAGCATGGAGTTTAAGAAATACACAGGCCAAGGATCACATGCATGACAATTTCATAGAAAATATTCAACTTATTAAATGCAGTTCAACACCAATTTTCTCAACATATTTTGCATCACCTTTGTACTTTCCATTTTTGTAGAATGTAGTGATTGCTATATTTTATTGTACTCTGGTGCTTGATGTTTCCTTTCCAATATCTGTGTGCCTTGGGATGCCATCTCTTGGAGACATCTTGCCATATTTATTGGTGTAGTTGTGACCATCAATATCTTATGGAGCTCATTTTAAATAATAAGCATAGTTCATTTCAAGCATAGCTACAATTAACTTAGTATACTTTATCTCATAATTGTAGCTAATGTTACCACTTTTTCATAGTGTAAATTCCTCTTTCTATAACTCTATCAATGCACATGATTGTAGATTCTCTTACAAGTTTTGTGTCTATATGATGATTGAGATGAAGTTATAGGTAATTCATTTGTTTTTATTTTCAACATAACAATTAGGGATATGAACCTAAACTATGTCCAATGTAAAAATGTATTTATTTTTTGAATTCAAAAGACACGATGTATATATGTAAGATTATTATGAGTTCCCTTTCAAATTAAATGTCTCATAGATATGGGTAGTTTATATGTAGAATGACTATATGGTACTATCTTTTATTTCAATTATCACCACTATATCTTCCATGTTTATGATATGGGAACATAATCTTTAGAATGGTAGCAATTTATATATATATATATAGACACACACACACACACACACACACACACACACACACACACACACACACACACACACACACACACACACACACACACACACACACACACACACACACACACACACACACACACACACACACACACACACACACACACACACACACACACACACACACACACACATTTTAAGAACACACACACACACACTCTTCATGGTAATCATTAATATGGTTGTATTAAAGGTAGATACAATTTATTATGTCATAAAATTCTATTACTCCTCTTAGTTTTGTTTGTTTAGACTTCCTTGATGTCAGGCCAATATCTTTCATGTCAGGAAAGATTTTAGGGAATCTTAAAAACTTTGTGGTAGGGTGAAAAAGTACTCCTACAATATTCTCTCCCTTTCGTATTTCTTGATCAGGTTATGTATCTAATGTCATGAGGGTTTTCAAGTTCATAACATCTTGGTTTTTTTGTAACCAACTAATGGTCTCTTCGATTTATATTTAAGTTAGTCATTTGTTGAATCGTGTGATAAACTGTCATTGAAAATTAATCTCTTGTTGATTTATCTTCTTTTGTCATGATTGTTCTCTTTCATTTTAAATTAATAAAATTATATTTTTTTGACTTGTCAATGTGCATATTTGACATTGACTCAAACTTTTTCAAGCTTTTTATGGAAATTGTTGTTGTGACACTTTTTGTATAGGTTGTAGTGCTTGCAAAAAGAAGCTTGACATTTTTTTACAATATAAACAACATGCATAAATGTGGACATTATTTCTTACTATTACAATAAGTCAAATATTCTTCAATCTAATGATCTACATCTCTCTTTCTTCAAATCTAAGCGCTTGCCTTTTGTATGTATAAAGTATGAATAACATCTGAATTTAAAAATGAGGTATTTTTGTATTTGTTATTTTGTTTCTCTATATTCCTATTTTAACTTGTATTGACAAGGAATAAACTACAATGACCTAAACTAAGATAAAAAATAAATTAATAATAATATTATGCAAAAAACATTTTTAAAAGTCTTGCAAAGAATACATTGTACACAATGTCCTTGGCTTCGATTACTATTAAGTCATTTATTTCTTATGAAGAAAAAGTCTTTTCTTGTTGCTGCAAGATACTAAATACTAAAGTAAGTATACACGATGTTACTTCATAGTTTAGGGGATAAAACAAGAATAAAGATATTTATTAAAAACTAATTAAATTATTCAACTATAGATAGAAAATAACAAAAAATAAAGACGTATTAATAGAAAAAAATAACAATTTGTAAGAAAAATGAAGGTTCTTCCTTTAATCTAGAAGTTCAAAGGATATAAAATGGAAATTCTTTATGAACAATACTATAGAACAACTGGAAGATCCTTCCAATAGTATTGTCACAATAAATTTAGACTTGGAGAGAAGGCTAATTCTCAGGTTAGGAAAAATTATTTTAACCATTCTTTAAACTGCCTTAATTCTTAGTAGGTTCCCTTTGTACTATTATTTGTTATTTTGATGCATTAATTAATTACTTTTTAAAATAATTGATGCATTAATTGATTACTTTTTTTAGAATAAAGAATAAAAAATATTTTTAAAATAAAAATCAACTAATTCATTCAACCATAGTTGAAAACCAACTCATATATATATATATATATATATATATAAACAACTAAATTATTTTGAATATTTTGTGCAAACTAACAACAAATAAAGCCACATACATTGAATATTCAAGCGATAGCTTATTTAGTTATAAGAAATTGAGATAAAAAATTATACAAAGTTCATAGTTTTGTGATTGTAGGACACTAGAATAATATCATTCCTCTTCCAATTCTAATAGTTGTCTTAATATCTGTAGCCTCAATTTCAAGAAATATTGCACTTCCAAACGATCATGGTTACCAATCATTCCATCTAAAAACCATCTCTCTATTTTTAAGTCACTTTGAAAACTATTTGTCCTTAATATGGATTGAACTATCACACCCATTTGATGTTAACGTTACATGACCTATTAATGCTAGTTTTTCTATGGGTCTACATTTTGATATACAATCATCTTCAATAGAAGTAGAAGAAGAATCATTTGTATTGGGATTGCATGATTTTGCAATTATCTTACTAAGATGAGTCTTCTAGTAGTTCTTTATTCAATTGTCTATTCTCCCGGTAAGAGATTTTTCTATTGTAACAAATGTGTCATTAATTTTTGAGATCGATATAAAAGATGAGAAGGACAATGCTTTACTTTTCTATTCTAGTATTACATGTAACCTGTTCTTTTTATTTTCCTAAATAAAATGGTGTCATTACTAAATTTAAGGAGAAGATAAAATAGTATAAAAAATAGTATAATTGAAAATGAGGTCAATTAGAAATAGCTACATAAATGTGGTTCACTATTCATGGTGTCATAGACTTTTGGGAAGTGCCTATGCAACATTGGCTAGTCTGTGTAGAATGATTGAGCTAAAGAGCTCAAATAGAATACCATACTATGCCTCCCCTTATGCACAAATGTAGAATGCTTGCAATGTTACAGATCTAGGTCTCCCAAAGTTAAAGGTATGCAAACGGATCAAACAACCATGGCATGCACAATGATGCCTTATGCAAGATAACACAGACCAAATATGTATGGTGGGGTGAGTTCCCCAGATATCCAATAAGATCAATTTAAACCAGATTACAAGGCAATATTGGATGAGATGCTATGTTTAAAAACATAGATCGCCCCCTAAGTATGGTTATGCCAAGAAGAGCTTGACAAGAATCGTTATTACAAAGTGAACTTCCAGCTCGATACCAAATGCCTCCAAGAACAAGAAGTCCAAAACAACTAAGTTTCAAGACTAGTTCTTGCACTTCTTTGCTTGGTGTCACTCTTCACTCCAAGACTCCAAAGTTCACTTGTCCAACCTTGAACATTTCCTAATTGATAAATGAGCAATGCATAAGGAATCCTTAAATAGTAGAGCACCTTGGGTGAAGTTCCAAGATTTGACCATTGGAAAGATAGGTCCTACCCTATCTTGTTGCAAATGCCAATATAAGAAAGTATAACTACTAAGGGGTTCATCCTATACTAAACCCATTATGAAATAGGGCCCAACTATGAGGCCAATGCATTTCAACAATAGCTCACATGGCTTAGGTGGTTACAACATTGCCCAATGAAACTTAAAACACCCAATCTAATGCATTCTCCAAGGTGTAATGACTTACACTAAGCTACCTTAGCAAAGTGATCAACTTGCTGAGATAAAGAAGAACAATAAAATGTTCGATTAGCGAAATCTAAACAAAAAAAATAAGGGGCCAAGTTAGCCTAGACTGTAGGTCTGTTACATCCTCCCCTACTTAACTAGTGGTGGCATCTCGATGCCTGTGTTGCCTACTCATACTAGGAGGTTTAGTGTGTTGTGAATCAATTCTATTGGTTGGAGTTCCTCTCCTAAGGAAGCCCATCTCTATCCTTGAAAGCATTACCAAAAGTTATCCCATCTTCTCTTGGTCTCATCAATGTTGAATGTTCCAATTCTTCCTAAATTTGTACTACTTGTCGACACCTTTCTAGTGTGTCATGCATCCAAGCATAGAGATCATATGATGTAGTATCATTTTCCAAGAGTTTAGGTTGCATAGAAGCATGTTCACCCCTAGTGTCCATAGTTTGATTTTGATACCAACCTTCACCAAAATGGATATAGTTGGGATAATATTCACCTTCTTAGTGAATCAAATCATAATTAGCTAGAAGGTGTCTGGGTACCACAGATCTTAAAGGTGGAGGTTGCCAAACAATATCACTGAGGGCTGTTGTATCAGCTTGCTCAGCTGTCCAAGCTAGGGATGAATCCTCTCGCTGATCTTTGATAGGAATAGATCCTAGTGAAAATTCTTTCTCAAATCCTATTTTCTCTAACTATTGTGCCACTCCATGAATTACCAATGCTAGATACACTAGTATATTGCATAGGTAGTCATTCAGTGCTTCCTCCAAGTCCTTCCAAACCCATCCATCAAGTGCCACATAACACTATCTAAAAAATACTTCAAACATCTATCGCTTCTCTAGGATACACTATATCAATGTTGTTACCAAGGTAGAATAGATCATCGTAAGAGATTTCTCCTCTAGATTCCCAATTGTCTAGAATTCTATTAATATGAAAGGGTTCTCCTAGCTCACAAAATTCTAGGACCTTGACAATCTCAAACTTAAGCTATGTTATACCATCTTCATGACATTTAAACATGATAGGGATAAGGTAAGGGTCCATAGGGATGATGCTTTGAGACGTGCCATGGAATGAATCCCTTACCACAGTCTCATCATACTTCTCTGTTCCTTCTTCATAATCCTTATTTTCATCCCTCAATAACCTTATAAAATTCAGTTCTATCCTTGGCCTGATTGGAGATAAACTTGGTTCCATAGGCATTTCATCTGGAATCATTTCTTCATTGTCCAAGTGAGTCTCATGATGCTCGACCAACTCTACCCAAAGTCAACTAGCTATGGTTTTGTGATAAGTTAGAGTTACCATGTTAGGGATCCTATTTCTCATTGAGTCCATTCTTTCCCATTCCTTCCAAGAAATTGTTAATTGATTAAGCCATAGTACTATTACCTGAATACCTTCCAATCTTGTGAATCCATGCCATAAGATTTTTCTTGCTCCAATGAAGAGATTTGTCTGATTTCCTCCCATTCTTTAAATATGGCTCTTTTTCATAGAGTGTTAATTGAGTCAGCTATAGAGTGATGAATTTAGATTTCAATACTTTCTTTTTGAGTCAAGTCAACACTTGTACATCTGCCAATGCAACTGTTGAGTTGTTCTCCCCAAAGACTTACAACTTGTCTAGTTCTATTAAACCCATACAACTTTGGACCCGTTGTCCCCATTTTGTCAATTTCTCTCAATTTTAACACTATTTTTTCTTCTGGCTCCTTGAATATAACCTTATTTGCAAAGAGTCATTTAGATTGGTTGTGTCCCATTTCCTTGGGTTGTCAAACTGCTTAAGTATGTAACTATAGTCAGTGTTCCAACTTCTGCCCGGGTGATTTCTCACCAATAATACTCATTCTTTCAAAGTGTATATCCCACAATCCGATGATCCTTGGTGTAGACTCAATCTATTTCTTAGCCAATGTCTTGTCAAATGGCTTTCAAGCTTTATCAACCTTTAACTTTCTCATTTTCAACCCAATCTCTTTATGTCCAACAATGTGTCCTAGAAATGGCACCTCTTCCTATGCAAACAAACACTTTTCCTTCTTGATGTATAAGTCGTGCAACTTCAATAACCTAAACACCTTTCTTAGATGTTCTTTGTGTTCCACAATTTTGTAGCTGGACACTAGGATATCATCCAAATAGACAATCACACATCAATCCAAGAGTGCTCAGAACACATCATTCATCAAAGTGTTGAACATCATAGGGGCATTTGTTAAACAAAAGGGCATCACCATAAAATCATAGCTTCCATACTAAGTACTTATAGCCATCTTCTCCTCGTCACCCAATGCAATCCTTATTTAGTAATAACCTTGTCACAATTCCAACTTGTTGAACACCCTTGCATCTACTATGTGGTCAAAAATATCCACGATGAGGGGTAGTGGATATTTGTTTTTGATTGTTAGCTTGTTCAATGCTCAATAGTCCACACAAAGCTTGAGTGTCCCTTCCTTCTTGCATTAAAACAAGACTGGTATGACATAGGGTGATCAGATGGTCGAAGATAGCTAGCCTTAGCAAGTTTTGTCAACTGCTTCTTTCACTCAACCATCTTAGGTCTAGAGAGGTAGTGCAGAGCTTTTATGAGTGGTCTAGCTCCTTCCTCTAGTTCAATCCTATGATCCACATGTCTTTGTTGTGGTAACACGGATGGAAATTTTCTAGGCATGTGCTTGGCATACTCTAGTAGAACATCTTGGATTGTTGATTCATTAGAAGTCCCAAGTGACTCCTCTTTATCCCAGCCTCCAAGCAATGTGGCTAAGTATAGCTCATCCTGATCAACCCTGCCTATCTATTTAACACTTAGCGCACGTAGGACTTGTTCACAAACCCTATTCTTCACTTTAGGTATCAAACATGGCCACACCAGATAAAGCACTAAGATACAACTCAAGTGCAACATCACTACTACTGATGTAGTCCTTAGGAACTCCTATCCTAGGGTAAGATCAAACTCACTTATATTGATGTCGACCATGTCAACTGTCCCCTACCAAGGTCCTGCTCGATTGATCTCCTTTTAGATTGCACCATCTACTTTCCTTGTTGGTGTTGTGACTGACTTGTAGTGAGTCATTATTTCTTCCATCTTGAGGCCCAACTTCTTTTCCTGCCTCACCAATATGTAATTGTGCCTTGCCCCCGAATCTAACATGGTCATTATGTTCTTCCCTCCAAAGAAGACCTCTAAGTAGCATAACTCATATTTATTGGTATGGGATACACTAGATGGGTTGTGCATCAAATTGAGGAGTTGTAAGGTGCTCATTCCAGGCATCTTCGCTTACTCACTTAAGATAGTGCTGATCCTGCTCCTGTTTGAAAATTCCTTTGCCTAGTGATCAGTCTTGTTGCAAATGAAGCAACCTAGGTTCTAGTTCTTTTTCTTTTCTGGGGCCATCTCCTTTTTCTTGGTGTTGTCCTTCCCATTTTCCTTATTAGCTTTCTTCTTGCATTTATGATCATCATTATGGTTTGGAGCAGATTCCTTCTTCTTATCATATCGACAAAACTTCTTCCCATTTTTCTCACGTGCTCCTCCAAAGCCTTTGGCCGCATCTCCCTTATAATCAAGTAGTCTGTCAGCCACTATGATCACTTCGACAAGTGTTTGGATATTTTGACATCAAATTTCCTCTTTTGTCCAAGGCTACAAACCCTTGTGAATAGGAACAATTGCTCAAAATTATTCAACTTGGTGCACTCCAAATCCAATATCTAAAATGGTTTGACATAGTCTCAGATTGTGCCAGAATGCTTCAAATTCTCCATGCAAGTTTAGATGATCCAATCTAAGTTTCCTGGACATAATTAATCATGCAAAGCTTACTTTATATCAGCCGATGCCTTAATCTCCTTCACAAGATTTCTAGCACGCTCATTGGCCTAATGTGTACACCACCATAATTTAGTGCTTCCATTCAAATGAGTTGCAACCTCCTTGACTTGAGCCTTAGGGCTTAAGTTAGGTGTTCCTACTAGATATTCTTCCACATCCAAAAATAAATTATCTAGTATAGTGTCATCATGATCTCCATTATATTCTCCAATTTGAGAAGCCTAAAATGCCTGTTCGCCACCTTGAATAAGTGAATGGTAGATCTTTTGACTTTCTTGCAATGAACGAATGTTCTCTTTCAAAGTGTCAATCTTCTCAATAAGAGTAGAAAACTTTGCGTTTAGTCTTTTGTCCATCCTTTCCTCAAAGTTGAATGCCTCCAATGCATCCAATCTCTGATCATGAAGTTGAAGCTAATCCTTATGCTTAAGGCTCCTACTTTGGTTATCCTAGGCCTAAACCTGTTCCAATTCAACCTGAATGTCAGCATCTTCCATGCTTCCACTAGACCATATATGCCTTCTACGATCCAATCTCTCCAAGATTAGACTCACTCTAATACCAGCTGTCACAGACCTTTGGAAAGTGCCCATGCAACACTAGCTATTATGTGTAGAATGACTGAGCTAAAGAGCTCAAATAGAATACTAGACTATGCCTCCCCTTATGTGCAAATATGGAATGCTTGCAATGTTACATATTTGGGTCTCCCAAAGTTAAAAGTATGAAAATAGATCAAACAACCATGTCATGTGCAATGATACCTTATGGAAGATAACACAGACCAAATATGTATAGTGGGGTGAGTTCCCCAAATATCCAATAAGATCAATGTAAATCATATTACAAGGCAATATTGGATAGGATGCTATGTTTAAAAATATAGATCATCCCCAAGTATGGTTATGCCAAGAAGAGCTTGACAATAACCATTATTACAAAGTGAGCTTCTAGCTCAATACCAAATGCCTTCAAGAACAAGAAGTCCAAAATAGCTAAGTGCCAAGACCAATTCTTGCACTTCTTTGCTTGGCACCACTCCTCACTCCAAGACTCCAAAGTTTTCTTGTCTAACGTTGAACATTTCCTGATTGATAAATGAGCAATGCATAAGGCCTCCTTAAATAGTAGAGCACCTCGGGTGAAATTCCACAATATGACTGTTGGAAAGATAGGTCCTACCCTATCCTATTACAAATGCTAATGTAAGCAAGCATAATGGCTAAGGGGTCCGTCCTATACTAAACCCATTATGAAATAGGGCCCAACTATGAGACCAATGCATTTTGGCAATAGCCCGCATGGCTCAAGTGGTTACAATATTGCCTGATGAAACTTAAAACATCCAACCCAATGCATTCTCCAAGGTGCAATGGCTTGCACTAAGCTACCTTAGCAAAGTGATCAAGTCATTGAGATAAAGAAGAACAATGAAATGTCTAGTTAGCTAGCTTTAAACAAGACAAATAAGGGGCCAAGTCAACCTAGACTGCAGGTTCGTTACACATGGTTATATGTATGGAGAAGTAGCAATATCTTTATTCACTTTAAAAAAAATATATAATTCAAATAATTTTTTTTTCCCTATGAGTAGAAGTATTATTCAATTTACAATATCAATTTGCAGCACATAATTTTTTTTGAAATTTAATTCCTAGAATTCAAAAAATAAGATAATGTGATTGGAAAGAAATTTGAATGCTTGTAGAATTTGATGATAAAATGATAAAGTAAAATATTGTACAAAATAATTAAAACTAAATATAATAACATCTTTGTGCCTCGTTAGGTTGTCTCATAGGTCTGAACCCTACATCAAAAAAATAATAATAACATCTTTATCCTAGAATTCCACCAATAATCTTCATGGTCCAATCCTTGAATAGAAAACTTATAATTCTTCCATTTTCCTTATAAACCAAAGACCTTGGGATGAGTCATTGTTGAGCAATCAACTAGGTTACAAACCAAAATAGAAAATATTCTTTAAAAAAATGAGCCTATTGAATGTCACATTAAATAAAATAATATTTAGCAAAATATCATATGAATATTTTTTCTAAACCCTTCTTCCAATATAAATTATGTATTCAATGCAAGCATTTTTCTTCTTTTGAAATTACCTTGTTAAATGCTATTTTAGATATTGATCATGGATTCTTCTTCCTATTGTATAATAGAATGAAATTAATAAATTTTAATATAATATCATTCTTATTGTATTGGTCTAGCTAGACAATTTAAACCTTTTTGGATAAAATCATTTATAGATTCATTAGTGATTACTTTTACCTTTTCAAACAAGTTTTATTCTTTTTATTTTTTTGATTTGATCAATTTAATAGCCTACTATATAATTAATTATCTTTTCTATTACAAATATATTAGTTAGATTTAGAAAATTACTTTCTACTATTTTCTTGAAAATCATATAATGAATTAAAAATTGAAAAATAACTTTTTGGATATTTGAATAAAATAGATAAAACAATCCTTCCTCATATTTGAAACCATACAACTTTACCACTAGACCAAAGATCCATTGACAATGTTTCTTTTTTTATACCTTATCTAAAACAAATTGTTTATCTGAAATATTTAAATATACAAATATTAATAACTATTAAATTTACGCACAATCCCATTTTATTGGCATGTATTGAATTTCTTACCTGAAACATTATCAAATTAATAAAAAAACATTAATAGAAAATCCAATACAACAAAAATATCTTCTCTATATAAGAACTAGAACTATAATATGAATATCTTCTCTATATAAGCACTATGTGACTATCTAACCTGTGCATGAATAATAAAAGTTGCCGTTGATCTTGCTGCTACTATTGACGATGCCCCCCAATCCCAAAGATTTTCATGATGAACCACCACCCTTAACAAACATTGCTTTGGCTGCTTGTCTTTTTTTGATGAATAATATTTGTTCTTTTTTGTGAAATGTAATCTTAGTATATTTACTTATTAATAAAAAGGACTATTCATCAAAAAATATTGATATTATATTTACCTATTTTAAAGAATGAGGCCATCTTCATCTGGGGAAATATTTCCACGCTTAATATTAGGGTGAAGATAATTCATCTATCACATTCTGCAACTCTTTCTACTTCGTTTTAGCCCTAAGATCTGAATCAATGTTTTTCTCCAGCCATCAATTTATATTCTATATTAGATTGAAGTATATAAATGTATGAACAAGATTCAGATTTTTTTTTGAAGTATTGCACCTTTTAACAATACAAAACTTTTGGCTTGGACCTGCTTGAAGAAACAGGAGCAAATGGTTGAGGAGTGTCAAAAAGCCTATGAAGCAGCTGAAATTATGCAGGACCTTGAAAGGAAGGTAGAGGAGTAAGTTAAGGATTACCAATATTTGTCTTTTGGCTTTTTGGTCTCTGTAGGTTTTTTTCTTGACTTTTTGTCTATCTTTTGATTTGGCCCTTTTATGGCCGTAGTTTTGTTTCTGGGCTTTTGTTGTTTTATTTATAGCCTTATGATATGTAACAACTTTTGGGTTTTAGGATCCCTGTAAAACCTACTTTTCTTATAAAAAACAATACAAAACTACTGGTAGTGTTACAACCTAAATTTATTTCAATATACTAGCTGAAATCTCACCAAAGACATCAAATTACAGTTTTTAGAGCTTTATGATTAGATTATTAAATCAATACTTTATATTATATTTTATAATCTTTTTTCGAAATCAAAATCATAAAAATAATAACAATTATTTACTAATATGTATCATAAAAAGAGATAATAGAACTATGTATTAAACATTTTGAATATCACTTCCTAGAACTATACAAAACCATTGGTACACTCAAGAAATTTATATGGTTCATATATAATGTCTATTCAAAGATTTTCAATTAGATTATTATCAATATTTTCTGTATAACTACCTATCATTTTCCCTTCAAACGGAAGACTATTCAATCACCACCAATATGGCATAGACTATTTACTTATTATTTCTATTTTTCCATCCATTTCAACTGGATACACGGTATGATGTTAGTCAATGTATGGTGTACCTTCTATTTTCATTTTCATTCATAATTTATTAGTTTTAATCATAATGTCTACATCAATTGTAGATTTTATATTAGTTTTAGGTAAGTAACATTGATTGACTACACAATTTTTAATATTCAATGACAGTGTACATCTTTTGTTTTGATATTTTCTATGTATTTTGGAAAACTATTAACTCTCATTCATCCACATTCTTCCTCTTTGTAGTACATGTAGCATTAGATATAATCAAGTCCACATAATTTGTAATAAAATGAGAATTTTTTTAGGTTATTTAGCTTTAAGCAAGCAACATGTGGGAAGGGAAGGTTCTTTTGTATCTCATTGGGTCCATTTCTTTAAATAGTCAATGACAATGTCATGCATTATATATGATCATAGGTGAATCATATCATCTTTGGACAAAATATGAGGTTTAGACTAGTAGGGGAGAGGACCCAATACTTGAACACCCTAACTTTACGCTTATCAAAAATCTTGTGTGGAAATTTCAAATCACTCCCAATTTTCTTTAGTAGCTTATTTGGTGAGTTGACTACTTATAACTAAGCTTTCAAATCCACATCATCAATAATGATCCCACATCAACATGCTTTTTGCCAAGTTGTCCAAAATAGCCCAAATAAAAAGTGAGACCATTGGTCATGCAAAAAGGGTACCCATACTTGCACAACTGATGTGGCATCACATCATTGATTACTTTTTAGATCAAAGGGTAAATTTTCATTCAATTTTTGGTAATAATCATTTCACTAACAACTTTGAAGTCACAAGTATTGGTGCAATGTTGTCAAAAAAATTGGACATTAAGTCAGTAAGTATAGGTATAAAGTAAACAATTTCTATGACAACCATTGGAACCCGTTCAAGTATTGGGTCCTCTCTACTAGCATGTAACAAGGTTATGTGAATTTGTGCAATTTTTTAATATTATTGGCTCTATATCTTTAAATATTCAATTATAGTATATCTTCATCTTTTATTTTTTATTTCCTATGCAATATGTATTTACTATCACATGTACACATTGTTCATAAAAAAATGAGGCTCTATATTTATATTAGGTGTAGGTAAGTACCATATGGGAACATTGTTTGCATAAAAAATTATGAAGTTATTATTTTGTGTTAGCTTTTGGTACTTGTAGCACATTATTTTTTTTTAATAAAATTTTTGTATAATATTTGTAGTCAATTCTTTCTACACATTCTTAAATATTCAATTATTTTTAGGTAAGTAAGATATGAGGAGACATTTATCATGTTAAGTATTAATGGCATTTTTTTTAATGGAATTGGCTCCATGTCTTTTTAGGATTTGTCCAATTCCTAAAAATAAATCAAAAGACATGGAAAAAGGGTACATGTGTATGTCTTGAAAGGAGAAGGATGTTGAAGTAACTCCAATAGTTGTAGATATGAGACTTATAGATACATCATTTATTTTGGTATTTCATATAAGTTTTACATTATTTTGTTTTTGACATATTAATCCCTAACTATACTTCATGGGTGTGTTGGATAAGACCAAGCATCCATATCATTTGAAAATAATTTATGGAACTTTTTAGTTTATAGTAACTTTAGAAATTTAACCATTTGGATTGTGTTCTTTATAATCTTTCTTTTCATAATTATGCAATATTATGTTTTCTAGTATAAAATATTATACATATGCTACAATACCATCCTCTTTGCTTTTAATAAAATAAAACTTGAATTAAAATACTGTCTCTTACCTTGGGTAGATAAAAGATAGAAATTAATTGGTGGTCAAAAAATAAAATGCTCATATTAGAATATTGATTTATCTTAGGGATGGTTTATCTTGTAGATCATTTGGAAATGTTGACTTTGATTTTGTCCTAGTATAATTCTAGATATTAACTTTAATGGTTAGGAAAAATATAGACTTCAAACATAGACTAGAATTTTATAATTGCTACGAAGCAAAAACACTACTATTTGATTATGTAGGTCTTAATAGATAACACATGATGATTAACATGGGTATAGAATTAAATTAGGAAAACTTCTTATAATAAAATTGTGACTTTCAATTCATAAGAGAAAAATATTTGTGATAAGCATTCATTTAGGTTAGTAAGCATTAATACAAGATAATGATGAATTCCAAGAGTAAGCCAAATTCTAAGGGTGGAGGATGTAATGCCCCTTTAACCCTAATAGATTATTATCATTACTTTGATTAATGATTGGAATTCTTAAAGTCAACTTTCCTCTTAATATTGCTGTGTTCCTTGGTTTAGCTTAATAGTGGTTTTTATGGAAAGGAAAGAAATTTTGACCTTACAAGATTTACTATATGTAATTAGGACCCTCAAACATTCTTAGCTTATAAGAATATCCTATAAAATTATACCAATTCCTTTGTCTACCTCATAACCTTCTACATCAATGAAAGTATCTATAATGTCATGAGATTTTGAGTAGTACAAAGGAAATGGAAACCAATTAGATATATGGTTAGATAGTGATATAAAATTATTTAAGCATTGCAAAAGTATTAGATTCTGCATATGATATTTTGATCTTCTTAAGTATTGTGCTTTGGATCATTCTTATGCTCTACTCCTATATTGTTCACCTTAGCAATGCAAATATTATAGGATTATACATATTTTTTAGTTCTCTATTTTGTGTCATATTATATGATTTACAATATGTATGTAGGCATTCTACTTAGATTTCTATTCTAATCATATTAAAGATCATTCTTTAGCTATTTTTTAGACTTCTATTCCGGTGTCATGTTATTAATGTTATGCTTTCAACATCTTGGTCGAACATATTGTTTATTTAGATGTTAATACTTTATATACATTTTCTTTTAATTCATGGTTATGATTTGGTTTTAAGATAACCTTGCTAACCCTACCAACCCATTATGTCTTGTGTGTGTGTGTGTTCTACTTGGCACGTCTTTTGAATGAGGGGAGATAGTCGTAGTCACTTCTATGGGAGATCTACATGATGTCACCCTCTCCCTTCCTCGCCTATCACTATTGGTATACATATGTACATGATTTGAATCTTTTTTTTTAATGATGTATGTGTGTTAGGTACTAGACATTGACTCCACCTAGCTACATAGGTTTGAGTGTGACTTAAAATCCTTGAACCAATTATTTTTTTAAAGGAGATGACACCATGTTCCATATAGGCACCCATGTATTAGATCATTTGGGGGATAATGTATTAGATCATTTCATTTAATGATTCGAGGTAGTGAATCGTACATTTTTTCGATACTGATTTCCTCGTGATGATCTTGATGTTTGGATTCTCATGTGAGTTATGTATGTTTCTTTTTTTGATTTTTACATGTATTACATTCTACTTTATCAATCTAGGTATTTATATAAGTATATATGGGTGCACACATATATGCCCACATAAATATATAAATTATTGTGACTATGTCAATTAATTAATCATATGGTTATATTCTTGTGTAAAATGAATATGTTTGATATTGCAATAGATAAATATACAATTATCTAGGTTGAAACAACTAGATATTATGTGTAGGTCTATTTGTATGATGTATGCAGTAATTAAAATACTAGAATAAAAATAAAAAATAAAATAAAAGAGAGTATAAAATAAATTAAAAGGATTAAAAGATTAAATTAAACCAGCAACCCACCATCACAACACAAACATCTTTGAGGATAAGAGGTGTTTAGTGGAAAATGGAAGTACTTTAATAAGATGTAGACCTCCACTATTCTGGACTAAAATATTCAAATATGTGTGTGGGGAGAAGGAGAATCTACAATTATGATTCCTTCTTAAGTCTCCCTTTCAAGAAGCCATATGGTAGGAAACACCTGAGTCAAGTATCCATTCTATAGAAGAAGTTGAGTTGGCCTTAAGTGCTTGCCCTTTTCCCTTTGAAGAGGTTGGATTTGAATCCTTGGAAGTACTTGACACTTGAATTTTTTTCTTCTTGAGTAGGTTTTCCAACTCATCGATTCTTTTAGTCTTGCAATGATGCTCACCATGATTTGGCTTTTTGCAATATGCAAAAAAAGTTTGTCCTTTTTTTCATTACTTCCCTTCTTGTTGGAAGAAGAATTTCCTTGCTGTGAGGAGGATTGTTCTGTCTCAGATTGTGATTTCTACTTCCACTGCTTCTTGTTGTTGTTGCTAGAACTTTTACCTCCTTGACTTGATTGGTGTTCATCACTAGCCACCAATGCTTTGGTCTTTGATGTTGTGAGAAGTCCCAAATCTATCAAGTGAGACTATTCAACAATCAACATCTTTGCAAATGCATGAAATGTAGGCCTCCAATAAGCACTTCCCATGGTTAACTTTTGAGTATTATAACTCGAAACAAATGAAGCATACTTCAAAGGTAGCCTGTTTAGGATGTGATGAATCAACTTGTCATCCTTCATGGGATTTTCACAATCTTTAAGTAGTGCCCTATACTCATTGGCTTTGTTGATGTCATCCTAAATTGTGTCAAAGTTCTTTGGATCTAGTAGAAGTAGATCATCCTCAATTTGAAATCCCTTTTCCTCATCCACCTTACCATACAATGTTGCAAGTTTATCCTAGCTAGTTTGGATTCCATACAATTGGCAATGTGAAAGAAGAGATCTCTATGTACACAATTCCTGATAGCTTCTAAAGCTTATTGGTCTTGTTGTTTCTAATCAATGAGTTGTTTAGAATTAGTGGGTTAGGGTATTGTACCATCAACATAAGGACTGTAACCTTTTTCCATTAATCTACTCCATGCAATATCTTTCCAAGTAGAATAATTACATGAAGTTAGAAGTGGACATTTAGGTGAACCCATGATGCAAAAAATGAAAAGAGCATAAAAGAGAGACATGAGAACATAGTACCCCCCCCGAAAAAAGATTCTTTTTGGCACTTTATATGTAGTATGTGTACAATAGGCCACTTGTCAAAATGAACAAAGTGGACTTCTAATTTTGCTTTTGAAAACTACCTTTTGAGGCCCAAATCTGTCACTAAGAACTGTAACTCAGATGTACAACAATTCTAAAAAGTAATCAAAGTATTATAGTGCAAAAAAAGTCCTAATTCTGAAAGTGATAATTTTTTCCACAAAACCCTAGAATTTGACTATAGATCTAGAAAGTAGACAAAAAATAATGCACTTTCAAAAAAAATAGAACGTGTTTTCGTGTTTAGATGAGCTTGTACGGAGTGTTTGAAGTTGCAAAATGTAGGATTGAACAAGTACAATCACTAAAAAATGCAAATTCTAAAAAATCCTTGTACCAAAAAAAGAAAAGAACACCACCACTAGAAAGTTCAAGAAATTTTACACAAAATAAAAAAAATACACTTGAATTGGAGTTTAGATGTCTGAGTTATGGGCTTGCAAAGTTAGGCTACCAATTCAAAAATCAATCTGGAGAGGGGTCTAACAGGAAAAATTCTTGCTTAAATTTGATGATCCAATGGCCATTGTAGTAGTTATAAAATTCTTAGTTTTGATGGTTAGATGGCTGTCAAATTAAAACTCATAAAATGATGACATCAACAAAAACTCCACCCCTGTTGATGTGGTGTTGACGTCAGCTATATGGAATCGTATGGATTTAGTAGATGTGCTAGGGTAACATGGCAGCTATACATTGATGTTGATGCTGCATTGGATGCTAACATGTATGTCCTTATTGCTGGCTTACTGTGTGTCCACTGTGGCAGAAGGTGCAAGGTGGCCATGTCGATGTGGGCAGAACAGACCGTGCCACATGGCACTGTGGTTGTTGCTAAGGGAGTTGAGCTAGCTCATGTGGGGCCTTCTACAACTTGCTGTATGTCATCTAAAGGTTATAGAATGATGTGCCAAAATATTCTTTGGATAACTAGAATGCTGCTAGGATTTAAAGTGCAACTGCTAGGAACTACTATTTGTAGATGCCAAAATTGAAAAACTCACCAGAGTCTTAAATAAAAGATCCCACATGCACAAGAATAATAACTTGTAGGTAGTTTAAAAAGGAAGCTATGGGGTAACAAAATAAAAAGCCCACCCACCAGTGGTTATGTGGTGGCCAGTCCAGTAATGGGCTTGTCGCTGGTGGTGAGCCTTGCCAGATTTGTGGATAGGTTGCCAGATGTTGATTGTGCGGTGCTCAATCTGATTAAAATGCCCATGAAAATAGAATATTCCAACAACCGTATAGGGCTGGGGTGTGACTACTTGGTACCTATAAATTTTTTTTCTCTGCTAGCTCAACTGGGCAATAAATTTTGAAAATACCCAATTCGAAAATGCAGAGAAGTAGCAAATTACAAATCTAAATTAAAATAAAATTGCAGATCTAAAGGATCATACCCAAATTCCAAATTGGGGCCTCCAGGTGCTAATTTGTAAATTTTCTTTTGCCTCATAGTCGACTTTGGGCTAGGGTAGCCAAGTTTATAGCTGATTTACACCAAATTGACATTCTGGACGCAATGATGAGGTCTGTTCTAGCTCTAGACACTCCCAATTTTTGGAGTACTCCAGATTCAGGCTAACATGTTGAAGCAACAATGGTCTCAAATGGCTATGTGAAGAGAAAATCTCCTAGCTCTGGTACCATGTAAGAATTTTCCTTAGAGAAAAATTCACCCAAGAACTAAGAACTCAAACATAAGCACAACTATAGACCAGAAAGGAGTATGATCAGAATAACAATGTATTGAGTTCAATATACATTAAAGTACACTAGGAGTGCCTATATATAAAGGCCTCTAAGATGCATCTAGAATGCCTAAGAATTAGCTACATGATAAGTCATACAACCAGGCACATGTCCACCGGATATGGGTTATCCTCCATTAAGCATGTAAGTAAGTGCAATGATGAGAGGATAAGCCTATAAGGGTGTAACATTCAAATCAATGTTGTAGAAAACATGTGCTAAAAAGGGAGTGTGAATAACTATGTTGTCTACATGACAACTCAGTGAATGATGCAAACTTTAGTGTTGTAGACACCATGTTTTGAATTAGAGTAGCATACTTCTGTGTTGTCAACATGACAACTCATAAAGGTGCACAAAATCCTAAGTGTCTCACAAAATAAATAATAAAATAATGCAATATAATAAAATAATGCAATATAATAAAATAATGCATTAACCTAAGTAAACTTAAGTAAATGTAAATAGTAAATCCGTATTTACATCAAAAAAAGTATTATATCATACATCAATTCCAAAAGAAGTTAGTATTGAAAGGACTACATTAGCATGAAGGAAGATGCAAGATGTTGAAAATTCAAGATTAAATTCTTAAGTTTTCATGTTGTTTCCGAGCATGAAGAGTTTCTAATGGTTGTTGAGTGGTACACTAGTTAGTGCCAAGCTGCTAGGCCAGCTAGTTGATGCCAAGTTTGTAGTAGCTGCCGAGTGATGGTAATATCAATACCGAATGATTCTGAAATCATGTTGATGTTGAGTTTATAATTGTACAAGCACTAAGCATTAATTGCAAGGTTTTTGAAGGGTATATGGTTGTTTTTCACTCATTTCTCATCATTTTGAATTCGAGCAAGAGCTAAAAGAGTAGAAGGCAATTCAAAAGTTTTTTTGAAGCAGCTACAAAGATCTCAATGATGATTTCACTCCCATTCTTCAAATTTTTAAAGGTATTTATTCACAAGCTAAGCTATGCAATTTGCATTTGTAAAAACTCTAGTTTGTCATAATGGTGTCAAGCTCAAGAAATGTAGAAAGAAAAGAGGTCTTGAATGTGCAATTAGTTAGAAATGAGGTAAAACAACTAGATTTTAAAGCAATTCTAGATGTTGCTTATAAACAAGATCCCTCAAGCATGCTATCCATGATTCCCCTGAAAGTCATTATGGTCCAAGATGTTAGAAAATGTTATAACTGCAAGATAGATGGAATAGGTAATATGGAGATAAGAGAAGCCTATGAAAGATTGTGTGAAAATGACATCTTAAAAAAAGAATTCAAAATCATTGAAAGCAAGGGTTTGACGCATACCCTAGAATTTCCCACTATTTTCAAAATTGACTGGATAAGAATAGTACTGAGCGAAATTCATGATGGATCCCTATGGTTGAAAGGAGGACCAATAAATATTTCAAAGAGAATAATCCATAGGGTGATTGATTTTCCAACCCTAGATTGGCCAAAGACTCTACGAAGTGATTCTAAAGAGGCAATAGAGAAGAATACAAGAGCTATGTGGAACAAACATGGAATGACAATTGACACCATCACAAATCCACTAATAAACTTTGTAGTAAGGGTTATTTCTCACAAGTTTTATCAATCAAGCAGACTGAACAATGTACCCAATATTGCAATGGATGTGGGATACAAAATTGTGAAAAAAGATCATACCTATGATCTAGCTGAGCTTCAATTGCAAAAAATAATGGAGAATCTTGGAGTAGTCAGGAAAACTAAGAGTGCACAGTGCAAATTTGGATAAATTCTAGTTTGCATATTTTTCTATGTACATAACACATTCCCATCTTTTGGCAAAATAGGATGGAAGACAAACATGACAGTTGTTGCTAAGATAAATGAGTACATTGAGAAAATGGGTGAGAATTTTGAAACTATAATAACAAGCTATTTTGAAGACTTTAAGAAGTCTATGAAGCAAAGGATGAGAATACCTATTTCCTTGGTTGAATAATACTGCAATGATATATGTTTTCTTGTAGATATTGATTAAACATATGTACAGGCTGCTATACCTAGGGTAAGATGGCTAAGACCCTTAGGTTATGAAATCAATGTTGATGAAGCCTCAACTACCATTACTGCACTTCTTGCTAAGGAAGTTGACAAAACAACTAAAATCTTTGGCAATTATGATGTCACATGAAGCCCAAAGTAGAAATGGAGTTGAAGACAACCTCCACACTAAAGAAGAAAGATAAATTAGTGAAGAAACTTAAGGCAAAATTTGGTGAAGGTTCTGAAGAAGAAGAAGAGGAAGAACAAGAATAAATTAAAGAACCTCTTGCACTAACACAAGGCATGGGTGATGATAAAGAAGATGAAGAAGAGGGTGCTGAGGAAGAAGAAGATGATGAAACACCAACACATGTTGAGCCTAAAAAGAGAAAGGCCAAGGCATAGCCTATGGCCAAAGAAAAGAAGGTTGCAAAACCTAGTCTAGCAAAGCTAACAACACTAGCCACTAGAGAAACACCCAAGCTACCACTCAAAAGGCCAAGGAGAAACCAAAGTGGATAGAACAAGGAGGCTAGGAGCAAAAGAAACAAATAAGGAAATATATTGCTCAATATAAATTAGATGAGGAAAGAACTGAATCAGATGATCAAAGCCAATTCAAAGTGGTAAGTCATACATCACTTTCTGATCTTGAAAATATGTGTGAAAATATCAGAAATAATGCAAATTTGTCTAGTCTTAAGAATTTAAATTTTGATAATTTGGAAAAATAGGAGAAAAAGATAGTGGAAGAAGCCCTATACACAATGATGTCCAAATTTAAGAATACACCATTAGAATTTTCCAATTTAGTACTAAAGGCATTGTATGATTTAGTTGAGCAAAATGGTAGTATTGTTTAAATTTGGAAAAGAAAATAAGGGAGATACTCTAGCCCAACTTATGCCAGAAATGACTAAAGGCAAAATTGCTAAGGCTAATAAGAAATATGGTGGAAGGTTCACACCAAAGTATAGAGCCTTCAACATTCTCCAAAATGATATTGAAGATGTTGTCAAGAAATCCACTCAAATGTGGAAATTAATCTATGGATTAACTACAATGAAACTAGGAGAGAAGGACCCCTTTGAGGGAAAAAAAGATGATAAAGAAGAGGATGACAAAGAAGATAGCAAGGAGCAGAGAAATATAGAGGAAGAGACTAAAAAGATGGACACTAACATTATAAAAATTAAACAACAACATGAGGAATAGAGTGTGTATGACACACAAATGCTGAGTGCCAGTCCTCCTCATGACACAAGTGTAATTGCAGAAACTATCATTTTCAAGGATGTCTTTGATGCGTCAGCTCAGAACATCAATCCATTAACTACAAAAGATTTGAAGAAGATCTTAGACCAATCTACATGCAAGCTCAACTTTGTACAAATCAAATTTTGATCAGTGTAAAAGAACTTTAGAAGGAAGTAACTAAGGTTACAAGGGACAAGGTGAATACACAAGAACCACCTTCTAGCATCCCTTCAATTACTACTGATCAACCTTTGATTCCAACAATAGTGGACACATCTATCAAAGTTGACACAAATGTTAAAGAAGACACAGTTGATCAGTTGCAGACTGCCAAAGAAGAGGAAAAGGAGATAGCAACAGAGCAAATAGGACAGATAGATACATTTGTACCTGAAGCATAGACACAAAGTGCAACTCATATAATTGTCATAGATCAGGATAAGACTAAAGAAGAAGAACAAAAAATGAAGGTAAAGGAATAGGAGACCATTCAAGCATTGGTAACTTTACCAACATCAAGCTCCTCACCTAAAAAACTTCTTTAGAAGTTGAGCATGGAAGCAATACCCCTGCAAATCTCAGTACTAGGATCAAGCTCTTCTAAAGTTGAAAAGGTAATTCACTATGGCGATATCACTTTAGATGAAGAGATAGTGAATCCAAAATTTTGATTATGACACAATGACTATAGATCAATAAGAATTTTACAACAAGCATTAGAGAAGAAGAAACACCAAGAAATGCTTAGGAAGGAGTACAGACAAAAGAAAGCACCACAAGAAATTAAAGACATCTTTTTAGATGCATTTAGCTTGCCTATTCTAGAAGAAACCAAGCCACTATTGGAACAATTTTTAGCTAGGAGCAAAAGAAACAAATAAGGAAATATATTGCTCAATATAAATTAGATGAGGAAAGAACTGAATCAGATGATCAAAGCCAATTCAAAGTGGTAAGTCATACATCACTTTCTGATCTTGAAAATATGTGTGAAAATATCAGAAATAATGCAAATTTGTCTAGTCTTAAGAATTTAAATTTTGATAATTTGGAAAAATAGGAGAAAAAGATAGTGGAAGAAGCCCTATACACAATGATGTCCAAATTTAAGAATACACCATTAGAATTTTCCAATTTAGTACTAAAGGCATTGTATGATTTAGTTGAGCAAAAATGGTAGTATTGTTTAAATTTGGAAAAGAAAATAAGGGAGATACTCTAGCCCAACTTATGCCAGAAATGACTAAAGGCAAAATTGCTAAGGCTAATAAGAAATATGGTGGAAGGTTCACACCAAAGTATAGAGCCTTCAACATTCTCCAAAATGATATTGAAGATGTTGTCAAGAAATCCACTCAAATGTGGAAATTAATCTATGGATTAACTACAATGAAACTAGGAGAGAAGGACCCCTTTGAGGGAAAAAAAGATGATAAAGAAGAGGATGACAAAGAAGATAGCAAGGAGCAGAGAAATATAGAGGAAGAGACTAAAAAGATGGACACTAACATTACAAAAATTAAACAAAAACATGAGGAATAGAGTGTGTATGAAACACAAATGCTGAGTGCCAGTCCTCCTCATGACACAAGTGTAATTGCAGAAACTATCATTTTCAAGGATGTCTTTGATGCGTCAGCTCAGAACATCAATCCATTAACTACAAAAGATTTGAAGAAGATCTTAGACCAATCTACATGCAAGCTCAACTTTGTACAAATCCAATTTTGATCAATGTAAAAGAACTTTAGAAGGAAGTAACTAAGGTTACAAGGGACAAGGTGAATACACAAGAACCACCTTCTAGCATCCCTTCAATTACTACTGATCAACCTTTGATTCCAACAATAGTGGACACATCTATCAAAGTTGACACAAATGTTAAAGAAGACACAGTTGATCAGTTGCAGACTGCCAAAGAAGAGGAAAAGGAGATAGCAACAGAGCAAATAGGACAGATAGATACATTTGTACCTGAAGCATAGACACAAAGTGCAACTCATATAATTTTCATAGATCAGGATAAGACTAAAGAAGAAGAACAAAAAATGAAGGTAAAGGAATAGGAGACCATTCAAGCATTGGTAACTTTACCAACATCAAGCTCCTCACCTACAAAACTTCTTTAGAAGTTGAGCATGGAAGCAATACCCCTGCAAATCTCAGTGCCAGGATCAAGCTCTTCTAAAGTTGAAAAGGTAATTCACTATGGCGATATCACTTTAGATGGAGAGATAGTGAATCCAAAATTTTGATTATGACACAATGACTATAGATCAATAAGAATTTTACAACAAGCATTAGAGAAGAAGAAACACCAAGAAATGCTTAGGAAGGAGTACAGACAAAAGAAAGCCTACAAGAAATTAAAGACATCTTTTTAGATGCATTTAGCTTGCCTATTCTAGAAGAAACCAAGCCACTATTGGAACAATTTTTAGCTAGGAGCAAAAGAAACAAATAAGGAAATATATTGCTCAATATAAATTAGATGAGGAAAGAACTGAATTAGATGATCAAAGCCAATTCAAAGTGGTAAGTCATACATCACTTTCTGATCTTGAAAATATGTGTGAAAATATCAAAAATAATGCAGATTTGTCTAGTCTTAAGAATTTAAATTTTGATAATTTGGAAAAAGAGGAGAAAAAGATAGTGGAAGAAGCCCTATACACAATGATGTCCAAATTTAAGAATACACCATTAGAATTTTCCAATTTAGTACTGAAGGCATTGTATGATTTAGTTGAGCAAAAATGGTAGTATTGTTTAAATTTGGAAAAGAAAATAAGGGAGATACTCTAGCCCAACTTATGCTAGAAATGACTAAAGGGAAAATTTCTAAGGCTAATAAGAAATGTGGTGGAAGGTTCACACCAAAGTATAGAGCCTTCAACATTCTCCAAAATGATATTGAAGATGTTGTCAAGAAATCCACTCAAATGTGGAAATTAATCTATGGATTAACTACAATGAAACTAGGAGAGAAGGACCCCTTTGAGGGAAAAAAAGATGATAAAGAAGAGGATGACAAAGAAGATAGCAAGGAGCAGAGAAATACAGAGGAAGAGACTAAAAATATGGACACTAACATTACAAAAATTAAACAACAACATGAGGAATAGAGTGTGTATGACACACAAATGCTGAGTGCCAGTCCTCCTCATGACACAAGTGTAATTGCAGAAACTATCATTTTCAAGGATGTCTTTGATGCGTTAGCTCAGAACATCAATCAATTAACTACAAAATATTTGAAGAAGATCTTAGACCAATCTACATGCAAGCTCAACTTTGTACAAATCCAATTTTGATCAGTGTAAAAGAACTTTAGAAGGAAGTAACTAAGGTTACAAGGGACAAGGTGAATACACAAGAACCACCTTCTAGCATCCCTTCAATTACTACTGATCAACCTTTGATTCCAACAATAGTGGACACATCTATCAAAGTTGACACAAATGTTAAAGAAGACACAGTTGATCAGTTGCAGACTGCCAAAGAAGAGGAAAAGGAGATAGCAACAGAGCAAATAGGATAGATAGATACATTTGTACTTGAAGCATAGACACAAAGTGCAACTCATATAATTGTCATAGATCAGGATAAGACTAAAGAAGAAGAACAAAAAATGAAGGTAAAGGAATAGGAGACCATTCAAGCATTGGTAACTTTACCAACATCAAGCTCCTCACCTACAAAACTTCTTTAGAAGTTGAGCATGGAAGCAATACCCCTGCAAATCTCAGTGCCAGGATCAAGCTCTTCTAAAGTTGAAAAGGTAATTCACTATGGCGATATCACTTTAGATGAAGAGATAGTGAATCCAAAATTTTGATTATAACACAATGACTATAGATCAATAAGAATTTTACAACAAGCATTAGAGAAGAAGAAACACCAAGAAATGCTTAGGAAGGAGTACAGACAAAAGAAAGCACTACAAGAAATTAAAGACATCTTTTTAGATGCATTTAGCTTGCCTATTCTAGAAGAAACCAAGCCACTATTGGAACAATTTTTAGCTAGGAGCAAAAGAAACAAATAAGGAAATATATTGCTCAATATAAATTAGATGAGGAAAGAACTGAATCAGATGATCAAAGCCAATTCAAAGTGGTAAGTCATACATCACTTTCTGATCTTGAAAATATGTGTGAAAATATCAAAAATAAAGCAGATTTGTCTAGTCTTAAGAATTTAAATTTTGATAATTTGGAAAAAGAGGAGAAAAAGATAGTGGAAGAAGCCCTATAAACAATGATGTCCAAATTTAAGAATACACCATTAAAATTTTCCAATTTAGTACTTAAGGCATTGTATGATTTAGTTGAGCAAAAATGGTAGTATTGTTTAAATTTGGAAAAGAAAATAAGGGAGATACTCTAGCCCAACTTATGCTAGAAATGACTAAAGGGAAAATTGCTAAGGCCAATAAGAAATATGGTGGAAGGTTCACACCAAAGTATAGAGCCTTCAACATTCTCCAAAATGATATTGAAGATGTTGTCACGAAATCCACTCAAATGTGGAAATTAATATATGGATTAACTACAATGAAACTAGGAGAGAAGGACCCCTTTGAGGGAAAAATAGATGATAAAGAAGAGGATGACAAAGAAGATAGCAAGGAGCAGAGAAATACAGAGGAAGAGACTAAAAAGATGGACACTAACATTATAAAAATTAAACAAAAACATGAGGAATAGAGTGTGTATGACACACAAATGCTGAGTGCCAGTCCTCCTCATGACACAAGTGTAATTGCAGAAACTATCATTTTCAAGGATGTCTTTGATGCGTCAGCTCAGAACATCAATCCATTAACTACAAAAGATTTGAAGAAGATCTTAGACCAATCTACATGCAAGCTCAACTTTGTACAAATCCAATTTTGATCAGTGTAAAAGAACTTTAGAAGGAAGTAACTAAGGTTACAAGGGACAAGGTGAATACACAAGAACCACCTTCTAGCATCCCTTCAATTACTACTGATCAACCTTTGATTCCAACAATAGTGGACACATCTATCAAAGTTGACACAAATGTTAAAGAAGACACAGTTGATCAGTTGCAGACTGCCAAAGAAGAGGAAAAGGAGATAGCAACAGAGCAAATAGGACAGATAGATACATTTGTACCTGAAGCATAGACACAAAGTGCAACTCATATAATTGTCATAGATCAGGATAAGAATAAAGAAGAACAAAAAATGAAGGTAAAGGAATAGGAGACCATTCAAGCATTGGTAACTTTACCAACATCAAGCTCCTCACCTACAAAAATTCTTTAGAAGTTGAGCATGGAAGCAATACCCTTGCAAATCTCAGTGCCAGGATCAAGCTCTTCTAAAGTTGAAAAGGTAATTCACTATGGCGATATCACTTTAGATGAAGAGATAGTGAATCCAAAATTTTGATTATGACACAATGACTATAGATCAATAAGAATTTTACAACAAGCATTAGAGAAGAAGAAACACCAATAAATGCTTAGGAAGGAGTACAGACAAAAGCAAGCACTACAAGAAATTAAAGACATCTTTTTAGATGCATTTAGCTTGCCTATTCTAGAAGAAACCAAGCCACTATTGGAAGAATTTTTAGATATTGTGGAAAAGGTTAATAATGAAGACCTAGATACAAATGCCAAACTTTTGGAATGGTCTAAAAGAAAGTTTCAAGGAAAAGTAAATGAAAAGATATCTAGTGATATAGCAATTACTCAAGTTGCATTGGCAACCAAGGTTGAAGATGTGAAGAAGGTACTTGAGAATATCTTCTCATTGTACACCAAACTATGTGATCACACACTCTTCACCCAAGAAACTAGACATAGAATTCTGAGCCTGGAGAGGAGTTTAAGCATATCAAGTACACAACTACCCAAGAACCCAACTCAAAGTGAGAAGCATTTCCATACATTGCTTCAATCATAGAGTCAATTATCTGCATTAACAATAGAAGAGGCTAATATAAGAGCCAAATTAATACAAATTTAGGCCTCTCTAAACCCATACATAATCCTCCACAAAGAATTAGGCTATGTAGAAATTTTTTTGAAGAAAGATCTTAATCTTTCTACACTTGATGGCCTAGTACAGCTTGTAGCCGAGCTTGCTATCCAAGTTAAGTCATTTGATGTTGCATGTGACAATTGGGATGTAGCTCTAAAAATAATCATGGAAGTCCATAAATCATTTTTGGACAAATGCACTATAAGTATATAAATCCTTTGACATAAGTGTCAAAAAGGGGGAGATAAAAAATAAAGGAGGAGGAGATAAATTAGCAAGGGGGAGATAAAGAAGCAAGGGATATAGATTAAAAGGAGTAAAAGTGCAAGAAACAAAGGGGGAGAGATGAATAAAGGAAAAAGAGAAGAGAGAAGAATAAAGAAAAAGAAAAAGATTAAACAAAGGGGGAGCAATCAAGAGTAATAAGAGAGATGAATAAAGCAAAATAGAAAGCTTGAACAAAGGGGGAGCAATCAAGAGTAATCAAATTTTGACCCTAGGAATATACATTTTTTTGAGAAATACAATATAGAGATACAAATAGAGTAGAGAAAATATCGGCAAAAGTAAAGCATAAAGAGTATAAGTTCATTGAAGAAAAATAATATCAGCCAGTAGAGACAAATCTACTTAGAATGGAGAACAGATTTTGGATACAAAATAGACACATTAACTCAGGGGGAGCTATACATTTTGAGGTACATAGGTTATTGCAAAATTTTGAAAATTTTGAAGTTTTGTATATAAGCTGAGTTATGGATATGTTATACTTGAGAAGATCAAATTGTTTGTATATATTCAAGTGTTTTTGACACTCATGTCAAAGGGGGAGATTGTTGATCTTAGATTGGTTTTGCAAATTGAGTGTCAACACACTTAAGAAATTTACTTAGTTCATGCCAAACTAGTAATGCATGCCAAGTAAAATATGTAAATACAAGATTGTGCCAAGTTGCAATGAGTGTTGAGTCACTCAAGTGTCAAGCAGATAGACCATGTCGAGTGATTCAAGTGCTGAGTGAATAGTAGATGCCAAGCAGTTTAGGTGCCGAGTCAAAATTAGAATTGTAGTATATGTCGAGCATCAGTAACTACACATGCCAAGTAACATAGATTGGACATATTTGTTTGTTATAGCACAAAAAACTATGTAAACCATTTTTTATCCGATATACAGATAGATTTTGATTCTTTAGAGATAAGGACAAATCTACATTTAGATTCCCTATGAAATTACATGTAGCCAATCAGAAAATGGGAAGGTTTAAGTGAGATTCATACCTATCCCTAATCCACCTTAGTCTTCTTAAGGAGGACAAAGCCCTAAAATTTTTATGAGAGAGAGAAGAGAGTTATGAGCATTGTGAAGGGGTGAATGATTGAATTGAAGGAGTGAACAAGATAGTTTACAAAGCATTCAAGGTGACTTAGCAGCAAGAATGAATTATAGATTAAGTTAAGTGAAGAATAGAGGATAGAGGATACAACATTGTTAAATTAGATTGTGAAGGATTAATCAGAGATTGGATAGAGGTGATCTTTTATCAGGAAAGTAAGTGCCAACCACAAGATCTATGCTGAGACATTTTGAAAGGTGATTTTAGTTAAATCTCCTAGGTGGAGTGGTCCTAACATGACTTATCAAATCCTTTAATAGGGTGACATTCCAAGTGAGTGATCAAAAGTCCTTTAATTAGGCACACTTCTAATAGGGTGTTGAAATCCTCTAACAAGGTGAGAGTTAATAGTCTTTGTAAGCCTTTAACAGAGCATGTTTTTCATAGGGAAGATAATGTTTCATGGTCAAACCATTGTAACCTTAATTGGCTACACTTTATTGCTATAGTACTGAAGATTTGTGGGTGTCATCCCCACCCTAGTTTTACCTTCTCATTTGGAGGGTTTCTAGGTAATCATATCAGGTGTCAAGTGTGTGTGTTTAATTGCTTACATGTTTTAGATGCATTTATTTTACATGATATTTTAGTATTTTAATGCATATGATGTATGAATTGTAAAATTTTTATGGGTCCAAGTTTAAACTCATGATTCATCCCCCCCCCCCCCGCCCCCCCTCAATAGTTTACCTTTCCCACTTGTAATTCCAATAGATGATGATGTGTATAACCTCAAAAGTTAGTACAGACTATATGAAAAAGAGGTATTCATGTTTTAGTAATGTAATAGGATAACATAATTAATGAAAGTGATTATTTTGTTTACAAAATAATTACTTGACCAATTAGGGCCAACATCCTAGATGTTTACTCTAAGTTTGAAAAGTTCATTGTGTTCTTAGCTAACCTAGCAAAAATTTGTATAAAGGCATGGTATTTATACAAAGGACATCTTGCGATAAGAAGTGTGAAAGTGTGATGTAAGTTGTGTGAGTAGTGTGATATGCAAACTTACTATGAAAGCAATACATGTAAAGCTTTGTAAAGATATTTTATGATCTGAGATCGAGTTGAAGATTAGAGATCAGTCAAGAAAGAATTTATAGTACCTACATTCTAGAAGTCTGATTACTTGTTTGGGTAGTTGAATCATCTTTCATCTACTATACTACAACTCCTAACAAAGTTGGCACAACTTCTAATAGGGTTGGAATCTCCTAACAGGGATTCAAAGTCTCCTAACATGGACTCTCTATATTGAATTTTCTCATTGAATCCTAATAGGGTCCATCCTCTAACAAGGAACTTATATATCAGTATATTATCTATTGGATATCATCCCTACCGAGGTTTTCCCTTGGCCAGGGTTTCCCTAGTTAACAAAATATGGTGTTATGAGTTATCTTTGTGCATGGTTACTATTACTATTCAATATTACTTTATTACTTTGTTATGTATGGTTTAAAGCAACAAATAATATCTAGTTAGCAACTAAAGTTTGTAGATTACTAATTCACCCCCTCTCAGTAATTCTTAATTCTAATAATTGGTATCAAAGAATAGCTACTATAAAGAGGCTTAATAGCTTGAGTAAGATCCCTATGGATATGGAATAGTTAATGAAGAAACTTAAAGAGACACTTGAAAAAGTTGATCTCCTTACTAAGGAAAGAGATAAGCTAAAGGATAGATATGAAGACTCCAAAGTATACATTGGGCAATTGAAGGAAAAGATTGAACATCTCAAATCCAATCCTGAATCTATTGAATTTGAAACTAGTGATGATGATTATTCAAAACTGAAGACTTAGTACAAGATCTTGAAGCATGAGTTGAAGGTTAGAAATTTGAAGTTAACTTTGAGGAATGATCCTAGCAAAATTGAAATTGATTTGAAGACTAACAATGTAGATCTTAGAGAAAGTCTAGCAAAGAAGACATTGGAATTTGAAACATTGAACAAAGATCATAAATAACTTCATAAGTACAATACTATTGTGAAAGGTGAATTAACTTAGTGCAAGCATCAACTCAAGAAGCTTTATTCTAGCAGAGAAAACCTTGATGATTCAATATCAATATAGAGACCTACTTATGATAAGAATGGTCTTGGTTAGCTATTTAACATGTCTACAAAGAAACCTAAGATTAGATCAAATCTGAAAGGAAAAGATAAATTTGATGATAAGATTGAATCTAGTCAATCTTCTGATAAACCTAAATAAGTTGGATGAACCAAAGCAAGAGGAATCTCCTCAGGAAACCAAGCATGAATTTAGAGGTAAGTGTTTTTTAGTAAGTTTGAATCTATTGGGAGTGAATATATGAACAAGGATATAGAATTAACCTTTAAACATGATATGACTGTGAAGCCCAGATTTGAACACTTGAAGGAACTAGACTTGTTCAAATATCATTTTTACCGAGAATTGGACATAGATCATACTAAGAAGAATACATGATGGGAAACTATGGATGCAAGATAGTGTAATTGATATTTCAACTGGTCTTATTCATGAGGTAACTAGTCTTTGTAAGAAAAGCAATGTACCTATATGTGAGAAAATGGTTAAGAAGAAAGTTGAGAGCTACACAAAGGCAATATATAATGGAAAGGCCTGGTGATCATCACCATTAAACAGGATGATGTAAGATTCTTGAGTAGAATCATTGCTTACTCTATATGTGCAAGTTCAAAGATTGATGAATTGTTAGCTAGATTCATTTATGTAGCATATAAGATATGTGTTGAGAAGGAACAAGTTAACCTTAGTGAAATTCTAAGAATGCAACTTCTTGAGAACCTAGAAAAGATCAAAAGGACTAAGAATGGTGTGTTTAGATTTTAGTCACTGATCAATCATTTATTTTTCTATGTGCTTAAGAGATTTCAATATTTTTTAGTCACAAAGATTATGAGCAGTGAGAGGTGTACAATGGAGAAAATCACAAATTTATGTAGAAGACATCCAATAGATAAGATATTGGATAGTGGAAACTTGATAATGAAAACATTTTAGAATGAGATGAGGCAAAGATTTAGAATTGCACCTGCAATTGTAGATAGATTTAAAGAAGAAATTTGTGTTATGGTTGATACAAATTTTACTTATATTTAAGTAGTAGAAACTTAGTAAAAATTTCTTGATCCCTTAGGTTATGAATTAAGTGATGAAACAATAATTGGTTACATTGATTTATTGTTGAAATTAGAGAAGGAAAAAGTTGAATATAGATTTGGGACTTATGATGACATAACCCAGTCAGCTCATCAGGAATCCTTGGAGAAAGCATCTCACAAGAAAATAGAAACTATAATGAAGAAAACTTTATTAGAGGCTAGTATGATTAAGCGTGAGTCACAAGCAGTCAAGCAAACTACAAAGCAAGGTATACTGAATGTGCAACTTTGTCAGTGTCTATTGTAGAGACATCTTTTGAACAGAGCATTCCTTATGCAGCAATATTAGATGTTCAACTAAGTGAGCCAAAGATAAAATATGAGATATTAATGGAAGTTGTGACTAAAAAGACCAAAAGGGTCAAACAACAAGCCACTAGACCAGGGAAGAGACAAAAGACATTTATGACAATTTTTGAGTCTAGTGTAAATACGTATTTACTATTTACACTTTACTTAAGTTTACTTAGGTTAATGCATTATTTTATTATTTATTAGGTGAGACACTTAGGTGTTTACATACTTTTATGAGTTTTCATGTCAACAACACAAAAGTAAGCAACTCTAATTCAGCACATGGTGTCTACAACACTGGAGTTTGCATAATTAACTGATTTGTCATGTAGAAAACATAGTTATTCACACTCCTATTTTAGCACATGGTGTCCACAACATAAATTTTCATGCTAAACCTTTGTAGGCTTATCCTCTCATCATCACACTTACTCTTGTGCTTAATGGAGGATAACCCACACCTGGTGGACATGTGTCTAGTTGTATGACTTATCATGTTGCCAATTCCTATGCATTCTAGAAGCATTATAGAGGTCTTTATATATAGGCACTCCTCGTGTACTTTCACATTGAATGGAATACATATTGTTATTCTAATCATACTCTTTCTGGTCTACTATTGTGCTTGTGCTTGAGTTCCTTGATCTTGGGTGAATTTTTCCCTAAGGAAAATTCTTACATGGTATCATAGCTTGGAGAATTTATCTTCACATAGCCATTCAACACCATTGTTGCTTCAACACCTCGATCTAGATCTAGAGTATCACAGTCATTGGGAGTGTCTAGAGCCAGAATAGACCTTGCCATTACGGCCACAACATCGATTTGGTGAAAATTGACTATAAATTTGCCTATGCTGGGCTAAAGTCAATTTTGAGGCAATTTTTTTTTTGCAAACCAGAACCCGAAGGCTTGATTTGCAAGTTTGGTATGATCATTTTTTAGATTTTCAATTTATCTTGCATATTTGCATTTAATTTCTTTGCAATTTTCATTTCCATTTTACTGAAAATTTTTGGAAATTTTTTTTGCCCTTCGGGCCTACGAAGATTTTTTTTTATTATAGGCACTAGGTAGTGACACCTTGGCCCTGCATGGAATATTCTATTATTAATCATGGCATATCCTTTTGGTGGGCATATATTTCACAAATTCTAGGTGGCTTTTCCAAATCCGACCACTAGTCGCACACCCCACAATCGGCCAAGACCATCCATGGTGGACTATTTTGTTTTATGTTGTACAGGATTCAATATTTAAATTGCACAAAGTTTATTCCTCCCACCAATGTGGGATTAATCCCGCCCAGATACAACACAAATTTTTTTTTTTGGCCAGGCATTTGACACTTCTCGGTGGGTATCTTCTTGCTTGTGCACAGTCTCCTAGTACCTTACAGATCTATCTCTGGCGACGTGGAAAGATGGCAACGATGCTATGATTTTTGGCTCTTATTCACTAGCTAGACCACTAGCAAGCTACCATGTGGTAGATTTAGAAGTTGCACACATCAGTAGTTGAGCCTCGAAGGCTTGTACATGTGGCAATGCCCGAACTATGCCACGTGACATTTAGGCTTACAGATAGCCACATCAGTAGGACACATGTCCCTCCATGTTGAACCTAGATCTAAAACATGTAGGACACTATACATTGACATGTAGGCATGACACATCATTTTCTATACAAATCTGTATAGGTGATGCCATCGCCTGTACATGACATGTAATCACTGACATCACCAGAGGGACTTAGGTACACTGATGTTAGCATTCTGTTATCCTAAATTTGATAGTCATCTAACCATCATCCAAGGGAAAATTTGAACAATTGCGATAGCCATTTGACCATCAAATTTAACCTCACAGTTTACTTTGCAGACCCCTCTTGAGATGTAGTTTTGATTTGACAATTTGAATTTGGGAGACCATAACTCAGTCATCCAAACTCAAAACTAGGTGCAATTTTTTTTGATTTTGTGTATAATTTTTTGAACTTTTCAGTGGCATTGTTCTTTTCTATTTTTGGTGCATAGATTTGTTAGAAATTGCATGTTTTGGGAACTATACCTATCCAGTCCTACATTTTGCAACTTAAAATGCTCCGTACAAGCTTATCTGGACACATTTTCAGGTTCTATTTTTTTGAAAGGGCTTAATTTTTCATCTACTTTCTAGATTTGCATTCAGATTATAGGGTTGTGTGGACAAAAATATCACTTTCAGACTTAGGGCCTTTTCTGCATTGTATTACTTTGATTACTTTTTATAATTTTTGCATATCTAGGGTACACTGCTTAGTGATAGATTTGAGCCTCAAAAGGTAGTTGTAAACAAAAAATTTAGAAGTCCACTTTGGACTTTTTGACAAGTGGCCTATTATACATGCACTACATATAAAGTGCCAAAAGCATCTTTTTTTTTGGGGGGGGGGGGGGTCTTTTGATTGAGTGAAAAGGGAGGGTCTGTATTGTGTTCTTGTGTCTCTCTTTTGTGCTCTTTTTATTTTCTACATCATGGGTTCACCTAAAGGTCCACTTCTAACTTCACACAATTATTCTACATGGAAAGATATTGTATGGAGTAGATTAATGGCAAAAGGTTTACATCTTTATGTTGATGGTACAATTCCCAAATCCACTGATGCTACAACACTCTCTGATTGGAAAATTAAAGACCAACAGGCTTTAGGAATTATCAGGGCTTGTGTAAATAGAGATCTCATCTTCCACATTTCCAGTTTCAAGGAAGCCAAACCTTCTTTGGACAAACTTGAATCATTCTATGGTAAGCTAGATGAGGAAAAGGGATACCAGATTGAGGATGACCTACTTCTCTTGGAACCAAAGAATTTTGACACAATTGAAGATTATATCAACAAAGCTAATGAGTTTAGAGCACTACTTAAATATTATGGTAATCCCATGAAGGATGATAGGTTGATTCATCACATCTTGAAGAGGCTACCTTCAGAGTATGCTTCCTTTGTTTCAAGTTATAACTCTCATAGGTTGTCAATGAGAAGTGCTTTCCAAAAGCCTACATTTGATGCATTTGTAAAAATATTGATTTTTGAACAATCCCACTTGATAGATATGGGACTTCTCATGTCATCAAAGACCAAAGCATTGGTGGCTAGTGATGAGAACCAATCAAGTCAAGGAGGAAAAAGTTCTAACAATAGTAAGAAAAAGTAGTGGAAGTAAAAATTACAATTTGAGACACAACAATCCTCCTCACAGCAAGGCAATTCTTCTTCCAACAAGAAGGGAAGTAATGAAAAGAAGGAAATTTTTTTGTGTGCATATTGCAAGAAACCAAATCATGATTAGCATCATTGTAAGACTAAGAGAACTGATGATTTGGAAAACCTACTCAAGAAGAACAAAATTCAAGTGCCAAATGCTTCCAAGGATTCAACTCCAACTGCTTCCAAGGATTCAAGGGAAAAGGGCAAGCACTTATGGCTGGTTCAAGTTCTTCATTGGAATGGATTCTTGACTTAAGTGCCTCATATCATATGGGTTCTTCAAAGGGAGACTTTTTTTCATTGAAGCAGTCATAGGTATCACACATCTATGTGGGAGATGATACTAAAATGGAAGTTGACAGGAAAGGACATGTGGAGATGGAAAATTGGGAATTCAAAGATGTTCTCTATGTTCCAAACCTTAGTTCTAATCTCCTCTCAATTTTCCAAATCACTGACCTTGGAGATGGAAACAAAGTTGAGTTCCTTCTAGATTCAATAATGGTGCAAAGTCTCAAAGATGATTCATTGGTTGTTGTTGGAAAAGTCAATCATGAAAAGAGGCTTTATTCCTTCTCCCACTTTGTGCCTAAGTCTCCTTCACATGCCTTGTTGACTCAATATAATTCACAAGTCAAATTTTCTAAGGGTGAATGTTCAACATTTTTAGTGGATATGCATCTTGAGGAGAAGTTTGATAAAGGAAAGTCTTCAAGAGCACCAGTTGTTCTTCAGTTGGTTCATATGGTACTAGCAGGTCCTTTTGCAATGACATCAGTTAGCCAAGGTCACTACATATTCACTTTTATTAATGACTTTTCATGCTACACATGAGTCTAATTTCTTCATCACAAGAATGAAGTGGTTTATAAGCTTCAAGCCTTCAAGAGTCATGTTGAACATCAATTAAGGAAAGCCATCAAGGTTCTTCAGATGGAAAATGAAAGTAGATATGTGAACACAAGACTTAAAGACTTTTGAAAACTTGAGTGTATTGGTCTTTAGAATCCACTAGCATTCAATTCACACAAGACAAATGTTGCAGTACTGAGGATACAAAATCTTAAGTCCATGGAAAGTTGCATGATACAAGACAAGTCTCTTGATCCAACACTTGAAGTCAAAAATATTAGCAGTGCCACTCACATACTTAATAGGTCTCCTCATAATGCCTTAGATGGAAAGACTCCTTTTGAGGCATGGTGCAATAGAAAACTAGTTGTGAAACACTTCAAAGTTTTTGGTTGTCCATCACGAGAAAACATATCTTCTAGGGGATGTAAAGCACCACCACCAAGGCCTTGTACTTTCATCAGCTATGAAGATAGTGTTAAGGCATACAGACTTATGGATCCTAAGACTCATGAGATTTTTGTAGAGAGGGATGTACACTTTGAGAAAAGTTTAGGCAACTTATCCTCTACTCCTCTATGCACTTCATACACTGTGGAAACTGATAGTGACACCAATGATAGTGATTCAATAGACTCAGATTTGTGGGATCCTATTAACAGATGTAGAGAGAGGTCACATCATTAGTTCATTCCACATGCATACATTACCACAGTGATAGATCTAATAAAGTAGGGTACACCTTGTCTTCTAGTTCTAGCATTAGGGGATGACTACATAGTAGATATTTCACATTTATTTGTGGAGTCATACATAATAGACTTGGGAGACATCATTGATGATATACATCTTCTCTTTGATGAAGAAGATCCTTCTCTAGTTGTTGTGAGGGCTCACTCTGACCCTCATGTCCATTTTCTACATGATCGATCTTCACAGGTTGATATGATTGTGGATCCTTATGTACAATAGTTATAGGAGGTCTCTTTATTATTTGAGGAGATAGTGGGTTCTTTGGGATAGGTTTTGCATTCATCCTTGCTATATTTTCACTCATTCTTTTCAATAGTGTTGAAAGGGGCAACCATCAATATCGACATAGGGACAGTTGAGCAAGTTTCACAGACACCATTCACCATCAATATTCTTTCTACACATAGGGGAAGCATCTCACTTGTACCTTTGCTATTGTTTCTTCCAAAGAGGAGGAACATTATTCAACACTTATGGATTAGCTTCTACCTTGGAGAAGCTATCATTGATCAACACTCTACATTTGGGAGGGGACTACCTTGTCTCTTTCCTTCTTCTCTCTTATGGGGAGGACTTTTTCCTCTTATGGGGTTTTTCTCTTCTCATACTTCTCTTTTGTATATACTTGATTTATGTTGTAATGGGGGGGGGGGGGTCTTGATTACTCCATCCATCCATGCATCTTGCCTTTTCATATCTTTTTTTGGGGGAGGGTTTTCCCATGAGGTTTTCCCTCTTTTTTTGCTTTATAAGAGATTGTATTTCACTATGTACATGGGTACCTAATATGGCTTAGTAGCTGGGACCCATTATGCATTTCATCCTAGTTTTTGTGAGCTTAAGTGCATTCCCCTAAGTTGCACTTAAGGGAGGGTTGGTGTAAATATGTATTTACTATTTACACTTTACTTAAGTTTACTTAGGTTAATGCATTACTTTATTATTATGCATTATTTTATTATTTCTCAAGTGAGACACTTAGGAGTTTGTGTACTTTTATGAGTTGTCATATTGACAACATAGAAGTAAGCAACTCCAATTTAGCACATGGTGTCTACAACACTGGAGTTTGCATAATTAACTAAGTCACCATGTAGACAACACAATTATTTTCATTCCTATTTTAGCACATGGTATCTACAACATAAATTTGCATACTACACCTTTGTAGGATTATCATCATCACACTTACTCCTATGATTAATGGATGAAAACCCACACCTAGTAGACATGTGACTATTTGTATGACTTATCATGTTGCTGATTCCTATGCATTCTAGAAGCATTCGAAAGGCTTTTATATACAAAAACTCCTAGTGTACTTTCACATTGAATGGAATACATATTGTTATTATGATCATATTCATTTTGGTCTACTGTTGTGCTTTTGCTTGAGTTCCTTGATCTTGGGTGAATTTTTTCCTAAGGAAAATTCTTACAAAGTCAAATGGACAAAGAAGGTAACAACTTCTAAGTAGTTAGTAGGAAAAGCTCGATAAGCCTAGAAGTCGAAGATAGAGAAAATAAACTCAGCTATTGCTAACGAAGGCAACTTTGTTCAGATGAAGAAATTCTATGATTTATATAATAACTTTGAGAAATATCAGATTAATATCTCTATTGTAAGATACATAATAGAAAACAATCTATAACTAAAGGATATTGAAGGAACAATAAACCAAAAGGTCTATGAAAAACTCATAGAAAAGAATGGACTAGCTAGAGAGGACATAGAAATTTGAAATTATATGTTATGAACAATATGTAAGGCTAATGACAAAGAAGAAATCAAGATATTGTTAAATAATCTAGCATCTTACTTAAGAAAAAAAGTAAGACCATTTCTATTTATGGTGGGTGAGAAAGATAAGATAAGAAGTGAAACTGTGGCATGTATAAGTCAAATGTTGACAGAGTCCAAGGCAACATCTTCACTAGCACCCATAACCTTAGAAGTGTCAGTGAGTAGTGACACAATGTAGATAGATCAGACTAATGCTACCATTAACATTGATGATACTAAACCATTTGAAGGTTTTTAACAAAATGAACCTCACACTGAGGATATTGAAGAACAACTAAGACAAATTGAATAGGAAAAGAGGCTACTAGAAGAAGAGAAAAGGAAAATAGAAGAGGCCAAGCATTAATTACTTGAAGATGAGATGAAAATAAAAGTAGAAGAAGAAAAGAAAAGAGTGACTGGAGAAGAAATAAGAAGGAAAATAGAGGAAGATGAGAAGAAAAGATTGGAAGAGGAAGAAAAAAAAGAAAAAAAAAGAAAGGAAAGAGAAAAGAAAGAGGAAGAAGAAAGAAGAGTCAAAGAGGAAACTAAGAAGAAGCAAATGGAGGATGACACTAAATGTTCTAGTTAATCTACTTCACTTTTTCTTGCTAGCCTAACAACTAATGATGATGATCAAACCAACTTGATCTCATCTTAATAAAAGCTTATTCAGAAGAACAAGATATTAAAGAGCTTATAGAGAACCTTGATGGAGATTACTAAAAAATTACATAGTACTCTGGTAGTGTAGTACATAGAAGAAGATCCAAAATAGAGGGTACAAGCAATGCTAAAGTATTTTGATGAAAAATTCACAAATTTGTTGAATGTTGTAGAATCTAAGGCATGGATCTCACATGATGCTAACTTGTTTAGCACCATTTATCAAAATATTAAGAATGATTTGATAAGTCTTGATAATTGTATCAAGGAACTTTGGAAGTGTTAATAGAATGGAAAGATATTGTACATTAAGTTTACTCTATCTTACAAGCTAACTAAGAATATCGACAGTCAGATTGGAGGAAAAATGAGTGAGCTAGGAGCTCTATCTAGCTAGTTACAACATCTTGCTAATAAAATTGATAATTTTTAAGGGCAAGTGGCCAGCATTCATAACGATATCAAGAAAATGGAACTTTAGAAGGATTTTTTTTTGAAGAGAGTATTAGATTTTAGAGAGTCTATTGCTTTGAAAATATCTATTGTTGAGAAGTAGTTGGAGGAATGTGTCAAGGCCAAGGACACTTATTCTAACTTCTTGTGCTCTGACCTTAATGTAGATGAGATTGTATCACATGAGCTATGTATGATTCTCACCTCTACTAAATTAGCCAAAGATATGTGGAAAAAAGGTACGTGCAATCTTAAGAAAATTTTTGATGATTGCATGAAGATACTATAAGTCTAAGGTAGATATTTACAGAGATTTTGACAGTAGAGGGATAGCTTTTGGACAATTTTTGACATCTTAACCTTTGTCATTGATGTTAAAGGGGGAGAAGTACATAAGAAAATTGTATATCAGGTAAAGAGGAGAAAATAATGTTTTAAAGTATGAAATCTTATTGTAGGGAGGAGCATATGTAAGATGGAAAAATTGTAAAAGATGTAATGTGAATGTGTTTTTTATTTTAAGTTTTGATTCTTAGCCAATTTTCCCTATTTTGTTGCTATCGATGCCAAAGCGGGAGATTGTTGACAATTGGCTTATGGAGATATGTAATTGTTGTCATTTATGGAAACACATTATGTACATGCTTACAAGAAACCTTGGAAATAAAAATACTTAGCTTTTGGTACTCAAAAATTGTCGAAGTATGAATTTGGTATACAATAGTGTATTGTTTTGTTTGTAACTGGTTATTGGCATCATATTATGACTACCAAAGTTAGATGGAGCTAGTATACATTTTTTTGATGATATGTATAACCTCATAAGTTAGTATGGACTGTACAAAAAATAGATATTCATCATTTAGCAATGTAACAAGACAATGAAATTAAAGGAAATGAATTATTTTGTTTGCAAAATAGTTACTTGACCAATTAGGGACAACATCCTAGATGTTTACTCTAATTTGGAAAAGTTTATTGTGGTCTTAGCTAACCTAGCAACAATTTGTATAAAGGAAAATTGTGCAAAGGAAATCTTGCGATAAGAAGTGTGAAAGTGTGATGTAAGTTGTGCAAGTATTGTGATATGCAAACTTATTGTGAAAGTAATATATGCTAAATTTTGTAAAGATATTTTGTGATTCGAGATTGAGATGAAGATAAGAGATTAGTCAAGAAAAAAGTTATAGTACCTACATTCTAGAAGTCTAATTACTTGTTTGGATAGTGAACTCTTCTTGTAATTGGAAGTGAATGTTTGGGTAGTGGGCTCATCTTGCATCTACTATAATACAACTCCTAATAGGGTTGGAATCTCCTAACAGGGATTCAAAGTCTCCTAACAGGGACTCTCTATACTGAATTTTCTCATTGACTCCTAATAGGGTCCATCCTCTAACAAGTAACTTATATATTAGTATATTATCTAGTGGGTAACATCCCCACCGAGGTTTTCCCTTGGCTAGGGTTTCCCTAGTTAACAAAATATGGTGTTATGAGTTATCTTTATGAATGGTTACTATTACTATTCAACATTAGTTTATTACTTTTTTATGTATGGTTTAAAGTAACAAATAATATCCAGTTGGTGACTAAAGTTTGTAGATTACTGATTCACCCCCCTCAATGATTCCTATTTCTAACAATAACTTCCCCTATTGAACTTCTTTCATCATGGCGAGAAAATTAATATCCCATTCTTTTTGATTTCCTCTTTAAAGGGTACCATTGATAATGGTGACAACTGACCTCTCCATCAAGGTTTAATTTTTTTTTTGATTGGTAAGAGGTCAAAGCCAAGATTAATTACTATTATTATTTTTGATTAATTATTGATTATTATTTAAGCTTCAGTAGATTTGAACCCAAGACCTCCTAATTAAGAGGCTCACAATTTACTATTGTGCTGTAGCCTCTTTCCTCATCAAGGGTTAATTTTAGTTTTATACCATCATGTGTTGTCCCATCACTCAAACTTTAATAGAATTTTGACCCTTGGAAAGAGTTGGTTGGGACCAACTCATCTATGAGAACTAAGGAAATTAACCCCACCCCTAATTTAAGCCCTAGTAAATAAATCCCCAACCCTAGGACCCAAGAAAAGTCTAGTGTTGAGCCATCTATTCATGCTAGTGGACCTAAAAAATCCCTTGAGGAAACCCTATTGCTCGAAACCCCTTCAAAAAGGAAGAATTATCCCAAAGAAGCCAAGGTTCCACCCCTAAAAAGAGAAAGACTTAAAAAGACATCATTGATGTTGACAAATAAGAAATTGAGGATGAGGAGAGAGAAGATAGGAATACCATGGGGAAATGTAGTGAACAAGAGGTAAACTCTCTAGAGAAAACATCAAAAAGGATCTAAAAGAAAAAATAATAGAAATAATAGAAGGATGAGAAGAAGGAAACCTCTATGGGTTTGGAGGAATACAAATTCCTTGAGGCAGAGAATGAAGAAAAGGATGAGACTAAAAATTAGGACACAAAGGACACAAACTATATAGAGGACAAGTATGTTAGGTATGATGGGGAGGATAAGGATGTGGATATGGTTGAACTTGAGGAAATTATTGAGGTTGACCTAGGAGGGGTTACTAAGAACTAGACTAATCCAACTAAGGTCAATGAGCCCAACTAGGATGACAAATGTTATAATGAGGAAGAGGGGGACAAAAATATAGAAAGGGATGCCATTCTCAATAGGGTTAAAGAGCTTGAAAAAAATAGATACTCTATAAATCAAAATGGAATCCATGGACAAAATGTACAAAGATACCATCACCAACCTTGAAATGGGGGTCTTTGTTGAGACTATTTGTAGAGTTCAGAGGGAGATAATGGAAAAAATGGTTCTAGGGTGGTTACTAGAAAAAGTAGGTTGCATAAGACTAAGGATGTGGACTCCACAGGGAAGGAGAATGATTGAGAATAGGAGGCTACAAATGTCATAGATTGGCAAGGGGAGGTATCTTAGCTAATCAAAGATTGGAATGATATTTAACAAGCTTAGTTGGTCTCATTCTTTGGAATGAGACCAAAGAATCACCTTTGAATGAATGATTTATTTTGTAAAGGATATCAAAGATCTTATTGATGTGACAAAGTTGTTGAATAAACAACATAATAGTGTTGTAGGTTTGTGATGTTTTACTATCACTTCAACCATCATTTATACAACATGGCCATTACAAGGGTATCATAGAAGTATTGCAATTAATTATGATAGCCAAAGCATGATATTTGATAGGGTCCTTACCTTCTCAAAGACTACCTTTAAAATGTCAAATTTGAATGCAAGACAAATAGCTCTCTGGTGTTAGTCTTTGATGCCCCCTGCAATGGCCAAATCTTGATAGTCATGAGAATCATCTGGTCTCTTCCATAAGTTACAAATTGAAGAAAAAAATATGAACACATGTTCATACTTTTTGTTGTAATTTTAACTTATGGAATAGACCAGATGAGTCATGATTGTCAAATTTAGGACATTGAGTGGGTGGGGGGAGGGGAATTAAAGCATAACACAAAAGACTTGTATGTGTTGCATTCTAGCCAGGTGTGTCAAATGTAATCTTTAGTAAGACAACAAACTTATCATAGCTCATAATGTGATGCACAAATTACATCCTTTTTTGCAAAAACCATAATTAGATTCAACAAATTTTTATTTTTGATTAGTCGAAATGAAAACAAATAATAAAATTGTACATTAATCACTTACCTAGATCTCATTTTCTATTGATTCAACTTAAAATGAGTTAGATGATCACACAACTTGGCACTGATAATACTATTGTAGTCAAGATTATTTGAGGACATGACCCAATTTTGAATCTTAGAAATGTAATTTTTGCAAGCATTACAAAAAATCATATACCTAAGAACATGTAGTAAAAAATGGATGTTCAAATGAAAAGTTGAGGAAGATCAATGTAACTTACAATTAAATATTTGAATGTATAGATATTAAAGAGAATGCATTTTTATATATGTTATGCCTATTCAGAGAAACCACTCTTGGGGGTGAGAGCTATAGTTTGGGTGGCTTTTCTTTTCAATTTAGGAATGGTAGAGAGAGAATGACACTTTGTGATTGAGCACTCAATATACAAAGTCATCCAAATAAGTTATGAGAACATTGCCAAAATTAGCAATTTAAGCATGATCCTTGAGGGGGCACAATTGAGCAGCCTTGAAAATTACTAACCAAAATCTAATATGATCTTCAAAAGAGGTTACACAATATATAATTCATACATGCCCTAAGGGTCATGAGTCATTCTTGATTTCCATAGATTTCCTTGGCCTCCTAGACCTTAGTAAAATATTTCTTTCATTCATTCATTCTTTGAAGTGAGGAGATCAAATTATCTAGCTAAAAAGAGGATCCAAAAGTGGAAGTTCAACTCAAAATTCAAAGATTATCACCATAACTATCTAGTATTAAATATTTTAATACAAACATATTGAAGTGTTAACATTCTTATATATTTATTAAAGTTATCAAGCATGGCAATGTAGGAGGTCTGGTTAGATTCTAGGATAGCTCTTTCAAAATTTGAATTGGTTGGATCATTGGTAGGCGAGAATCTGGTCGGAGAGAATCTGGCAGGAGGAACTGACCTCTAGATGCTAGATGGGGTTCTGAGATGAATGTTGGGATTGAATCCTTGGCTGATGTGGATAATGGAAAGATCTTGTGTGAATCTAGTCCTTTTTGTGCTCAATCAAAATTTAAAATATCTGGTTCGCAGGTAGGTGGGAAACTGGTCAGAGAGAATCTGGAAGGATGTCTAGGCACTGGAAGGGGTTCTGAGAAGAATTTTGGGATAGAATCCTTGGTCAACATGGATAATGGAAAGATCTTGTGTGAATCTGATCCTTCTTGTGCTCAACCAAAATTTAAAATATCCAGTTCACAAGCAAGTGAAAAACTAGTCAAAGAGAATTTGGTAGGATGTTCTATCCTTGGAGGATCTATTGGGGGTTCTAAGAAGAATTTTAGGGTAGAATCTCTGGTTGATGTGGATATTGGAAAGAAGTTGTGTGAATTCGGTCCTTTTAGTGGGGTTCGTGTCCCCCCATTGGATTCTTTTCATGGGTTGGGGTAGGATCTCGGAAAGGAGAATGATGTTGCTGATTCTAACAAGGAAATGTTTTTAGAAGGGTTGAAACCCTAGTCTTCTCTTTTTGGAAAGAAACCTATAGGAAAACCTCTTTTCCCGCTGGTGATTGCTAAGTCTTTTTCGGAGAAAGGTGAGTTTCAAGTTTTTATTCCAGATCCTTTAGTTGATTTTTCTGCGTCCTCCATGGATTTCACCCTAGTGGGTAAATTTTTTGGAGCGAGACCAGTTCTTGAATCTCTTAGAAAAATGGTTAAAAGGAAATGGATTATTCGAGGAGAAGTTGATATTGCCCCAATGTTGAATGGATTCTTCTCCTTTGTTTTCAATTGCATTGAAGATATGGTTCTTTGTGGGGGACCATGGTCTTTTGGTAAATTCTCTCTCACAATTAAAAAATGGGAGCCTAACTTGGATCTTTTAGATTCTTTTTTCTTAACCACCCCCATTTGGGCTAGACTTCTTGGTCTCCCTTTAGAATTCTGGCATGAGGACATTTTCAAAGGTATTGTGAATTCTTTTGGTGAATTAGTGGCACTGGATAATGCTACAGTTTCCAGAACCAAACTTCAAAGTGCCAGACTTTATGTTAAAGTGGCTGACCTAAATCATCTCCCAGAAAAGGTGGAACTAATATCCAAACTTGGTAAAAAGACTCAAGAAATTATTTTTGAAGATCTACCTAACTCTTGCTATGCTTTTAAGAAACAGGGGCATTTGGTTAAATACTGTCCCTCCAAAAGTAAAAAGCATCTGAACAGTGTTTCGAATGGGAAAAAGACCAAGATCCAGCAAAAGAAAGTATGGAAACCCAAAGAAGATTCTAAATCATCACATGCTAGGGTGGATAAAGAGCCTTCATTTGAGAAAGAAATCTTTGAGGAAGGACATGGTTTTCAATCTAATACCATAATGCCTTAGCAAAGAATAGATGTTTTGGCTGATTTATCAAAACAAATTTTTATTTATCAAAGGATAGAAGATCAAAGGAGAGATTTAGAAGATAAATCCATGCTAGAGGAAGGTGAATTCTTGGCTGAACTTGGAAATCAATCAGAGATGGGTGATCTTCCTATTTCTCAGTCCACGGAGTTCCAGATTTTATCTCAGGCTGATTATGACCTCCCTTTGGATGAACCTCCCCCCCTAGAACTCAAAGCATAAACCAAATCAAAGAAAAAGAGCTGATATTAAGAACATTACTAAAGGGGTAGAGACTAGAAGCAGCAAAATAGTCCAACAAACCAAGATAAATTCTCTTGCTTCTACTCTGGATAAATCTGGAAAAAGAGTAGAACAAAAATCCAAGGTGAAACTGAATGTTGGTCATCCAAAAAAATTTGGAAGAAGAACCACTAAGAAAACCAGAGAGTTAGAAAGTATGCAAAATATTGTTGATGGCAAGCAGGCAACTATTCTAGATTTTACCCCTAAAAAATAGATATGAAAATCATTACTTGGTATATTAGGGGGCTGAATAGAATTCATAATCTAGATATTGTTAGGATTTTCCTAGATAAAAAAAGCTTGAGTTTCTCTTGCTTCAAGGAAAAGTGCAGGAGAAAGAACGTTTCTAAGGAAGTTGTGACTAGAAGAACAAATCTGATAAGCAATCCTAGGTGATTTTCCTGGTCTGGGAGGCTTCTCTGGTTGCCTCGCTTTCCAGTCTATTTTTCTAGGTTCCAGTGTCCTCATTGGTTTCTCTTTTTGAACACTTTTGTTGGTTTTAGGTCCTTTCTTGACCTGGTTTAATTGTACTGCTAGTTTCAGGTCCATCTAAAACCTGGTAGAGCTTCATGGTATATCTTTCTTTTTGATGTAAAGGGTTTCAGGGCCCCTTCAAAACCTACTTTTACCTTCATCTAAAACATTCTTATATATTTTATGCCTATTTGAATATGTAAATAAAGAAATCAATGAAAATTGGGTTCTAAGTGCAAAGCATATATATATAAAACTAAATAAAGTAATGTGTGGGGGAGTACATAATGTTGAGAAAACATGTGTGTATAATAGCCATTTAAAATATGTAATTATATGAATATGAGTAATTATATGTATAAATCCAACTTATAAAATAAATATAACTCTATGTAACTACCTATTTAATGAGGCTAAAAACATGCATGAAGAGTATGCCTTGAAAAAGTGCTTCTATGTCATGTTGACACCTTCACATTTTTACAAAATATGAAGTGCTTTTGATCTTAGATAAGACACTCATGGACTAAAAATTCAATACACAATAATCAAGTATTTATCTATTCTTCTCTTTGCATGAAGAAATTGTAAATTTATTTAGTTTTGCATTTGTGATCTTAATTATAATTTAAGGTTCATTAGTTTTAACTTTTAAATCTAATGTAGGAGCAATGTAGCAATTTGTAGGTTTGATATCAAAATATGTATTTTTTCTTTAATATGTTTCATTTTTTACATATCACACTAGCAAAGACTAAAAAAACATACACACCACACAAGCAACTATGAAACACCTACAAGGTGAAAAATGTGCCCCATTTCACTACATAAAACTACATGTGGTATGGTCAAGTGTCATGTCTTGGAATTGGGAAATGCGTAGGGGATCTTAATATCATATGACCATATTTTTCACTTAATAGTGCATGGTATCTTAGAACTAGAACCTTGGCATAAAAGTATTCATGTGCAACTGTAGATTCAATGGTATTCAAAATTGGTTGTGCACCTTTAATTCCAAGATGCAAACCTAGCCCGTCACTTTCCTAAGATTTTAATTGGGAATGTGATTGTTGCAACTAGCAAACCTTCCATGAATTATATCTATGGGAAATATGGTGATCTCTTTTATAGCATGTAAATATCCTTAAATTCACTTTAGAATGTTATCTTCTAGAAACTTCTTGTTTATTGTTATATATACACTAAAAAGAAGAGAACAAGGAAAAATCCCAACAATTCTTACCTTGTTTGTCTAAGAGAATCATTTTCTTGCATTGCTTGTAAAAATTGCATATTTTGTGTAGATAACAATAATTATTATTCTCCATGGAATGAATTGTTTGAGGTATTTATAAAACAACTATGACTTCTCTATACAATGATCAAATCTCTAGAGACTATGACTTCTTTTTCTCTATCTACATTTTGTGCTCTATCAAGACTCATGACCTCACATTTTTTTTTTCCTGTTTTGTATAAACATTGGGAATATCTTCTCTAAACACAATTTTATAATACATCCAATATATTATGATATTCTCCTTGAGTTGAAAAAAGGCATTTGTTTATTTTTCTCTTATGATAACAACCTCCCTCCAAAACAATCCATTGCATAAAGCATCTTGATATTTTCTTGATGCATCTTATAATGCTTTAATGGACTGATCATTATATGACAAGCATACCTTTAATGGTTCTTTGTGACTATTAAAAATTTCTTTTGACTATATCATTCAATTGCATATCAATTTAAGGATAGTCCCATAATAGATTCAATTATATCTTCTTATGAGACCCATTTCTATTTTCTTACTATTCATTTTTCTTTGATATGATTTTACATATGTATTATTGTAAAAAAAATCCAAGATTCAAACTCATCTCGGGAAGGATGACTAGGTTTTTTAATGGCTCCTTGTATTGTGTGCCACTAGAAAATAAGTGCATGAAATGTCAAGGGTATGCTTGAAAAGGACTTTTATGCTTGGGACAAACTGAAATGCAATAATATCTTGCTAATTGTGGTTTGTATCTAATTTGATTCAGTTGAAAAAATGTTGCATGGTGATTGGAAGATTGTAATGTCCCCTAGGTCTACGTCAAAACTGATTCCTTTAATTGTAAGAGACTTCACACTATGACTGATGATTCAGTTGAGTTACCAATATCTTTTTCCTTTCCTTGCTGAATTTTGGTAACTTACATTGTTACTAGGTTAAATTTGAATATTTAGGGATATGTTTACTCATTATTTTGATTCTATGATTGCTTTTACCAATGACTACTAAGTTTAAAATTGAATCAATTTTGAGACTATCCTTCTTCTAGTCATCATTTATTTTTTGGCAAGTGTACGATACATGGAATGTTGAATTGAAATTTATAATTTTAAGGGAAATTCATTTCCTCTTGTTTATTCTTATTGTTGGTTTGATTTGAATGTATATATAACAAATACCACTTGATATACTTAAGGTTTTTAGTACAAATCCATGTCAATTTTATTACTAAATATACACAACAAATCTATGTATATAGGAAAATAAATAATACTAATTTGTCTAAGAAAATTATGTATATACCTGAAATATATAAGGCCTAGTAGTGACCCACAAAATTTGTAGAAAGAGGAATACCAAAAGATCCTAAATGTATTTAGTTTGATCTATGATAACCAAATGATTAATGGTAAAAAATGAGTTGGGGAGGGGAAATACATCTATTGTTTACAACTCGGAGCAACATTTTCAAAGGAAAAAATTGACTTATTATTTCACTTGAAAATCACCCAGTTTTGATTGTAAGTCATGATGAGGCTCTCTTTATGTCCTACCTATGCCCCCTCATTCTTCTCTAACCTTTATTGATGATCCTTGTCATGTTAATACAAAAATAATCATTACAAAGTGCAAACAAATATCTTAGATTATTGAAATCACAAAAAAATTTAATTTCTTAGAATGGATAATACCAACCAAAAGATTTTGGCATATTTAATAAAATTAATAATGATCACAATAAAAATGTAAATATATATGTCAATTGAAGATAAAGGAATTCGAATAGTGAGTTCATCAATAGTAACATCACACAAAAATGCGTGTACTCAGTCTCCTTTGTAATCTTTGTGGGCCTACAATAATTAGTGGCAAGTGTTTAGGTACATTTGAGAACTTAGATAAGGAACAACCTTATTAAGCTTTACTTTGTTTAGAGAACACTTTAATATTATCTACTAAAAAGGGCTGACCATGTGAAGGCAAATGCTCATCCCCCCTCCCCAACATCACTCTAATTCATTTTTAACATCTAATGTCATCTATTCATTCTCTCATCTATTACTAAAACATAGCATTCATTAATTATGTCATGACAACATTCATTAACATGTAACAATCATCAAAATTCATTAAAACACTGTATAATTCATGAACATTTGTTAGCACATAATAAAGTTCATTTAATAACAACCACTATATGGTTATCATTAATTGTGTAGATGACAACATAATGAAGGTGGAAGCTCATCCCCCCACAAACATCACTCTAAATTCTCCTTTAACATCTAATGTCATCTATTCATTCTTTCATCTATTAATAACACATAACATTCATTAATTATGGCATGATAACATTCATTAAAATGCAACAATAATCAAAATTCATTAAAACACTATATAATTCATGAACATTTGTTAGCGCATTATAAGGTTCAATGAACATTCATTGACACATTTGATAACAATCATTTTTGTTCTTCTTAGGGGATTTTTTAGAATGACACCTGTTATCTCAAATATGAACATGCACATCATTAACTTCATGTCCCCCCTCATCAGTTATTTTAGGCTTTTCTTGTGATCTATGTTGTGCGTGCCTAATCCTTTGCTCATGATGCAAAGGGGTGTCCTCTACAATAATAAAAAAGAGAGTTAAATTAAGAACATTTTATTATTATTATTACAAGTATTTGATTACTTTAAAGAATATTATTGTGGTGTTCTTTACGTGATCTAGCCAGATGATTTTTCCTTGCACCCTCAACCTCAACGTACTCATCATGATGAACAATAGCATGTATGTCCTCTGCAAGTGCAATACAAAATGTTACATTAATCCAAACATGACCCAAAATAATTAAATTTTTATTAGTACACCAATTTAAATTGAAGATGTTTACTTGTATTAATAAAAAAAAAATCAAATACCAAATCTATATCTTGACCATTGTGATGCTCATCTGATCTAGCAACTTCACCATGTCTGGCTGGTGTACCAAGATTTCTAGTAGGTTGCATTCTAATGTCATGCACATTGTTATAATTTTTAGCTAACTTAAAAATATAATTACTTTGTGTTGAAACTTAACATGAAATACAATAATTATTAAAGTTATATTCAATTTCAAATATTATGATGGATCCATTAGTAGAATCTTGTGCACTCATTTCTTGTCCTATTTTGAGAGTTTTCTTTTGAAATCCACACCATGCATTAATCGTTAGTATGGTGAAATTTTGTTTCATTGTTTCACCAAAACCAAATTGATTGCATTTTATAAATATTTGTAGATTGTATTTTATTTACTAATACTTAATACTCGTGCAAGAAGTTTTTAGTAACCACTAGAGCTGAGCTTCTATTGCCCATACTTTTATTTTCTTGCCTCTATTGCCTTGGATGTGTTACGAAATCTATGAAAATTTTGAGATATGGTAGATCATATAAATACAAAGAGTAATTAGTACATATATAATTGCATTCTTAATAGTATCACATACCTTCTTTCCTCATGTGGTAGTTCACATCTTTTATGTCTTTGCCTATCCAGTTTAAGATTGTCCCACTCTAAAATTGGAATGTAGAGGGAATGATCATAGTTAGGATTCTTGTATAATGTGGTCATGTAGTGATCTCTAGTATACCTCAAACTATTCCCTACTTTCTAAAGTAATCTAATTTTTTGAACCGCACGAGAGCCACAATAGTTTATCATACTCTCAATCAAAGCCTCTTTTAATTCTTGAGTTTGGGATAGCCACCTTTTAAGAAGAAAAAAACTATTAGATTCATATATAAATGGATCAAAAGAAAACTATTCTGGCAGAGATATGAAATCTAAAAAGTGGATTGGGGAATTTTAGACGAGGTAGAATATTCCACCCTTTACATATGGTGGGCCCAAATATATTCAAAAAATCATCATTCAATATTTGATAGAAAACATTATTACCTAAAAAATAATCATGGGATCAATAGTTACTACCTTGATTTCTCAAGTAGCCTGATTATGAGTATAATATTGTAAGAATGGTCCAATCTTTAAAGCACTTGTAACCTAGGAAACTCTCAAGGGAAGTCCATCCTCATCACTCATGAGCAAGATGCAATCCTCCACTATTCCTATACATTTAATACAGGTACATCCAAAAAATTCCTTCTCATTTTATGTGGCATCTCCTACTACATTAAATGAATCCAATTTTACAAAATTCTCCCAAGAAAGAATATATAGATCAAGCAAAATATACACATGAAAAATGAGAGAGGAAAAGATGGATCTATATACTCATAGGTAGTGTAGTAGAATCTATGGCCATGCTATGCACTATTGACATTGTAGTAAGAAATATATCTAGCATTCTATTCCTTATTGTAGGTGACATTAGCATAGGATCATGTTAACATGTACTAAAGAATCAGATTGTTGTAGCATAAAAAAACATGAAGAAGATTGTTAGAGCATAATTTTTTTGTTGTTGAGAAAAACACAAGTGGAGGATAGAACATGGCATTTACTTGAACCACCTGAAGCACCCTCATCAAGGTCATGAGGTACATCACCAGTCAGAAAAACCTATAAAAATAACACGTTAGTATTTTAGTTAATTACATAAATAAGAGAGTATAGTATATAAATCATTATTGATCTCTTATTCTAATTAAAAATTACATTAATACTTACTTGATAACTTTTAGCTAGCTACATCAATTCAATTCCTCTCCTCATTGAATGAGGAGTTTGAAGAAACTGAGATCCCAATCACTACAATTTTGATGAAATTTTATGGAGGGACTTTTGAACAGTAACTCTAAGATTAGGGGCTGATGTGAGATAAATAGCAAATGGGTCCTCCTCCTCAAGGACTGGCACATGTTCCTTTCCCTTACTCTAATTAGTAATAATTTGTGAGAACAAGATTATTATTACTATATTTAAAATTACTCCAAAATAGTAGTAAAGAAAAAAATATAATAAAAATTAACAATGAGTTTTATCTGTTGAGAAGATGTTTCATGAGGATCATCATCATCACGCCTATGTGGCTATTGATCTATAATGTAGTTGGCCTATATTTCAACAAAGATTTATTAAGACATGTTTAAAAAAATCCAATTATTTATGAAAAGAATAGTGCTAATTACCCTCAACTATCTTGAACAACACTAATAGTTTACAACTAACTAGAGAGTGACATATATAGGTTAAAAAATTAGCCAAAAAACTTAATAATTTAATGGTGTGTTGGAGTCAATGATTAGTGGTGTATTTAGATGGTGTATAGTATGTACCATCTAGACCATGATAGTGGCTTTATTTGTATGCGTGTGATTCAAATTGTAATTGATAAGAAACTCTTCCCCTGCATGTATTGATTTTATTGCACATACAAATACACAATTTTCCTCGTGTGCCTCAAATATGAAATTGAGTTACTTAATAGTTGATATAGGTCATGTACTATTTATAGAACCAATAATTTTTCCTAATGCTTTTGGCCTTCTGTCAATGTATATAACTTCTCTTTTACTCTGTGCATTCTCTTTCTGTTGTATACAATTTTCTAAGAGTGCATACCTACACATACTTTTTTAATATCTAAAAATATCCCTCCAACTACTATAATTAGAACAAGGTTTGACATACTCAATCAATTTGACAACTTTTTTGTAAGAGACCTTGATGCGATCCATGAAAAATAGGCCCAAACCATGTAATGACAATAGTGATATGCAATATATCCTCTCTCCAACACAAAATCAATGTTTATTGGATGAAGTTTTTTGGAGACCCACTATCTCTATAGATGTTGGTGCCTAATGGAAACCTCTAAGTCACCTTTTCTCTCATCATCAAAAGAACATGAACCCCCTTGAGAAAGGAAATATTTCATGTCTTTATTGAACTTATTTATGATCTTTTAGTATCTAGTTGATCTCCTTAATACAAAGATACTACATGTCACACTTTCTTATTCTATTATTATATTTCCCTTTCCCAAGGAAGGGACATTTAAAAAATACCTATTTGTTGGTACTTGCACTCAATGAAATGAGAGACATATCTAGAAATGAGAGAGATAGTTTGTAAATGATAAAAGATATTAATCTAATCTATAGGTTGTATTGAGTTATAACTAATGATCCATGAGACTATGTGGGATGCTCGTGCAAGTGGTTTGAGTTCCTACACATGTAATTCAATTATGTTATATTAGTTAAAAAATTCATGATACATATGCTCAATATTACACAGTACACAACATGGAGTACAATATGTGGTCATCATAATCATTATATATTATTTTGTATTCCTTAAATTTAATTTATGCTATCTATAAAGGACTCTTAAGAGAAGCTAGGTTGATGAGGTCTATAGTCCATTACTTGTTAATTTGACCAAGGGTGGTAGCATCACACAAAATATAAACATGAAATCATTACCAACAATAAATCTAATTGTATCACATCTAATGAGCCTATAAAATGTCATATTTATATCCATTTATTATAACACTTTACCCCATGGTTTTAATATATTTCCAAGCCATTTCCATACATTAACTTGATTTATGAAGCATTAACTATGATAAATGATTTATTGATTAGCATTTGCATGTGTAGCTAGCTGACGCTAGATTGTGATGATTTATTATGTTAAGTGGTTATTATTGAAATATAATTATCTTGAGGTGATTAATATATTTTTTGTGAGCTATTTGAGTCATTCATGGAGTTGGGAAGAAGGAGAAGCAAGTTGACACTTGTCAATAATCAACAATTGTAGGAAATGTAGAAAAAGTCAAAAGTCAATTTTAGGAAAATAGACATCTCACTCAATTCTTAATGAAATTAAGAATGGATTACGGATTTGAAAATCTAAAAACAAGGTGAAAAAACATTTTTTAAGAATTTGAGTTAGTTCAGAATAGTTAATGAGCACCACAGATCAAAAGTTGACCGAGTAAAAGGCGACATATTTTCAGGCAACAAAAAACCACTTTCAATAAAATGATCATAACTTCCACATTTCTTAATGAAATTTAGATTTTCAAAATGATCTAGAAAGATAAAAAGGAGGAGAATAACTTGGTAAAATAGTTTGATCTAATTCATCATAATAAAGGATCATCATGCATTTGAGTGGACTGCTAAAAAGGTGGAATAGAAAATCAGCACACTTAGTCATTAGTTTTGTAATAAATCTCTTCCTTGTTTAAAGGAATGATAGGAAACTTGTTAGATGGTTGTTAGAGAGTCAATAAAATTATATATTCTAAATTTTAATCAAAAATTGGAGATGCAAACATACATAGTGATATAGATAGATTAGATAATATACAGTTCCTACAGCCATCACTGTGCATTTTTCTTGTAGTTTCCTGCAACCATTATTGTGTATTTAGATTTATTTCCAGTATTTTCATTTTGTAGTGATAAAATAACTTAGAGATTTTTATAGTGCATATGCTTTGCAGACTTGTTTCAAGTATACTTCCTTAGGTTGACAATTTAAATGAACCTTCTCTATTAGAAAGATAACTGCTCATTTTGGATATCCAATCCATGAGTTGTGTTTGTAAACCAAGTTATTGATTTGATTGTGAAGCCAACATTTTTGGTGCCATTGCTAGGGACAAGTCAAGCTATGAGAGTCTCTAAGTTTTTAGCTACTCATTGTAATTCTTCTACATTCTTAGTTTCTTTTCAAAGCACTTAGGATCATAAAAGTTTTCAGCAACACAATATGGATTTTAGATCCATGGAGAATGAGAATGAAGAGACACTATCATTTGTAGCAAGTTTGGAAATCAATGAAGATATCTTCTCTAGTATCATAGAGGAATTTTTTTCACATATTGATGAAAAAGTGTTGATTTATGAGGAGGAAAATGAATACAACCTTATTTTACAAAATGAAGAAATCACCATACACAAGGTTTCTATTGAAGATGAATGTGATGTCAAATTAGAACTCTTACTTCAAGAAGAGAGTTGTAATAAAGTGAAAATCAATCCTCTCATGTTGAAAACTAAAGAAGATATTAAAGAAGATTAGTTTTGGGATGATTTAGAGGAGTTTTGCTTAACATTAGATGTTAAACCAACATCATTTGTAGAGAAAAAATATGAGCCTTATGAAGATAGTGTAGAAATTCCTGTACTTTTATCAAATCAACCACACAAATTGGTTTTTAAAAGTCAAGAAGAGGATAAAGAAATAACTCATCTACACCAAGCCTACAAGGAGGGTTCAAAATTTTTTCTTTCATGAGGGTGTCCTATTAGACATATCATTCATTTGGAGGAAAATATGTTATCACAAGCTATGGTTGCAACAAAGAAAGAAGTTACAGTTGAAGAGAAGCCTCAATATGCAACTACAACAACATGGGACACATTTTAGCTTACTTATGTAGTTCAATATAAAAATATATATTATCAACATGAAGTAATAAGTGAGTCTATTAATATCTTTTCAAAAGTCTTGTTGTTTGTTAAGTTTCTACTAATGTTGTAGCTATTTCTCATTATGCATAAGCATGTGAAGCATTGGAAGATTTTGAGAAGAGGAAGATACTTCAAAGAACCAGTGAATGGTTTTCTTTGAGTGGGTCATGTAATCTAGTTAGTGTAGGATAGGATAGGTTAGGGTAGATTTTTCATTCAATAAGTATTCTTACACAATGTCTTAGAGTTAGTAGTTTTCTAGCTTAGTTTGTTTCCTTGTTCTTCTTGTCTCAATGATTGTTTTGGATGATTTTATAACTAGTTGGTTGGTTGCTCATATTTCAAATAATTTTTCCAAGGGTGTGAGCAAGTCAAGTTTCTAATTATAGAAGAGAGTCTTTTCATATATTTCCAAAGGTTTCATTGAGTAGTTGAGGCTTCATAATGTCAAAAATGCTCTATTCAATGATGGCATCTAGTTGGTATTATCTGGAGGTTTCATGTTGTAATAGTCAGTCCTAGAGCAACTACTATTTGGTTTTAACAATCAGTCCTATAGCCACTACTCTTTGATTTAATAGACAATCCTATAACAACTACTATGTGATCCAAAAGATAACTTTTAGAAAGTATGAAGACAATACTCATATTAAATATGAAATACTCTTGGAGGGACCTAAATTTCAACAATAAAGGGACCTATACTTTTAGCTATTTGTAAAGTTTGAAGTTTCTCACAACAACACAAATGGTACTATGTTTATGATTTTTATTTATTCATACTATTTATCATTTTTAGTAATTTATTATCTATGCATTGCATTTTGTTTTTCAATTATCATTATTGTAATTATATGCTTCATGAGTGATTTGATGCTACTCTCATACATACATTATCATTTGAGGACAAACAACCTTTTAGTAAGGGGGGGGGGGGGTGCACATACATGCCTTGTGTTATTTTCATAGACCATTTGAGCTTGACCTTTCATGAATATTTTTAAGATATATCCTATATTCTTGGTGAAAAATATGCAGATAAGAGAGAAAAATAAAGTATGGAATGATAATAGCTTTCGTGACTATCTAATGCTTATCCCTTACTTAAGGACAAGCAAGATTTCAACTGGGGGGAATGATGAGCCTATAAAATGTCATATTTATATCCATTTATTATAACACTTTACCCCATGGTTTCAATATATTTCTAATCCATTTCCATACATTAACTTGATTTATGAAGCATTAACTATGATAAATAATTTATTGATTAGCATTTGCATGTGTAGCTAGTTGATGCTAGATTGTTATGATTTATTATGATATGTGGTTATAGTTGAAATATAATTATATTGAGGTGAATAACATATTTTTTGTGAGCTATTTGAGTCATTAATGTAGTTGGGAAGAAGGAGAAGCAAGTTGACACTTGTCAATAATCAACAATTGCAGGAAATGTAGAAAAAGTCAAAAGTTAGTTTTAGGAAAATAGACATATCTCACTCAATTATTAATGAAATTAAGAATGGATTATGGATTTAGAAAGCTGAAAAAAAGGCACGCAAACCCTTTTAATAATTTGAGTTAGTTTAGAATAGTTAATGAGTACCATGGATCAGAAGTTGACTGAGTAAAAGGTGGCACATTTTCAGGCAGCAAAAAACCACTTTCAATAAAATGATCATAACTTCCACATTTCTTAATGAAATTTAGATTTTAAAAATGATATGGAAATATAAAAATGAGTAGAATAAATTGGTAAGATAGTTTGATTTAATTCATCATAATAAAGGAGCATCATGCATTTGAGTGGACTGCTAAAAAGGTGGAACATAAAATCAACATACTTAGTCATTAGTTTTGTAATTAATCTCTTCCTTGCTTAAAGGAATACTGGGACACTTGTTAGATGGTTGTTAGAGAGTCAATAAAATTATATATTCTAAATTTTAATCAAACATTGGAGATGCAAACGTACATAGAGATATAGATAGATTATATAATAAACAGTTCTTGTAGCCATTACTGTGTAGTTTTCTTATAGTATCCTACAACCCTTACTTTGTATTTAGATTTATTTATAGCATTGTCATTTTGCAACAATAGAATAAATTAGAGATTTTTATAGTGCATATACTTTGTAGAATTGTTTTAAGTATACATCCTCAGGTTGAAAATTTAAATGAACCTTCTCTATTAGAAAGATAACTGCTCATTTGGATGTCCAATCCATGAGTTGTGTTTGTAAATCAAGTTATTGATCTAATTGTAAAGCCAACAACATCCACCCTAAGTATCAAATATGAATTAAAAATTTTAAAAGGTACATCAAAATTTAATCATATTAAGAATTGATCACATAACTATACATTTCTATCAAGAAATAAATATTAAATAGCATAAGCATTGATCTCATAACTATGCATTTTATTCATGTTATTGATTGTCTTCATCTATCTCATAATCATCATTGTCATCATGAACATCATCATCATCATCATCATCATCATCTTCTTCTTCTTCTTCACCTTTTACACTAGGAAGATCATGATCAACTAACTCTCGATCATGACCATCATCTACATCATGATCGTCATCTTCTACTTCTTCTTCTTCTTCTTCCTCAATGTCTTCTTCTTCCATCACATTATACTTAATTGATCTTCCTCTTGAATTATGTCTAATAAAAAAGACCAACCTCATTTATGTGGAATCTCTTATAAAAAAAAACTTTCTTACATTGGCTTGGAAGAACATAAGGCTCATCCTCAATTTTCTCAAACAATCTTGTATTAATCATTGGAAATCCATTGTCATGTTCAATAAAAGTTCCATCATGATCAATTTGATTAATTCATAGCCTATACGATTTCACATCAAAGATAACTAATTTTATATAGTCAAAGTCACACTCAAGTATATTATACAAGATGCCATAGTATTGATTTTCTGACTCTCAAGGATGTAAGGTGTTTCTGGAAGAAATATTAGTGACCTGAAATATTGCACTTATCCCTAAATCACATGTTTCCTTTGTGTCATCTAACTTCTTGATGGGGAATTTATAACCATTCCATAACATATCCTTGTGTTATTTCACTTGCAATAATATGTTAACAATCTTAAAATTATTGTATCATAAGTTGACAAACATGCGAGTAATTAACAAATTTCAATGTACTTGGAAATCTTTTAAACCATTTGCTAAATCTATTTCCCTTTGTGTAACTTATGTAGGAGTATCTTGGGCATAAGAGCAATCTTGCATCACCCAAAAATATTTTTATTTTAGTATTTTCTATTTTAATAAGGACTAGTAGATGGGGTGGTTACTATTTATGGGAACTTGTTATTTTTAGTAAGTTTTTCATAAGAGCTCAAAATGTTCTCATTTTCTATAAGAAGGTTCATTTTAGAGTTATAAACCTACTATAGAAATCTCATTGCTCTAGTTTATGTATTAGAGATGTTATTGTAGATTTTTGAAAAAAATTGCAAAAAAATCTTTAGGCTCACTGTTGGAGGTCCTAGAGTGCCCATATGAGGTTTGAAAACTTGGCGAAAGAGCGCTTGTGCAGTTTCAAGCATGTAGGTTAGGAGTTGACATTTCCAAAAAGTAGTTATGGTAGCCAATTAGAGCAATATTTCAAGAGTTATGGCCTTCGAAAGATGGGCTACCAAAATTTCTAAAATAATTTGTCAAAGATGTATTTAGTCGACTCTATATGTATTGTTAGGGTCTCTCAGCCCTAGGTATTAAGTTTGAGCATCTAGAACCTTCCCAGGTGGCATACAATTGCCTATTTAAGAAAGGCCTGAACATTGTCTAGGAAAACTCTGAGTGGTAGTTCGTAGCTTAGTCTTGTAGATTAATATAATAAAGATGTCCATGTGGGTTAGCATTTTGTACTTGTGAATTCTGTAATTCTGCATTTTTAATGCAAAAAAGAAGTCCATATTTTGTTCTTTCATTTTTTGTTGTTTTTTTGTTTATGTTACGAGTTTATGGTTTTAAGGGGAGCACCCTTCATCAAGTGGTATGAGAGCTAGAGTTCTCAAGAGTGTGGATAGTTCATCGACTTTGAGGTAGTTCACACTAGGAGTGTGGTTTGGGATGAACATGTAGACAGATCACTGATTGTTAGGCAGTTTGCACTAGGGTTTCAATAGAAGCACAAAAATGCCTCCACAAAGAGAGCATGACAAAAGAGCTATAGGTGTTAAATCTAAGGGTTTCTAAGCCTTCCAAAGACAAATGCAAGAATTGGAAGAAAAAATGCATAGAGGAATAATTCTTCCCATAAGAGATGAAAGCAAGGATGAGGACAAAGTAGAAGAAAATGCCAAAGAAAAGGTAGTTCTAAACTCAAAGGAAGAGAGGCATTTTAGGGCCATCTCCAAGATTAGAAAAAGACCTAAGTTTGAGGTTCCCACATTTTTGGGAAATCTTAACCTAGAGGAGCTAATTGATTAGATCAATGAATTGGAGGAGTACTTTGAGTATGAAGATATTGAGGAATCAGATAGGATCAAGTTTGAGAAAGGAAAAACTGAAGGGACATGCAAAGATTTGGTGGCAAGAGGTTTAGTTGGAGTGAAATATGAAGGAAAAGGACAAAATTACCAGATGGGATAAGACGATAGCTAAATTGAAGAGACAATTCATTCTTGTGGATTATGAGGTTGATTTGTTGAAGAAGATGCAAGGGATGAAGCAAGTAGAAAAATTTGTTCAAGAGTATATCAAAGAGTTCTACCAAGTTCTCATTAGAATTGGCCATACAGAAGATGACAAGGAGAAAGTCACTTATTATCTTAATGGGTTAAGGCCAAGCATTCATGACGAGTTGAGTCTAGTTTGAATGAATAGTATTAAGAAGGCATACTAGTTTGACCTAAGAGTTGAGGAGAAACTAAGCAAGAATTTTGACAACAAGAATAGTGGAAGAGGTCGTGGTGGAAGATCTGGCAGATGATCTTATGGAGTTCGTAATGATGATAAAAAGAAAAAGGATGAGGTTGGAAGTAGAAATCAAAACCAGAGGGGAAACAATTCCAATTGTTTCCATGATCAAAATAATAGAGATCAAAGAGGAAGAGGAAGAGGACAAGGAGCTAGAAGAGGAGGCTTCAGTGGGAAATGTTTTCACAATGGAGAAGAAGGGTATAGAGCATTTGAATGTACCCAATGCCAAGCAAAGAAGGATCAAAAAATAGAAGGCCAGGCTAGAGTTGTACATGTTGATGAAGATGTCAGATCATCACATTCTAAAGATGTTGAAAGAGGAGAGATCCTAGTTAACAGAAGAGTCCTGCTAAGTGGTGATAATGAACCTGATCAAGAAGGAGCTTGTTTCACACAAGGTACAGATGTGAAGATAAGTGTTGTGATGTGATCATTGATGGTGGAAGTACTAACAATCTGGTGTTAGAATGATGGTCACCAAGTTGAATCTGAACAGACAAAAACACCCGTGTCTATACCATATTGCTTGGTTGCAAGATGACCACAAGGTCATGGTCAATGGGAAGTGCTATGTGACATTCAAGATTGGAAGCTACTAGGATGAGGTACTATGTTGATATTATACCTATGGACATATGTCATATGTTTTTTGGTAGGCAGTGGTAGTTTGACAAACATGTTGTGCATGATGAGTGAGCAAATGCCTATACTTTGACCAATGATGGAGTGAAACATACATTGAAGCCATTGAAGGAGAAAGAAGAAAAGGTATTTAGTGTTGCTAGAATATGTTTTGTTGATGGAAAAGAGTTTATCAAAGGTATGAAGCATGATCATATGTATTTTGCTAAAATTCCAAAAGACAGTAAATAAGTAGTGGAGGTACCTACAAAAGTTGCATATATGTTGGGAGACTTTTATGATATTATATTAGATAATATACCTAATGGATTGCCCCCAATGAGGAATATTAGTCATTAGATGGGTTTGGTTCCAGGAGGTAGTTTTCCAGACAAGGAAGCACACATAATGACACCAACAAAAAGTGAAGAGCTGAACAAACAAGTTCATGAGTTGTTGTAGGATGGGTTGATTCGAGAGAGTCTGAGTCCATGTATTGTACCAGTAGTATTAGCACCAAAGAAGAATGGAGAATGGAGGACGTGCACAGAATCTCATGCTATCAACAAGATCAAAATCAAGTACAAATTTCCATTGCCAAGGATGGATGATATTACGGACTATTTGAGTGGAGCTAAGTACTTCACAAAGATAGATATAAAGAGTGGGTACCATTAGATTCATACCAAAGAAGGTGATGAGTGGAAGATTGATTTCAAGACCAAAGAAGGATTGTATGAGTGGTTAGTCATGCCTTTTGAGCTAACCAATGCACCAAGCACTTTTATGAGGCTCATGAATGAGGTATTGAAGGAGTTTTTGGGTAAGTTTGTCATTGTTTACCTAGATAATATATTAATCTTTAGTAAGACATTGGAGGAGAATTTGATTCATATTCGCAAGGTGTTTGATAAGTTGAGGAAAGAAAAGTTGTTAATAAACTTGAAGAAGTATAGTTTTGTAAAGGAGTTGGTGTACCTAGGATTTGTAGTCTCAGTAGAAGGTCTAAAAATAGATCTAGAGAAAGTGAAGGCTATCCTTGAATGGCCTACTCCAAGGATTGTGATAGAGGCAAGATCTTTTCATGGATTGGCTAGTTTTTATAGAAAGTTCATAAGAGGTTTTAATAGTATTTGTGGACCCTTGATTGAAATAATGAGAGGGGATAAGAAAGAGTTTAAGTGGAATATAGGAGCAGATAAGAGCTTTAATCTATTGAAATAGAAAGTTACTGAGCAACTTATTTTAGCACTTCTAGATTTTAACAAGGTGTTTTAAGTAGACAGTGATGCTAGTGGTACTGTAATAGGAGCTGTTATGAGCCAAGAAGGTAGACCTATTGCTTATTTTAGTGAGAAATTGAATGATACAAAAATAAAATATTCTATTTATGATGAGAAATTTTATTGTATAGTTCAAGCATTGAAGAAGTGGAGGCACTATCTTCTCCCTAAAGAGTTTTTTTTGTATATTGATCATCAAGCTTTGCAATATTTGAATAGTCAGAGAAAATTGAATCAAAGGCATTTGAAGTGGGTTGAGTTTTTGTAGAGTTATACATTTGTTTTGAAACACAAGAGTGTGAAGTCTAATAGAGTTGTAGATGCTATTAGTAGAAGACAACTTTTGCTGATAGAAATGTAGATAGAAGGTGGTTGGGTTCAAGGAACTCAATATTTTAAATCTAAATGATACTAATTTTGGTGAAGCATGGAAGGCTTGTATAGAACTTGTTACATGTGACAGGACAAAGTGGCTGGATTTCATGATCTAGGATAGTATGTTGTTCAAAGGAAGCCAATTGTGCATTCCCAAAAGTTCAATGAGAGAGAATCTCATCAAGGAGAAGCATAGTGGAGGATTGTCTAGACATTTTGGCAGAGATAAGACCATTGCTTTATTTGTTAAGAATTATTATTGGCCATAGTTGTAACAATATGTGAATTTTTTGGTAAAAAGTTGCAGAGTATGCCAGATGGCAAAAGGAATGAAGCAAAATATAGGATTGTATCAGCCATTACCTGTACTAGAGAAGCCGTGGGAGGATTTTAGTATGGATTTTATTCTTGGATTACTGAGGAATCAATGAGGGCATGATTATATTTTTGTGTTGGTTGAATTTTTTTCAAAGATGGCACATTTTATTCCTTGCAAGAAGACTACTGATGTTGTTCATGTGGTAGAGTTATTTTTCAGAGAAGTGGTGAGACTACATCATCTACAAAAGAGTATAGTTTCAGACCAAGATACCAAATTTTTTGGTTATTTCTATCATACATTATGGAAGAAGTTAAAGACATATTTGAAGTCCAGTTCATCAGACCATCCATAGACTAATGGATAGACAGAAGTTGTGAATTGCAGTTTAGGAAACTTGCTAAGATGCTTGGTTGGAGATAAACCAAAATGATGAGATATGATATTAAAATAGGAAAAAAATTTATATAATAATTATGTCAATAGGAGTATTGGTAAATCACCATTCCAGATTTTATATGGGAGTAGTCTCAGAAATTCTTTTGAATTGAGGCAATTGGGTAAAGGAGAGATAAGTAGTGCTAAAGAAGAAGAATTTGTTGAACATTTGAAGAACATCCATGAGGAGGTAAGGAAGCACATCATAAAGATGAATACACAATATAAGGCTAAGGAAAATGTGAAAAGGAGGTATAAGGAATTTCAAATTAGAGCTGAAGTCATGAATTATTTGAGAAAGTAGCATTTTCCAATGGTACATATAATATGTTGAAGATGAAGAAGTTTGGACCATGCAAGATAGTGAAATTCATGATTCTAGAAATGCGTATGAAGTGGAGTTTCCTATTGAATTGATATTGTTAGGATTAACCTCAAATAAAAATAACATTTAGGTTCACCAATATTAGTAAGTAACATAGAATACAAGGAAGGAGAAAATCATTCTAGAGATCTACTCATTCTTATTGATTGTCTAACATTCATTGGGGGGTGTGGTATTTGTTTTTGTGGTTGTTGCACATCATGAAGAATTTCTAGAATATCAACATTTGGAGTATCATCCAACACTACATAATCATTTTCTTTTTCTCATGTTGCTGCAATAGATCTTTGTACAACACTTTCTCATTGAATATGACATCCCTACTTATTATAATTTTATGATTTCCAAAATCCCAAAGCCTATAACCAAATTCATTAATTCCATATCCAAAAAATACACATTTCCTTAACTTAGCTTCCATCTTGGCTCTATTTTTAGAATCTATATGAGCAAATACTTCACAACCAAAGGTTCTAAGAAAAGAATAACTCACCTTCTTACCCATCTATGCTTCCTCTAGAATACCACAACCCAAAGGAGTAGAGAGACCTCTATTAATCAAATATACAATAGTATTAATAGCCTCTACCCACATATTTAAGGGCAACCCTACATGCAACCTCATTCTTCTTGCATGCTCCATTATAGTCTTATTCATGCATTCAACCACTCCATTTTCTTGTAGAGTCCTTGGAACAATTTTTTGTCTATGAATATCATTAGTGGAGAAATAATTTTCAAATTCATGACTACAATACTCACCAACATTACCGGATTTGAGACATTTCAATTTCTTTCCAATCTCATTTTCAACCAAGTATTTTCATTTCTTTAAAGTTTGAAATACATCAGACTTTTATTTAGGGAAATAAACCCATACTTTTCTAGTTGCATCATCAATAAACGTAACATAATAATAAGAGCCACCAAAGGAAGATACCTGAGCTAGTCCCCATACATCTATATGCACAAGCTCTAATTTCTCACTTTTATTTTCCTTCTCAATCTTCACAAAACTCACTCTCTTTTGTTTTTCATACACACAACTTTCATCAAAATCCATATTAACACATTTCAAACTTGGTAACACTTTTTTTGAATGAAGTACTTTTATACCTTTCTCACTCATGCACCCAATTCTATTATGCCAAAACACTACATCAAAATCTATAGCAGCTATTTGTTCTCACTACTCAACTACAACAACTATTCTTGAACATTCATTTTTCTCTAAAATAATCAAAGTAGAAGGAGCAATATGACCTGTACAAAGATATAAGGTGGCTAATTTTACACCTTTTTCTACTACAAGAGAACCTTTTGAAACCTTTCAATTTTTATCATTAAAAGTAACTACAAAACCCTCATCACTAAGTTACCCTATTGAAATTAAATTTCTACTCAGCCTTGGAACATGTCTTACCTCATGTAGTAGCCAATGATTCTCATTCTGCAACTTAATCTTAACTTTTTCCTTTCCAAAAATATGATAGGGTTCATTATCCCCCAAATAAACAAACCCAAAATCCTCTTGGATATAATCAATGAAATAACCTCTATGAGGTGTAGCATGAAATGAAGCACTAGAATCTAAAACCCATGAATCATCAACACTTTCTAAAGATAGAAGCAAAGTATCCTCTTTGAATTTGTTGCTTACCACATTTGCCTCCTTGTTTCCTTCTAGTTTATCTCCTTCATTGTTCTTTCAAGTCTAGCAGCATTTCTTCTTATGTGCTAATTTTCCACTATACCAACAATCTCTCAGTCCTCTAGATTGAGACCTCTTCCCCTTTGACTTTCCTCTTGATTTCCCATGATTTCTAGAATTATTTCCTATCTTAGTCGTTCTGCCTCTACTTTGTGCATTCAAAGAACTTCCTAATGTAGATCCACCCGAGGTTTTGCTACAATTTTTCTCACTCAAAATAGCACCGATCACATCATCATATTTTAGGGTACTATATCCAAAAATAGAATTATTCACATCCATTACCAAGCCATTCCAACTTTCAAGCAAAGAACACAAAATCAAGAGAGCCCTAATTACTTCATCAAAATTGATACCAACTAAAGATAATTGACTAGCAATAGTTTTAAACTCATTTAAATGATCCATAATAGATCTACCTTCTATCATTTTTATATTAAATAAACACTTTATGAGAAATACCTTCTTTAAAGTAGAGGGCTTTTCGTATAGTTTCACTAGGGTTTGCATCAACTCTTATTTTGTCTTCACCTTTGTAATATTAAGTGCCACTGATGGTGCTAGGCATAATCAAATGCTTCCAAGTTCCTTTTTGTCTAAAAGATCCCAGTCATCATTTGTCATAGAACCCTAATTCTTAGTTTTTCCTTCCAACGACTTCCATAAATCCTTCTAATAAAGATAGTCCTCCATTTGCATCTTCTATAACTAAAAGTTCTACCCATTAAACTTGTCAACCCTTAACTTACCCTTGTCTGCCATCACTCCCACTCAATCGTGAGACTCTCATTCAACCATGAGACCTTCCTACAAAGGATCACTAAAAAAAATGATGATAGTCTGCTAGAAAATAGTAGATTGCATAAAAGAGAACATAAGACACCAAGATTTAATGTGGTTTACCTAATCCCTAGGCTACATCCACCAACAACAAGTTCAATATTATTATTATGCAATTATTACAACCTAATTAAAATCCATAATCCCTTATAGCTCAATACCACCATAAGAACCAATTTTTGCATCACAACTTATGAAACTCCCTAATGCTAACCCTTTTTATACAAGCTTTTACTGCTTACAAAATTAGAGATAGAATAAAAAAAAAATAGTAGCCGATCCCTTTTACAATATAAGGACATTTTTGGCTTTGGGGATGTTTCCCTCAAAAACCCTCACACGGGCGTTGCCCCTCAACCCCACCCTATATTGCAATAGGAAGTGCACCCATAGGGGTGCTGCCCCTTGACCCCATCTTAGGGGCATTGCCCCCAAACCCTTGTAGAAATAATATAGGGAGAAAACCATGCCAAATAAACCTCCAAGTCTAATTAGGCTCAATATCACAACAAATATTTCACCAGTAGTTAACATTTTAGATTTGGCAAGGTATTATGAAGGAGGTGATGGGGATGAAGTTGTAGAAGTGCAGTGGAGTATTCCAGCAACTAATTCAGCTACAAAAGAGATTGAGGAGATACTAGACGGTTGAGTTGGAAAAAGTACAAGGAACATAACTTATGAGGAATACTTGGTCAAATGGAAAGGGAGGCTAATAGAGGATTCATCATGGCTAGCAAGGGAGGAGGTTAACTATCTTAGTTTTCTTTTGAACACCTAAGATGTTACAGGGTCACTTCTCAAATTACCCTGAGTGTTTGATGCAAGAGCATCCTGGGTTTAAGAGCAATCTTGCATCATCCAAAAATATTTCCATTTTAGTATTTTATATTTTAATAAGGACTAGTAGACAAGGTGGTTACTATTTATGGAAAATTGTTATTTTTAGTAAGTTTTTCATATGAGCTTAGAATATTCTTATTTTCTATAGAAAGGTTCATTTTAGAGTTATAGGCCTACCATAAAAATCTCATTGCTCTAGTTTAAGTATCAGAGAAGTTATTGTAGGTTTTTAGTGAAATATTTTACAAAAACATCTTCAAGTTCATTGTTGGAGGTACTAGAGTTCTTGGATGAGGTCCAAAAACTTGATGGAAGCGCACTTGCGTGGTTCCAAGCCTATAGATCAGTAACTAACATTTCTAAAAGGTGATTATGATAGCTAATTAGAGAAATGGTTCAAGAGTTATGGCCTTCGAAAGTTGGGCTACCAAAATTTCTAAAATAATTTGTCAAAGATGTATTTAGCCGACTCTATATGTATTGTTAGGGTCTATAGGCCCTAGGTATTAAGTTTCAGCATCTAAAACTTTCCCGAGTAGCATAAAATTGCCTATTTAAGAAAGGCCTAAACATTGTCTAGGATAGCTCTGGGTGGTAGTTCACAGCTTAGTCTTGCATATTATTGTAATGAAGGTGCCCATGTGGGTTAGCATTTTGTAAGAAGTCCATATTTTGTTCTCACATTTGTTTTTGTTTCTTTGTTTCTATTATGTGTTTATGGTTTTAAGGGGAGCACCCTTTAGGTCCTGCTGGACTCTTGTCTTTTTTCCTTTTTTGTCTTCTCACACCAAAATCTACGCTTGTGGCTACTTCTATAATATCAAGTCACACAAAACTAACAAGTGGCATTACATAAACCATGTGCTACCTAACCCCTTGACCCCACATTTAATATTTGAATTTTAATTCTTTTCTCCAATATTAAATAATTACATGAAATATTATGACAATGTTACAATAGAACTCATCAATTATATCCCATGGCAATCTTTCCATGTTGCACATCCATCTAGGTGAAATATTACATAATAAAATAAAATAATACAATATAACATTATTATGCAATGTGTGCAACATCCATTATCTCAACAATCTCCCACTTGTTGCATATATTACATAGGTTCAATTTGTAGCCACATAAATGAGAAAGGGAAAAATCTCTACTAGCACATCCACCATCATGGATCAAATTAGACCAAGTGCTCCATACTAGTACTTGCAACAAAATCAAAGTATCCAGCTTCTCAAACATGAATGATCTCACCTATTATGCCACTACCACCAAACATACATAGAAGTCATCCAAAGAGAAAGCCACCCAACCTATCACATTAGAGGATCATAAAATTATGTACCAACTAAAATGTCAAGCACAAACACCCAATCCAAAGATAATCACGTGTATCTATAGTTGTCAAAATATCTATAGCTGAAATAACACCCATAGTAAGGGCCAAATTCTTCCAACTATCCATACCTCCAAAAGTATACCAAGTGAATCTCACATCATCAACATATCCAATTTGTAACCTGCAATCACAAGCCTCAAGAGTAATACCTACCACATATATACCACAAAGCTCCCACTACAAAAGATAATGTTAAATCTATAATCAATCCAATCACAACATCTTACAGAAGTGAATCCATGTAGTCTCAAGGAAATCCATAATACATAAACCAATAACCTACAAGAACAACTCTTATACAAAATCTTCAATAGTCTCCCAAGTTCTCCATAACCAACTAAAAAAAGAGATAAAAGAATAACCATGTCATCTCTCACATGACATACATGAGCACAAATTAGTGATCATAATCTCTAACCAATCTCAAATCTAATGTAAGAAAAATTGAACATCTAGAACGATAACAAAGACCAAAGAGAAACCATGCAAATCATAACTTGTAACATGTTCTTCTACCCACACTTCTAGATATAAATTGTGCAAGTATGATCTCCTCCATAAAACCCCAACCAAGAAGCCTCAACAACACCCAAACCATACCATATAACTAATCATGGATGTAATCCTCTCACAAGAAGATCAAACTTATAAACCATTCCTAACTCAAGAAATAACCATTTCTAAATCAAGGAATATGCCTAATATAAAACTATCTCCCAAACTCAACTAGAATAACAACATATGCAAATGGAGATAACCAATGCTAAAACATCTCTCAAATAAACCCTCCAGAATGAACTCATTTACCTTAGCTCAAGATCCATATCCATGAAAGACAAGCATAAACATAATGCACTTGAGAAAAACAATGGGCTAAAACTCTCAAGTAGCAAACTGTCGAGTAGACCAAGAGTGGGGAATGAGAATGCTTATCAAGATATCCAAGTCTCCAACCAAGACTTCTCTAAGAAAAAACTCCTCTCAAGTTCTATATCAGGTAAATGCCCCTTAGACTCTATTGCTAAAACTATCAAATGTCTCAACAAATACTTCTCTAATCCAAAAGAAATTAGCATCACCACTGTCTCTAAGTATTCATGAGCACCTGTAACCAATCAATCCATGCAAAATCAAAATGAAAAATAGAGTATAATGAAGTATCCATCTTATGATCAATGTACTCAATACCAAGAAACTAAACCATAATCAATGTCAAAGTTCCAACCATGGCCTCAGGAACATAAACATGACATCATGATCTAACCATCTCAACCAAAGAGATAACATACTCCATAACATGTCACAACTCTAAACACATATCAAGAGTATACCATGAAATAATAATGAAACCATCTTCACACCAAGGATAACATGCCAAATAAAAGTATAAACCACACTTTTATCAAGAACCCAATTAGTCCTTAAAGTGCAACCATCTCCACACACCATGAAGAAAACCATCCCCACATACCATGAAGAACCATCTCTACACACCATGAAGATAATCAAGAACCTCATTAATCTTCAAGATCTAAATATCTTCACACACCATGAAGATAACCAAGTGCACTATGAAAATGTCAAAGATACTTCTGCAACAACAGGATCTAAGACAGACTTCCAACATCTATAAACACTCAATAAATATATCAATGCTAACAACTCCCACTCAACCATGGTACCAAAGCATCATAAAACCCATCTCCTCTATGAAGATCCTCTAGTCTATACACACACACAACCAAAGTGATAGTACCAAGTGAAACTGAGATCTCCAAACCCAAGAAGATACAAACTAAACTAGGAACTAATCCTACACTGTCACCTCATCACTATCATAAGCTCCCACTAAATTATTTATCCAAGCTATCCATGAAATCATGATGAAAAAAACTATCTTCTAACCATAAGAATCAACCAAGACATCAAACTATCAAATAATTTAAAATACGCATCATGATCTCCTTAAAAGAAACCAAATAACCATGATTCTCAACCAAGAAGATATACCACCATAACCAAATTAGGAATTAAAAAAATCAATGAACATCAAGGATGTACCTATATATCCAATCATGTCATGCCAAAATATATGGCACCATGATCACATCCATGAACTAAGTAAGTAACTCTCAATGTGTCTAACCTGTTAGCATAAAATAGTCAATTGTAATCCTCCACCATGACTGTACCTGGTAACAACATCTCATCCCTTCTACATGAAAAAAAAAAAAGCAAATCATGTGACTTAGGGTAGAGACAACCCAAATCCAAGTCACCAATCTAAATATGTATCAATAATGTAAGATAAATAGGCAAAGACAACCCATATCCAAGCCATAAATACAACTTGTAAGTATAGATCGCTTACAACACTGTACAATTTGTAGACCAAAAAAATCACCATACATATCAAAATCAAATACTAATAACCATATCATCATGAGACCAATATGAAATATGAACTGAGTATACAATGACATCAAATCTTAAATCTCCAAACATACAATGCCATAAACTCACAATGCTACCATAGTCAATATATACCATAAACCATTTAGATAAATATATTACCAAATAAACCATTCCAAACGTACACCAAATCTAAACCAATGTGTAGACCTCTCCAAGAGCTTCTTATTGACTACTCGAAGTCCAAAATCTAACTCCGTATGCACAAGTTATGCCCTAATCTGTGCTCAAAATAAAAAACATCTAACTTTTGAGTTTTTAAAACCTAATAAAATATCAAAATCACAGAGCCAAACATACATCAAATTGTAGTGCTTTGAATTAGCTTTCCAACACCTATAAGAAGTCTGTAATCTAATATCCTAAGAGAAAGTTACGGTCATTTTACTACGACAATCTTTTTACCATTTTCATTTTTAATTTTTTTTTTTTTGTGATGAAAATTCTGATGAGATTAAATTTGATGGCCATCATAGGTTGAAACTAATTTTTTTTTCATTTCCTCTGAACATGGCCAAACTAAGGCATATTATATATCAAAATTTATGGAAACATCGACTTAGATCCAATGGTGAGGTCTATTTTTACCCATGAGGTTATTTCTACAAGCTTTCCCTAAAACCCTCATTTAAATGAAACATCCAAAAAACCTTTTGTCCAAAAAATTTCACTTGCCCAAAATCTATCAACATCCCACCATATCAACAAATCCAAAACCCTTAGATTTGCAATAAACAACTCATATATCTTGGCCCTTCTTTTATCCTCTCATGCATTCCCATAGATTCAATCTAGGGTTACAATAAAAAAACCATAGCTCTAATACCACTTGTAAGGAAACTTGCAACAAAGAATATAACTATTTCCACATAACCCATAATAAATTTGAAATAAATATGTAATTAAAATCCACGTGCAAGAGAATAGACAACATATCTACAAAATGTGACATAAGATATACCTTGGGAAACACTAATTGAGGAAAAATCCCAACCTCCAAAAGCATCCATCATTATGTATTATTTAGCAAAAATACCATTAAAATACAACTATGAAAGCCTTCAAAGCCATAGCCACAACCAAGCAATCCATGTGAACAAGCATGAATCCACATATTGCATGCCATGCTTCCAACTTTCACAAATGCTCCCTTGGCTAACTTGTCAAGTCTTTTCCTACTCAACTCTTGTCTTTTTACCAATTTTGTCTTCTCACACCAACAACTACCCTTGTGGCTACTTATATAGTAGCAAGTCCCACAAAACCACCAAATGGTATTACATAAACCATGTGCTACCTAACCCCTTGACCCCACATTTAATATTGAAATTTTAATTCTTTTCTCCAATATTAAATAATTACATGAAATATTATCACAATGTTACAATACAACTCATCAAGTATATCCCATGTGAATATTTTCATGTTGCACATCTATCTAGGTGCAATATTACATAATAAAATAAAATAATACAATATAAAAATATTATGCAATTTGTGCAACACTCATTATCTCAACACTAATGTTAATGTGCAACTAAATTGTTGACATTGTTCAATCCATATCATCATCCAATCTTTGATTGTTTGGAACATACAAATGTAGTGCATCTCACTCTTGAGAAGCTATAGAAAAAAATAAGTATATGACTGACAACCAATTTATTTATAAGATTAGGAAATAATTAACTACAATAACATCTTATAATTTATTACCTCTCACTTTCCTCAATCTACCTTTCCCCACCAAGTACTCCCCTTGGAATTTTTTAGTGGGGTCAGGATCCCAAATACAATATATATGGGTCTTTGATGTAACATTAAGAAGACATTGAGTAATGTATACAATAGTTTGGTATACCATATATCCCTCCATAGAACCTTTAGGACATGGTCTTTTTCAAACTAAAGGCTTCAATAATTTTAAGTGCCACTCAACCATCCACATTGACCTAGTTTGTATAGGTCTACACTATTCAATCTCCTCAACTTGGTGTATAAGGTAGTGTTCTTGTGGATTGAAAAATTTGGAGGTAGACACTTTTGTATTGCACACATCAGTTGAGAAATTCTCATCTTCCAAATTTTTATCTTTTTAAAGGATTTCCTTGGATGACAACCACCTATAAGAGATTCAAGCATAGATATATATAAATATGAGACAAATCATGAATATAATAAATATATAAAATAAATTGAGCATATATAATTTCTTAAGTCATTTATTTTCTAAGATCATATATCACTTGTTTAATTTTATGGTCGAAGTTCTAAGGGAGAGATAGGGGTAGCCTGCATTGTGACAATTATTAATTGATGATTTCATTCTTTCTAAAAGAATACAATAAAATGTACATGTAGTTTTACAAATGTATTATAAGTAGAGAAGAACATGACTTACATTGATGAAGGTATGTCAATCATGAATTTTCAACCATGACCCAAAATCACATTTCTTTGACTACTTATGTTTGCAACAAATTTTGTGGAAAATTGAGTTTTTCTATATGACTTCTTTTATGGCATCACATTTTTGATCCGTTAATATTCAAGGAAGGAAACTCATATTAATCTAGTCTCCATTGCTATTTTATTGAATGAAAATTTTCAGTGCATGATTGGATCCATGAATGTCACTATAAATTTTGACAATTTTTTCTTTGTCACACTTTCCATTGAATATTTTCCACAATGTATCTATTATATTCTTTTCAATATGCTTTGTGTCAAATAAATGCATGATTTGTAGGTCCTCTTAATAGGGAAACCTACTAAATTATTTGGGATAACATTTTAGTCCCTTTGGAAGGTGCTTAATAATGCCTTGAGGACCTTCACGAGCATCAATTATATCATTAGTAAAAAAAAGACAATATCATAATATAATTTTCAAACAAAATTCATCAAATGGAATAACATTACCTCGATGATTTATTCTAAATTGTATTTCAACTTCCATAATGGGGTACCATTATTCATGGCATTGATGTTGTCTCTTCTTTCCCATTAAAAATGTATTTTTTGGTAGTTCGATACTTATGACTTCTATGGAGGAAGTGCCTATACTCATCAAACACCTATTTTCCTAAACTTTTTGAATGACAAGATTTTGTCTTTAAACCACAATCTAGACATGAAACAATTCCCTTTTTTTGAAGACCTACAAGATAATGATACAAGTGGATTAAATAGGTTAATTTTAATAATTAGAATTATCATATACAACTTGAACTCACAATAACACACCACAAAATGGTGTTAAATCTGGGGCATCATGTATTTTCCATACAAATATTGCATGAAATTTAAATTGTCTTTATCTAATTGGTCTAGAGATGTTATTCATAAAGAAACCAATCCATAACTCCATCAACTCATCTATAAAAGTCTCAATATGTACATTCATATCTTTAACTTGGTACTTACCTAGTTCAATGAACAACAATAATATTATATAATTATTGTGACCATTGTGCTTCAAGACTTATAATTACATGTAGATAACTATAAAATGATTAAATACCTATAAAAATTATTCCCAACACAATGTGCTCCCTCTTTATTGACATCCATGGAGGAAGGTTATTGTTGATAACAAAAATAGGCCACATCAAGTAAATAGATCTTAGCTCTCTAAATGGATTGATATCGTCTGTTGCCAAACAAAGCTTGAGATTTCAAGGTTATTTAAACCGTGGCCACTTTTTCTCTATGTCCATAAATTTCAAACCATCCATACAAATTCGAATAATTTCATCTTGACCTCTATTATGTGCATGATAATCCATAAATTATGCCAAGCTATTGCACCTAAATAATTGTTGCAAACATGGAATAATGAAGAACTTTGTGAGACACCTTTTTTTTATTTGATCTGGTCAATATCTACTTATATAAAATTTAGGTCAGCAGAGGGTGAATCATTTACTCAAGGTCCATAAGAATCATTTGAATAATTAAACATAAAACATTCACTGTTCTGCTTATCTTGTTGTTGCTTAGTCTTTAATGTATGATAAACACAATTATTGTCTCAAACATAACATGCTTTTTTGAATGTAAAACTTATCAAATGTAAAACATATAAGGAATTCAACACACATTTGACACTAGGATTTTACATGGAAACCCAATTTGGAAAAAACTACCAGCAACATGTCACCACTTTTTCACTCTTTTGAAGTGAGCTCTGTTAGGAGCCAACCCTATTAAATGTTTGCAATACACACTATTAAATGTGACTTGGTTAGAAGATTTAATCACCATGTTAGAGTGGCCTTGTCAAAGGACTTTGATCATTCTATTTAGAATGTCACCTTGTTAAAGGATTTACATAAAATATTAAGTCTTTCAAATGACTGTTAGGTACCCCTCTGTTAAAAGGATTTCAATAAAAACTATTTACAATGATTAGAAATAAAATGATAGGTTTTGATTTATATGATTACAAATCACTTTGCATGTTCATATCACTATTTGGTCCATGTGTTGATTCACTGATAAGCTTCCCATTATCATCTTTGTTCTTGATTTGCTTGACAATCCTTCAAGTAATAAATCTTATCCTCTCAACAAAACTTAAGCCATCTTCTTAGATTCAATTATCAATATCAACAACATCTGCGCAAGCAATCTCTTTTAGCTTCAAATTCATTCTAACACACTTGTGTGACTCTAGTCAAATTTTCTCTATGTGCCTCTTCCTCTCATACATTATAAGTTAGACTCTTTACCTCTTTAAATAGGCAATTCTTGCTTTACCATTTTCCATGATTAGATATTAAGATTTATGATTAGGTTGAACATGATTCATTGCATCTATACATCTTCTTAATAATCCTCAAGAAAATTCTCTGGAATCTATGTATTAGGCCCTGTCTTTACCTAATCCTCACCTTGAATTTAATGATCCAACTAATCAATCTTATCTTCAACATGATTTATATCTCCCAAGAAATCAACTAAGTTAGCTAGGAATCATGATTTTTTAAAATTCATTCCCAACATTGATACTCAACAAACATTAAATTCTAACACTTGATCATCACTGAATTACTTAGTTTCTATAGAAATTCCAGCTCAACATCAACTATCTTTCTCGGTTGATACTGATGCTCAATCAACACTAGATTTTCTCAGCATTTACTGTGGCTTGGTTGAAACTAGCATTGTGTATGCTACTTTAGTATGTTAGAAACACTAAATTAAAACAATCAAAAAGCATTTGCATACTAATTTAACATAACTTCATGAGAGATAAAGTGAAGTCCTCAAATGAGAATATGAGCCATGGATAGGCTCTCTCAATGAGGATGATCACTTGATGTAGAGGTGTGTCTAATAGCTAAGATGGCTTGATTATGTATGTATGCTCAAATGCTCAAATGGGCTTCAATGGAGGATTTTTGATAGATTTTGGTGAATGGATTTGATGTAAAAATGGCTTCTCAAAATGGCATTATGGCTTTACTTTCTAGATTGTGTTAAAATGGCTTGGGAGAGGATTCCTTAAATAGGCAAAGGGCTTGAGGGACCAAGGGATAGGATGCAAGGATGGGAGAAAGCTTATGGAAGGTTTAGATTGAATGAGAGGAGAGCACATGGATTGTGCTTCCTTACAGCCAATTAGGGAGTGACACATGTCACAGGGTCATTGGTTAGAGCAAGAGGGGTTGAGGGGTCAACAAAGGAGGCTCAAAACTCATAAAGACCCTCATAATGGCTTGTAATAGCAATGAATGAGCTTGTAAGAGTCATTTATGGCTTTGTGGGCTTCATAAAGTTTTATGGTTGGGATATTTGTGAGAGAGTTGAGATATTTTGACTTGGGTTGGATTAAGAAAGTCTTAAGCTTGACTTAGAAATGTGAAAATGATTAAGGCTTGGCTTGGGTTAAGATTAGATTAGGCTTATTAGAGATGGGCAAGTGGATGGCAATAAATAAGGGTGGGTGAAGGAGGAGATATTTGTTAACTTTGGCTTGGGTTAGCAAGTCTTAACCCATGTTTAGAGAATGTGACAAGGTTATGAGGGGATTAGGATTAGGATTAAAGATAAGGATTGCCATCTTCTAGAAGAGTCTAGGCTTTGGATGAGGATGAAGACTTTCTAGAAGAGTCTAGAACTTCCTAGGATGAGGATAAATAAGATTTTTAGGAAATAAATAAAGTTTTATTTATTTCAAGGGTTTGGGTGGAGGAGATATTTATTAAAATATTTTTAATAAACATGAGGATTAATATTTAATCTTAATTAAATATTTTGAGTTGGGATTAGGGGTAGGAAATGATGGGATTAGCCTTTAATCAAAATTAAAGAAGGATTAGAAGATTTTGCAAGAGGTTAGTGGTCTTAAGGAAATTGGTCAAGTTTTGGGCAAAAAATAAATAAATAATTTATTTTGAGATTTTTGGTCAATTTATTAATTAAATAATTAATAAATAAGAAAATAATGTTTAAATAAGATTTAAACATTTTTGGGAGGGATTCCTTAATTAAATATTTTTAATTAAGATAAATAGATTTAATGGCATAAAAATAAATAAATAAATAAAATAATTAATTAATTAATTAATGATGATGTCATCAGGGACTTTTTCAAAAAATAAAAATACTTTATTTTCTAAAGGATTTTTAGGTGTCTACAAGCATCACTCAACATTCCTTAACCTGTTACCCTAATGCTCATCTTAGCTTTTCTTTCTTGATACAAGTAATCACTTTGCTTTATCAAAGTCTATCTAATAATGTCCATTTGTAGCTTCCTTTTCACAACTCAATCTTTCCTCTAGGTGCTATTGTTATGAGCAATTTCTCAAATCCTCTTTATCAATTACATAGATATGACATTTAGATTAGGTAAAAATATGTCTTATTAGTAGATTTAACATCAATGAAAAAATAAGAATTGTTCCAATTGTAAGTTTCTAACAATCTCCCTCTTTGGCATTGATGGAAACATCTCAATATTAGCAATACTTTCTTACCATACAATAAAAAATATTTCACTATCACGAGTGGACAATATCCTTAGTTTCATTCTAATTCTCTAATTCTCTTTACTGATTTTATCCCTCTGAAATAATGGATCTCCCTCTTTATATACTGGTTCTTTTGTATGTTTTCCCTCTTTGGTGTATCTCTCCCTCTTTGGAAACAATGCCAAAGGCACTTAGCTTTCTTAGCTTCAATCTCTTCATACATCTAAATTATATAGATATTGGCATCTTTGGCTAATTTCTATCATCTATCTATGATTGGTTTACTATGCTATACTTGACTATATACCTTAGGCATTTCCCAAAGTAGAGCTGCATTGCATCAATGTGTAAGATATTTTGATTAGCACATTTGATGAAATGCAACTTATCTCCTTACATATCTTTGTCTAGGTCATCTATTTGTTCTTTAGTGTGCACCTATTTTGGCTTCACTTCTTTGTTTTGAACTAGTTCCCTTAGGTAGTGATACTTGATAGAAATGTGCTTAGTCTTAGTGTGCATCATTGGATTTTTTGAAATGTTAATATCACTTGTATTATCACAATAGATAACTACTAGATATGTAATTTCTTCTTTCATACCTTTCAATAATTTCTTTATTCACATGATATTTGAACAATTCACTACAACTACCATATGCTCAACTTCAGCTATTGATTAGGAAATACAATTCTATTTCTTGCTTGTCCATAGCACCAATCCCTTTCCTAGACAGAATGCACCTACACTAGTGTTTTTTCTATCATTAATATTTTTTGTCCAATTTGAGTTAGTGAATACCTTTAGTTCAAAACTACCATTTCTCTTGTAATATAATCCATAGTCTTTTATACTTTTCAGATATCTCATTATCCTTTTCACTTCCATCATGTGATTCACCTTATGATTTTCCTAAAATCCAGCAACTATCCCAATTGATAATGCAATATTAGGTCTTCTATGAACAATATACTACAATTTCTCAATCATGGATCTATATACTGTATGGTTCACATTAGTAGAATCATCATTGTTAGATAGCTTATGTCCTATAGACATAGGTGTACTCACTGGCCTTGAATCTTCCATACCAAAAGTCTTTAGTATCTCCTTGATGTATTTAGATTGAGTAATGAAAATACCAAACTTCATTTGACATACTTGTAATCCAATAAAGAATTTTATTTCACCAAATATAGACATTTCAAATTACTTCTTCATTTCATTAATAAATGATTTACATAATGCTTCTCTTCATCCAAATATAATATCATCAAAAAATATTTCAGATAACAGTACTTCATTATTCTTACCATTCTTCAAATATAGATTACTATTATTATTTGTCCTTTCAAAACCAATCTTCACCAAATAATTATGCAATCTTTCATACCATGCTATTGGGGCTTGTTTCAATCCATAAAGAGCTCTGTTCAGTTTACATACCATGTTCTTCTTGTTTGGATCTACAAATCCTTCAGGTTGTTCAATGTATACTTCTTCCTCAAGTATACCATTCAAAAATGTAGATTTGACATCAATTTTATATATGTTGAAATTTTTGTAGGTTGAATATGCAAGCAGAATTATGACTCTTTCAATTCTTGTCACATGAGAAATTTTTTTCCATAATCAACTCCTTCTTCTTGAGCATATCCTTTGCATACCAGTCTTTCCTTGTTTCTTGTTACATCACCATTTTCATTGAGTTTTCTAAAATCCCATTTTGTTCCAATAATATTTTTGCCTTTATGTCTTGGCACTAAAGTCCAAGTATTTTTCTTCTCAATTTGGTCAATTTCCTCATTCATTGCTTGAATCCAATCTTCATTGTCTAAAGTATCTTTCACTAATTTTTGCTCAAATTCACAAAGTAAGCATGTATTATCTTTGAGTCTTTTCCTTATCATAACATTTGATTCAACATCACCAATGATTTTTTCAAATTTGTGTTGTCTTATTACAATTTTTTCTAGCATAGGTGGTTTCCTTCTTTGTTCTTCTACAGATTCATCTTGAAAAATAATCACAAGCTCATTTTCTCTTTCTTGTTTAGGTTCTATCATGTGTTTGTATGCTTGACTTCTCTATTTGATGATTGATATTTCCTGTCTATGAATCAACATCTTCAGTCTATTACTCAACACTCACTATCTACTTCTCAAGAAAACTACAACTTGATTTGTTTGTTCATTTGGAGTGTTCTGAGCACCATCATTCATATAGATGAATGTGTTGTAATATTCAAGTTCTTCCTTGCATGCAATGCCACTTCTTTTTGCAAACTCATCAACTTTCACCTTTGCACTTTCCATAACTTTGTTAGTGTTAGAGTTCAAACACTTGTAAGCATTAGTCTGAGTAGAATATCCTAAGAATATACCTTCATCACTCTTTGTATCAAGTTTTCCATTCCTATTATCTTTAAGTATATAGCATTTTCTTCCAAAGATTTTGAAATATTTCACATTAGGAGCATATTCATACCATAGTTCAAAAGGTGTAGCATTTGTACCTTTCTTAACTTATACTCTATTTAGGGTATAGAAAAAAGTACTAATAACTTCTCCCCAATACTTATTTGATACACTCTTCTCCATCATCAATGTTCTTACACTATTTAGTATTGATATGTTTCTCCTTTCATCTATCCCATTCTAAGGAGGGGTCCTTGGTGTTGACATTTATCTCTTAATTCCTCTATCATTGTAGAATGTATTGAATTCATTCGAAATGAACTCACCACCTCTATCAGATCTCAAGTACTTTAGACTCTTCTCCATTTCTTTTTTAACTCTGGCTAAATACCACTTGAATAACTGAAAAGCATTAGATTTATCTGTAAGGAACATCATAGTTATCATCCTAGAGTAATCATCAACAAATAAAATGAGAAAATCATCTCCATAATAGCTTTGAACATCAATAGTTCCACATAAGTTAGTATGAACCAATTCCAAAATATTACTAGACTTGGTCATTTTTTCCAATTGACATTGTTTATACATAGCATTGTCAGGCTTCTTTAGTTTAGGCAAATCTCTTACTTTCTTCATCTTACAAGTACTTACCAGATTGTCAAAGTTCACATGACCTAACCTCTTGTATCATAATCAAACATCTTTGTGTTGTGCAAACAAACATGTCTCATTAGATAAATTTAGATAGAACAAGTTAACTCTTGTTTGATCACCACTTCCAATTAGCTTACCATCAACATCATCTATCTTGGCCTTCCTATTATGGAAATCAACTTTGTAACTTGATTTTTTTAGTTGTGAAACACTCAACAAATTATAGTTAAGTCCTTCAACCCAGTAAACATTGTCACATTTTATCTTGTCAGTTAGTTTAATAGTACCTTTACCTTTCACAAAATATGGGATATCATTACCAAATTTAACACATCCACCTTTGAATGGAGAAATATCCTCAAATTTTTCTTAATCACTAGTCATATGATCAGAGCATCCACTATCAATTATCCATCGATCACTTTTGTTTATATATGACATTAATGCAATTTTATCATCTTCATAAGAATCTTCTTTCATAGCAACATAAAAAACTTCATCAACATTACTTTCAGATTTATTACTAGTTTCTTCTTCAACAATATAACAAGATTTCTTACCTTTGTCATCCTTATTTCTGTTGCAGTCTCTATCAACCCTTCTTCCTTTATACTTGCTTTCCTTCCTTTCACCCTTATCATCTTTGTCAAGACACCTAGCAAAAATATGTCCAACCTTGTTGTATGAAAAACAAATAATAGGTAACTTACCTTTGTGTTTACCTCTTCCTCTTTCAAATATTTTTGCAGTTAGGGCTTCAAGTTCATTAATCTCATCATCAAAACTATCACTGCCACTCTTCACATGTTTTCCTATCTTTTTCTAAGAACCAATTGTGACTTAAAGGAAGATTTAGTAGTAGGAGGTGTGTAGTTATCAAAGTTAGACATCTCAAAAGTAGCAAGTCTACAAATTATACCTTCTAAGGTCAAAGCGTTATCTGGTGTGCATCTCAGTTCTTGAATAGCAAAAACTCTAATGTCATATATAAGGAGTAGAGTCCTTAATACCTTTCTTATTACTATTTCATCTTTAATTTCTCCATTTGCACCATGAATAACATTAACAACTTCTTTGACTCTTGTGCAGTAGTGCAATATATTCTCACCTCACATCATTCTCATGTCTATTAGAGTAATATTTTGTTTTCTTACTACTTAAATCATTTTGATTTAATTAGTTAAGTTATTACTCTTTAGTGCTTAATCTTTCTCTTAAGTGCATTAATAATTAATTCTTTTATTAATTATTAATGTACAACCTAGCTTTCTTAGGCTTTAGGGTTTCATTCACCTTTAAGGTTGAACTCTTGTAATTATTTTTTATTATCTTGGAATATATTTTCTCTCTTATTCTACTAAGATTTCCAAGTTGTTCTCTTTCCTCTTTTGACTTCCTTCTAGCAACATGTTATTTTGCATGTAGGTGTTCTTGGCAAACTATGAAGTTGGTTTTCTCAACTTCTACATGGTATTAGAGATTCTCTACAACTACCTAGTTTGGAGATCTTGAAGCCATGATTCAAATAAAAAATTGGCCTTTCATGGTTGTTTTTCTTCAATCTGGAGGAGGCATTTTTTGGTGTCCTTTGAGCAAAAATGAATGTCATTGTTGCACTCAAAAGGCTTGGTTTAGTCAAAATCCATATAAAACATATAGATTTTTCCACAGTGACCCCTAGGATAATTTTTTTTTCCTACCTAGGGTTGTATGAAATGAAAAATGAGAAACAAATTTAAAAACATGTTTTTTCTTGATTTTCTATGCAGGAAAAATGAGCCACCTGTGTGCCGCTTATGCCCTTCCCTTATCAACATGCCATCATGACCTACCACTATCGGCATGCCATTGCCTTCGCCACTGCTGCTAGCATAGAGCCACATGGTGACCGCTGCCACCACTACCTTGCCACTACCTCTACTGGCCTGTCACCATTGTCAGTGCTGATGTCAGCAATCTAGTGTTGATGTCACCATTCTAGCGCCAAAATATTTTTTCACCAAGGTCAATTTTGTGATGTGGATTTCAAGTGACCAAATTTTTTCCTAGTGACTAGATTTGTTTTTTAGCAGATGACCACTTGATGGTCATACGACTGTCAAATTTTTTCCCGTCTCTATATTTTTCCAGAGAGCTTATTCGTTGGAGGAGTAGTTGGTTTTTCAGCCATATCTTTTGTATACAATGTCTTTTTTGAAAAATGAAATATTGTTGAAACGCTATTTTTGAGCTGGAGATGATGATGCTTGTTTCATTTTATGACTTGGCCATTTGAGCTCCTAGTTTTGGCATTGAAGTAGAAGCTTCAATTTCCCACCTCTTTGCATCTGGCATCCAAGTTTTCTTCTAGTTTTTTGTGCTTTCTTTAGTTTTTTCTTTGGTATACGAGGGATAAACTTATACATTGTGGGGGGTGTATTTTCCTTTCTATAATTTAATTTAGAAATGAACCTTCTACTTCTGTCTACTTTCTCTCAATGGTGGACTCTTCTATTGCCTAGCTTACACCTCACAACTACCATACTTGGAAAGGATAGATGACCAGATTGCTTATGGAAAAGGGGTTATGGTCATGCCTCGATGCAGCTCTACTAGTTCTATAGAGGCCTTATGAGGTTCTTATGTAGCAAAATAAGATGGATGAGGCAATGGGCCTCATTGCATTGAATATTTTAGATGGGTTACTATTTCACCTAGATGGTTTGACTACACCCAGGGCTATGTGGGACAATTTTTCCACCTTGTTTGCTAGAATGAATCAGTTCAAGGTTCTATAGATAGATGTAGAGTTCACCTCCTTGGTACCTAAATCATTCTCCATCATTGAGGACTTCTTAATAAAGTTCAAGTCTCTTCGATCTATTTTACAAGTTTCTAGAAAGACAAAGTCAGATGATGAGTGTATCTTTCTGACTCTCAAAGCTTCGAGGTCCTTATCAAATTTTCACTTCTAACTTCTACTCTACTATGGATGCACTAAGTGTATGACATGTTATGCCCTCTTTTAAGACATTTTGTGATAGGTTAACTCTTGAGTAGTCTAAGCTCACTCAGATGGATTCACTTATAGGTTCACAGTCACAAGCATTGCTTGCCAAGTCACCTCAGGGTACACAAAAGTAGAAGCTGAAGTAGATATTAGATTCCTCTTCTTAGCACTCTACTGGCCCATCATATTCTTCTAAGAAGGAGAAGTAGAAGACTAAGATTCCTTACACGTTCCTACTATTGGAAGGGACATCATGATGAGTCACATTATTTTCAGAAGAGATTTGATGGCTATGAGAAATAGAATGTAGATTTGCAAGCTCTTCTTTAGAAGAGCATTATTTCCTCTCCATCCTCTTCTACCTCACGAGGGTTTTCTTTTCTATATTCTTCCATATCTTTGACATCTACACTATATTTTGGATAGGGTCATGCATTACGCATATCCATTACATTCCCTTCCTAGGTCTCTTAGATACTAGATTCATGTGCTTCTCACCATATGGAATCTTCTCAAGGGGTCTTCTCCACTATTAAGGCTTCTCCCATTCCTCATATTCTCATGGGGAATAACACTACCCTAACAGTCTATGGGAAAGATTTAGTTGGCATTCAGGATTGTACATTCAATGATTTATTGCATGTTCCATCTCTATTTCCAAACCTTCTCTCGATTTATTAGATTAAATGCAATGGATCAGGGAAGACAATTGAGTTCATTGCAAATTCAATCTTCATTTGGGATAGTACAACATGAGGCCTTATTGGTATAGGGATAGTTGATCATACCACTCATCTCTACAACTTCTCACACTTTGGTCCATCATCTCCATTGTCAGAACATAGCTCTTCTCTTTCGTGAGAGCATCATGTGGTGTAGCCAGGATACTTGAACCTTTGTATTGTTCCTGAGATCATTTTTTTGACTACCACATCACATCTAATTGAGGTCTTTTCTCTTTAGAAGGATTCTTCTTCAACTCTACTTGACCCTCCAACTCCATTAATCAAGCCTCTAGGTGTACTTGTTGAGGATTCTATAGAGGACATTCATCTCCTCTTTCATGATAGTGTCAACTCACCTCCCTTAGGGATTCCCTTTCAGGATCCTCATGTGTTCTCCTTTGAGCATCAGTTAGGCCTTCTAGTTTCACATCTCATTTAGGGGTTTCCTTGTTCTGAGCCTTTATTTATTCTAGATTGGAGTTCCATTGGTTTGATTATTTCTACAGGGGCTTCATCATTCTACGGGGCCTCTAGTGTCTCTTCTCTCTCTAATGGGGAGCTAGTTGTACTTATGGTTTTGAGAGAGTCTCTTGAGCCATTTCCTTTTTAATTTTTTTTTCTATCTCTTTTTGGAGAGGAGTTTTTTGCACTGGGTTTTCTCCTTTGTCTCTGGTTTATAGAGATTTCCTTGTATTGGGTACCTGCTCAGGCCTTGTTACCGTGACCCATTTCCTACTTTCATAGCTGTGCTAGGTTAGCTTTTCCCCTATGCTTAGCTTAAGGGGAGGGGGGGGGGGGGGGGGGGCAGTTATTACTCTTAGTGCTTAAGATTTTTCTTAGCTGCATTAATAATTAATTCTTTTATTAATTATTAATGTGCAACCTAGCTTTCCTAGGCTTTAGGGTTTCATTCACCTTTAAGTTGAACTCTTGTAATAATTTTTTGTTGTCTTGGAATACATTTTCTCTCTTATTTTTCTGAGATTTCTAAGCTTTTCTTTTTCCTCTTTTGACTTCTTTCTAGCAACAGGTTATTTTGCATGTAGGTGTTCTTGGTGAACTGTGAATTTGGTTTTCTCAACTTCTACAATGTCATCAAATTTACTTCTCAAGCTCTCTATTTTGGCTCTCAAGAAATTTTCATCACCTCAATATATGGTTTTTAGTTTGTGCCACATCTTCTTTGCACTATTAAAATATTTTAAGTCATCAAACTTGGCATAGCTTAGGGTCAAAGCAATCTCCAACATTGCTTGATTGCATTCTTTCTTTTGCTTCATTTGTTCAAATGTCAGAGGAGTAACTTTGTTACCTTCACATATTCATTGTCAATAAATTTTATAGCAACATCAATGATACTAGATATATGCAACCTCATCAAGGTCTTCCATGCATGAAAGTTCTACTTGTTTAGCTTTGGTACATCTCTCTTACAAGTCATGATCTTTAGCTTTAAGTACCTTCAAAATTTTCTCTGTAAACATTGAGCTCTAATACCAATTGTTATAAATATTTTAAAATAACTGAGTGGGGGGGGAGGGGGTGGGTGGGGGTGAATCAGTTACTCAAGGTCCATAAGTACCATTTGAATAATTAAACATGAAACATTCAATGTTCTTCATATTCTACTATTGTTCAGTCTCTACTATACTGATAAACAAAATTACTATCTCAAACATAACATGCTTTACTAAATGTAAACTTTATCAAATATAAAACATATAAAGCATTGAAAACACATTTGACACTAAGATTTTATGTGGAAACCCAATTTGGGAAAAACCACTAATATGTCACCACTTTTTCACTCTTCCAAAGTGAGCTCTATTAGGAGCAAACCCTATTAAAGGTTTACAATATACACTATTAAATGTGACTTGGTTAGAGGATTTAATCACCCTATTAGGAGTCGCCTTGTCAGAGGACTTTGATCATTCCATTTAGAATTTCACCTTGTTAAAGGATTTATATAGATTGTTAAGTCTTTCAAATGACTATTAGGTCAACCTCTGTTGTAAGGATTTCCACACAAGTTGTTTAGAATGATTAGAAATAAAATAGTAGGTGTTGTTGTTTTAAAACTCTAGTTTCCAACAACTAGTACCAGGATGCAAAAGATCAATAAATGTCTAATGATTAGCTAGTTCCCATATTCAGAAAAAATTATCTTAGATTTGGACAAACATGATAGAGCATAAGGACTCTCTAAACTTTTGGCTCTGCAGGGCCAAGGTGCATCCACCTAGGGATTAATTGGCTATTTCATTGATATTATTTCACAAATTTATCCCTTATACCAAAAAATGGTCAGAAATCTTCTTAAATGTAATCAACTTATTGATTTATAGCAGCTTACTATAAATTAAAATAAACTTGTCATAATAAGGGAATGACCAACAATATAGTTCTTTACTACACAAATTAGACAATTGATTTAGATTTAAATGTATATTATGCAACCCAATAAAAATAACTTATTGCATCTGAATTAATGATCAGTGTCTTATCCATTGTTGCATAGAGTAAAATTAGTAATCCTTGACCTATTTTAATTGACTTGCAATTAAATTTATTAACTGTTAATCCTAAATCTAATTCTTATGATATCCCTCTCATATGCTAAGAAATCCTATTGATTTATGGAATCATTTACTTAATTCCTTGCATTAAAAGTAGCAATAAACTCACATACAACCTATCCTAGCTGCATTAAATTGTATGAACTTTGCTCATTCAAATTCAAAATAACAAGCACATGAAAATGTAGATAGAAATCAAAGACACATATATTGAGAACTTCCCTTTTGTATTAATTTCCCTTGAAAATAACACAATATTGATATGAAACTCTAGATACAACTCAAAATATGACAAAATTGGTCATTCAATATTCACTATATTCTTGGAGTACAAAATTGAGACAACATCCAAGATCACATAAAACTAGACTGACTGCAATAGCATAACACTAAAATTGTATAGGACTCAGACCCTCACTTCACATCTCGGAAATCCTTTTTATTAGCAAGGATTGTAACAAGCTTCAAATGGGAGAAAACATGTCAAAATTTGATTTAAAATCAAATACAAAGATATTTTTACATCATTACATTACAAAACATTGTTTATATTAGGACAAAATTGGGGAAACAGTTATGAAATTGGCACATGGCACTTTCTTTAGGTGCGTTTGATATGTATCTAGTTATACTTTAACAACCTATTTCTTTCATTGCCCTTTATCATCTTTTCTACCTTCTAACTATAATTTTAACTACTCAATCACCATCCCTTGATGGTAGATCCTTTATTCTTGCTATAAATTCCCAAATGGCTATACCAGTTTCCACATCTGGCCATGTGGCATCTCTAATTCTATTTAACTCTTCAAGGTACTTGCTCCATTTAGCATTTGTTATAGCTTTGACCTCTGAAATTATTTTACCCATTTCTGACTCACGTTTATATAGCATGACAATTAAATCATACACTACTACAATGTTTGTCTCACCATTGTAGTATGTCAAAAACCTAGAGTGATTCAAAATGCCATCAAAAGAGGATGACCATTCTAACCATTCCTTAACTCCTCCATCATTGTCCAATATGCTAGGTATAAATTTTTTTGCTCTTGTGGCAATTAACTTCATCTTATTTTGTATCAATTGTAATTTTTCCATAAAGAAACCATTCAATTCCTTCACTCTATGAATTAAATTTTTCATGCCATAAATTTTAACAGAAGAACACAACAACTTTTTTTTTTTTTGTTTCTCGTAAACTACCTTAACATTTCTAGATTAGTTGAATGATCTGGAGTGCACTGTGAAGGGGAAATTATACTCCTATCAGGTTGCAGTTGTACTTGTTTGTTACTTTGTATAATTTAGATGTGTGTGTAGCATTCTAATCTTATAGTTTATGATGAAGATCTAGAAATTACCTAACTGAATTTGATATGAATCTAGTTATACTTTAACAACCTATTTCTTTCATTGCCCTTTATCATCTTTTCTACCTTCTAACTATAATTTTAACTACTCAATCACCATCCCTTGATGGTAGATCCTTTATTCTTACTATAAATTCCCAAATGGCTATACCAGTTTCCACATCTGGCCATGTGGCATCTCTAATTCTATTTAACTCTTCAAGGCACTTGCTCCATTTAGCATTTGTTATAGCTTTGACCTCTGAAATTATTTTACCCATTTTTGACTCACGTTTATATAGCATGACAATTAAATCATACACTACTACAATGTTTGTCTCACCATTGTAGTATGTCAAAAACTTAGAGTGATTTAAAATGCCATCAAAAGAGGATGACCATTCTAACCATTCCTTAACTCCTCCATCATTGTCCAATATGCTAGGTATAAAATTTGCTGCTCTTGTGGCAATTAACTTCATCTTATTTTGTATCAATTGTAATTTTTCCATAAAGAAACCATTCAATTCCTTCACTCTATGAATTAAATTTTTCATGCCATAAATTTTAACAGAAGAACACAACAACTTTTTTTTTTTGTTTCTCATAAACTACCTTAACATTTCTAGATTAGCTGAATGATTTGGAGTGCACCGTGAAGGGGAAATTATACTCCTGTCAGGTTGCAGTTGTACTTGTTTGTTACTTTGTATAATTTAGATGTGTGTGTAGCATTCTAATCTTATAGTTTATGATGAAGATCTAGAAATTACCTAACTGAATTTGATATGAATCTAGTTATACTTTAACAACCTATTGCTTTCATTGCCCTTTATCATCTTTTCTACCTTCTAACTATAATTTTAACTACTCAATCACCATCCCTTGATGGTAGATCCTTTATTCTTGCTATAAATTCCCAAATGGCTATACCAGTTTCCACATCTGGCCATGTGGCATCTCTAATTCTATTTAACTCTTCAAGGTACTTGCTCCATTTAGCATTTGTTATAGCTTTGACCTCTGAAATTATTTTACCCATTTCTGACTCACATTTATATATCATGACAATTAAATCATACACTACTACAATGTTTGTCTCACCATTGTAGTATGTCAAAAACCTAGAGTGATTCAAAATGCCATCAAAAGAGGATGACTATTCTAACCATTCCTTAACTCCTCCAGCATTGTCCAATATGCTAGGTATAAAATTTTCTGCTCTTGTGGAAATTAACTTCATCTTATTTTGTATCAATTGTAATTTTTCCATAAAGAAACCATTCAATTCCTTCACTCTATGAATTAAATTTTTCATGCCATAAATTTTAACAGAAGAACACAACAACTTTTTTTTTTTTGTTTCTTGTAAACTACCTTAACATTTCTAGATTAGCTGAATGATCTGGAGTGCACCGTGAAGGGGAAATTATACTCCTGTCAGGTTGTATTTGTACTTGTTTGTTACTTTGTATAATTTAGATGTGTGTGTAGCATTCTAATCTTATAGTTTATGATGAAGATCCAGAAATTACCTAACTGAATTTGTTGATCAGAGTAAAGGATACGCTATCCATAATTAAGCTAAGAGGCATTCAAGATCATAATGGAGCAAGATGGCTCCACCCTAGGGTTAGCTTATGAGACATTATTCTTCTGTAATGAAACCGTGACACTCTGATGTGCCGGTGTGACTTAACTTCTGTAAATATAATGATGATAGCACAGGGAACTGTAACGAGAGGATGATTCCTTAACCAATTTGTCCCCGTCGATATTTGAGTTATCATTACATTAATTAATATTATACATACTATTATGAATTAACTTGTGTTATAGTTATAACTTACAAGCACCTATATCTCCTCCTCTTACTTTACATCTTTAATGGAAATGCTAACATTGCTATTAATTAATATTAAACCAAGTTACTATATTTGGCATTATCGTGCAAATATTAACCCGATCAAATTATCGTCTAATCCCATACCTCCTTGTAATGAAATCTAAATATTGTTAATTCATATTCAAATTAAGTGCCGTACTTGTTTGTTTTATATATACTACACTCGATCAAAATAACCACAAATTACTATAATGTATCTCTAAACAATATAACATAATTTAAATAATATCTACCTAAATAATATATTATAATATATGTTTATTTACATAGTTAGAGTAATATAATACATATCCCTAGTTACCCCTTACATCCCCACATACCTTTAATCACCTTTAAGCTAAATGTCTTAAATTCAATAACATATTAGTATAACCATTTAAATGACTAACAATTATAACCCATTTTATATTAATATCTACTATAACATGCCTTTGTTAATTTACATGTCACATTTAAATTTCAAACAAAATATTAAGTTAAGATTTAATCCTACTTAGAAATATCATTTCATTATTCCTATTTTTCCTAAGCTATAGGGGTCTAGGCTTACATCATTAGTACATTAAATGTTGTCATGTCACTCAACATCATGCAACTCAAGTTTATCCTTGTTTCAAGCGCATGCTTTAGGTCTAATTGACTTTGGGCAGATTTGTTTTGTTTGAAAACTTAACACAATGAAGTGCACCCAATCCCATCATTTCAACATGCCACATGGGCACCTAGGAAAAAGTGGGAGTGGGTGGACAGTTGATAGGACAGTATGTGTGTCCTTCTAGGTGCTCTCCCACATCATAACTTTATCTTCCCTTCCTAAAACATATAGAAGATGGTGCTGCCCAAGGAGACAAGAGAAATGATGATATGGTCAGCAGCAATAAAGTCTACCAAGTACTTTTTTCTTGCCTCTACATGGTAGCGCCTAGGACTGAATGAAGTTTTTGCATTAGTTATAACAACTTGTTTTTTTGTTGACCTATCCTATGTTTTTGGCAAGATTTGTTTATTGCTTTGGATGAAAAAGGTGGCACCTTGGTATTCAAGGCTAGCCCAAAAGTCAAGTAACATTTATTTTTGAATTATTATATCTACCTTTTAATTTTGTTTCTCCTTAGATAGTGATTAGACCTTTTGGATTTATAGTTCCTTGTTTATTTTGAATTTATTTTTAGCTAGGAATGTCCAATCTCTTAGAGTCCTAGGTAGGTCCCTGTTCATTAAAATATTACTTTGTATTAGTGGGACTTTTTTTTTTTTGAGCCCATACATTTTCCAGAATACATATATCCATCTACAGGTCTCTTTTATACTTAGCTAATTTGTTGGTTCTAGTGATGGTTGGAGAATGATTTATTTGCTTTAAACATTAACATCTCTATTTTAATAACAAAATTTTATTTAGTATACTATCTTAATGCTATGGAAATCAGATTTAGAATAGAACTAAGGAAATATTAAGCTAACTTTTAATGCATCAAATATTTTCATTCACTTGATATCATTCAATACCAAAATTTAAACTATCTAATAGTCTTTCTATCAATTTTCATACCTTACTTCATTAAAAATTTCAATATTATACATCAAACTTTTAAATTATTTCCCAATAGAAAAACATAAGATAACAAGGTGACAAAGTTCAGTTTCAATTCCTATTGTATTCTCAAGATATTCAATATCTTCTTCCTTCATATTCCTATTTAATATAAATGGAACAACATCAATGCAACATAACCTCTCTAACATGATCCTTACAAATTTCTTTCAATACAATATCAAGCATGAATTCTATCAACCTGAGCACAACAGAAAGATCTTATATGATAATGATACATCAACTTCTCTTCCTAAGAACATATGAAATAGAAACAACTCCACACTCTACAATGCAAATGCCTTCACATATGCAATGAGGATTTATCTCTCCTTAACATAACAATGATACATCTGCTCCTAAGCAAGAAATGGACTCCATAACATCAGGTTTCCAAAACTCTCCAAAAGAATACTTGCACAAAAGAGAAACAACTAGGGAACCATGGAGGCTCACCTCCCAACCTAGGCCTCAAGGAGACCACCCTTGTGCTAGGGGAAACAAGGCTCAACCAGGTTACACTCAAACATCATCACAATAACAAAAACCAACATGAATATCTCAGTTTAACATCATATTTACAATTCCCAACCAAGGCTTGCACAATGATTCACACATGGAATCATAAACATTGGGTGAAGGTGGGCTCTCAATCAGGAGATTTGCCATATCCTATAAACTTTGTAACAACAATTTCCATGCCCTTTCAGGGCTTTCAAGAATCAATAATTTCCATGCCTTTCGGGCTTTCACAAAATAATAATTTCATGCCCTTGCGGGGTTATTCACAAACATCAAGTTTTCATGCCCTTTTGGGGCTTTCACAAACATCCTCCAATCATACTACCATCAACCAAAGCATCACTGAATTTCCATACTTCATCAACCCTCTTCCACACCATCACTTTCCATACTGTCCATAACAAATTGTGAAGGCATATGGCATACAATGGAGACCATTCTCCAAGGTTCTCAACTATATCTCAAGCCCAACTAACCCCTTCACCCTAGGCTTGCTCTTCCCTTCCAAGGGTGAGTGAAACCTTCACACCCATGAACAAAATTCAATGTCCAAAAAAACAAGAAAATCTAACAGAAGCCCAAAAAGTTTCACAACCATACATACACTCACAATACACCACAACACAAGAAAGCACAATACATGATGCCATATCACTCCCACAATTCTGCAAAAGACACTCTCTTACAATTTCCAAGGAAGAAGCATGGCATGAAGCACTAACCTACTTACAAGCTATGGCAATGGAACGAAGACCTCATCTTGCTTGGCTTCCAAGTTTTCCCTTCCTTGGTTGTCTCTGAAATTAGAGAGTGGGTGAATGAATCCCCAAGATTGGCACAACTTCCCTATAAAGACCTTCACTTTCATCCTCACCTACCTCTTTTACTTTTGTGTTTTTCCACCAATGAGGACTTAACCAAGTGGTGTAATGAGGAAAGAAGTTATGTTACAAGATGATTTTTGAATTGGCTTGGAAATGACTATTTTTGAGGGTCCCCTAGGTCCCGTAGACCCACTTATAAGTATATTTTAACCCCCAACCCATACTATTACCTTGTGGGTGATTTGTTTCCACAAAATTAGCACTTAAGAATCACTTAGGCTCTCTAAAATTCCTATTACTTGTAACTTGCATTCCATCATAAAGGTGACTCTTCCTAACACTCTCCAAGGTGGTTTCATTAATTTTGAAATGAGGATTGGGCTTAGGTTAAGTGACTTCATGCCAAAGAATCCTATTTGACATGTCATTTACACATAGACAATACAAGTGTCAAATGACACGCACACACACATAAAAACACTTTACACATTATGATGACATGTCTCTAATCAACCATGCTCTCTGACTATAACACTCATACACAGTTATAGTACGAAATAAACACAATACAATGAGGTTTTGAATCTTCCAAAGATTCATCTTGGCTTAACCGTGTTCACATAAGATTGAACCTTGTTTCCCCCATTAATCACCATGGTTCCATTGTCCTGCACACTCAACTTAAACATTAATAACCCAATAAGATAATATAGGATCCATACGAACATGTACAACATAAATCCAATACCTCATACTGCTCATTAACATGTACAAGTAAGTATCATCTAATCATTTCTATTCTAAGTATTATCAATTAAAAATTGCAATAGCATATTCCATTTAACATTCATCTAAGTGCATATTCAAAACATTACATTATCATTCTCATAAAATATTTAAAACATTGAAATATCGAATATGTGCATCAACAGTAATCTCTCTTAGTATAAATCATTTTCAATTAAAGTATCATCATAAGTCTTTCTCACATAATAATGAAACTCTGGGTCATCTTTAGTGAATCGTAAAAACAATATAAAATGGATATGTACAGACTGGTTAACTAGTAACTTTGATTAAGTTAAACATAAAGGTCAAACATAGTGATGTTTCTAGCAATATCCCCTTATCACATTATGAGGGTTTTGTGTGATTTTCCAGGTTTAACTCCACAGACTATTAGAAATTTTCAGTAATTATGTCATAATAATTTAGAACCAAGTTTCATGATTATCATCATAACCTATACTCATGGTTGTTCTTAGTAGGTTGAATGTTATTTTATCCTTCCTAACTGCCTAGTAAATCACCCATAGTGTCTCACAGTCAAGTTCTTATCTTAAACATTTTAAATCTCATTTCCATGTGGTCTTATCTTATTGACCTAATGCTACTAGAGCGAGTATCAAAATCCACATTAGTCTCCTATAGGACTCCTTAAATCATGATTTGTAATAAAACAAAATGTACATCATAACTCAATTACTCCTAACTAGTTTTATTTCATTAGGATCTAGAATAGGGTACTAGTGCAGGCCTTACAAAATTCCTAACAAAAATGAATAACACCTTTGGTAGACCTTTCTTCTATGTAAGGATGGACACAAGGCTATCAAAGAATTAGGTGTAATGTCCCCATGTGGTAAATAAGTGAGATAAAAAAGTAATTTCCTGAGAACATTGATACTTGGCCCCCTGTAAAACAAGATAATTGCTATGTACATTTTGTGAAACAAATTTGAAGGAATTTATTTTGTGAATTAGAATTTTTTTAATGATTTTTATTTCTATCTCTTTGCTAGACTCCGATTCATCTTCATCAGCAATCATAGCTTGGACCATCGCATCTTCTATTTTAGGTGCACATCCCTCTGTTTGTACACCCCTATCTTCAATCCCCGTGGTAGATTTGATAGTATTCTTCAAAGCCACGATTTCATTTTCCAATTGGAGATTTTTGCATTCTAAAATAAAGTCTTCTTCATCTCCTCCTTATAATGTCTCCTAGTTTTAATGTACCTCTCATAGGCTCCTTCTAGCTACTCTTCTAGTACATCAATTCTATTCTTTCCCAATAGTGATGCTGAAGTTATCAATCCATATATCTAGTTTCTTGATGTGGAATGAACATTCTAATGTATCACATTTCCTTTAGGGGATTCCTTAATCTCCATGAGGGTTGGCTTCTAGTTTTCTAGAGCTAAACTCCATATTTCCATAGTTTTTTCATCAATGTTGTATCCAAACCCTCTCAATTGCCCCTATTGATTCTCATCTTTAAATGAGATTGTTGTTTCCTGCCTCCTCATTTGATCTAAGAAAAATGAGGAACAAATATCCCATCCTAGGAATACAATCATGTCACTCCTATGTATCAGCTCTCTGGCCTCTTCTACAGTGATGGTCTCACTTGTAGGATCACACTCTTGTAGTTTATGTACCATCTCAGATACTACCTCATTAGAGTTACTTGGTTTCATCTATAGTGATAGTTCATTTTGCTTTAATTTAAAGAGCAATATTTTAAATTCTTATATTTTGATGAAATTTTCATCATTCATGAACTCATTTTCTTCAATGATTCTATCATCAATCATCTAAGCTTGAAGTAGAAACTTATTATCTCTTTTTTCATCTTTAGTTGCTTGAGATATCAAGTAGCTTCTTCTTGCATTGTTAAAATATTTACCACTCCTTGGTAGTATTTGCAAGGATTTTTATTTGGCCTTTTGTGGGATCTCTACCATCTTTTGTTGCTTTCGCTTTTGATGAGCCTACTCTAAGTTCTCTATTTGGTCCTCATCATCATTGACTTCAACAATAATGTCCTGCTCAATAGACTCTGGATCTATTCTCTTTCTGATCTCCTCAAGGACTTGAGATGAAATATCATCAAAATTTTCTATATATTTACTGAATCTAGACTAATGATCCACCTCATGATAGAACCATTTGAATGATGGATCGACCTTTTTCATTTCATGTTCAAAGCTCACTACATCTATGAATTTGATCATTCTTTCTCTACAAACATGATCATCTAGGTAATCAACAATTACATCCTCCTCCCATGAACCTTTGGTTGGAGACAGATTGTATCCCCTCATCTATTTTAATGCACTCCTCATGACACCATAAGGGTCATAAGTTTTAGTAGGGGTAGTTTGCAATTTATAATCTCTTAAAAGGGTAGTAGTCTCCTCAATTTCCTTTTTTTCCAATATCAAAATCTCTAGCTTTTGAGCATCTACATAAAAAGGTTCCTTTTCTGACATTTCAACCTAAACAATCTTTATTCAAATTAATAAATCAATTTCCATAAAAACTCTATAATCTCTAAACTTTATGGACCAAACTTTGGTAGAAGATGGGGTGGTTGAGGGCATCCATAAATCCTAATTACTATGTAATCTTCAAAAAGAAATACACTTCCCTAGTCATGCCCTAATTTCTTACCCTCATCATAACATAGATTGAGATTAACCAATTTCCTAACACTTCTAGGTATTCTTTCTACAATATCCCCTAACATATTCATAATAGGGTATAAAAAATCATTGTAAAAAGAAATAGTGTTAGAATAAGGGTAGAATGTTTTCCATACCCTTGTTAATCATTGCATAGGCAATATTTCTCCCAATTCTTATGTGCTCTCAAATAAACTTTGATCAATGAATTGTACATTCTTGTACATGATTAGGTGCATGAGTAGGGAGTAATGATGAAATCTGAAATTTTCCATTCTTCCCTCTTCTATTGTAACAATCTCATCATGAATTTTGCTAGCTATGTATGTAACATAATTATACCCTACATTATTGTATGGGTCCCAGACATTTAATGCCATGATGTAGTTTAAACTAGTAGCATTCATGGTTCTATCTAAACTTAGGGCTTTGTTTAATCCAAACACTGTGTTCTAAAGATACCTCTAAAAATATTCAAGAGGCATAAAGTCTCCCACCTCCTTCTTTGGTATCTCTCCCTTTTCCTTCTTTGATATTGGGATGTGTCGAGTCATAGCTCTATAGAAATTATTATGACTCCTAAAATTCTCATTGACTTTGTTAATGTCAATTGGTAATGACATCTAGCCCTCCCAAGTCAAAAGCTTCAATGAATTTTTCTTTGTCTAATGCATAGTATACTTTTATCCCTTCTGTGAAATGACTTGCTGATGGGGTTGTATGGCTTTATTAATTCCTTCATTAGATCTATATCAACAAACACTTCAGGCATGATGAATTTCCTTAAGTTTCTAGTCCAAGGATTTCATATTGGGACCTTTACCACCTTGCTCTTGTAGAAGTACTAGAAGAGCTCACTTTCATTTCTGTAAGGTACCTCTGCATCTCTACAAAAATGGTAGGGATCTTTGAATGCATGATCATTAGTAGATTGGAGATTAGATGATCCTAGTAAAATCTATAACCACTCATCTATGAAAGGGCTAGGGATTTTCCCTTTCGACACAGACTCCTCGATTTGTGCTTGTGCTATCAATTTTCCTTCTTTTTGTGCCATAGATCCAAAGTATCAAAATAATTTTGAATTTTTTACGCTGAAATTTTCTCTACAACTCAAAATTCACTCTAACACTTGAAACACTATGCAACTAGTAATGAAAATCCTCATTCTTCTTATAATTTATCTATTTCTAGAAATGGGAGTGTGGCATTAATGTCATTAAAAATGGCATGCTTGAAATCCTTTTAGTCCTTGAAATGTTGGCAACGTCTTCACTTTTTTATTGTTCATACTTCTAGCTGAAATTTTTTTTTCCAACTCAAACATGGCTATTTCAATTTTGTTTTGTGCTTTTGAAACTGAAGGTTGACCCTTTCATCTCTACTTCTCCACAGTTTCTTACTTTTCTTTGTTTCTGGCTGTGACCACACGAAAAATAGCCACTTTGGCTATTTCCCAATTTCTTGACTTGAATCTCTAACTTTTATGTTAGTGTTGTGATCCTATAATGACAAGTAAATCTCCACTTCACAAATTTATGTTTCCATTCACTATGTGGGCCTATGAAACAATGATATCTTTATTCTAACCTTTATCGCAACCTCACAACTATTTACTATTCAATTTCACTAACCACAGAGATGTGATAAATGCACCTTTAATTATGTTTGAATCTTCTCAACTATTTACTCCTTTACTTTATTAACTGTGGTGATCAAGAAAAATTGTTACTTAATGTCTTTTCACAACATCGCTCTTTAAAACCAAACTATGACTTAACCCTTGTGAACTAGTGAAACCACTTATCTCCATATCACTATTTGTTTTCCTAACTATCATTTTAAATATGAAAACTATGAAATCCTTTAGACTAACCTTTTTGTAACTTCTCCATGTTTATGGTTAGAAACTTTTATCACTTGTGGTGGTGCGACAACTATTTCATTAACTATTAGATTCCATTCATGAATTTACAACTACAAACTTTAACTCATAGCTAAACCCTATGCTAATGTGATGATGGGCTTTCACTACTTCTCTACCCTAATCTCAAGGAAAGTTTAACTACAAGAGATGTTGTGATAACTTTACACTTAACCATGTAGATCATCCTTCACACTATTGTGACTTAAACTTCATTATGGGGAATATAGGCCTTGATGTTTCAAATTTGGTCTTATCTCTACTTTACAACCTAAAATTGAGAGTCTATCTTACTGCTTGCGATGTTTCTATCATCTCTTCAAAGCTAACTGCTGTCATCTTTCATGGCTCTATGACTTTGAACCTTAACTTGGCTCTTAACCTTGTGAAGATGCGATACAATCTATCTCCACTTATTTATTAACCTTAGGTTGGCTTTAACTACTTGTGAAGCTATGATGGTTTTGGCTTTGACTATTGTGGTTACCCTTTCCATTATCGCAACTTAAAAATTCTTAAGCTCAATACAAGCCGTGAACTTGCAATTTTTGACTAATCTCCTCTTTGCAGATCAAACTTGAAGGTTAGCATTAACATCTATGATGTTGTGATGACCATGTTGATGAATACTTTGGGACTTTGTGGCTTTCAAGATAGTCAAACATCATAATGGAGGGATGAAGTGATAAAGACATTTTGCAACATTGCAACTTAAGAGAGTTAAGGATATGACTTATAACATGTGAAAAATGATCAATGGACTTAGGGATATAAAAATCAATGTATAACCAAAGTTTTTTTTTATGCATCCCTATTTTATAATTGTATGTCAATTTATGAATAATTCATCAAAACATAGGACATAACTATTTTCTAGCTAGGTAAAAATTTAGGCCATCAGTGGCTCTATCTGGGGATGATGGATAACCTATATCCATACAAGAATCTAGAATTTGTAGTTTAAGTAGACCACATACATGACAATATTGGAGAACACTGCTTGACAAAATAGGGGAAAATAATAGGACAAACAGGAAAAACAAGACTATACAGAGATTTACATATAATATGAAACCTAACTAACGTTCATAGAAATAAAAGTATTTCAACAAAAATACATCTTCAAGAATTGTCCATGAGCTGGCAATTCTAGAATATCACTTGATAATTTCTTTATAAAATATGAGTCTTCTCCTCAATTTTCATTAACTAAATATGGGCCTAACTAGATGGGATCAAACTTTCCATGTTTTCCTTTCTCTTCTAATCTAGCATTCCATAACAATACCATATCTTTAAGTTGAAACTTTCTTGATACTATCCTCTTTCCATATAAGTGCTTAACTTGGACTTGCAACTTTGCATTTTTGGCAAAAACATCCCTTCTTGTCTCATCCAATTGCATAATGTCATCCATTTTAATCTGCATTTCATTAATGAGATCATCATCATAATGCTAGGCAAATTTATACATACCCCTTAAATTTTTCTGAGGCAACCTAGCTTGTCTCCCATATACCAAATCAAATGGTGCCCATCTTGTAGCCTTCTTCATTGTTACTCTTGTTGGTGTTTTAAAACTACCAAGTTTCTCTAAACCCAATACCAAGATGAAAAAGATAAAAACAAGCCTAAGGACTAGCTAGATTCCATATTCAATAGGATTAATCTCAGATCTAGACCAACTTCAAGAGAGTATAGAGACTATCTACACTTTAGGATCTATAGGGCCAAGGTGGGTGCACCTTAGGGATGGAAATGACTAATTATTTGGTATGATTCTTTAGAAAACTCATTCAATCATACTCTTCTTTTTAGATCTATCTAGTCAACAATCTTTTTGGATTTGTAAATAATTCCTTGATTATAGTAGCTAACAATAACTTAGAGGAAAGCTATTACAAACAAGTAATGACCAGTAGTTTGATTTTTCACTACAGAAAAGTAAATATAGATTTGATTTAAATGTTCTTTGTAAAACCACATGAGCTTATCAATTTGCATCTAAATTAATGATTAGTGCCTTATCCATTGCTATACAAAGTCACACCAGTAAATAATTGATCTATTTAATTGACTTGCAATTAAATTCATTAGTTATTAACCCTACACTCCATTCTTATGATATCCATCTCATATGTTTAGAAACACTATCAATTTATAGAAGAATTTACTTAATTCCTTGAATTAAAAGCAATAATAAATTGACATACAACCTATCCCAGCAACATTAAATTGTGTGAATTTTTCTCATTCAATCCCAAAATAACAAACATATGAAAGTGGAGACAAAAATTAGAGACACAGATATTCAAAATTCCTTATTTATATTAATATTCTTTGAAAATAATACATCATTGGTATAAACTCAAGAGTAACTCAAGACATGGAAAAACTATCATTCAAGATTTAATTTTATTTCTCAGATTGCAAATTTGAAACAACATACAATTGACACAAAAAATGGACTGATTGCAAAATAATATAAACAATAAAATTATTCAAACTTTGAACCCTCACTCCACATCTTGGAAATCAATTTATAGGAAGGACTTCAACAAGCTTTAGATGGAAGGACACATGTCAAAATTTCATTGGAAAGAAAATACAAAAATATTTTTATACTATTACATTACAAACATTCTTTGTACTTCGAACACAAAATTAGGATGTAGTTGCAAAATTGGCAGGTGACACTTTCTATAAGTGTCTTCAACAATTTTTGTTTTTCTTTATCTATTTGTCATTTTCCTTCACTTTTCCTCTACTCTATTTCTTCTACCATTTCATTGTAGTACTTCAACTACTTCCTATTGGGATATCCTTGATTTCCCCAATTGCTTCTTGAATGTATATCTACCTCTTTGTGGGCCATTTAGTACCTTTAACTTCATATAACTCTTTTGTTTCCTCATTCCACTTGGCATCAGTTATGGCCCTTGATTCCAATGAAAATTTATTGAAGTCTATCTCAACATTTTGAATAATGAATCAATTATGTTATTGAAAGAGATATCACTATCATCTTCAAAAATTGATGTTGTGCCTACTTCAGTTAGCATTGTACTAAAAGAATTTGACCATTCTTGCTAGTCCTTCAATTTGTTGTCAACATCCAAAATTGGAGGAATGCAGGACTCAATCCCTTGTGATAAGATTTTCATCTTACCTTGTATAATCTACAAATTTCTAGTAAAGAAGCCTATTAGTTCTCTCACTATGTCTAGGCCTTCTTTTACTATGATGATTTTATTAGGTATATCTAGCTTCTTTTCCATCAAAATGATTAGCTTCTCCAAGAATTGTACATATGGCCCCCATATATTAAAATTGGGTGATAGCCATGCAAGTTCTACATTGCAAACATGCTCAACATTTTGTAAAGAGATAAAAGAGCATGTGCCTATTGAGATATGTTTCTCAAAGTTTCTACTCTATTGCCTATCATGGTTTTCAGAACAGTTGTCCTTACCTCACCACCTTGTTGTGGAGATGGAGCATCAATGCTCATCCTTTTGGGATCTGCTTCTTCCTACTCTACTTCTACAGTTTGAGTGGACATCTCCATTGTGACCATGGCTGGTTGTTCTTGGATGCCTTGTACCCCTTTTTTCTTTGCATTAATAAGTTTTTCTTTCAAAGATGCAAAATTTGCCTCTAACCCTTGATCTTTGGCTTCCAATTCATCTACCCTTTGTTTATGAACATGGCTCTTCATAAGCTCTTCTCATAGAGTTTCCTAATATCTATATAGTCATGGAATGATCTAGCTAGTCTAGTCTCTATCTCCTCCACTTATCCTCATTCATGAATGAGAAATTTTCATTATCTTTGAGATTTCTGTACCTGAGATACTCTGCATATTCTACACTATCATATTTCCTTGATCTGTGCTTTGCACATCCATTAATTTAGGCTTTTTCGTTGTAGGAGCCATGCTCCACACTATTAGAGATTTGGAATTAATGTTAAATCATGATCCTCTCTGAAGTCCATAAGCTCCAAATGCTTCATAAGTGATAGCATTATCTTGTCTTCTTATCTAGTCAAGCATGAAAGCTTGTTCTAGATCCTAGCCAGGCATTAGAAGCATACCAATTCTCTGAACTAGGTCTCTAGCCTCTTTAGGAGTCATCACCTTACTCATTAGATCATAAGCATGAAGCTTATCAACCAATTCTTGCTTCTACTCATCTGATTCTCTTGGTTTCATCTTCAAAACTAGTTCACTCTATTTTATTTTGTAGAAGAAGCTTTTGAACTCAGTGGATTTGATGAATTCATCATCCTTTATAAATTTTTGAGCTTGGATGATCCTATCATCCAATCTTGTTGCTGCCAATTCTAAGTCAATCAAAGAATTTCTATTGCATTGACCTTATCTTGTATATAATAACTCTACCTTAGATTAGCAAAATGTTAGTTTCTTCCAAGTAAGATCTACTCTATCCTTTGTTTCACCTTTTTAGGTATATGAACTATCTTCTTATTTTTGTTACCTTTAGTAACCCATGATGCTTCAATGGGCTCATCCTCTTCAATTTCTAGAGTTACATTTGGCTCTAGGCTATTAGGATTTACCATTTCCTCTTGTCCAATTGGCCCTTAAGGCATTTGTGCCATGATCTTAGCATAATCATTCACCATTTTCCTTATTCTTTGTGGATAAAGGACATCCATATAAAAACCCTTGAAATTTGGGTCTACTTTCTTCATCTCCCTTTCTACCCTTAAAAGATCATCAAACTTTTCTAACTTATTAGTAGCTTCCCCTTTAGCTACAATGATAGGAATCAAGTCCTCATGTGGTAATTCTTTTCTATTTGGAAATACAAATTCCTAATCTCTTTCAAGGTGTTCTTCATCCAATAATTTGGGTCATAGATTTTATAAGGAGAAATTGACAAATTAAAGTGATGGAGGAAAGAATGGATTTGATCCAAGGATTCTTCATCTCATCCTTATAATTCCTCCTAGTTTTAATGTACCTCTCATAACCTCCTTCTAGCTAATCTTCTAGGACATCAATTTTGTTCTTTCCCAATAGTGATGCTAAAGTCATCAACCCATATATTTGGTTGCTTGATGTGGAATGAGCATTCTATAATATCACATTTCCTTTAGATGATTCCTTGATCTCCATGAGGGTTGGCTTCTAGTTTTCTGGAGCTAAACTCTATATTTCCATAGTTTTGGTATCAATGTTGTATCAATACCCTCTCAATTGCCCTTGTTGATTCTCATCTTCAAATGAGATTGTTCTTTCCTACCTCCTTGTAGTGCCTGCCCCTAGTTCACATTTATGTTATCATTGTCAAATTCCTTAGGCTGATTTTATGCATTGATTAGTTTTAGAGATACTAGATTTGTAATATTATGATATTATTTCATGACTTTGATTACAAATGTATCAGTTATTATTGCTTAGTTGATTTCATTCATGTGTTATTAATGATATTTTAATGATCCTAGTTAGTAAATGTGATTTCTTTTATAAAAATGTTAACAGGATGTCCTTAATGATGATTATGTTGTATTGATAGAGATGCATTATTATATGTATGAATTTGATATTAGACTTGTGATTTTTATGATACTTACCCCATACTTGCATGTGTATGGTGCGCGTGTTTATTTTATCTTTCTGTCTGACGTGTTTGATGTGGTTAAGGGAGGGAGTCGTAGTCACCTGCTAGTCGGGATCTACACGATGAACCACTCTCCGCCATTGTCTGTTTAGTTTAGATATATTATATACATGTACATGCTCGTCTTTTATGCAGGATGCAGGTACCGGGCATCGACTTCCCTGAATTGCCAGGATGAGCATGCCCTATTACAAATACTCAAATGGTGAGAATGGGAAGATAATGATCAGGTCCAATCCTAGCCATAAGCCTATAATACTTGTCCTGCAAGGAGGACTCGTAACAGACTGTCTACCCTTTTTAAACCCGTGAGTTTTTTGTGTGTATGTTGTTTTGTGAGTCTTTGATGAATTTCTATTAATTAAGTCTAATTAATAGATTAAATTAATAATTTAATTTAATGGAAAATTATTATGATATTATGAATATTTAATTATATTTAATTAATTGAGAAATTAATTAAATATAAAGAATTAAATTGAAGATAAAAGTTAAATAAAGTTTAAATTTAGAACGTGATTATATTTATTTAATTTAATAATAATATATTTAGAGTGCATTTTTAAATAAATGCTAAATATTAGTGTTATTTAAGTTAATAAATATTTCATCAATTAAGTTTCTAAAAATGAAATTAAAAGTGAAAAGATATTAAATTATGAAAAAGATTTAAGTTCGCATGAATGAGTTTAAAATATAAGAAATTAATTAAAAGATAAAATATGTGAACTTGATTAAGATATTTTAATAAAGTGCGCATGAGATTAAAGTTATAAATTTATTAAAGTAAAGTAAAGTGGAAAGATTAAATAAAGCAATTTAATAATTCACTTAAAGTGCATGAAGGAATAATAAAAGAATATTTTAATTTAAAAAAAAGAAAATTAATTGTGCATGAATGAATTAATTAAATAAAGTAATTATTATTTTAGAGTTGTGGAGATAGAAACCCTAAAGGGTAATTAGAGTCTATATTAGAGGTTTTTGGGGTCATTATTTGGGGGGAGAGTTTTTCAGACATAGATTTCAGGACACACACAGGTTTGAAGAGAAAATCAGAGGGTTTGGAAAAGAAGGGAAGTTTTTCGTAGCTTGAAGGGTTTCACTTGCAGTAGGAATCTTTATCTAGCTGCCATTGTTTAGCATCAGATCCAGGTAGGATCTCGTGGTTTAATTGTATAGTAGTTTTCGCTTTTCAAGTTTCTGTCTGCTCCGTGTCTTTTGCATGTGTTGTTTTTCGGGTATGCAATATTGTTCTTGTTTGAGAAATATCTGTACATGGCTTAGATGGATACTTCCTTGAATTTATTTTAGAGGATTGCATAAGATTGAATAAGAAATCAAATAATACGAGAATCTATTAGATAATTGAAAGAGGGTTTGAAGTTTAAAAGTAAATTTAATTGAGAAATTCGAATGTTAGACAAACCCTTTTATCAGATGGTTTGGGAAGAATTTGAAAATTGAAATAGGACTTTTAAAATTATATATTTATATATATGGTTAATAGAAAACTCTTCTATCAGACCATAATTGCAAGATATGTTAATATATATATATATATATATATATATATATATATATATATATATATATATAAAATTTATGGGGAAACGTTTTTATTTATTTATTTTGCATATTAAAAAAAAAAAAAATTAAATAAAAAAAAAAAAATATTAAAATTGGGGAGGGGCGGGTTTTACCCCAACCCCTACCCCCCTTACCGTTTGGTAGGTGGCATAGCTGCTGCCGCAGCAGGGACTACTGCAACAGCAGCAGCCTGCTACGGCAGAGCTGCCGCCGACTCAGCAGAGGTTGCGGCCAAAAGTCAGCGGCCTTATTATTTTAATATAGTGTTTTTTTTTTAATTTGTTTTTTATTATAATTTTATTATTATTAAATTTTAATTAAATTAAAATTATAAATTATTAAATTTATATTATATTAATTTTTAATTTATTAAATGATTTTTAAATGATTTTTAAATCGTTAAAATTGAATCATATAAAAAAATAAAATTTATAAATTATTAAATTTAAATTGTTAAGTTTAGATTATGTTAAATTTAAATTATTATTTGTTAATAATTTTTATTGATAAATCTTATTAACATTTAATAATTTAATAATTAATTAATGATAGTAATATAATTACTATTTTATTTGAGATTGTTAAATAATGGAAATTATTTAAGAAGAAGTGAATTAATTTTATTATTAATTAATGACATTGATTTTTAATAAAATCACAATTATTTTACTCAAAGATCAATAGATATTGCTTTAATAATATTGGTAAATAGTTATGCTAAATTATTACTAAAATTTGATTTAAATCAATTAGGGATAACTCTATACTTTATTCAAATAAATGATTGGGTTAAGTTATAAGGGCGATATTAAGAATCTTGTATACTTGAAAAACATACATTGAACACAAAAATAAAACTTTACTTGTAACCCGATTATGTATATTTAAATCAAACCCAAACTATGAAACTGTGATGTTGCTTGCACTATCTATGCTTTTGGATTTTGGAGTCGATTAGGTGTTGATTAGTCTAGGATGTACACCAGAGGTTTTGGCGAGATTTCTTTGGTACTATTTTATGTGACTGGATGTCATGATATATCTTGTGATTTAAATTGAAATTATGTTTATGAGATTTGCTTGGTGGTACAATTATGTTTACTTGGGTTGGGAGATCCATCTTATTATCAGGTTGCCTATTGGGGAACCGAGTTTGATCTTTATGAATGTTGTGGTATGGGACACAACTGTGGATTTATGTGCTTAGGAGAGGTTGTCTAGGTACGTGACTTGGGAGTGGCTTGCATAGGGGTCCGGGACCCAAAGTGGTCGGTACCAGGGTAACCTAATGCAAGTTATGTAATAAGTGATAATCTAGTAACTAAAATTTATGGGGGGAAATGCACTAAAAAGATAAGTTAGAGATTTTGATCTACCCATGCCTTTAGTGCTTGTATAGACTAAGGATGGGAATGAGATGAGTGCCTCGTCTTCTTGAGAGGGCTTTCTAGTTTCCATATGTGTGATGTTGAGGTCTGGGGTTCATAGTAACCAGTCCAGGGTAACTCAACATTTGAGGGTCTGGGGTCTCTTAAGAGATCAGTCCAGGGTAACTCAAGCAGCCATGTGATGACACTCCCTAGTATGTAGCCTGAGTCTCCTCTGTAGTTTTTGTGTATCTTTGGTGGTGTATCTATTGTCGGATGTGTTTATTATGGTTATTTACTTTCATTGATGATGATTGGTGATTCATGGATGATGTACTTTTGACATGTGGCTTTTGACTTGAGGTGACTATCTTTTGTTGACTTTATCTTATGGTCTTGGTATTTGGTTTATACTTGGTTCATGTATGATGTTTGATTATGTGGTGTCGGTATTGGATTGAGTGTTCTTACTTTTGGATTATTTTATCTTCTTGAGTAGCATGTGTTAGCTTTGAGGTAGTTTTGGCTATTAGGAATTCCATGCCTAGGAATGTTTTATGTTTGATAGCCGTATGTAGATCATTCATTATCTTCCTTGCACGGTGGGAGTGGAAGCCTGACTAGGTAACCATGTGGTCGGGAGGTAGTGCCTTCTTACCATTTGGGTCCCCCTTCACATTGCCAGCTGTTGGATGTTCGTTGCTAAAGGTGTACCTTTATCATTCTTATTTCTTATCTTAGAGACTTCTTTTCAGATGATGTATTTATGTTATCATGTATTCTGATGTATTGTATCTTTTCTCACATACCCTGCGACATGTGCAGTGGATGTTATTAATTGGATGTACTTTTATTGTGTTAGATATACTTATGCATTTGCTTATGCGATTATGTATCTGTTATTTCTTTATGATCTTGAGACATTGTACTTGGAACTTAAACTAATTAATTTAAAATTATTAAATGTGACTCAACGTAAAGGAATCCTTGAGGAATTGAAACTGTATCTGTAATTGCAAATGTGTATTTGATATGTATGTTCTTATTGCTTCCGCATTAATGTTATCTTGATGTTGTTTAAACTTTAAAAAAAATAAAAATAGTTCGGTAAACATTGTAACATGTTAGGTTTAATTCTCTTGGGTTCCTGAGCGGGGCGTTACACTCCTCATTTGATCGAACAAAAATGAGGAACCAATATCCCATCTTGGAAATACAATAATGTCACTCCTCTATATTAGCACTCTGGCCTCTTCTATAGTGATAGTCTGACTTGTAGGATCACACTCTTGTAGTTTATGTACCATCTCAGCTACTACCTCATCAGAGTCACCTAGCTTCATCTTTAGTGATAGTTCCTTTTTCTTTAATTTAAAGAGGAATATTTTAAATTCTTATGGTTTGATGAAATTTTCATCATTCATGAACTCATTTTCTTCAATGATTCTATCATCAATCATCTAAGCCTCAGGTGGCAACTTCTTATCTCTTTTTTCATCTTCAATTGCTTGAGATATCAAGTAGCTTCTTGTTACATTGTCAAAATATTTATCACTCCTTGGTAGTATCTACAAGGATTATTATTTGGCCTTTTCTGGGATCTCTACCATCTTTTGTTTCTTTCTCTTTTGATGAGCCCACTCTAAGTTCTCTAGTTGGTCCTCATCATCACTGACTTCAACAATAATTTCCTACTCAATAGACTCTATATCTATTCTCTTTCTAATCTCTTGAGGGATTTGAGATGAAATATCATCAAAATTTTCTATACATTTATTGAATTTAGACTAGTAATCCACATCATGATAGAACCATTTGAATGATGGATCAACCTTTTTCATTTCATGTTCAAAGCTCACTACATCTATGAATTTGATCATCCTTTCTCTACAAAAATTATCATCCAGGAAATCAACAATTACATCCTCTTCCCATAAACCTTTGGTTGGAGGTAGATTGTATCCCCTCATCTATTTTAGTGTAGTCCTCACCATAAGTTTCATAGGTTCTAGAAGGGGTAGTTGGTAGTTTATAATATCTAAGAAGGAATTAGTCTCCTCAATTGGATTTTTTCCAATATCAAAATCTCCAACTTTTGGGCACCAACATAAAAAGGTTCATTTTCTTATATTTTGACCTAAATACTCTATATTCCAAGAAATTAATTGCCTAAAAATGTCCACATTTTGTAATCTTTTTGGAAGATACTTTGGTAGAAGATGGGGTGGATGAGGGCATCCATAAATCCTTATTACAATGTAATCTTAAAAAATAAATACACTTCCCTAGTCATGTCCTAATTTCTTACCCTCATCATAACATAGATTGGGCTTAACCAATTTACTAACACTTCTAGGTATTCTTTCTACTATAGCCTGTAACACATTCATAACAAGGTACACAAAATCATTGTAGAAAGAAATAGTGTTAGAATAAGGGTAGAATCTTTGCCATACCCTTGTACACCATTGCACAAGAAGTCTTTCTCCCCATTCCTTTGTGCTATCAAAGAAGCTTTGATTGATGAATTATACATTCTTGTACATGATTAGGTGCATGAGTAGTGAGTAGTGATGAAATCTGAAAGTTTTGATCCTTCCCTCCTATGCTACAACAATCTCATCATGAATTATTCTAGCTATGTATTCAATATAATCATACCCTACATTAGTGTATGTGTCCTAAATATTTAATGCCATGATGTAGTGTGCACCAATAGCATTCGTGGTTCCATCTAAACCTAGGGCTTTTTTTAATCCAAACATTGTGTTATGAAGATACCTCTAAAAAATATTCAAGAAGCATAAAATCTCCCACCTCCTTCTTCTTTGGTATCTTTCCCTTATCCATCTTTGAATTGGGATGTGTTAGGTCATAGCTCTACCCATGTATAAATTCTTATGATTGTTGAAATTCTCATTGAATTTTTTAAGGTCAATTGGTAATGCCATAGGTCCTCCCAAGTCAAAAGCTTTAATGAATGTTTCTTTGTCCAATGTACACAGTATAATTTTATCCCTTCTGTGAAATCACTTGTTGATAGGTTTGTATGACTTCGTCAATACCTTCATTAAATCTATATCAACAAACACTGTAGGCATGATTAATTTCCCCAATTCCTAGTCCAAGGGTTGGATATTGGAACCTTTTCTACCCTATTCTTGTAGAAGTACTAGAAGAGGCCACTTCCATTTCTGTCAGGTACCACTGCATCTCTAAAAAAATAGTAGGGATCTCTGAATGCATGATCATTAACTGATTGGAGATTAGATGATACCCAAAAAATCTATAACCAATCATCTATGAAATGGCTAGGTATTTTTGTTTTAGATGTAGTCTCCTCAATTTTTGGCCATGCTATCATTTCTCATTCTTTTTGTGCCATAGCTCTGAAGTATCACAATAATTATGAATTTTGTATGCTAAAATTTTCTCTGCAATTCAAAATTTACTCTAACACTTCAAATACTATGAAACTGGTAATGAAAATTCTTGATTTTCTTAGAATTTATCCATTTCTAGAAATGGGAGTGTGGCATTAATGTAATTAAAATTGGCATGCTTAAAATCCTTTTAGTCCTTGAAAAACTGGTGATGTCTTCACTTTTTTACTATTTGTACTTCCAACTCACATTTCCTTTTCTAGCTTAGACATGGCTATTTTAATTCTATTTTATGCTTTTAAAACTAAAGGTTGTGAAGAAGCGATCCCCTTTTATCTTTACTTCTCCCCACTTTCTTACTTTTCTTTGTTTTTGGCTATGACCATGCAAAAATGGATACTTTGATTGTTTTGCATTTTTTTGACTTGAATATCTAACTATATGTTAATATTGCAATGCCATGATGACAAGTCATTTTGCACTTCACAACTTTATTTTTTCATTCACCACATGGGCCTGTGAAACATTGAACTCTTCATTCAAGCCTTTATTGAAACCTCATAGTTGTTTACTATTTAATTTCATTGATCATGAAGATATTTTGATAACTGCACCTTTAACCATGTTCACATCTTCTCAACCATTTAATCCTTTACTTTATTTACTATGGAGACCAAGAGAAACTGCTACTTAACATCTTTTCATAACATCATTACCTTAAAACCAAATTGTGACTTAACCCTTGCAAACTAGTGAATCCACTTATCTCCATATCATTGTTTATTTTCCTAACTATCATTTTAAACTTACAAACTAGTGAAAGGATTCATACTGGCCTTTTCACAACTTCTCCATAGTTTATGGTTAGAAATTTTTATCACTTGCAATGGTGCTTAACTATTTCATTAGGTATTATATTCCATTTGTGACTTTGCAACTATAAACTTTAACTCATAGCTAAATCCTACGATGATGTAATGATGAGCTTTCACTACTTCTCTACCCTAACCTTGAGTCAAGTTTAACTACAAGAGATTTTGTGATAGCTTTACACTTAACTACCAAGATCATCCTTCACACCATCATGACTTAAACTTCATCACATGGAATACAGGTCGTGATATTATGAATTTGGTCTTATGTCTACGTCACAACTTAAAATTGAGATTCTATCTTACTACTTTTGATGTCATGATCATCTTTTCAAATCTAATTTCTGTTATCTTTCACAACTTCACAAATCTAAACCTTAACTCACCTATTAACCTCATGAAGATGCGATACAAGCTATCTTCACTTCTCTGCCACAACCTTAGGTTAGCTATAATAACTCGTAAAGATGCGATGGTGTAGACTTTGAATGTTGTGGTCACCCTTCACTTCATCACAATTTAAAAACTCTAAAGCTCAATACAAGCCATGACCTTGCAATTTCTAACTAATCTCCTCTTCCTAGCTCAAACTTGAAGGTTTGTACTGACACTTGCAATGTTGTGATGACCATTTGATGACTGCTTTGGAACTTTGCAGCTATGAAGATAGTCAAACATCACAGTGGAGAGATGAAATGATCAAGACAATTTCACGATATCAAAACTTAAGAGACTTAAGGATATGAGTTATAATATATGAAAAATGATCAATAGACTTAGGGATATAAAAATCAACATATAACCAAAGTTTTTTTTATCTATCCCTATATTATACTTGTATTCCAATTTATGAATAATTCATCAAAACATGACATAACTATTTTCTAGGCATTTTTCATGAGGAGTGACACATTCTATGAAATCCTAAGCAACAAAAACATACTTGCTTCATGATTTTTCACAAGGTGTCACAAATTTTTTGGTTGGGTGAAAATTTAGGCCTTTAGTAAGTTTTGATCTGTATGATTACAACTTGCTTTATATGTTTAGATCACTATTCGATCCATGTGTTGATTCAATGATAAGCTTCCCATTGTCATCTCTATTCTTGATTCACTTGCCAAACCTTCAAAAAATCAATCTTCTCCTCTCAAGAAAACATAATCTAGCTGCTCATATTCACTTATCAATATCAACAACATATGTTCAAACAATCTCCTTTAGCTTTGCATTCACTCTCACACACTTGTGTGACTTTGATCAACCTTTCTCTGTGTTCCTCTTCCTCTCATACATCATAAGTTTGGATCTTTACCTTTTTAAATAGGCAATTCTTGCTTTACCATTTTCCATTATCACTGTAGATCTTAGGGTTTACAAATGTTGAACATGATTCATTGTATTTGTCCATCTTTTTAATCATCCTCTAGAAATATGTATATTAGGTCTTTACCTAATCATCACCTTGAATTTAATGATCCAACACATCAATCTCATCTTCAACATAGTTAAATCTCCCAAGAAATCAATTGAGTTGGCTGGGAATCATGATTTCCTCAAATTCATTCTCGACATTGTTACTACAAAATTATTGAATTACTTAGTCACTGTAAAACTTCTAGCTTGACATCAACTATCTTTCTCGATCGATACTAATTCTTAGTCAACACTAGATTTTCTTGGCACTTATTGTGGCTTGGTTGACACTAGCATCACTCGACATTCCTTAACTTTTTATTGTATTGCTCGACTTAGCTTTTCTTTCTTGATATAAACAATCACTTTGATTTATCAAAGTCTATCTAATCAAATGTCCATTTGTAGCTTCCTTTTCATAACTCAGCCTTTCCTCTAGGTGCTATTACTATGAAAAATTTCTCAAATCCTATTCATTAATCAAATAGATTGTTGGAATTAAAGATAGAGTAACTAAGAGCGGGGGGGGGGGGGGGGGGGGGGGTGAATCAATTACTATCAAAAATTCATCCACAAATCCCTTATATGTCTTAAAGATATAGTAACTACTTTTACTTGGTAAACAATTTCTATAACTTGGTAAATTAAACTATTATAATCATGCATGTAACTAAAAATAAAGTGAACACAAGAGACACCAGATTTAACATGGAAACCCAATATGGGAAAAACCACCAAGTAACTAGTCACCAATTTTTCACTCTTCTAAAGTGAGCCCTATTAGGAGCCAACTCTGTTAAAATTTATAATACACACTATTAGGTGTGACCTTGTTAGAGGATTTAATCACCTTGTTAGGAGTGACCTTTTTAGAGGTCTTTAAAAAAATTCAACTGAACTGTCACCTTGTTAGAGGATTTACAAAATGGCTATTAAACCAACTCTATTAAGAGATTTGAAATCACTGCTACAATGGTTAGAAAGCAACAATGAATTGACCTAAACAAGATGCAATTGAATTTGCTGGATACGGGTCTTTGTTCAGCATCATTAGATCCTCCTTGATCAAATATGGCTCTGCTGCTCCTTAATGATCTCTAATCATCCTTCGAATCTACTTCCAAAATAATCAGTCTTCATATACCATTAACCTTTTTTTTTCACACTCACACTTATAAATTTGCAACTTTACTTCTTACTTAGACCATTTAGATTGTCAAGTCAGCCTATTTACATGTTTTATTTACCAATAAACCATTCATCAATCAGCTATAGATATTATTCTTTAAACAAATAAACATTCTATACTTGGCCGACTCTGCTCGGTAAATACTTCTTTCAAAATTTCAGAGTTAACCTTCTTGACTCGATTAACATTACAATATCTTAAAATCCTTTGGCTATCGAGTTTACTCGGTAAGAACTTCATTTACCAAATTTACCTTTGATGACTGAGTGAACTCGGTAAGAACTAAATCCTTTGATTACTGAGTGATTTCGGTAATAACTACTTTTGTCATGTTTTCTTCGATTACTGAGTGAGCTCTGTAAGAGCTAAATTTCATTGATTACCTTGAAGGCTTGGTAATCATCTATCTACTTGGTAGATATTGTAAGCTATCTTTGCTAACCTTTTGGGCTCGGTAGACACTTTCTATTGCCTTGTTGACCTTTTGAGCTCGGTAGGCACTATTTTTTGCTTTTTTGACTTTCTGAGTTCGGTAAGCACTATCTAATGACTGATATGACATTTGTGTGACATCAAAGACAACACACAATTGAAAAATTGTAACCAACAATTTTCCTCTTTGGCATTGATGGCAACACAACATGTCATAGTAGAATGAAATTTGAAAACAGGTCTTTTAATGACAAAACTCCTTGTTACACAAACTCTCCCTCTTACACAAACTTTTGTTATTTGCAAATTTCAGAAAGATATGACAATATATATTCTCCCTCTTTGACAACACATGCCAAAGATAACTCAAAACAACTAAATAACATTGTACCTAATGTACTAATTCATATGCAATGTCTTAATTGGTTTGCTGCACCAACTGATAGATTTCCAGCTCAGTTCCTGTTGATGCATTACTAAAACTGTATTTTAGTGAGCTTCAAATAGGGGAATAACCCCTAACTTACCTCTTAGATACAATAATGCATCCTTAGGTAAAGGCTTTGTGAATATGTTAGCAATTTGTTCCTTTGTATGCACATATTCCAATCTTATTTCCTTTTCTTGCACCAATTCTCTAACAAAATGATACTTTAGGGCAATGTGCTTGGTTTTTAAATGCATCACTAGATTTTTAGAGATATTAATTGCATTTGTGTTATCACAAAACATAATAATAGGTTCTTTGATTTCTTGCTTCATACCTTCCAATAATTGTTTAAGCCATACAATGTTTGAGCAATTTACTATTGCTACAACATATTCAGCCTCTACTGTGGATTGAGATGTACAATTATGCTTTTTCTTGTCTAAGAAACCAATTTTTTTCTAAGAAAGAAAGCTCCTCCACTTGTGCTCTTTCTGTCATCAATATTTCCTACCCAATCTGCATCAGTGAACACCTTTAAATCCAATTTTCCTCTAAGTTTATATCATAGTCCATATTCTTTAGTTCCTTTCAAGTATCTCATGATCCTTTTGATTGCCATCATGTGATTTTCTTTTGGTTTTGCTGAGAACCTTGCTACAATTCCTACTGCAAGGTCAATGTCTAGTCTTGTGTGCACTACATATTGTAACTTTCCAATCATAAATCTATACAATGTCTGATCCACTTCCTTTGATTCATCATCCTTGGTGAGTTTTAATCCAGTGCACATAGGAGTCCCAACTGGTTTGCAGTCTTCCATACCAAACTTTTTCAGTATCTCCTTGATGTATTTAGATTGAGTGATATAAATGCCATTCTTGTTCTGCTAAATTTGAAGACCAACAAATAATTTTATCTCACCAAACATTGACATTTCAAATTCCTTGTTCATCTGTTCTGAAAATTCTTTGCAAAGATCATCATTGCCTGTGAACAAAGTATCATCTACAAATATTTCTACCAAAAAAAATTTTATTATCTGGTCCTTCCTTTATGTACAAACTGCTATTGTCATTAGTTCTTTGAAAACCAATCTAAATAAGATAGTTATGCAATCTTTCATACCATGCTCTAGGGGCTTGTTTTAGACCATATAATGCTTTATGCAACTTACAGACTATGTCCTTCTTGTTTGGATCAATAAAACCTTCAGGCTGCTCAATGTAAACCTCTTCCTCCAATATGCCATTTAGAAATGCTGACTTGACATCTATCTAATAAAATTTGTATCCTTTGAATGTAGCATATGCAAGTAAAGTTCTAACACCTTCCAATCTTGCAATAGGAGCAAAATTTTCTCCATAGTCTACACCTTCTTCTTGTGAATATCCTTTGCATACTAGTCATCTTTATTTAGTTTGTTTCTGAATACCCACTTTGTTCCAATCACATTCTTGTCTTTGGGTCTAGGTACAAGAGTCCATGTTTTTTTTTTCTCTATCTATTCTATTCTTCATTCATAGCTTCAATCCAACTTTCATTGTGTAGTGCATCTTTGACATTTCTGTATTCAAAATCAGCAAGTAAAGAAGTGCCTTTCAACTTATTTCTTGTCATTGTTCCTTCTGATTTAGCACCAATGATCTAATTTGGTGCATGATGCTTTCTGACATATTTAGCTAACATGAAATCCTTTCCTTTTGAATGACTTGCATTGTTGTCCTTCTATCTCTCAACTTCTGGTTCTGATTTAGGTTGCTCGGGCTCGGTAGATGCTAACTCGGTAGCTTTTTTTTGCAACTTAGGTTCTTGCAGCTCGATAGATGCTGAATTGGTTTGAACTTCTTGTGACTCGGTTAATGAAGACTCTAGAGTTGAGGATTTATGATTGATAGGTATACTTGGTATTGGGTCAGGTTCAATGTAAACAAATCTGCTGTAGTCTTCAGGTTCCTTTTTGCTTTCTTCTTCTATTCTTTTTGCAAACTCATCAACTTTCACATGTGCACTTTCTATAACTTTGTGAGTAGATAAGTTCAAACATCTATATGCTTTTCTTTTACAAGAGTATCCTAAAAATATTCCTTCATCACTTTTTACATCAAATTTACCTTTCCTAGATTCTTTCAAAATGCAACATTTTCTTCCAAATACCTTTAGATAACTTACATTGGGTTTGTAGCCATACCATAATTCATAAGGTGTTTTGAATGAGTCCTTATTTAGCTGTACTTGGTTCAATGTATGAATTGTAGTGCTGATGGCTTCTTTCCAGTATTTGATAGCAATGCCTTTCTCAATCATTAAGGTTCTTGCACAATCCATGATAGATCTGTTCCTTCTTTCTGCTATCCCATTTTGTTCAAGACTTATAGGTGTTGAAACCTGTCTTTTGATTCCTCTTGTAATACAAAAGTTATTAAACTCATGTGAAATGAACTCACCACCTCTTTCAAACCTTAAGCATTTCAGTCTTTTGCCTGTTTCCTTTTCTACTTTGGCCAAATACCATTTGAACTTTTCAAGTGCTTCTGATTTCTCTCTAAGGTACATGATAGTCATCATTCTTGAATAATCATCAACAAACAGAATGAAGAATTTTTCACCAGTATAACTTTCAATGCCAATAGGTCCATGCAAATCAGTATGCACAATTTCTAAAACTTCTTTAGTCTGATAGTTCTTGCTTTTAAAACTAATCTTTCCCATTTTACCAATTTGACAATTCTTTCATAGACCAACCTCAGGTTTCTTTATGTTAGGAATATCTCTTACTTTCTTGAATTTATTAATCTTTATTAAGTTGTCAAAGTTTACATGACACAACATCCTATGCCATAACCAACTTTCTTCAATTTGAGCAATGAAACATGAACATTCACCTAGTTCAAGATAAAATAAATTACCTTTTGTTTGAGTGCCAGATCCAATCAGCCTTCCTTTGCCATCCAACAATATTGCTTTTCCATGCATGAATTCTACCTTGAATCCATTATTAAGTAGTTGTGCCACACTCAAAAAATTGTGCTTTAGTCCTTCTACCCAATATGCATTATCACATGCAAGTTCCTTGGTTAGAGAGATTCTTCCTGTTCCTTTTATACAACAAGGTTTATTGTTACCAAATCTTACACTACCACCATCATAGTCCTCAAAATTTTCAAACTTAGTTTTATCACCAGTCATGTGATGAGAACAACCACTATCTATGATCCATGTATCATTTTTTCTCATATGAGAAATTACTGCCATCTCCTCATCATTATCAGATTCATCTTTTACAACAATGTAGACAATTTCATCTTCTTCTTCATCATCAGAATCATTGAAATCTTTTGCCATAAAACATGTTTTCTTATCTTTATCCTTGAAAGATTTGAAGTCTTTCTTGCCATTGTACTTGTGAACTTTCTTTTCATTTTTGCTCTACTTATTTGGGCACCTAGTAGCAATATGTCCAATTTTTTCACAAGAGAAACAGATTAGAGGAACTTTACCTTTGTATTTTCCTTTGCCTTTTGAATATTTTCTTTCTTGTAGGGCTTCAACCACTTCAAGATCACTGTCTCAACTTTGTTTTGATTCTTCATCACTTTCTAATTGTGGTTCCTTCATCTTTTTCCATTTTTCTTTGAGTGAAAGCTTGGCTTCAAATGCTGACTCAACATTCTTGGTAGTTGGAACATAGTTGTCAAAGTTGTCTAGTTCAAATGCAACCAATCTTCCAACTATGGCTTCTAAATTTATTTTATGATTTACTTCACATCTCTTTTCTTGAATTGTAGAAACTTTGATTGCATTAATGGGAAGTAGAGTTCTAATAAATTTACTTATAACTGTCTCCTGACTGATATCCCCTCTAGATGCTTTGATTGCACTAACACATGCTTTAACTCTCTCAACATACTTTGCAATGTTTTCATCCTCTCTCATCCTCATTTGGTCAAATTGTCCTATCAAAATTTTTTCTTTGGCTCTTCTCACATTATCATCTCCTCCATAGATTTCTTTCATCTTGTTCCACATTTCAAAGGTGTTTTAGAATCCTTGATGTCATCAAATTCTTCATAACTCAGAGTGGATGCTATATCTATCATCATGTTGTTGTGAGTCTTCTTTTCAGCAATATCATTGATAGATAATGTACCAGAAGGTTCTGCATATTTTTCATCAAGGTACTTCAGTCCTGTATCTCCAATGTAAGCTAGATGAAGTCTTATCAGTCCTTGCCATGCTGAGAAGTTGTCCCTAATAAGTCTTGGAATTTTCCTTTTGTAAGACATCCTGATCTTTAGCTTAGATCCTTGAAATATTTTCCTGTAAGCACCAAATGCTATGATACCAATTTTTGGAATTAAAGATAGAGTAACTGAGAGGGGGTGGGGGGGGGCGAATCAGTTATTATCAAAAATTCATCCACAAATCCCTTAGATGTCCTAAAGATCTAGTAACTACTTTTACTTGGTAAAAAAATGTTGTAACTCAGTAAATTAAACTATTATAATCATGCATGTAATTAAAAATAAAGTGAACACAAGAGACACCAGATTTAATGTGGAAACCCAATATAAGAAAAACCACCTAGTAACTAGTCACCAATTTTTCACTCTTCTAAAGTGAGTCCTGTTAGGAGCCAACACTGTTAAAGGTTATAATACACACTGTTAGGTGTGACCTTGTTAGAGGATTTAATCACCCTATTAGGAGTGGCCTTGCTAGAGGTCTTTAGAAAAATTCAACTAAACTATCACCTTGTTAGAGGATTTACAAAATTGCTGTTAAACCAACTCTGTTAAGAGATTTGAAATCACTGCTACAATGGTTAGAAAGCAACAATGAATTGACCTGAACAAGATGCAACTGAATTTACTGGATATAGGTCTCTGTTCAGCATCATTAGATCCTCCTTGATCAAATATGGCTCTATTGCTCCTCGATGATCTCTAATCATCCTTCGAATCTGCTTCCAAAATAATCAGTCTTCATATACCATTAACCTTTTTTTTTCACACTCACACTTATAAATTCGCAAGTTGACTTCTTACTTATACCATTTAGATTATCAAGTTGGCCTATTTATATGTTTTATTTACCAATAAACCATTCATCAATCAGCTACAAATATTATTCTTTAAACAAATAAATGTTTTATACTTGGCCGACTCTGCTTGGTAAATACTGCTTTCAAAATTTTAGAGTTAACCTTCTTGACTTGGTTAACATTACAATATCTTAAAATCCTTTGGCTACTGAGTTTACTCAGTAAGAACTTCATTTACCAAATTTACCTTTGATGACTGAGTGAACTCGGTAAGAACTAAATCCTTTGATTACCGAGTGATTTTGGTAAGAACTACTTTTGTCATGTTTGCTTCGATCATCGAATGAGCTCGGTAAGAGCTAAATTTCATTGATGAAGGCTTGGTAACCATCTATCTACTCGGTAGATACTGCAAGCTATCTTTGCTAACCTTTTGGTCTCAGTAGACACTGTCTATTGCCTTGCTGACCTTCTGAGTTTGGTAGGCACTGTTCTTCACTTTTCTGACTTTCTGAGCTCGGTATGCACTATCTGATGACTGATATGACATTTGTGTGACATCAAAGAAAACACATAATTGAGCAATTGTAACCAAAAATAGATATGACATTTAGATTAGGTATCAATATGTCTTATAAGTAGATTTTGTTAGAGTAAAACATTAATTTAATTTAATTTATTAAATTACCTTTACTCCCTTCATAATATTTCACTTTATGCACTTTTAATTTCCATTTAATAATTAATTAGTAATTATTAAATGTCAGTTACCTTTTAGGGTTTCCCTTTTAGTTTTATGATCTCCCTCTATAAGAATTGATCTTTTTAAATTATCATTCATTCTATTCATTTTTGAAATTCAATTTGCATATTTTTCAGTGAAAAACCCTTTCCTCCTCTTGTCTTTTTCTTCTCTATGATAGGTTCTTGCATGTAGCTATTCTTTAGGCTACGTGGATTTATATTGCTCAAATCTGTCATGGTATTAGAACCCTAGATCTATTGTAGCTTGTTCAGTATTTGGAGAAAAAGAAGAATGAGGGTTTAACAAAACAAATTTGGTGTTTTTCAGGTATTTTTGTGAAAATAAGGGGGCCTCTAATTTTTAGATCACTTTGAGGAAAAACAAACCTCACAGTTGGATTTAGAAGGTCAAAACCCCCATTTTCATATAAAGTTTGTCAATTTTGGACAACGTTGATATAAGAGGCAATATTTTTTACATAACAGGGCTACAAGACCTTTGCATGCACTCTGAGATGGATTTTTAATTTTTAATTTTTTAAAAATGTTATTTTTGATTGCTACAGTTAGTTAACTGCACTAGCCACTACATTAGTCTTCTAACCACAACATTTTTGTGGTCACCATGAACAATTAGCCACCACGTCACTGCTCTAAGGTCCAAACACCACCGTCACCTATAGTTCTACCCACCTATTGCGAAAGACATCATTGTTGCTTGCTTCTAGAGGTTTCACCCTCTAGCCACCACTGTGGATATTTTTTATTTTTTATTATCATTTTTCCTTCTATTATTGGCCCTATCAAATTTTTAACGATATCTTGAGCATACAGGGGTTCTTTTTTTATCCAAAAGAAGCACTAGAAAGCTAGTTTAGAGATAGAGACAATGGAGTAGGTATTTTTTTGATTTTTTTCTAGTTTGGCACCTATTTTTGTTCTTGAAGTCTATTGATGTCTTCTATCTTTTGGGGGTCATAACTTCTTTGTTATAGCTCCCTCTTTTGATTTGGAAAAAGTGTCGAAAAGCTCTTCTTGAACACTTTCTAGATTTTATGTCATTTCACCCATATTTTTTACTAGGTATTTGTGATTCAAATCTAAAGTTTTTTTTCTCTTTTCTCGATTACACATTCCTTCTATAAGTTGGGGTTCAATTACTTTCATTGTGAGGGTTTTTTTTATATTACTTTCTATTATTATATCAGCATATCTAAAAACTTCAAAAATCCCTTCTAAAACAATGGCCAAGACCTCTTCTTATTTAATATTTCTAAACCCACACAACTATCATACATGGAAATCTCATATGAAGCAACTTCTCCATTCAAAGGGTTTGTAGTCTTTTCTAGATATATTGCAGCCTATTTTTCATAATCAATACTATAATTTGTAGCACATGAATAAGATGGACGAAGTCATGGGTTTGATTTCTTTGAGTTTCTAAGATAGCTTATAGTTTCATCTTGATGAGTGTTGCACTCCTCAAGAAATGTGGGACAAGTTTAATGACTTTTTGGCACCATCAATGAGTTCAAAGCTTACTTCTCTTGTATCTGATACTTTTCCCTCTATTGAGTATTTTCTTATGAGGTTCAAATAATAGAGGACTTTGTTATAGGGATGCATGAAAGAGAAAATAGATAAGGAGTGCATCTACTTGATTCTCTCTAAGCTTCGAAGAAACTTTAAGATTTACACTTTGACCTTCCATTTCACTATGAATTTCTTGGGTCCTAGATTTACCATGCCCACTTTTGAGGTCTTTTGTGATTGATTGACTAGAGAGTAGTCCAAGCTTACATATTTGGATACTATCACTGGCTCAAAAACATAGACATTGGTTGCTCAGACATTTACAGTGCAACATAAACATAAACTAAAGCCCAAGATAGATTCAATAGGGAGTCAAAGTTCCTCCAAGCTTACTCCTAAATCAGATGCTCAGAAACCCTCTTAGAAGGGTAAATCTTCTAAGTCTGGTGAGTCTTTCTCCAAGACTAAAAAGTACATAGGTGATCCTTGTAGTTTTGTGGCAAGGAAGGACACCCATTTTCTTGGTGTTGGAAACATATTGAGGCTTTAGAGGAGGCCATGTAGTAGCATAATATTGCTTCTCCGAAGCTACCACCACCTCCTTTAGGATAAAGACATTCTCTTTCTACACAAGCATTGTTTTCTACAACTATTTGGATTCTTGATCCTAGAGCTTCACACCATATGACACAGTCACCTAATTTGGTTACCTTACTTGCTCAGAGTGTTACTATACAAATTATAGTTGGTTATTCTACACAACTTTTAGTCATAGGTTTAGGAACTATCTTTTAAGAAGGTGATTCACTACAGGATGTTCTCTTAGATCCTACAATTTCTATGAACCTCCTATCTATCTTTTAGATTTTTCATTCTATCTTTGGAAAGATAGTTGAGTTCTCACTATATTATGTGGTTATTTGAGACCTCCATGATCTTGAATTGGTTATTGCAATAGGATGTGTTGATCTCCAGTCTCACTTATATCAATTCGATGGCTTTGAGAGCTCCAATTCTACTGGTGTTTATCTCATTGTTCATGCATACACAATGAGAAAGCTTTGGCATGAGAATTTTGCCCATGTCAACTACAAATATTGATTGTAGATTAGTACATAAGAGATAGTGATTGGGATACCTTAGATCTCTTGTAGTAACAGTGTGTGTCAAGGTTGTTCCCTTAGAAAACATCACAAAGATCCATTTCTGCTAGGTAGATCCACACGTGCCAAGGCACCATTGGAGTTGATACAGAGTGATCTCATGTCATTTCCCACTCCATCTTTTTTAGGTGCTCAATATGTGCTCACCTTTATAGATGACTTCTACAGACACACATGGGTGTACTTTTTGAAATACAAGTGTAATGTCTTTGATTCATTTCAAATCTTTAAGACATTTGTGGAGAAGTAGTTTGGTCTTTCTATCAGGCATATACAAACTGACAATGGGGGGAATATGTGAATTACTCTTTCAAAGATTTTTGAACTAAGCATGGTTTACAACATTAGTTCATAGTTCCTCACACCCCTTAGTGGAATGGGTTTGTAGAGAGAACAAACATGACATTACAAGAGATGACCAATTGTATGATTCAGTCTCGTGCTATGATTTCTTCATTTTGGGCTGAAGCTATCAATTATGCTAACTATATTTAGAATTGGATGCCTCACAAGGAATTATGCCACTTGACTCCTTAGGAGGCTTGGACTCATGTCAAGCCTGATGTTTCTACTTTCTGCATTTTTGGTAGTGAGGCTTGGGCATTTATTCTAGATGCTCAGCAGAAAGCCATGGAGAAAAAGAGTTGACCACTTACCTTTGTTGGCTACTGTGAGGATGTGAAGGCATACAAGTTATTTTATTTTGATTCTAGAGATGTCTTGTTTTGGTGAGATGTTCAATTTGATGAGTGTTATCCTTAGATGGACCCACCATCACCAACTTCTTCCACACTACCTAGTACTTCCTCTACTCCTCCATAGGGTTATGCGTCCTCTAAGAAAGATCTTTATATTTATCCCCCTTCACCACTTCCACTAGTTATTTAGTGAGTGTCCAAGTGGGCTTGTTACACTATTGATGTAGCTAGACCTCTAGCAGGTGATGCTACCGATGCTCATCACACACATGCTCATACTATAGGTATTGGCCTCTTGAGCCATGCCATTTTAGATGATCCACACAATTTTTCATAGGAGATAGGATACTTAGATTGGGATAGGGCTATGGATGAGGAGTACTCTTCTTTGATGAAGAACCACACATGGGACCTTTGTCCTCTTTCAAAAGGAAGAAAGTTGGTTTGATGCCAGTGAGTGTACCATACCAAGTATGCTATAGATGGTTCTATTGACAGATATAAGGCATGTATTGTTGCAGAGGAAGTTTCATAGGTTGAGGGTATTGATTACTCTGAGATCTTTACCCCTATTGTCAAGATGAATTATATTTGCCTTATACTCTCTTTTGTAGCTTCACAAGGATGGGCAATTTATGAGATAGTCATGAAGAGTGCCTTTTTGCATGGAGACCTACATGAGGAGATCTATATGGAGAAGCCTCATGATTTCTTGTAGGACCTCTTCATTAGTTTGTAGGATTTAGAGGTCTTTATATGGTCTCAAATAGGCCCCTCGAGTTTGCATGAAGAAGATGGATTCCTTCTTACTTGCTTCACTCACTCGGTGTCATTTTGATCCTACAATTTACATTCAGCATCATGGGGCTAACTTATTGATACTTAGGCTTTACATAGATGATCTCATCATTACAAGTAGCTCAGTCTCCATGAAATAGAGTGTTCAATGAGCCTTGGGAGATTAGTTTGAGATGATAGACCTTGGACTTTTGCATTATTTTTTGGGCCTGCACGTTCTTCAATCTTCGGATGGGATAGTCATACTCCAACATAAGTATACTCTTGATATGCTTCAAAGATTCAACATGCTTGATTGCAAGCTTGATCTCGCACCATTTCAATCAAGTATTTTTTTATCTACCACTTGGACTACTCCTACAAGGGATTCCACTTTATACAGATAGCTTGTGGGTAGCTTTTTGTACTTGAAACACACACAGGTCTTGATATTTGCTATGTGGTTGTTCTTGTCTCTCAGTTCTCCCATGATCCACATGAGAGTCATTGGAAAGCTTCCAAATGTATCTTGAGGTAAATTCAAGGTATAACATGTTATGGAATTCACTATACATTAGAGGATCCTCACATTGTTGGTTACAGACTTAGATTGGGCTAGTGATAGTGATGATCACAAGTCTACTTCTAGTTTTATCTTCTATCTTGGTTTTGGTCCTCTCACATGGGTAAAGCCACACAATTTGTTCCCACTTTTCATCACAAACAGATTAGATGAAAAGTGGGAAATTTTTTTTAAAGTAGCTTTGAGTGAAGCCAAGGCTTCCATCAAAGCCTTCACATGGCTTCATTCAAAGCTAATTAGAAAGGGCTTTGATGGAAGCCATAGGCTTTACTCGAAGCCCTTGTCATCCATGGGCCCACTTGGGCTTTGAGCTAAACCACGAGCTTCCTTCGAAGCCTTTAAGGCTTCATGAAAACCCCCAAAGGATTTGTTTGAAGCCCTTTAAAACCCTAACCACAAATGAAAATGATGATTTTTAAGTCATTTTACCATTTTCAAATGTCATTATAATGATGACAGTTTTGCAGCAGTGGTTGGAGTGAAGTTCATGACATTTGTAGTTACACCATCATTCTAGATTAGTATTTTCAACCTCTTTTGAGCATTCAACATTCTAGGTATATTTATTTTTGTATTTTTAATGAATATTTAGTTATTTTTAATGATTGTTTAGTTATTTGGATGAATTATTAGTAGTTTTTTTTAAATATTTAGTTAGTTTTATGAATTTATTTCTTTTTTATGGGTATTTTGTTATTTTTAGTATACAATAATTAATTTTATGTTTATATGTTAGAAAATATTATCAAAATTGTAGTTAATGGAAGAAATATTATATGTTTAGTTTATTTAAAATGCTAGGTAGATAAACAATACAAACAAAAAATATGATTAGATATAGAAAACCAAAAATATGATTAGATTTGAAAAATGAAAAATATGATTCTAGATGTAGAAAACAAAAAATAGGATTCACATTTAGAAAACCAAAAATAGGATTCAGTGTAGAAATCTAAAAATATGATATAAGATGTAGCAAACCAAAAATAGTATTAGATGTAGAAAACAAAAAATTATTTAAAACTCTAGATGAATAAAAATTAATATAAAATTACCTTCAATATCTAGAAAAACTCTCTCATCACTTTCTCTCTCTTCTCATTTTCTCTCTCCTCACACTTTCTCTTTCTTCTCACTTTCTCTCTCCTTAGGCTTTCTCTCTCTTCTCACTTTCTCTCTCCTCAAAATTTCTCTCTCTTCTCACTTTCTCTCTCCTTAGACTCTCTCTCTCTTCTCACTTTCTCTCTTCTCAGTTTCTCTCTCTTCTCACTTTCTCTCTCCTTAGACTCTCTCTCTCTTCTCACTTTCTCTCTCTTCTCAATTTCTCTCTCTTCTCACTTTCTCTCTCCTCACACTTTCTCGCTCCTTGAACTCTCTCTCTCCCTCCTCTCACTTCTCTCTCATTTCTTTCTCTCCCATCACTTTCTCTTTGTCTCCTCACACTCTCTCCCTCTTCTTACTTTTCTCTCTCTTCTTGAACTTTCTTTCTCCTTACTTTCTCTCTCATCACTTTCTCTCTCCTCACACTTTCTCTCTCCTTAAACTCTCCCTCTTACTTTCTCTCTCTTCACACTTTATCTCTCCTTTCAAATCTCTCTCCTCTAACTTCTCTCTCCTTTCTTTCTCTCTCATCACTTTCTCTCTCCTCACACTTTCTCTCTCCTTGAACTCTCTTTACTTTCTCTCTCCTTTCTCTCTCTCATCACTTTCTCTCTCTCCTCACACTCTCTCCATCTTCTTACTTCCTCTCCTTACACTTTCTCTCTCCTCACACTTTCTCCCTCCTTGAACTCTCTCCTCACTTTCTCTCTCTCCTCACACTTTCTCTCTCCTTGAACTCTCTCTAGATCTCTCTCATCACTTTCTCTCTCCACTCACACTTTCTCGTTGAGCTCTCTCTCTTCACATTCTCTCTCATCACATTTTGTCTCCTTTCTCTCTCATCACTTTCTCTCTCCTCACACTTTATCTCTCTCCTCACACTCTCTCCCTCTTCTTACTTTCTCTCCTCACACTTTCTCTCTCCTTGTACTCTCTCTCTCATCACTTTCTCTCTCCTAACACACACACTCTCTCTCCCTCTCCTTGAACTCTCTCTAGACTCTTTCTCTCTCCTCACTCTCTCTCCTCCTCCCTCTTCACACTTTCTCTCCTAGAACTCTCTCTCTTTAGTTCTCTCTTCACTTTCTCTCTCTCTCTCTCTCTCTCTCTCTTTATTTTCTCTCCTTGAACTCTCTCTCTTCACTTTCTATCTCATCACTTTCATAATATTAAGTTAACATTAAGTTTCCCTTATGTTCTTGTAATATTAAGTTAACATTTAGTTTGCATGCCATACTTGTAGATGGCATCCCATGATCAACCTCAAGATTAGGGATAGGGAGAGGGTTAGGGGCATAATAAGGGATATGGACAAGGTCAGGCACAAGGACATGGATAGGGATAGGGATAGGGACATGCTTAGGCTTAGGGATAGGGACCACCTGTTGATGTATCATTTGTCCACCCTCATGTTCTTGATATGTCAATTATATTCTAGTTTTTGACTACAGAGACTACTAGAATAAGATCAACTATTAAGAGATCTTAGCATCATCTATATAGAGGTACATGCCAGCAGATTTTGACTAGTCTTGAGGAGCTTAATAATAGACTTAGATCACAGTTTGCATTTACACCATAGTCTATAGATAGGATTTTTATTGATCTTAGAGCAGAGATCTCAATTGGTATATCCTTAGACTAGGTTTAGAGCCTGGTTTCTAAGGAGATTATCCAATTAGAGGTCTTCCCATTTTATGAGGGGAAGACCAAGGTCTAGGCATATCAAGTTACTAGATATTTTGTGCCACAGATTCTTTGAATGATATAGCCTCGATTCCTAGCAACACATGGTTGTTATCCTAATAACAACTAAATTCCATTATATTTTACCCAATAGTTGTACACAAAGTTCTATTTGGGGCACCACGTCAACTATTTAGATATTCCAAGATAGTATGGTCAAGGATGAGGTAGAGTTTATGATCGTGATGCATATCATGAGGTGACTCGTGTTGTTCCTCATCATCATGCATTGGTGGGATCTAGGACCCTAGTAGTGACTCCAGTGATGGATGCTACTGTAGATAGAGTTGTCATTACTTCTCAAAGGGAAACAATTGATCAAATAGGACACATTGCATCTGTTGCTAGGAGCATTACATTTGATACTCTTGGTAGATATCTTTTGAGTAGACCTAGTTAGCGTAGATCATCTTCTAAGGCATCATTGAGTACTACACTGCCCATTGATGAGATCTATAGAGTTGCACATATTCCTACCCTAGGAGATACATGTGACCTCACTAGAGAACACAAACATATGGAGATAGCCTTATATCTTCTAGATGGTCTTTTACATGTATATTCATGCATCACAAATACATAGGGGATGCCTTTACATAGTGTCATAGAGACAATTTCACGGAGGCCTATATTTTGAGTGCCCCATGATATGCCATCAGGTCATACACACCAGAGTACACAACACTCTACACATGACTTTGGCATTGAGCACTCTACACAACACTCTAGCACTCAACACTTAGCTCAATACTTAGCACAACAGTCTATTATAGCTCCACCTAAGGAGACCATAGGAGTTAGTCAAGGTATGTCTATTTCTATTGGTGGAGTTGATATGTTTGATAGACAATTATGAGATTTGAGTTAGATTCATGTTCCCAGTGTCATAGGATCATACATGGAAATGTTGCTATTTTAGTCTATTGACTCTACACCACTTTGATTTGAGCTTGTTAGTCCTTTGCACTCCACACCATTTCAAAGGATTGAGACTATTGGAGATGGAGTTTCTGTTGATGACACCTTAGTACATGTCACTAATGACCCTCTTGCTCCTCAGACCTAGGTACACCTCTTTTAAGTTTCATTTTTACAATAACAAATTTCCATGTACAAACTTATAACTATGTACTCATATTTCTAAATGAATTATATTTTTGTAGGCATAGGTAGTAGAGCATGCGTCTTCTAGTGTGGGCTTTGATCATAGTGGGAGGAGAGATGTTGTCAATGTGGCACCTACTACTCGTGGGGGTACAACTATGATGAATGTGACACCCACTAGTGCTCAGGTATTTTTAAATAGATATTTAAATTAATTTGAAATTTACTAGATACATATGCACTTGTATCAATGCATTTAAATATAAATATCTACATGTAAATATTTGAAACTAGAACCCATGCATATATATAGACCTATACATATCTAACACATTGCTATATTTTAATTTGCAAGGCCTAGTTGATACTCTATAGACACATCATCCTCATGATTCTTGATCAAAGGGTCACTCTATTCGTATGCATTTGCATGACTCTTTAGTTTAGGACACATGCACATGTTTACTTTATCATTGATCTAATTGAGACATATACCTTTATGATTTGACATATATACATACATACATACATACATTTTATATGTGTGTGTGTGTGTGTGTGTGTGTGTGTGTGTGTGTGTGTGTGTGTGCACATATTGATCTTTGCACATACATATGTTTATGATTCATTCTTTATTAACAACATGATTGGTTTGAAATTTATTCAATTGTTGTGCATGTTTCTAGTTTATGGTTTGGATGTGTTCTATATGTATTTCATTTATGGTTAGACACGTTTAAATGATTGCTTCAATTTATGATTAGAAATATGATATTTACATGTTTGCAGTTTATGATCCATGTGATATAAATGTATTTAGTTTATGGATAGACATGTATACATGATTGGTTAAATTTATGATTATAAATATGATATATGTACATGTTTCTAGTTTATGATCCATGTGATATACATGTGTTTAGTTTATGGTTAGACGTGTACATGATTGGTGCAATTTATGATTAAAAATATTATTTATGTACATGTTTCTAGTTTATGGTCCATGTGATATACATGCATTTAGTTTATGGTTAGACATGTGTACATGATTGGTTTAATTTATGATTATCTAAATGTGATATTCATGTTTCTAGTTTATGGTCCATGTGAACATGAACATGTAAGTACTCAAATAAACTCCTAAACTTCATATTTAAAATGAACATGTAAGTACACAAATAAACTCCTAAAATTCATATAGAATGAATATGTAAGTATTCAATATAAGTTCTATCAAGCTACACAAGAAATGAACACATACATGTATACACTCGATATAAGTCCTAGCATATATAGTTGTATGAAATGAACACATGTACACATGTCTAGACACATATAATTAACATGTATGTATGTATGTATGTATGAAATGGATTAAATAAAATATGAAATATGAAATATTCTAAGCAAGTGATCTAGAAATATGAAGTATTTGTAGACGTTGATGAAAGCCAACTTCACAGCTCTCCAAGATCACCTGCATGCAAATAACCTATCCAAGGGAAACCAAATAAGGAAGAGGTGGAGCTTGGAAAAACACTAAACGGATTGAGATAGAATATATTGAAAACAAAGAAAAATGTATTGCTATTGAAAATGAGATGAGTTACAATGAGAGAGCCCGAATATAAAGCCTCAGGGAAGCTTGTAGAACAAGTTGGAAAGTGCTAGAAGATAAAGTTGACAACTAAGAATACATACAAAAAATTTGGGATATCCTTGAACAAGGTGAGGAGATAAGTATGACTTAGATAGGAACAAACTCCTGTGTTGTAAACTTAAGTATTAACCTAAGTAAACTCCTTGAACAACTCCTAGACTACAACTATTAAATAAATGCATTAACCTAAGTAAACTTAAGTATTAGAATAAATAATAAACAAATAATTATTTACTTTAACAGTATTAAACATATCAAGTCCTAGAAATATGAAACATCTAAGAAAGTTCTACAAATATGAAATATGTCAAGTGGTTCTACACACTCTAGACACATATAATGAACATTCACATGTATGTATGAAATGGATTAAATTAAATATGAATATGAAATATCTAAGCAAGTGATCTAGAAACATGAAGTATTAAACATAGCAAGTCCTAGAAATATGAAATACATGTCAAGTGGTTACAAGTGGTTCCACACACTCATGAAGAAGATTTAATATTATCTCTTGGTCCTCAATATCTAATCTCCACTTTTGACATCCATCTTTATGTTTAAATGGATGTAGAGAAATGGACATAGAAATAACATGGTGACTATATTAAAGAACTTTATTGTTAGGTTAGTAATATACAAAGTGAATTCCATGTTTCATTAATTTGTATTGCCTGAGATATGTCCCCTCCAAAACAATTGAACCTGCAGACCATGCATTTGAAATTTAATTTAATATACATATGTATGCAATAAATAAATTCATAATTTAAATATAAACACAAAATTTAAGTTAATTTAATGCATGTACCTATAGGGAATAACATTCTGTCACTTTCTTCAAGTTCAGTTAACTTCATCCTTTTAGTAGTGCAACACAATAAATAGTAACTCACTCCTACATTTCTAGGCTTAGCAATAGTTGCAAAGACATTTCTTGTACACACAATTTAAATATCATACACACACGCACATGCACACACAAAAAAAAAAGTCACGAAGAAATTTTATAGCTCACAATGTGTGTGTGTGTGTGTGTGTGTGTGTGTGTGTCTTCTATATATATATAATTTTTAAAATTTTACTTACTAATTCAAACTAATCTAGATATATGGTTATAATCAGTGGAAATTGAACAAATGTTATCAAAATTTTCATCTTTATCTCGATTATTTGTATAAAAAACAAGAAGTGGCACCAAAGTCCATAGATCTACATATCGATGATCCTGATTGATGCACTCATTGTAATTCTCAGCAATGCAATAACAACAAAAACATGAATAGTCTCTTGTGTACAATATTCAATTGTGATGATTGGTTCTCATAAGAGAATGTAAGGATCATTTTTTTTTCTATCCTCTTGCAACCATGCATAGTTTTTCTATGCACACTTGAAGGCACATATTTAATACACACACACACACATAGATATATATAAAATAAGACAAAAATATATATTCACATGTCATGTGTGTATAACTTAAAATATATTTAAGAGAAAATATATATACAAATGCATGTACATTTACTTGATATCTCCCAAAAGACTCTACATGGTACTAGTTGACTCATTCTTGATGATCCGCCAACCTCATTTGATGCAAAATGTGTCTTGCACCATTCAACAATGTCATGTGCATTATTTCTACAAACTTCCTTATAATTCATTTGATACTTTTGTAGAGCATGTTTGATACAATCTCCAACACCATCATGTTTACCTTTGCCATGTCCACTTTCAAAGAAACTCCATACATGTGGTATATTTTTATCACAATGATATCAACAAAGTGCATAAAATGATTGAGATGATTTGAATTGTGTAGCACACCCATTTGACCAAACATAATGTTTATTGATACTTATGTCTCTTTATATGATATATGTTAAAAAAATCTTGAAACAATGTCCTACATAATGATATCATGTTCTTTATCATCACTTATGTAGAAGTGATGTTCTTTATTGATGACTCATGCTTCAATTGTGCTTTGAATACCATCCAAATCTAACTATGCATGATGATAGCACACTTGTACCATAATAGTAACCTGATCAAAAAAATAGTACTATGATTGAATAGCCTTTTGATGAACAAATGAATAGTTTTATGCAAAGTCAACAATTGATAAAATGGTTCTAGGTGAGAAGTTATCTTTAAGTTTTTGAAATTGTTGTGCTTTCCACTTTGGAAAATATGCATGACTAATATATGGTTGTATCAAAATTTTAAATTTGTCCATAAATGCTCCAACTATCATCTCCTCTTCAACATATTCTAATCTTTTTGATCCTTTCCCAGATTTTGTTTGATTCATTACATACTTGTAACCCTTGCAAGTTATCATTTTTGTGACATCAATATTGTTGAAAGAGGGATGATTATGTTTCAATCATTTCTTTTTCATTGATGTCAAAGCTACATTTTTTTGTTAAGACAACTACTTATATGATTTAAGTACTATCACTTGTTTGATTGATGAAGAGGATTTGATCAAAAAGACATAACAAAAGCACCTAGAGGAAAGGTTGAGTTATGATATACAAAAGAGTACAAGAATCAACTAAGACAATGATATCATAGTGCATTGATAAACCACTTAAGGTTGCAAAGGTTGGCTACACTAAGCAAGTTTAGAAGAACAAGTTAAACAAGGTAGAAGATAATTTTGATGAGCTCAAGGCACAAAATTCATGGTAAACTATTTTTAGGCAAATTCAAAAAGGATTGAAGGAGAAGTGTTTGGAAGTGATATGGAATTAGGGGTAGATTTATTACATCCTACCTAATCCTTCCTAACCCTGAATTGGATGATAGAGAATGAATGGAAAAAAGATCTTAATTATGTATTTATCAGGGTGGCTGGTTAGAAGAAAGGTTTGTCATGTGTGAGAACCTAAGGAAGACAAGGAGTCAAGGGGTATTGCTTCATCAAATGACCTAAGTGAAGAGTCTACATTGGCATGTTAAGAAAGAAGGCTTAAGGGTGTGAATGCTTAAAGGGTGAACAAGATATCATTATTGAAATGTGTGAAAGCCAAATAGAATGGAGGACTAAAACAATGATTTGTAATATGCAAATGGAGTTGTAAGTTGTTATCAGATCAAACCCTATTGTTACTCTCTAATAATTGTATCAGTCTTCTAGGGTAAATCCTTTGGATTAAGGTTGACCTAACAATCATTTGTAAATCCTTTAACTGGGTGACATTCCAAGTGAATAGTCTAAAGCCCTCTAACAAGGCTCACTCCTAACAGGGTGATTGAAATCCTTTAATAAGATCACATTTAATAGTTTGTATTGTAACCTTTAATAGGGTTGGTATTTCATAGGGCATCACTTCAAAAGAGAGAAAATGAGTAGCATGTTATTGATGGTTTTTCCCAAATTGGGTTCCCACATAAATCATTGTGTCAAGTGTGTAGCTAAATTTGTTATGTTTCATGTTTACATTTCTACAAATTGATTTGACAGTAATCTACAAGTTCTAAATGATTGTATAATCTTATGGATGCATGCATGATGATAAATATTTTATGAGTTCACTAAGCTATGAAAAGTTTTATTTATACATCTAGACCTTGGATAACTGATTCACCCCCCCAATTATTTTAAAGAATTCCAACAATTGGTATCAGAGCCATATGCTTAAGAGGACTAGTTCGAAGCAAGATGTCAAAAAGAGAAGTACTGAAGCTTAATAGAGATAACTTTCCTGCATGACAAAGTCCAATAAAGCTACACCTTGGAGGACTTGGAGATCATGCATAATCTACCATCACTATTGATCATGTTGATCTTGCTAGAGCTTTAACTACTAAGGATATGAAAAAGAAGAAAGAACACAAATAGACAATGCTAGAGATTGCCTCTGCGCTAAGTTACATTGAATTTGATGATATAAAAAATCTTGACAGTGTAAAGAAAATATGGGATGTCATAACCACTATCTATTGAGGAGACACAAATGTTCTAAGAGCCAAAGTTGAAAGTCTCAGAGGTAAGTTTGATGATATGAGAACGCAAGAAGGTGAAAATATTTCTTAATATTTCTCAAGGATAAAATATGTTGTTAATGCAATAAGAGGAGCTAATGGTAAAATAGATGATGATATTGTACTAAGAATTTTTTTAAGAACACTACTACCTATATATACTATTAGAGCTTCTATAATACAAGAACTAAGATGTATCCTAGGGAATAATCTATCTCTTGAAGGTCTAGTAGGTAGGGTCACTATTTTTGAGCTATCTAGCTTTGATAATTACAAACTTGAAAATATTGAATCTACTTTCAAAGCCAAGCTACTATTAAAGGAACTTGATAAGAAGAAGAAGAAGAAAAAGATAAAGTATGTGTCCATCAACAGTGATACAGATGAGGAGGATGTAGATAAACTTGAAGCACTACTAGCTTGAAGATTCCATAGAGGTAAAGGCAAGTTCAAAGGTAAATTTCCTATCATTTCCTTCAATTGCAATGAGGATGGTCATATTGCTACTAGAAGTCCAAAGAAGAAGAACTATAGAGATGGTGACAAGTACAAAATTAGAAGAGATGAAGACAACAGGGATTACAAAGACAAAGGCAAGAAGTCTTGCTACATTGCTAAAGAGGAAACAAGAGATGAATCTAATGAAGATGAGGCAACTGTGCTTGTGACTTGTGTGAACAAGAATGACAGATGGATCATTGATAGTAGGTGTTCACATCACATGACTAGAGACAAAAGTAAGTTCATTACCTTGAATTGTTATGATAGAAATAGTGTAAGATTTGGTAATGATGCACTATGCTTGATAAAAGGAAAAGGTTTTATCAAACTCACAGATAAAGATTTTATGCATCAATGCATACTATGTTGAAGGACTTAATTGTAATCTATTGAGTGTGTCACAATTCAATAATTTAGGATGTAAGGTTGAGTTTGAAAACAAGATTGCAAATATAAATGATACTGATGGAAAACTGATTGGAAAGGGTGAGCAGACTGGGAGTAATCTATTCTACCTTGATATAGAGGATGCTACTTGTCTAGTTGTAAAATTTGATGATGTGTGGCTATGGAACAAAAGGTTATGTCATGTTAATTTTGATAATTTGGTTAGTATCAGTAACATGAGAAAAGTTAGAGGTTTTCCTAAGTTGAAGAATCCTGATAATATAATGTGCAAACAATGTTAGTTAGGAAAAATGACAAAGTCCAGTTTTAAGAGTAAAACTCATAGCTCTAAAGAAATACTATAGATTTTTCATACTAACTTGTGTGGACCAATTGAAGTGTAAAGCTACAAAGGAGATAACTACATTATGTTGTTTGTTGATGATTATTCTAGAATGATGACAATTATGTTTTTGAAATAGAAATTTGATGCTTTCCAAATGTTTAAGTGGTACTTAGCAAGAGTTGAGAAGGAAACAGGTAAGATCTAAAATGTTTGAGATCTAATAGAGGAGGAGAATTTACATCAAATGAGTTTGAGATGTTCTGTAATGACAGAGGTATTAGAAGATAGACATTTTCTCCTAGAACCTTTCCACAAAATGGAATTTCTCAAAGGAGGAACATGTCTATAATGAACTATTCTAGGACACTCATGATGTAGAAAAATGTTGCTTTGAAGTATTGGAGAGCAGTTGTAAGTACAACTATTTATACGATAGACAATGTACAAATCAAGAAAGGTACTCATTCAACACCTTTTGAACTATGGTATGGATACTCACCTAATGTAAAATATTTTAAGGTATTTGGAAGCAAATACTATATTCTCAAAGACCTCAAGAATGGTAAACTAGATGCAAAAAGTGAAGAAGGTATATTCCTAGGTTATTCCATAAGAAGTAAAACTTACAAGTGTTTAAATACCGACACTAACAAAGTTGTGGAAAGTGCAAATGTAAATTTTGATGAATAAACAAAAGTATATGATGTTGAACCTATGAAAGAACCAGAAGAATACAAATAATCTATAAACTACTATGAAGGTATGCCTACTGAAGAAGATGCTACAAATTGACAACAAGTTTTAGTGATTGCTAAGTCACATACTATGAATGCCGAGTTGCATTCAGGAATTGAGCTAGATTTAGACGCTGAGTTATAGAATGAAGTTGATGCAAGGAGCTCCTCTTAATACTATAAACTTATAATAGAAAATATGAGAACAAAATATGGACTTCTTATTTGCACCGCAAGTGCAGAATTGTAGAATTCATAAGTACAATATGCTAACCCACATGGGAACCTTCATTACAATAATCTACAAGACAAGTTGTGAACTTTCACCCAGAGCTCTCCTAGACAATGTTCAAGCCTTTCTTAAATAGGTAGTTTAATGTCACTTGAGAAGGTTCTAGATGCTCAAACATAATACCTAGGGCTGACAGACCCTAACAATACACATAGAGTCAGCCAAATACATCTTTAACAATTTATTTTAGAAATTTTAGTAGCCCAACTTCTGAAGACAATAACTCACAAACTATTGCTCTGATTGGCTATTATAATCACTTTTTGGAAATGCTAGCTCTTCATCTACATGCTTTGAACTGTGCTAGTGCTCTTCCATTGAGTTTTTAGACCTCATCCGAGTACTCTAAGGCCTCCAATGGTGAGCTTGAAATTTTTTTTACAAAATTTTCCATCAAAAATTTGCAATAACTTCTCTAATACTAATGCTTGAGCAATGAGATTTTTATGGTAGGCTTACAACTCTAAAATGAACCTTCTTATAGAAAATAAGAAAACTCCAAGCTCATATGACAAACATACTAAAAATAGTAAGTTCCCATAAATAGTAACCACCATGTCTACCAGTACTTATTAAAATAGAAAAAACTAAAAATAAAATATTTTTGGGCGATGCAAGATTGCCCTTGCACCCAGGATGCTCCTGCATCAGACACTTGGGGTAATTTGAGAAGTGACCCCATCATGTCTTAGGTGTTTAGAGAAAGACCAAGATGATTAACCTCCTCCTTTGCTAGCTATGGTATCTCCTCAATCATCTTTGTAGCCAAACTAGTTGCTAGAATGCTCCACTGCACTTCTCCAACTTCATCTCCATCACCTCCTTCATAATACTCTATCAAATCTAAAATATTAAATACTGGTGAAATATTCAATTTAGTAGGTAACTCCACTTCATACGTATTGATAGACTCATGCCTCTTCACTATCTTGCACAGTCCAAACTTCTTCATCTTCAACTTATTATATGTACCCACTAGAAAACACTACTTTCTCAAATGAACCATAACTTCATCTCCAATTTGAAATTCCTTAAATCTCCTTTTCACGTCTACCTTAGCCTTATACTATGTATTCATCTTTATGATGTGCTTTCTCATCTCCTCATGGATGTTCTTCAAATGTTCAACAAATCTTCTGCCTTAGCACTACTTATCTCTCCTTTATCCAACTGCCTTAGTTTAGAAGCATTTTTGGGACTACTCCCTTATACAATCTAGAATGGTGATTTACTAGTACTCCTATTGACAAAATTATTATATACAAATTCTGCCTATGGTACAATCATATTGCATCCTTTTGGTTTATCTCCAACCAAGTATCTCAACAAGTTTCCCAAACTGTGATTCACAACTTCTGTTTGCCCATCAGTCTATGGATGATGTGATGAGTTGAACTTCAAATATGTCTTCAACTTCTTCGACAATGTATATCTGAAACTAAACTCTTTGGCAAACCATATAATCTCACCACTTCTCTAAAAAACAACTCCGCTACATGAATAACATCACTAGTCTCCTTACAAAGAATAAAATGTGCAATCTTTGAAAACCTATCAACTACCACAAAAATAGAATCTTGCCCATGTTGTGTCCTTAGTAATCCAAGAAAAAAATCTATGGTGATATCCTCCCATGACTTCTCTAGCATAGGTAATGGCTGATACAACCCTATTTTCTACTTCATTACTTTTTCCATCTGACATACTCTACAACTTTGTACAAAGTTTATTACATATTTCTATAACTATGGCTAGTAGTAATTTTTAGCAACTAAAGCTCTGGTTTTATCTCTGCCAAAATGTCTAGTCAATCCTCCACTATGCTTCTCCTTGATGAGATTCTCTTGCATTGAACTTTTGGGATTGTACAATTGGCTTCCTTTGAAGAACATATTATCCTGGATCATGAAATCCAACCACATTGTCCTATCAAGTGTAACAGGTTCTATACAAGCCTTCCATGCTTCACCAAAATTAGGATCATCTAGGTACAATGTACTAAGTTCCTTCAACCCAACCACCTCTATCTGCATTTTTCTTAGAAAAAGTTGTCTTCTACTAAGAGCATCTGCAACTTTGTTAGACTTCCCACTCTTGTGTTTCAAATTTTTTTTATAACTCTATAAAAACTCAACCCACTTTAAATGCCTTTGGTTCAATTTTCCTTGACTATTCAAATATTGCAAAGCTTGATGATCAATATACAAAACAAATTCCTTAAGAAGAAGATAGTGTCTCCACTTCTTCAATGCTTGAAATATACTATAAAATTCCTGATCATAATCAAAATATTTTCTTTTTGCATCATTCAACTTCTCACTAAAATAAGCAATAGATCGACCTTCTTGGCTCAAAATAGCTCCTATTATAGTATGACTAGCATCATAGACTACTTGAAACACCTTGTTAAAATTAGGAAGTGATAAAATAGGCTGCTCAGTAACTTTCTATTCCAACAGATTAAAACTCTTATCTGCTCCTACAATCCACTTAAACTCTTTCCTATCCCCTCTCATTGTTTTAGTCAAATGTCCACAAACATTGCTAAAACTTCTTATCATTTTTTTATAAAATGTAGCCAATCCATGAAAAGATCTTACATCCATTGCACTCCTTGGAGTAGGCCATTCAAGGATAGCCTTCACTTTCTCTAGGTCCATTTTCAAACCTTCTCCTAAGACTACAAATCCTAGGTACACCAACTCCTTCTTTACAAAACTACACTTCTTTAGGTTTATCAACAACTTTTCTTCCCTCAACTTATTAAACACCTTGTGAATATGAATCAAATTATCCTCTAATGTATTACTAAAGATCAATATATCATCTAGGTAAACAATGACAAATTTACCTAGAAAATACTTTAGTACCTCATTCATGAGCCTCATGAAAGTGCTTGGTGCATTGCTTAGCCCAAAAGGCATGACTAACCACTCATATAGTCCTTTTCTTGTATTGACAGTAGTCTTCCACTCATCACCTTCTTTGATGTTAATCTGATGGTATCCACTCTTCAGATCTATCTTTGTGAAATACTTAGCTCCACTCAAGCAATCCATAATATCATCAATCCTTGGCAACTGAAATCTATACTTTATTGTGATCTTGTTGATAGCATGAGAAATGTGCACATCCTCCATTCTTCTTTGGTTCTAATATTTTTGGTAAAACACATGGACTCAGACTCTCTCAAATCAACCCTTTCTACAACAACTCATGAACTTTTGTATACAACTCTTCACTTTCTACTAGTGTCATTCTATGCACTACCTTGTTTAGCAAACTAGCTCTTTGAACCAAATCCATCTGGTGACTAATCTTCTTCATTGGGGGAAATCCATTAGGTAAATTATCTGATACAATATTAGAAAATTCTTCCAACATATCTACAACTTCTACAAGTATCTCCTTTACTTCTTCTTTACTATCTTTAGGAATAATAGAAAAACACATATGCTCATGTTTCATACCTTTAAGAAACTCTTTTCCATCAAAAAAACATATTCTAGCAACACTTCATACCTTTTCTTCTTTATCCTTCAACGACCTCAACTTATGTTTCACTCCATCCTTAGTTAGAGTGTAGATATTTGCTTGCCCATCATGTAAAACATGCCTATCAAACTATAATGACCTATCCAACAACATATGACATATTTCTATAGTTATGATATCACATAGTACCTCATCCTGGTAGCTTCCAATCTTGAACTTCACTGAGCACTTGCTCATTGACCATGACCTTGTGGTCATCTTGCATCCAAGAAATACAATATGGATGTGGATGTTTCCACCTCGTTAGCTTCAACTTGGTGACCATCATTTTTGACACTAGATTGTTAGTACTTCCACCATCAATGATCACATCACAACACTTATCTTCACATATGCACTTTGTGCAAAACAAGCTCTTTCTTTGCTTAGGATCATTCTAACCACTCATCAAGACTCTTTGGTTAATTAGGACTTCTCCTCTTTCAACATATTTCAAATGTGAGGATCTGGCATCTTCATCAACATGTGTAGCTGTTGCCTAACCTTTTGTTCTTTGACTTATCCTTCGTTGGTGCTGGGTACATTCAAATTCTCTATGCCCTTCTTCTTCATAGTGAAAACATTTTCCACAAAAGCCTCCTCTTCCATATCCTTGTCGTCTACCTCTTCCTCTTTGATCTCTATTGTTATGATCATGGAAACAATTGAAATTGTTTCCCCTATGGTTCTGACTGCTACTTCTAGCCTCATCCTTGTTCTTTTGATCATCATTATGACCAACCATAAGACCATCCACTAGATCTTCCATCGTGACCTCTTCCATTATTCTTATTGTCAAAATTCTTGCTTAGTTTCTCCTCAACTCTTAGGAAAAAATGATACACCTCCTCAATACTGCTCATTCAAACTAGACTTAGCTCATCCTAAATATTGGGCCTTAACCTATTAAGATAATAGGCAACTTTCTCCTTATCAGCTTCTGCATGGCCGGTTCTAATGAGAACTTGGTAGAACTCTTTGCTATACTCTTGAACAGATTTTCTTGCTTGCTTCAACCCTTGCATCTTCTTTAATAGATCAAGCTCATAATCCATGAGAATGAATTATCACTCCAGTTTATCTTTCATCTGATCCCATTGGTGATTTTTTCCTTTCCCTTTCTATTTCACTCCAATTGAACATCCTACCACCAAATCTTCACATGTCCCTTTAGTCTTTCCTTCACAAACTTGACCCTATTAGGATCATCAATATCTTCATACTTAAAGTACTCCTCTAGTTCATTGATCCAATCGATTAGCCCCTTTGGGTTAAGATTTCTTGAAAATGTGGGAACCTCAAACTTAGGTCTTTTTCCAATATTGGAGATGGCCCTAAAAAGCCTCTCTTCCTCAAAATTTAGAACTACCTCTACTTTGACATTTTCTTCTACTTTATCCTCATCCTCACTTTCATCTCTTATGAGAAGATTCATTACTCTATGCATTTTTTCTTCCAATGCTTGCATGTGTCTTTGGAGGGCTCGAAAACCCTTAGGTGTAACACCTACAACTCTTTAACCATGCTCTCTTCATGGAGTCATTTTTGTGCTTCCACTAAAACCCTAGTATAAATTGCCTCACAATCGATGATCTATCTACATTCTTAGCCCAAACCATGGTCCTGGTGCAAATTGCCTAATAGTTATAAATCTATCCTCACACTCAAGAACTCTAGCTCTAATACCACTTGATGCAAGGAACTCCCCTTAATACCATAAACTCATAATAGAAACATAGAAACAATAGAAAATGCGAGAACAAAATATGGGCTTCTTATTTGCACTGCAAGTACAAAATTATAGAATTCATAAGTACAATATGCTAACCCACATGGGCACCTTCATTACAATAATTTGCAAGATAGTTTGCTAACTTTCACCCAGAGCTCTCCTAGTAAATGTTTGGGCCTTTCTTAAAAAGGTAGTTTTATGCCACTCGAGAAGGTCCTAGATGCTCAAGCATAATACCTAGGGTCGACAAACCCTAACAATACACATAGAGTTGGCCAAATACATCTTTGACAATTTATTTTAGAAATTTCAGTAGCCCAACTTTTGAAGACCATAACTCACGAATTGTTGCTTCGATTGGCTATTATAATCACTTTTTGGAAATGCTAGCTCTTGATCTACTTGCTTTGAACTATGCTAATGCTCTTCTATCGAGTTTTTAGAACTCATTTGGGCACTCTAAGGCCTCCAACAGTGAGCCTGGAGATTTTTTTGTAAATTTTTCCACCAAAAATCCACAATAACTTCTCTAATACTAATGCTCGAGAAATGAGATTTTTATGGTAGGCTTACAACTCTAAAATGAACCTTCCTATAGAAAATGAGAAAATTTTGAGCTTGTATGACAAACTTACTAAAAATATTATGTTCCCATAAATAGTAACCACTGTGTCTACTAGTCCTTATTAAAATAGAAAAAACTAATTTTTTTTTTTTTTGGGTGATGCAAGATTAAGCCGCTCTTGCATCAGAAGTTGAGGTATGTTCTAATTTTGAGATTAGTCTACATGAGAGAGATGTTGAGCTACCTGACAGAGATGTACATAGTGACTTTGAAGTTGAAAGACCAAATGAAGAAATTAGAGCTAAACCAAGATTGTCCAAATATATGTCAAGAGACATCATTCTAGTACACAAATTATTAGAGATGAAGATGCTAGACCAATGACAAGGAACAAATTGAGAAATGATACATGTTTTATGAGCATGAAAGAACCTAAAATAGTGAAAGATGCCTTAGAAGATGTGGACTAGAGTAAAGCCATGGAAGAAGAGATTGAACAAATTGAGAAAAACAAAACATGGACTCTAGTTCCTAGACTAGAAGACAAAAATGTGATTGGCACCAAGTGGGTATTTAGAAATAAGCTAGATGAAAATGGTGAAGTCACAAGGAACAAGGAAAGATTAGTCTACAAAGGTTATGCACAAGAAGAAGGAATTGACTATGGAGAAACTTTTAGTCCTATTGCTAGATTGGAATGAGTAAAAACTCTACTTTCTTATTCTACATTCAAAGGTTTCGAAGTTTATCAAATAGATGTTAAATTTTAATTTTTGAATAGCATATTAGAGAACTTGAAGTTTACATAGAATAACTAGAAGGACTTGTTGATTTCAACAATAGGAATATGGTATATAGATTACACAAAGATTTATATGGTTTCAAACAAGAACCAAAAGCATGGTGTGAGAGACTTCATAAGTATCTTGTGAAGATTGGATTTGAAAGGACTAATGATAACAACAATTTGTACATGAAGACAAATAAAGGAAAATGTATTTTGTTATCTAAAATTTGTGTTGATGATATCATATTTGGACATCAAGATGCTTTACCTAAGGCTTTTGCAAATGAAATGAAGCAAGAATTTGAAATGTCTATGTTTGGGGAGATCAAATTCTTTGTGGGTTTGCAAGCATATCAGATAAAATATGGTATATACATCACTCAGTCAAAGTATGTCAAGGAGATACTGAAAACTTTTGGATTGGAGAATTCCAAACTAGTAAGTACAGCTATGGTGGTAGGACTTAACTTGTCAAAGAATGATGAATTAGTTGAGGTGTACCAAACATTGTGTAGGTCCATGATTGGTAAATTACAAGTATGTAGAACATAGCAGACCTGACATTGCATTATCAGTAGGGATAGTTGCAAGATTCTTTGCTAATCCTAGGGATAATCATTTGATGATTTTAAAGAGAATAAGGAGATATCTAAAAGGAACATAGGAATAATGAGAAATTTTAATTAAGAGGCTATACTAATGTTGATTGGGATGAAAAAATTGATGACAGAAAGTGCACCAATGGAGGAGCATTTTTCTTAGGCAAGAGGCTAGTTACATGGATTGACAAGAAACAAAACTGCACTTCACAATCTACTGCTGAAGCTAAATATGTTGCTATTTCTATAAATTGTACAAACATTGTATGGATCAAATAGCTACTCAAAGGCATGAAGGAAGAGATCACATAACTAGTGATACTTTATTGTGATAATATAAGTGCTATAAACATATCAAAGAATCTAGTGATGCACACAAAGACTAAGCACATTGTAATCAAGTATCATTAATTGAGAGAATTAGTTCAAGACAAAGAGGTGAAGATGGAATTAGTTAACACAAAAGAGAAAATTGCTGATATCTTCACAAAAGCACTACCTAAAGATGCTCAAGAGTATCTAAGAGGTAAACTAAGGGTCATACCCCTATCAAAGCTATCTAAGTAACAAAAAGGAGTACCTTGTATCAAACAAGCTGATTGCCTTATGTTATAAATTGATGTAGTGGATCTTACTTTAGGAGCTACCTAAAGTAATCAAAGAACCAAAACTACAAATCAGTCACAAGTAACGTGACACAAAAAAAAACTAAAGAAATTCATATCTACATGTTAAGATGACAAGTCTTTGGCATTTTTGTCAAAGAGGGAGATAGTTATTGATTAGGAGAATTACAAGAAATTAGAGATTGAACCTAGGGGGAGAAATCCTAACACATAGTATGAGGAAGAAATGCTGATAGAAAGAAAGTGTATTTGCTAATAACATCTACCTAGCATGAGGGAGATAATTATAGAAGGGAGATATAAGAAATAATTTGAAGGGAGTCATGAGGATGAATTGATTATCATATTGGTTGTTGATCAGAACAGAACATAATTTTTGTAACCTATTCAGAAGATGAAAATTGTTGATAGAGGGAGAGATTTCAATACAAGGAATTATTTTCTTTTTGGTATTTTGTTGGTCTTACTATTTTAACCTAATCAATTTGGTTGATTAGTTTGGTTTTCCATCAATGCTAAAGAGGGAGATTGTTGAAAATAGATTGATACAAGTATGATAAATGTATTTCAATCATTTTTTTGTCACTAATGTCAAACTTGCATTTTGGTGGTAAGAAAATTGTTTATATGATTTAAGTATTATCACTTGTTTGATTGATGAAGAGGATTTGATCAAAATGATATAACAAAAGCACCTAGAGGAGAGGTTGAGTTATGATATACAAAAGAGTACAAGAATCAACTAAAATAGTGATATCATAGTGCATTGATAATCTACTTAAGGTTGCAAAGGTTGGCTACACTAAGAAAGTTTAGAAGATCAATTTAAACTAAGTGTGTCTGCCAAGCTTGGCTGAATGTATAGTAGGTGCTGAGAAAAGTCAGTACAAGCCAAGTAGAAAATTTTTTGGAGCTAAGTAAAAGTTCATTTTAGTGGATGCTAGGAAAAATAGTGGAAGCCAAGTAAAGTTTAGTTGATATCAAGCACTAGTAAACTTTAGTTCATGCTGAGTAATTTTTTAGTTGATGTCAAGCAACACAGTATGTGTTGAGCATCAAAAGAAAGTTAATTATGAGTACCAACATTATTAGAAAGATCATGAATTTGATGGATCTAGGCTGACAAGTTTTTTTTTTTAGATTATGTGAACTAGGGTGAAGATAAGTTTGAAGAGCTGGAGGCACATAATTCATGCTAAGCCGTTTTGAGGGAAATTCAAAAAGGATTGAAGGAGAAGTTTCTAGAAGTGATATGGAAATAGGGGTAGATTCATAACATCCTACCTAATCTATCCTAACCCTAAATTGGACAATGGAGAATGAACGACAAAAAGATATTAATTATCTATTTATAGGGATGGTTGGTCAGAAGCAAGGGTTGTCATGTGCGAGAACCTAAGGAAGACAAGGAGTCAAGGGGTATTACTTCATCAAGTGACCTAAGTGAAGAGTCTAAATTGGCATGTTAAGCAAGAAGGCTTAAGGGTATGAATTCTTGAAGGGTGAACAAGCTATTAGAACTAAAATGTATGAAAGCCAAGCAGAATGGAGGATTGAAATAGTGATCTATAATCTGCAAATGGAGTTGTAAGTTGTTATCAGATCAAGCCTTACTATTACTTTCTAATAATCGTATCAGTCTAGGGTAAATCCTTTGGATTAAGGTTGACCTAATAGTCATTTGTAAATTCTTTAATTGGGTGACATTCCAAGTGAATGGTCTAAATTCCTCTAACAAGGCTCATTCCTAACAGGATTATTGAAATCCTTTAATAGGGTCAGATTTAATAGTGTGTATTGTAACCTTTAACAAGGTTGGCCTTTCACAGGGTATCACTTCAAAAGAGTGAAAAAGAGTAGCATGTTACTAGTGGTTTTTCCCAAATTGGGTTTCTACATAAATCATTGTGTCAAGTGTGTTTTTGAATCTGTTATGTTTCATGTTTACATTTGTACAAATTGATTTGACAGTAACCTACAAGTTTTAAGTGATTGCATAATCTTATGGATGCATGCATGATGATAAATGTTTTATTGGTTCACTAACCTGTGAAAAGTTCTATTTGTATATCTGGACTTTGGATAACTAATTCAAACCCCCACCCCCCCTCCCCCCCCTTCTCAATTATTCTAAATAATCCCAAAAAATATCTTCATTATTCAAAAGAAAAAGAGCCAAATTAGAACACATGTCACATATTCCTCTAATGAAATTGATTTGACCAACAATATCATCTATTTTTTTACATAAAACAGATAAGATGAACTCACTTTGTCTACTAGGAGGGGAATTTTTAAAACCAAAAATTTTCTTCTATAATTTTTTGCAAAACTTGATAGTGGAGATCAAATTCAATATGATTATGATAGCAACAAATTTCAAACACTTTGTTTCTCCTAACATAATATGTCTTCAATCCTTCAAATAATGTGTACCTAATCTATATATCAAAATTTAAACTACAAAATGAGACATGCATTTCATGTTGTGTTATATCCTGATCTGATTAGGATCTAGGACTATTACAGAGGAATGCTTAACATTGTTGCATAAAGTTAAATTTCAAAGCGTTAATTAGCAAATTAACACAACTTAAATGCTTAAATGAACAAAACATAAAAAAGTAATGACTGAAAGAAAGAGAGTAGAGAAACATAAGAAAAAACACGATTGATAACGGAGTTCATCCGTGGGTGAGACTACATCTCCAGGTCCTGCTCCAATAGAGGGACCGATCCGATTCGCTCCAAAATCAATTACAAGTGTTCAAGATCTTCCCTTCAAGCACAATTGCAGTATTACTCTCCAATGTGCAAGAATAATCATCAAGTGTCCAAGATCATAATCTCCTTCTCATCACCTGGATGCCTTTCCAAAGCTTACTACCCCCATTTTATACATCAAATTTAGCCAAAAATGGGCTAAAACAATTAACCAACATAATCCCCCATTTTGATTACATATTTCGAATTTACCCCTTTTACCATTATTTTGTTATGATCTCACACCAAAATTAAGGGTTTGTTTTCAACAAATACCCTTATTTAAATAAGATTGGGTGGATTTGTTATGGATAGATAACAACTCTTCCCTTAGTATTTTATATACCATAAATAGCCCATTGGTTGGCCTTAATTTTAGGAGGCCAATGGTTATTAGTTCAACTCCCATTATCTGATTCCTTTAATTCAAATTAAATAGCTATTTTAATTTGAATTTGAATGTGTTCCCTCTCTTTACAATTTCATGATGTCATGTTGACATCATCAAGATCCATACTTTTACTTTAATTTGAAACCATCATAACTTTTATATCCGATCTTCGTTTTTGATGAAACGAACGCCATTGGAAAGCTTTTGACAAGCTCTTTCATTTGGAATCCATTGTCAAATACTTTTGAGATGATTACTTTTTCACCCTTTTATGACCTCTAGTCCTAGTTTGACCAAATTTTGACCAATCATAATTTTTGCACTTGAACTCCAATTTTGCTCGTTCGAGTTATGTTGGAGTCAAAATTGTGAACACTTTGTAATGATGTGTATTCTTGCAGCATTGGGGACATTTTATTTTTCAGTAATTTTTATCCCATGGATCAAGCCTCCCCACTGAAGAGCTTTCGGACCTCTAAAAGTTTGGATTACTTGGAAAGAAGGTGAGGGTATAGTTCCCTCACTTTACCAATCTCCATCCATCTTGCCTTGTTTGGATGCATCCCCTTCAATCCCACTCGGAGGTATTCAATTGGTCCTCTTCGTGAAGTTCTGATATTCCTGTCAAGGATGACATCTTGTGGCAATTCTGACATGTACTTTGGTGAAAGGTCATCAACTGATGGAATGTGAACACTAATGTCTTCATCCAAGATCATTGGAGGCTCATACAACTTTAGATTCTCAACATTGACAACTGAGTAAATTTGCATGTATGGAGGAAGATTAAGGCAGAAAGCATTGGTATCGATCTTTTCCAAGATCTCAAAAGGACTATACCTGATAGGCTTGAGCTTCCTTCCTTCACCTTGCATTCTTTCCTTATTGATATATAACCAAACTCTATCACCAACTTGGAATTGGTGATCAATGCAATGCTTATCATGGCGAGCTTTGTATTTTGCTTGGCTCTACTCCAATTGTGCTTCTACTGCTTGATGGATTGCTTGGACCTTCTAGATGAACTTTAAAGCCTTTTCTACATCATGGCATCCATCTAAAATGTTATCCTTCCCAAAAGAAAAATCCATTGGTGTCTTAGGCAAGTAACCAAAGCAAGTCTCAAAAAGAGACCTCTTTGTAGAAGAGTGTGTCGCATGGTTGTAAGCATGTTGCACATAATGAAGACTTTCATCCCAAAACTTAGGATGTTTGCTGCAGTATCCTCTAAGTAGATGCACAACTGTCCTATTCACTACCTCTGTCTATCCATTGGTCTGCGAATGGAAGGCTGTACTCTTCTTCAACTTGGTGTCCATGAGTTCCCACAAAGATGACAAAAATTACCCTAAGAATTGAGAATCTTGATCTGATACAATAGAAGTGGGTAACCCAAAATGAACCCATTCATTTTGAAAGTACAAATGAGTAGTTAGTTCAGCAGTAACTTTCTTTTTACAAGGCATTAAAATACACATTTTGTTGAACCGATCAACTACTACATACAAATAATCATGACCCTTCCTAGACATAGGTAAACCTCTCGCAAAGTCCATAGACACACTTTCCCATGGACAGGATGGTACAGGTAATGGTGTGTACAAACCTAATTTCCTATTACTTGGTTTGCTAGTTGCACACATTATACATCCTTTTATATACTTAGTGACAGTTTCCTGCATACGAGGCCAATAACAATACTTTTGTAATCGAGCCAGTGTCTTACTTACCCTGAAATGCCCTACAATCAAAGAGGTGTGCGCTTCATGGATTACATGTGCTTGTTCATCTTTACGAATGCATAGTTTTCCCAAGTAGTACAACAAATTATCCTGCACATAGTAATCTTTCTCTTCTACATGTTAACCCTGGATTAAAGCTTCATAGATATCCTTAAAGTTCTCATCATTAGCATATTGTTCCTGAAAACTTTCATGAACCATAGAACTATTTTGAAGGATTATCAAAGCATTTTGAATAGGAGGTCTAGACAACATATCTGCTACTTTGTTATAGGAACCCTTCTTATACTTAATTACCAAATGAAACTGTTGTAGAAAACCCATCCACCTAAAGTGCCTACTTTGTTGCAACTTAGATTGCGAGTGCAAATATTGTAGTGGCTGGTGATTGGTGTCGATTACAATTTCTTTTCCCATTAAGTAATGTTTCCATTTTTTAACACTCTGAACTAAAGCATAAAGTTCTTTATCATACATAGGATAGTTACTTACTGCTCCTGAAAAAGTTTCAGAGTGGTAGCAGACTAGTTTACCTCCTTGCATGAGTACAGCTCCCATGGTAAACCCGCTCGCATCTGTCTCAATCTCAAACGGTTGATGTAAATCAGGTAGAGCTAAAACTAGTGCAATGCTCAACTTTTCCTTTAAAGTGTCAAAAGCCTTTTTTTGTGGACCTCCCCACTAAAAAGTTTCCTTGGTACTAGTCAATGTGTGTAACAGTGATGCAATAAAAGAGAAGTTTGCAATGAACTTCCTCCAGTACTAAAATGCAGCTAAGAAACTCCTGACTTCTGTAACTGTACTTGGCTTAGGCCATTTTACAATACATTCGACCTTCACAAGGTCTACTTTCAATTGACCATTCCCTACGACATAGCCTAAGTACACTAAAGATGTCTTTGCAAATTTGTATTTTGACATCTTTACATAGAGTTTTTCTTTTCTCAGTATATCAAATTCTTTTTTTACATGAATTACATGATCATCCCAAGACTTACTAAATACAAGAATATCATCTAAATAGACTATGACAAAGTCATCAATAAAGGGATGAAAGACATCATTCATGACTCTCATGAATGTAGCTGGTGCATTACAAAGCCCAAATGGCATAAACAACCACTCATAAAGTCCCTGTTTTGTCTTAAAAGTAGTTTTCCAAATATCACTTTCTGCAATTCTTATTTGATGATATCCACTACGTAAGTCTATCTTAGTGAAATAAATTGCATGTTTCAACTGATCAAGTAAATCATCAATTCTAGGAAGAGGGTACCTTTTCTTTACCGTTATCTTGTTCAGAGCCCTATAGTCAATGCACATTCTCCAAGTCCCATCTTTCTTTGGAACCAACACAATAGGAGAACCACAAGGAGAAGTACTAGGATGAATAACTCCTTTCTCAACCAGCTCTTGAACTTGCTTCTTGATTTCTTCATTCTGCAAGACTGATAAGTGGTACATGTCAATATTAGGAAGTGGCACATCTTGCTGCAATTGAATTTCATGTTGTATCTCTCTTTTAGGAGGCAATCCCTTTGGTTCTTGAAACAAGTCATCGTAAGCAGAAATAACTTTGACCATTTCAGCCTTATGTTTTGGATCACATCCCTTAAATGCCTTAGATGTTTCATTTTCTTTGGCTTTTACAATCATCAACACAAAATTCTTACTAGAGTTGACTAACCTTTTCATTTGACCAACATTGACTAATGCCAGATTAGTCTTAACCTTATGTGCCATACAATGTATTCAATATTGTCTTTAAACAAATGATACTTATTTTCGCCCCTATAAAAGATAGCCTGTCGATCATACAAATAGGGACTCCCAAGTACAAGATCACAAATATCTAAAGGGACTACATTAGCTTCTACGTCATCCACAAAGTTTGCAATAATAGCAAATCTTAACTTGCATTGTTTAGTTACTTGTAACTGTGCATCATCGCAAACCCATCCAAGAGGATATGGTTTTGGATGAGGTGTTGTAGTAAAGTTAAAGCTTTTTAACAACTTCCTCAGATATCAAATTAACTTGAGAATCCGTATCAAATAATGTATCAACCTTATTATGCTTGATAACAACTTGGATGTGAAATAATTCATTCCTTTGCTTATCATTCTTAGGAGAAGATTATTTACTTGTACTTACACTTATACTAGAAGAACTTGTAGCTAATGAAAGAGATATACCTTTTCCTTTACCTTGAATCTCAGTAGCAACAATCTTTGTCTCATCTCCGGAGTCAGATCCAAGATCTTGTTGAGTTATAGCAGCAGTATTTTGTTTGCCTTTGTTTCCACCAAATCACTTTGGCCTCTTTTTAGGATGCAGCTTCCAGCACTTAGAATCATCATGCCCTTCTTTCTTGCAATGTGAGCATGTCAGTTTCTCACCCTCTTTTTAAACTATAGCTGTCTTTTTACCCTTCCATTTTCCTTTGGGTTTTTCCTCAGACTTAGATGGCTTTTTCTCAATCTTATCAATGAAAGTACCCTTAAATCTTGACTCTAAATGTGTTTCCTGGACACATAGTTCATCCAAATTACAAGGATTCAAGATGAGAATATAATGCCTTAGGTAAGAATCAAGACCACCTATATACTTGAGTAAAGTGTCCTGGGTATATAATGGGACATTTAATGAAATAGCCTTTTTACGAAATTCATGGGTGTAATCCTAGACAAACTGACCTTTCCCTTGCCTAAAATGTTGCCAGTTCATCATTAACTACTGCATATGGCCTAAGGGGTAGAATTGCTTCTTTAAAGCAGTAACAAATTCTGACTAAGACAAATTGAACTTACCATGCTGTGAAGTTTCATCCGGAGACCTACTCTCCCACCAAGTTAGAGCTACACCACCTAATCGAAGAGTGGCTAACTGAATTCTATCAACATCATCTACAAGGTTTTGAACTCTATAGTAGACTTCTACTTTTTGAATCCAGTCATCTAATTTCTCGGCATTTAGCTCCCCACAATATTTTGGCAAGTCAAACTTTACATCCAACTTGATTTGAGGCTTATGTCCACCCTTAAAAATATTAGAAGACTTAGAATGGGTAGAAGAAGGAGAAGAGGGGGAAGAAGGAGAAGAGGGAGAAGAAGGAGAAGATGGAGGTGTCTTTGGCAGATCACGATTAGCGCCTTTCTTTTTCCCTTTGTCCTTTTGAGCTACACGTCTTCACATCTTCTCTTCTCTTTCTTGTACCAAAACTTCTACCATTGTCTACAAATTCTGAAGAGTCTTCTAGATACCTCGATCTTCCAAACCTTGTCCACCAACTTTATCTTCCATCTGCGACAGTGAATTAGATCTTCGTTTTCCAATCTCAGGATTATATTCTTCAAGATCATCTTCACCTTGATTAAACATAGATCTTGTTAACATTCAAATCTGCAATACTAGTCCAACAAACCTTTGATACCAAATTCGATCTGATTAGGATCTAGGACTATTACAGAGGAATGCTTAACATTGTTACATAAAGTTAAATTTCAAAATGTTAATTAGCAAATTAACACAACTTAAATGCTTAAATGAAAAAAGCATAAAAAGGTAATGACTGAAAGAAAGAGAGTAGAGAGACATAAGACAAAACACGATTGATAACGAAGTTCATCCGTGGGTCAGACTACATCTCTGGGTCCTACTCCAATAGAGGGACCGATCCGATTTGCTCCAAAATCAATTACAAGTGTTCAAGATCTTCCCTTCAAGGACAATTGCAGTATTGCTATCCAATGTGCAAGAATAATCATCAAGCCTCCAAGATCATAATCTCCTTCTCATCACCTGGATGCCTTTCCAAAGCCTACTACCCCCATTTTATACATCAAATTTAGCCAAAAATAGGCTAAAACAATTAACCAACATAATCCCCCATTTTGATTACATATTTCGAATTTACCCCTTTTACCATTATTTTTTTATGATCTCACACCAAAATTAAGGGTTTATTTTCAACAAATACCCTTATTTAAATAAGATTGGGTGGATTTGTTATGGATAGATAACAACTCTTCCCTTAATATTCTATATACCATAAATAGCCCATTGGTTGACCTTAATTTTAGGAGGCCAATGGTTAGGAGTTCAACTCCCATTATTTCATTCCTTTAATTCGAATTAAATAGCTATTTTAATTTGAATTTGAATGTTTTCCCTCTCTTTATGATTTCGTGATGTCATGTTGACATCATCAAGATCCATACTTTTACTTGAATTTGAAACCATCATAACTTTTATATCTGATCTCCATTTTTGATGAAATGAACGCCATTGGAAAGCTTTTGACGAGCTCTTTCATTTGGAATCCGATGATTACTTTTTCACCCTTTTATGACCTTTGGTCCCAGTTTGACCAAATTTTGACCAGTCATAATTTTTGCACTGGAACTCCAATTTTTCTCGTTTGAGTTATGTTGGAGTCAAAATTGTGAACACTTTGTAATGATGTTGATTCTTGGAGCATTGGGGACATTTTACTTTTCAGTAATTTTTATCCCTTGGATCATATCTAGTGAATGTTTTGTATGATGTTCATAAAGGTTAGGTCTAACCCTATTTCTGAGAACATCTCTATTATTTGATGGATGAGTATTATCATTCCAAAATGATATTACCAATTTTTTTATTCTATCATCAATCATATCACAATGAGGAGCTCTACACATAATTGCCCAATTTCCTTCCAAAGTGCTATCATCCAAAACCATTCTCCTCTTAATATATTTTGATATGGTTTTTCTACTAAAACCAATATGTGATGAAATTGAAGATATTTGTCTATTTTGGGGTATACTACCAAGAATAGATTGCAACATAACTCTTCTTGTAGTGCTCTTATCTTTACTTCAAGTTTTCTTCCCTTTATAGCTCAAAGCTTTCTTAACATTTTCAACAATATCACTTTGCCTATTAGAGAATTTTCCCTTTTTTGATATTATGTCTACACCTAGCAATTTTAATGACTCTTCCAAGTTTTTCTATAGAAGAACATGAGCAAGTACTTGATTTTTTTCAAGTGTTTTCAAAACATAAAATTTACTTACTATATATTTTACTATTTTATTTATACCTCTTTTTTTGGAAAGACTTAATGATTTAATATTAGAAAGTGATTTCAATTTATCCACATCCATTGTAAGTAAATGGTCTAAATTTATATGACTAATATTTTTCTTTACACTTGTCACTAGTCTTATGTATTCATCCATACCAATTTGAGAAATTGATCCTGACCCTTCTTCAAGTTCCATTGATTCATGTCTTGAATTATCATGTCCTAGATTGTCATGCCCCAGATTGTTATGTCGTGGATTGACATGACTCAAATTTTCTTCAACATGTATTTTCTCATCTTGTGATTGTTTGTTAAGACCCACATGCATATAAATAAATAAATTTAGAAAATTACAAATATAAATATCCATATGAATCTACACATGTACATACTTTCTCTTTTTTTGTGATATTTTGCTAAAGTTTTCTCATGATTTCTCTATTCTACATTAGTTGATCTATTTCTTACAGATTTACTTTGTCTTCCTTGTAGTTGTCCTATCTTTGATTTTCAAAATATTTTGAATTGTCAAGTCAGTCTTCAAAAAACTAACAAAATATTTCAAATTATTTTGAGTCTTCTTCCTTTTTCTTTGAAACAATAGATTCCTTGTAAGATTTTTGTATATTGATTAAAAAAATGAGCCTACAATTGTTTTTTATACCAAACATATTAGTTTTAAATTTTTTATTTTGGGCCAAGAAGGGGCTTTGATCGAAGCCCCTAGCACCCAAAACAACTACTAAGGGGCTTCGTTCAAAGCCCCTTGGCACTGAAACGCTTGCCAACGGGCTTCACTTGAATCCCCATGGCAACCAAATGGGTGTCAAGGGGCTTTGAGTGAAGCCCCTTGACATCCAAAGTGGCCAAGGGGCTTTGGTCAAAGCCCCTTTTCTTTAAAAGGTTTTCCCAAGGGGCTTTGACTAAAGCTCCATGGTTGCACATGGGGCTTCGAATAAAGCCCCTTGGGCCTTCCCATGTGGCCAATCTTGCCATCTAGGAAACAACCCAAGGGGCTTCGAATGAAGCCCCCCCTTAAAAGTGGTAAACTGCCCAAATGGCTTTGTTCAAAGCCTCTTCTCACAAAGATCCAAAAATAGTCTTAGAATGAAGTCGTCTTCACACAAAGCCTCTAACAATGGTATTTTTCTAGATTATGTTCAATTCTATCAAATTCTCTTCTTTTGGTAGCTCAACCAAGGGACAAATAAGATTAAACTCTAAAACCAAGTTTAGAAATGTGTTCTTCTTTCAATAAGCTTTCCAATGAATATACTTTTAGCATATATTGTATTTATTGTGATGTTGTATTTTTAATTTTATTAAATATAAGTTTTTTTTTTTTATCATTCTAGAAACCTCCATTTGAAGCCTTGGGAAAAATATAAAAGTAAAGAATATTTAAAAAAAAAATATGATCATCAAAGCTATGTGTATTAGCTTTAGATAGCAAGTCAAGAAAAATTGCATTTTGATATATACAAATCAAGTTATATTGATAAAAAATAACTTACATCTAAATTATCATTAGTGTCACTTTGTCGCTAAATAAAACCTATATAATTTTTGATAAAATTGAACAAAACAAAAAATAATTGCTAGTTATTGATGTTACTATTCTAGCCCAAAAAGAATTTCTTAATTATCCTATTTTAATAAAATTTTATGTTTATCAAAACACCCATCACTTTGTGAAAATATCAATTTTCACATAAAGTATTTCTCAGAGGAGATAAAAAAAAGACTTCAAACTTAATTAATAGAAAAATACACCAAAGACTCATAAAATAAAATACGAAAACCCATCATAGCAAAACACATACAAAATCAAACTAAGGGGTTATAATCATGAATTAACAACATTTGATGCATTCAGAGGGTACTCAACTCAGATACTTGTCCTAATTTTCAACTAGATAGAAAATGTTAAAAATCACTAGTTTACATCATCATCAAATTCTTTATAGCTTTGTCGTAATATGCATTTGAAAATCAAGTTTTTGTTAAAAATATCTACTTTAGTGTCAAACTTGGCCAAAAAGTGGGAAGCATTACCATGGCATTACAACTTTGTCATAATATATGCATTTGAAAATTAAGTTTTTGTCAAAAATATCTACTTTAGTGTCAAACTTGGCCAAAAAGTGGGAAGCATTACCATGGCTTTACCCTGTATGGTCTTGCAAGAAGTAGCATTCTCACACATTATCATCTACAGAGGCAAAGTACACAGTAGCTGTGCTAGCTAGTCAATAGGTTTTGTGGCTTCAACAGTTGATGATAGAGTTTAGATTTCCTCCTGATAGTTGCACCTTTCTGTAGTATGACAATTAGATGCTATACACATTTCCCACAACCCTATTGAGCATCAATGGACCAAACACATAGAGCTTCACATGCATTTCATCAGGCATTTGATTCAAGCTGACACTTTGAGCTTGGAGTACATTCCTACTACTGAGCAGGTTGCAAACATCTTCTATAAACCTTTTCCATCCCCATAGTACCTTGAGTTGCATTCTATGCTTGGGGTGAAGGAAGTTATCCTTAGGGGGGTCCTAGTGATGAGTCCTTCCTTCCTTCTTTTCTTGCTATCTCTTTTTGGAATAGAGTTTTTCCCACTAGGTTTTCTCTATTTCTCCTTTTCATAGAGATAATTGGTTGTGATTGGGTACCTCATTAGGTCTTATTGTCCAGACCTAAGTTTTCTTTCATTTAATTATAGTTTCCTTTCTCTTTCTGCATTGTTTGTAGTTACATTTTTTCTCATCTTGGGGGGGAGGGGGGAGGGGTTAGAGTAAAGTGTTAATTTAATTTAATTTATTAAATTATCGTTACTCCCTTCTTAAGATTTCATTCTATGCACTTTGCATTCCCATTTAATAATTAATTACTAATTATTAAATGTCATTTACCTCTTATGGTTTCCCTTTTAGGTTTACGATCTCCTTCTATAAGGATTGATCTTTTGGAATTATCATTGATTTTATTCATTTCTAAAATATAGTTTTCATATTTTTTAAAGAAAAACCATTACCTCTTCTTGTCTTTTTCTTCTCTGTGATAAGTTCTTCCATGCAGGTATTCTTTGGGCTTTATGGATTTGTATTGCTCAAGTCCTTCAGGTTTGACATCAATGAAAAAACAACAATTGTTCCAATTATAATTTTCCAACAAATTTATTTTCTTTATGGTGAATAATATGGTCAATGGGACTAGCATCTAGTTCTTGATACTCCATTCCAATATCTTTCATAGTGAGACATAATTCTTTGTATGAGTGAGGGAGAATAATTGATGGTGGCAACATAAACCTATCAATAAATATACAAAAAAAGAGAGTTGTTAATATAAATAATATTAAGGGTACATGTATCACCCTTTATTGACAATAATGGCACACACACAAATACACATATGAAAAACCTGAGCATACACGATATTGTTATGTTGGATAAACCATTCATAACCTTGAAATTCACCAACAATTATACTTTAGAGAGAAGAGTTGTTTGGGAGCCTTCGTAAAGGGCCATGTTTTCCATCTCAAGTAGATGCATATCATGGATGACATCAACTTCATTTTGATCATCATCATTAGTTGTGTCAATACCAAATGTATCATGGATCAATTATGTATTTGTATCATAATCTTCAAATGTGTTTTCTGGTATGTCATCATAAAGTTTGATGGAATCATGATCTTTAGCTTCAATATTCACTTGTCCATGTTCCTCCACTTCCAAAGCCATATTCTCCAGGATGGTTTCCCATTTCACACATTTCCCTAAGGATATTGACCTATATAAAATTGATGAACATAAATAAACTATGATCATGATGTCATCATCAAGTGATTGCATATGTATAATAATTGTTCAAACAATATTATAGTGAACAACTTATTAATGGATGATATTCAAAGACCCTTCAATGTGAATATTGTCCTTACAATGTATCTTAGATGTTTTGATTAGGAATATTCTAGTGTTTAAGCCTTTACACCTTTTGTAGGGACAATAACATTTTCCATCACCTTCTCTTTGAAAGTTAGACACTAATCCCTGTTTCGATATAATTCACTTCTATTATCTGACATGATCCTTCTTCAAAGGAATATCTTATGCTTGTGCCCTTATTCAATTGGTTGTACTTTCTATATCTATCATTGATAACTATTTCACCATACACATTAACATGAGAGAGAAAACCTTGAAAATGAACAACTAATTTTATCATGCACCAGATTTTAATTTTGACATCTACTAAGATAAAAATCCCTTTAACTAAAATTAGCCCTTTTTAAATCTCAAAACATATGCATGTCCAACTTGAACTAACTAGGTATATTTCATACAATATTAATTCTATAGTGGTCTATGGTTATCTAAAGCCATTTGTAGATTGATTCATTGATAATTCAAAACAAACTGAGAGGTCTATGGTTAGTTGAACATTTTGTATGTAAGGTTCATGGTCAACTGAGACCACTCACACGTCAAGATTTGAGACATGTAGCCTAATCCTAACATGAAGAAGACTATGATGGTTTGAAAAAGTGACTAATATGGTGAATATAAAATCTAATTAGTATTGGAGTGATGGGAACCAAGATGAACCAATATGTCTTTGCATCATGTCTCATCATTATCTTGAAAAAAGTGTATAAAGAGTTGTATCATACAAGATATATATTAAGAATTTTCTAACAAAATTATTCTTCTTTCCTCACCATAGTTGTAGTGAACCAATGAACTAACATACTTCAAGAAGAGTTAAAAAACTCCTAATGCATGTCTTTTATGAATGCCTTCATAATTGACCTGCATAAAAATAAATAAGAGTTGGAAAACAAATAATAAATTTACATTGCAAAATTAAATATTAACAATTCAAAGGACAATATTAACTATTACAAACAATTTTTTACATTTTTCTAGTACACATTAGAGGGTAAAAAATTGGGACATATAATATGTTACAAACCTTAGAAGGTCTCAGTGAAGGAAACAACTATGCTAGGTAGTGAGAGCCTTCCTTCTCCACTGAGAAATATCACTGTAGAGACATATACCACAAGGACACATCAAGAGACAAAAAATGTATTCACTCCTAAATCCCAAATGAATGAATGAATTGATGTATTGATAACTTAGATTAACGTGAAGATAACTTTGCAGGCAAGGTCTCAATGAAAGAAACAAGTATACCAAGTGATGATTAACCAAGGTAAAATATCTATATTGCACCAACATCATAGAAATCCCACAACATAAGAAATTAGAAGTTGCATATATTACCACTACTTGATATGTTACATATGTTTAATTTTTTTTTGATATATAGAAAAAGTGCATTAGTTGCAATAATGACTTTGAGGAAGTATTTATAGTCTAGGGAAGTATTGTTTATACTCTTAGTCTTCATGGGTACAGATATACTAATTTTTTTTATCTGGTTTGTGTGAGCATCATTTCACTCAATGTTGATATGACCAAGAATTCATATTGATAGTTATAAGATAAGTAGTGTATCACTTCTCATTATAAGAGTTGAAGGTATGGTGACTTGTGAGGTTCCCATCATTTAGATTGAATGAGTGAAAATATGGGTCATTAATTACTTGAAATGTAGATTATAGATTTGGTTTCACATTTTTCTAGATTAGTCATTCAAATGGTAGTAGATTGATACATAAACACATAGAAATAGGTTGAATTTATATTCACCATAGAAAAGTTGAAAGTTTTTTCTTAAACACCTAGAAATAGGATGGATTTGTATTCTATGTTAATCTAGGAAATAGAAAACCACTTGAAAGAAAATTTGAATAGTTTTTCTTATAGAAAAAAGAATTTCAAAGTGAGATTTACATAATAAAATTTATGCACAAGAATCATAAAATAGAATTCCCTATGCTACAAGCAGAAAGATGGGTCTTGCAAGAATAGTTATCAAAATGGTGATAGGGGAGGAGGATGTGGATAATTATTGAGAGTATTTACCACTCCCAAGTGTCATCAATCTTCTTCTCAAATTTATTTGACTTTGTATGAAATTATCAAAGTATAATGAGATTCATTGGCCAATTTATAATGGATGATTTTCATTATATAGAGCCCTTGGATATTACGGTAAGTAGATGTAACTTTCTAGATTTGGATGCTTGGGTGGGGGTTTATTTCTAATAAATACTTAGAGAAGAGAAAGGATTTTTTTATATTCTATGATGTGAAAGAAGTTGATCTTGGAAACTTGATAACAAGTATTTCTAACATGAGTTAGGTTCTTTGAAATAGGTCATTACCTCATAGATTATGGCGAATGTATTTACCTCATTCAATGTCATTGTCATGTTGTTGTGATATAACTTGGGTTCTCACAAAGGTTGAAAATGCATTCATTATATTACATGAGGTTGGGGGAATTCTATTTTACCTTCACCATCTAACAAAGGAAAATAAAATATAAATGCTAAGGAGGCTAATTCATCAAGGATCTTAGACCATGATGCTAAATCATAAATCTATAGACTAGTTTTGTAGTGCTTTGTTACTTAGGATGCTATTTTTCTATAGGTAATTTTTTATATGATGTAAGTGATAGGTATAAGGAATCATGAATTTTTATAGAGGCCTAAGTTAATATGGTTTTAGAATAAGATTAGTAGTCTTTAGATTCTACAATAGTATGATGGTCTTCAATAGAGATATATAGTATTTATAGTATATTGTGTTTATGGAGCCATTATGAATAATTGTGGCATGAAGTATAAACATAAGTAAATTTAGATATATATATATTAATTAAATTATATTTCTCAAACCTTTAATCAATAAATATTATCAATGTTTTTATTATTGACAATTGTACCCTATTTAATACCATCTTTGTATTCAATGATAGTCCTTTGAACAAGAACATCAATTGGTGGAAGTCTCTAACATTTTGATATCATACACTCTATTAAGTATGTCTAATATTTTCTACCTAAGAATAATTCATTTTGTGAATGAATTTAGTCAATTTTTCTAATACCTCAAATTTAGTAGTAGATTGTCATTAATACTGTTAGGATTTTTCATACTCTTCTCATAGTATTTTGCAGTAAAAAAACAAGCATCCATTTTTCAAAACTGGAACATTATCCACACATGCTTTCAACCACATAGAGAAAATCAAACAACACATATTTTAAATTGAAAGAACAATGTGAACACGAAATATAAAATAATATTCATTTAGGATTTAGGAGTGAATATATATTTTGTCTCTTATCGTGCACTTGTGATCTATGTCTCTGCAGTGATCTTTTTCAGTGGAGAAGGAAGAAATGGAAAAGGAAAGGAAGAGCCTTGCATAGAAAATGTAGTACATGTGGCTTAACTTAGATAAAACCACATTAGTGGCTAGTAGGAGGCTAGGTTAGTTAGTAGTAGTGCCAGTAGTAGTAATAGTACTAACTATACATACTATACTATACAAAGGCAAACCATAATATGATCATAAATAATAACTATGCTTAAGCCTATTCACACACATTATATGATCATGCAATACAAAATCCCCATAGACTCCTTTCCTTGAAGAAGGAAGAAAGGGAAAAGGAAAAGGAATGGTCTTGTATACAAGTGTAGTACAAGTGGCTTATATACACATTAGTGGCCAGCTAGAGTACCGGGATGTTTTCATTCCATACCCTAATTATGGTTTTTTTAAAGTTTTGGTTTGTGGGGTTTTGATTTAATTTTTAGACTTGCCATGTTTAGTTAATAGATGAAGGTGTGAGATGGATAGTTTTGGACTACTCAATACAAACAATCAGCATTCAATATGCACCTATCGTCATTTGAGAAAGAGAAAGAAATTATGTACAGATGAAGGTATGAAATGAACAATTTTGGAGTTGTTAGTATAGAAACTCATCATTTGACATGGGAGCAGAAAGAAACTAGAAAGACATTGTGTAAAGATGAAGGCTATGAAATGGAAAATTTTGTAGTACTCATTGGTGGAAAATATTATTGCAAAGACATAGATCACAAGGACACAAAAAAAGATAAAATATTTATTCACTCCTAAATCCTAAATGATCATATGAATCAAAATGGTATTGTAATAATTGGTGAGCATATTTGTGTAACTTAAAATATTTTATACATTATTGTTTGAATGTGGAATTTTCTTATGCAAATAAATTTGGGAACACCATTGAAAACAATAGTTCTATTATGTACTCATTGATGGGAGATGAATAAATGAGTGACCATGTATGGTTGGATCTAAATGTCCTTCCCCTAGTTTTAGCAAATGATGTACTTCTTCTATATCTATGTGTGTTATGAGTAGGTTTGGAAACAATGTAGTGGTTGGGTGAACCCACAATAGTGGATTATACTTTTTTGCCTAAACTGACACTGAACTCTAAATTTTTAAGAAAATGTTCACTTTCAAATGCAAATTCATGTTTAACGGTTAAGAATTTGAAGATGAAGTAAACTAGAGTCTTTTAGGATTTTCTGTCTAGATTCTAAATCTATTTTTAAATTTTTTTTTAAAATTGATTTTATTGAATTATTTTTTCTCCTACGAAAATTGGAATGATATCAAAAACCTGATTTTTAAAGAGTGACACTGTTTTTGACACATAACTTTTTTTCTACAATAGATATCAATGTGATTATTTTGAATTTAGTTTTTTAATATCCATACCTAAATTGTAGATTTGGTCTTATATCTTTATCATTAGTATTTCATATTTTATTGTAGTTTAAAGTTGGCATACCACTAATTTAGACATATGTGGCTTTCGACACATGTAACTTATTATATATTTACCCAATTTTTAAAAAGAAAAAATTGATTGAAAGGTGACTCAAATATGGAGACCATACTTATTTTTCAAAATTTTTATTTTATATTTACTATTTTCCCATGAGCGTTGAATATCTTAGTTTATTTTTTATAATAAACCTATATTTAATTCATGTTAAAAAATATATACCTAAAAAATTTGAAAAGCACCAAATTCATAGTCATTAGAAAGCTAGTTCAGAGTACTTCAATCATGTACAATTTCAAGTCTTTAGTGCTCCATTTGAACTTGGTAATTCAGCTCCGAAGAAATGAAATCATTGAAAAAACTTCAAACTATTCATGGGGGCTTCTAACTAGCTAGTTTTGATAGAAACCTAGTTTCTATCGAAACTATTTTAAAAACTTTCGATAGAAACAAAATTTCTTAGTTTCTATCGAAACTATTGGTGGTTTAACCATGCAGTTAGCAAACTGCTTACATAGTTTCGATCGAAACTATCCACCTATTTTCGATCAAAACTAGGAAAGTGGGATAACCCCTTAGAAGTCGACCATAGGGGTGTTTTTCTAGTCAGTTCCTTAGGGTTTTTCCCTAGTCGGCTAATAAGGAGGTTTTTAAAATTTTTTTTTTTTTTGTATATAAATATGAGTTTCATTTTTTACAATTTGCATTTATGTGAAATCAAGTTATTGGCTTTTGAATTGGGTAGAAAGAAATATTTGACAAACTTCAACCTATTTTCAAATTTTGGAGGAAGAATTTACGACATGGGCAATAAAGGTAAAAGAGTAAGTAAATATGCACGAAGAAGAACTAAGGAACAAGAAGATGAAAATCATCAAAAAACGCTAGCAAGATACTATCTTAGATCAGGTACACATGCACAATCTTTTTTCCAATGTATTTAATTAGTTTATTTAGTTAGGATTAGGGTTTAAATCCAATTAGGAATATCATATTTATCTTAAATTAGGATTACTAGATTAACTTAATATTAAGAGTTTATTTGAAATTATGTTCATATTTAGGCCATTAGGGTTTATTCAATTATTTCCATATTAGTCCTTAGGGTAAATATTACATTATGAATAAATTTAAATTATGAATTTATTTAGCATGGGAATTACCTTGTTTATTCAATTATGTTAATAATTTATAGTCCATTAAGGTTTATTAGATTATGATCAAATTTAAATAAATGAATTTATTTAGGATGTAGTCAACCAGGACAACCTACCAACATTGGAGAAGGTTCATCCCAAGTTCAAACAGGTACATGTGCATCTCTTGCAAGTATATAATATAGATCTCTCTAGAATTCTAGGTCTCTATCAAACTTTATATCTTTAATTTTTAAATTTAGTGAGTGATATTTCCCCTTATAAAATTACTTGATTTTATTTGTTATATCATGCACGTGCAATTCTAGAAGATGATAAAAATGTTGGACATGAGGAAATTGAAGATGAAGCAATGGATATTGAAGAAGGACCATCTGAAGGTTAGATAATTTAATCAAGTACATAATATTTCACTCAAGTTAAACATGTATATATGTATAAATATATGTCCCCTAAAGAGATTGTATCTTAAGACTTTGTTTCATTTTTTCTTGTGCAACCTAAGATCAAACAACAAATGAGAATGCTAATTTAGCTCAAAGATTGAAGAGAATTATTAATCATAGAAACATAGATCATTTAATTGAAATGGATGTGGAAACATTGAGAGAATATGCTAATCAACCTACACATACTACGAAGAGGAAATTGAATAAAAAGTCTAAAGACATAATTGCACAATTTGAGAATCTATCAATAGTGGAGAAAACTTAGCTATTATCAATTTCACTTCTCAAAGATGAATTAAAAGAGCCACTGAGACTATTGGGTATAGATACAAGTATAAAAAAGATGAGGACTTCTAAACTAGAAAAAGATATTGTTGAAAGTGTTAAGGAAGGGTTATATTCCATTGGGAAAAAAACTAGATCTGCAGATAAATCCATTGCACAAAGAGTGATACTGACATCTATTTTAAATAAGAAAACATCCCAAAATAGATAGATCTCTTCATTATCATCTCATTTCAGGTATAGTCAAAAGACAATACTACATTATCTGAAAAGGAGAAACAATTTGAATGATAGCACAATAGAAGGCAATTGGGCACTAATGTGTAGAGCTCCTCGATCTGACATGATTGGGGAAACAGTTAAGAACTTAGTTATTCAATTTTGGATTGATAATACTCATCCTTCACCAAATAGAAGAGATATCATCAAGCAGAGGATTGGGCCTAAGGAATATATTCAACACACAAAACATTGGTTGGATGTCACTCAACATGAATTGTATCTCTCATTTTGTAATTTAAATCCTAACATAAAGATTGGACAAACAATGTTTGAAAGATTGAAGCCCTATTTTGTGAAGATAAATAAATCTTTTGAAACATATTGTTGTTGATATCTTGTTGAATTTGATTTGTTCTATGAAGGGTTTCGAAAGATGATAGAAGAAAGTGGTGGAACTTCTCAAAATACTTTTCCTAAATGAATGAGTCAATTCATAACATCAATCTTATGTGACAAACCAAATGATTGTGTTCGTGAAATAGATTGCATAAGAGGAACTTGTGAAACATGTGGTAACTTGACTAAATTTCCTTTGAGAGAAGAAGATACTAATATGACAAGGATGGTAAAATGTAAGAGATATAAGTACATAAAGTCAGAAACAAAAGCTGGAAAAGAATCAACAAAGTTAGAATATGTAGAGGATGAGATATCGGCTGGAGAATTTATGTCAAATTTTCATAAATTGATTCAACCATATATACGCCATGCATTTTTTGCTAAGTGGCAAGAAAAAAAATTTCAAACACTAAGAGAAACTTTCCCACTCGGAACAATTCTATCTGTTGTTGACTTTGCAGAGAATTACTCTTTCGTATCTCAAAAACAACTTCAAGCAGAATACTACTATACAGAGTAGGTTACTATTATGGTTCAAGTGTCTTATCGACATGCACAAATTTATCTGGATGGTGTGGAAAGTACAAATCAAGCACGAGTCATTAAAAAAGAGTATCACTTTTATATTAGTGATGACAAAGAACATGAAACACATTTTGTGGAACATTGTTTTAAGACATTTTTTGGATATTTGAAAAATAAAAACATTAAAATAGAAAAACATTTTGTATGGTCAGATGGATGTGCAACACCATTTAAATCAACTAGACCATTTTATGCATTATGTAGATATCATCGATACCTTAATATACCACACATTTGGAGTTTTTTTGAGAGTGGACATGGAAAGGGTGAGCATGATGGTGTAGGAGCTTGTATCAAATGTGCTTTAAGAAAGTATCAAATGGACTATAAAGGATATCACATTAATAATGCTCATGATGTGGTTGAGTGGTGCAAAACACATTTTTTTATGCCAATAAATATAGATAACACATCATTAGAAGCAGATCGAGTCATACCATTTAGAGTGTTTTGGGAGGTATCAGGTATATATAAATTAATTTGTTCATATTTTTAAATTGAATCTTAAATTTATATTTAATATGTTACCTTAGATGATCTCTAACTAAATTATGGACCTTGTGTACACATTCAGGTGTTGATAGAAGATCAATGCATGCATGCAAGAGGGTAGAGAAGACACGATCTTTGCATTCAGTTATGAGTACAAATAGTAATGTGTGGTCATTGTATACAAGAGAATACTCATGTTTTTGTCCTAATTGTATTGATGAAGACTATGGTGGTTGCATTAATCAAGAATGTGGATATGTGGGTGAATGGACTTTGGTGCCACTAGATGAACTATTAATACGAATGAGTTTGAGGATGAAAACTATGATGATATTCCATTGATTTCTAGTGATTATAACCATATTTCAAGATTGATCAGAGTTGGTATGTATGAACTATATATATACCTAGATCATGTACATGTATACATTTTTCATAATTTTGGTTAATTTTTATTATATATATTTACTTATGTAAATGACGTGTATCCAAAATTTTGACATATATAAGTTTGTGTAGGAAATGTTTTTGCAGTCATAGCAGAATCAAAAAATTTAGAAGGTGCTAGCTATTATTTATTACGTTGCACCATGGAAAGAGAGAAGCTAACAAAGACTGAAATAAGTGATGAAATTGTTTTTCCCATAGGTTAGTATATAGTTGAATTATGTATATATGTATGTCAAGTATCTATGTTTTTAATGAATTCAAATTCTTTGACTTAAATTAAAGATTGATGTATTTTTTAAATGTGTACATGTGCAGGTTCTGTTGTTGTACAAGGAACATATTTGAAGCAAATAAAAGTACTTAAAAATGGGATTCATTTCACCGATTATCAACCTAACAATAAGGTATATCAATATAGTAACCATGTTATTGCCACTGGTCTAACTATTCATCCAATCAAAGGACCTAGAATACATAAGTGGAGGCTCCATATCGATGATCATGAGAAAATATTAAATGTTATCCAAGAACGAGCCGATCCACTTGATATGAGATAGAAACAACTCCTAATTTGAAATGTAACTCAAGAACAATTTGAAATTTGGTTCAAACTATTTGAAATTTGGTTGAACAATCATTTGATCAATTTGAAATTTGGTGGAATAACTAATTTTCTAAATTGAACTTTTACTCTTTCATTTTGAATTTTCTAAAGTAACTAATTATAGAAATTATGAACTTATATGTATGTGTGTACACTAATTACCTGACATGTGCACCTTGAGGGAAAGAAATTCGAACACCACTTGTCTTAAGGGGATGAAATTAGGAGTTTGTAAAATTAATTATATTGAACTTTCTATTTCACTTAACTTGTCAATTTTAGGACACATGTATGCTTTCAATTTAACTAATTAGGACATGTGCTTTCAATTTTAGGACATGTGAGCTTTCAAGTTCAAATTGCGATTTGTTTAACTAAATTTTGAACATGTACATGTTTTAAGTTGGACTTGAATTAGAACATTGGGCTTAAGGGGATAAAATTCTAGGATACATGTGTGTACTTGAATTAAAATTTCACTATGATTAAAATTTGAAATGTAACTCAAGAACAATTTGAAATTTGGTCGAACAATTATTTGATCAATTTAAAATTTGGTGTCCAATAACTAATTTTCTAAATTGAACTTTTACTCTTTCATTTTTAACTCAATGTCTTGAATTCATTTAACTTTCTATTATATTGAACTTTCTATTTCATTTAACTTGTCAACTTTAGAACACATGTACACTTTCAATTTAACTAATTAGGACATGTGCTTTCAATTTTAGGACATGTGAGCTTTCGATTTAACTAATTACTTGACATGTGAGCTTTCAAGTTCAAATTGCAATTTGTTTAAACTAAATTTTGAACATGTACATGTTTTAAGTTGGACTTGAATTTTAGAACATTGGGCTTAAGGGGATAAAATTCTAGGATATGTGTACAAATAAAAGGGATGAGTTCTATAGATTTACTCGAGTTAGGAATTATGTACAACTAATTACCTGATACTTTAACATTTAATACATGTGATATATTACCAAACATTTAAATTACATGAACTATTTATATATATATATATATCTAAATTTAATCAATATATTAAACATGCACGTACATATCTAAATAAATTACTTACATATCTTAGATAGAAACAATTTATAATATACTAGATCTAGATCTAGTATGTACATTAGATTCCACAAGATAATGCAACATGTATCAATCATCTCGAGAACAAATAACAAAAACATGTATCTATCTAGAGATCTATCAGAAGATAATATCAAATATAAATAGCGTGCACACATGTAGACATGTAAATCCAGGTACATCTATATCAAATCAAATATAAATATAACATGCATCATGTGTGTATATAAAGTGTCTATCTAATATATATGAATGTCTCTCTAGATGAAAGTCTACAACAAATCATCTAGATAAAAAAAACTATAGATCATTAGGTGCAGGACTATCATCGCCACACCTCCTCACAACGCGCTCTGAAGACTGACTAGTATCAAGGTGCTCACTAGGATGTGCTGACCCCTATATATAAATTCAAGAGAAAGTGATATCAATACATACATACATTTAATCAAGAGAAAGTGATATTGAAATACATGTACATGCATTTAATCAAAACATAAATAAACATTACCTGTCCACTACTAACATCATCCAATGAGTCTCGATGACGTACACAATCTGGCATCAAAGCTGGAGTAAAAATAGGCATGTCCCCCTACATTATACACTTGCACATGCAACACATCAAATTAAAATTTCTCTACATGATTACATTTGAATCTACGTGCATGATATACATACATGTACACACATGCACATGTCTAAATTAAATTAGTTTGAAATGCTCAGGGCCCAAGATAGGCTACTCGGGCCCAGGTATAGGCTGCTTGAGGGGGACAGACTGCTCTGGGGGGATAGAAGGCTGTTGATCAGCCATGTCAATGTATGTAGGTGCATGTATAATGTGTAAACCTAAAAATTAAAATTAAAATTTATGACATTTAATAAACTTGAAATTTATATTAACATATATGTATGTACAATTTGACAAAATTAAAAAACTTGTATCTAAATTGTTTTAATAAAATTAAACATGCACATACATGTCTACATATATATAAAAGTCCTAAAACTTAAATGAACATATACTTTAAAAGAAAACTAAATTTTAAAACACACATGTTGCTATATATATAATGTTTGTAACTTAAGGACCTTTTAAGAACTACATGTGTGCAAGTTATATTTCTATCTAAGTTAGATTGAATGTTCAAAGGTTTTAGACATATGTGTGCACATAAACTTGTCAAGTGTAATTTAGGTCCACGAAGTTTAAATATGTGCACATATATGTATATATAGATATATGTGTATATACATGTACATGATATGTATATTTGCACATATAGATCTATCATGCACATGTGTATATATACATGCATACGTGTGCATATATATACACATGCACATGATATGTGCAAATATACATACCATGACACATATGCATATATAGATCTATTTGTGTACATATATATAACATTGATGTATCATTTTGAGACCTTGATATCAATGTTTAATTAGTTTTAGGATTAGGGTTCAATTTGGTTTGTACTGTTTGATTAGGTTTACATGCTTAGGTTTCAATTAGGACAAGAGTTAATAAATTGAATTAACGTTTCAATTCAATCTTAGGGTAACGGTTCAATTTTGTTAATGGTTGGGGAAAGGATTTAAGGTTAAATTCAAGGTTTCTACTATTAACTTGGGATATATAATTACCTGTTTATGATCATGGTTTAATTCAATTTGGTTTATAAGTATAATATTAATTAGTTAAGGGCCAGGGTTACCTTTCAATCTAGTTTGATATATTCAATTTGGTTTAGGGTTGACCTAGGGGTTAGTTTATTTTAGTGTTAAATATTAAGATATAATGCTTTGATATCACTCATTTTTTGATATTTTGATATGATGGGCATGTCGTAAATGACATTTCTATATGATTCTTTTGATATGATATGCATGGATTATATATATATAATCTTATGATTTAGGGTAAATTATCATTTATAATATAAGGGTTTAGAAATTAAATTTTAAGATCTTGAGGTTAGGGTTAGGGTTTGGATAATTAAATTTTAGTTTTAGGTTTAGGGTTAGAGTTAGGATTATGGTTAGGGCTATGATTTAGGATTGAGACCACGATTAAAGGGTTAGGATCATGTGGTTAGAGACCAAGTATCTGAGTAGAAATTATAGTCTATCAATTAGGGTTAGTAAAGTAGGCTTTAGCATTTAGGATTTAGGGTTATAGTTATGATTCTAGGGTTAGGGTACATTTGGTTTACATTTCTATTAGTATTATTTATAGGGTTAGGATATGGGTTGACATTGTTATTAGTATTATTTTGAGGGTTATGGTTTGTACATCAAGGTTTAAATTTATGGATCTAGGATTATGATTAGGGCTTATAATTTAGGATAAGGGTTGGGGCTTATCATCTAGTATAAGGGAACTTACCATAATTTATGACTAGGGTTAGAATAATGGTTTAGTACTTAAAATTAGTTTATATCTAGCTAGATTTTAGAATTAGAGTTTAGCATTTAAATTTAACAAATTTTAGGATCTTAGTGTACATACATCTTGATTCTAGGGTTTAGTATAATTTAGGGTCATAGTTTAACATTTATGATTATAGGTTATAGGTTTGTACATGATCATTGCTAGAAGTATGGTTAGAGGGTTAGGGTATGGGTTTACATCATGTTGAACTAGAAGTATGATTCTGAGGGTTAGGATTTGTATTAGCAATAAAATTTTTGATTATGGTTTTAACACATAGTTTAATAAATTTATATAATTAAAGTTAGGATCAAGTATTAATATGATTTACTATTTAATGTTGGGGTTTATCATTTAGACCTCTACGGTTCAAATTGAGATTTAGGAAAGTTTTATGGTTTCAAGTGTGCATCTAAGATTAGGGGTTATAATTTATGATTAGGGTTTTGCAGTTAGGATTATGACCAGGTTTAGTATAATTTAGGGCTACTATTTAGCATTAAGGAACTTAAGAGTTAAAATTTAAGTTAAATATATTTAATCTTTACATGAACATTAGATTATATGATGTACATTTTTTTATGTAACTTGTATATTATTTAATCAAGTTATGTTCTTATAATTAAATTTTATTAATTAAAGGTTGTAACATGTATTCTTTAGGTCATACACATTCTAAGTTATATGTTCTTATGTATTTATATGTATGTTATATTCTTACCTAGATGCAAATTAATCTAGACATTCTTATATATGTATTTAATTTAGGATCTGGACCCAAGTTAAGACATGTGATTGAATTATATAGTTAATTATATACTTAGATTATTTTTAAATTCAATTTACAAACTGAGATTATAGTTAATTCTAAATGAGGCCTAGCCAAGGGATCCAAAGAACTAATCAAAAGTTTTACTAAGCAAACAATAACATACATACAATAATTTAAAATTATAAAAAACATAAGAGATTGCAAATTCCTTAATAAGCTCACATTTACATTTCATTTTTAAATAATTATAAGTACTAAAAGTAAAATAAATAACACATCCACATGAAATAATATTAACTAGACTTTAGTTCAATCCATTTAAATAATTTATATACATTTGTTCCGAATGCCACTTGGCAAATTAATTCGGAATGCACAATCATCCACTGTACATGTCACAAGGTATGAAAGGCTGAAAGAATATACATTTATAAAATAGTTTACATCATCCATTTTTGATCCATGAAACAAAGTACAATACAACTTAAGTAAAATCATTTAAAATAGTACTAGAAGTTTTTTGTTTGGATCCCTTGGCGAGTTGTTATGTGATTAAGTACTTAGTTATATATGTTTAGGGTTTTATTGTACATAACTATATGGTTAGGTTGAGATTATAGTTTAAATAATGAATTTAGGTCGAGGTTATATGGTTCTAAGTCAAGGTTATATGGTTCTAAGTCAAAATTATATTTATTTGTAAAATTACATGTAACTTAAACAATGAATTTACATCTAATCTAATCATTCAACATTGTAATAAATACATAAATTAAATACATTTCAAAACATCTAAAATAATAAAATTTTGAATAAACTTTAAATTAAAAGATAATATTATATATTTAGATCTAATATAAATCAAAAGTTATCTTTAAAAAAATCTTATTTGTGCATTTAGAGATTCACAATAACATTAGAGGCTTAAGCATGAATAGTAAAATAAAATATACAAAGAAACATATATAAAAAATAATAAAATATACAAAAAAACATATAAATTTTAACTAAAATAATAGAAAAAGGGAAAAAAAAATGTTTCATACCTTTTTCAGACGGTCAATAAGTCGGATGCCGGTCTCTCTCCAACTTTCGATTGAAATAATGAGGAGAGAATCCAACTGCACCCCTATTTATGCTAGCGGGTTTTAAAGTTTCGATCGAAACTTTAAAACCCGCGAAGAAACCTGCATTCCAAGTTTCGATCGAAACTTGACTTAAGTTTCAATCAAAACTTTGCAGAGCGGTTAGTTTCGATCGAGAGTTACTTTCTATCGAAAGTAATTACTTTCGATCAAAACTTTTAAAATAAGTTTCTATCGAAACTCTACAGTTAATTTTTTGGGTCCGAGCTTTTTTGGAGGAATTTCTTCCTCTGAAAAAGTTAACCCACTATTGTGGGTTCACTCGGTTTCCAGTATTTCTTCTAATGGGCCTTCTTTTATTTCTTATATTTGTGTGGAGGTTCTATCAGTAGTATTACGAGTTGAATTTGGTATATAAAGAAGGTCTGAAATGTTTGTGAAATAAAGAGATAGATATGATAGCATATAGTCATCTATCTGCGCTTCTTTTTTATACGAGTAGTTGTAGATTTTATATTTTAATGATTCATGGACATGACTTCTACTAGCATAGGAGTTTTATTTTTGATAGTCAAAATTTAATTTTTTCACTATAAATATATCCAATCAATCTCTTTATTAGGAAATAAAGATGCAGTTATAGAAATATCTTAAGGAAAACATATAGTATGGCCATTGTATTTTAGTTTCTCTCCTATTGCATAAGCAACTCAAAGGACACAGGGCTCATCCTTGTAACTAAAATCTCCTCATTTTTTGAGCTAGAATTTTTAAGTATCAAGGTTGCTCACAAAGGTCCATATTAATCCATTTTAAGAACTAATTCCTTTTTTTTTCAATGTGCATCTAACAAGTGGCTAATTCATTCAATTTCCTTATCTTATTCTTGAATATCTTTGCACCTAGAGTAGACAAGGTGAAATATTATAAAATTTATACAATTTGTAATAGAATTTAAATATGGATTCATAGAATATTAACTATGATTACTTATCCTTTTATTTGAATGCTCTTGTGATAAGACTCATTCTATATACATGTGGAATGGATTTATATATTGGAATATGATTAAGCAATTGATTCAATTATTCCTAAAATTTAAAGTTTATATTCTTTTCAAACTTCTCTTGTTTTTGCATTAATTATATACCTCTTCCTCTAATTCATTTGTACTATTCTAAGTAGTCCTCTTTAAGTTCCTAATTGATGGAACATATATAAAAAAAACCCTGAAATAATGTTCTTTTTATTTATTCAATCTGATATTAAACTCTTATTCTAAAACTTGGTGACATCTCTAATTTGAAAATATAATCTTTTAACAATAAGAGTGTTATCTAGATATATCTAAAATGTGCACAACCTAATCTTCTATTAGGGCATATGGTCCATGTGGGAAAATTCCATCTATTTCAATTCTTATTGTCCAATCTTGTAGTTTCCATAAATCCTTATCCCTTCTCCACATTTTCTCCTCTTCTAGAACTCATTAAGTCTAGTATTTTATAAATTATAATTTTTTCTTTTTATCATTCTATTCTCTTCCTTTATCACTTCTTTACTCGATGAATGGGGTTAGTTGCCGCTAATATGGGTAAGAATCCTTGTGTCATAATTGTTTTTCTGCAAAGTCTCAGGTCCCATTTTCTAGTTCTACGTTATTGACATTGATTGACCTTCTACCTTCTTATCGTTGATGAAGACTATCTCATCTTCCATCCATATCTTTTCTTATTCTATCAATTCCCCAAACTGATACTAGATATTTCTAATTTTGTGCTGACTCATCTAATTCAAAATGTTACTACTAGATATCTCATCACTCTCTAAGACAAAAATGTTATTCATCAGATTTCTTTATCTGTTGATTTTCCTCTTCCTAATTTTGTCATTATTCTATATCTCTTCTATGTTATACCCCCCACTCTAGTTTAGATATTCAATGCTCTTGAGAGATCCTAATGTAGTAAGGCTTGAAAAATGATATCCTTTGTGACGTTAAGCTTATCTTTCATATTACATGTTCCAAAATCCTCATCTAGAAATACAATTTCTGAATGGTTCCTTAAATCAGTTTCTTTAGTGTGATATGCTTGGCATAGTTCATACTTCTTTAGAAGAGAGATGTGATATACCAATAATTAGTGTTCTTCAATTAAATACTTGTTTATTTCATAAGAGAGATTATAAGTAAAATAGAAAACTTTAAACTACCTAAAATTTAGGTTTGTGAGAGAAATAAAATAAAATTAAAAACTTTAAAAATTTTCACTCGGCACTAACTATTGCCGAGTGTCAGTATTTCTCAGCAACTTAAGGAGCCGAGTGGCAGGAGAGTGCCGAGTGAGCTCGACACATGAAGGAGCAGAGTGAACTCGACATGTGAAGGGCAACTCGGCACCAATGGATGCCAAGTGAGCTTGGCGTAAACTACAAAGTTTCAACTCAGACAAAGACCAAGCAGTGACCAAGTTTATAATGTGAACTTTTCCACCATTAAAATCAGAGAGCCAAAACTTGAAGTATTGAATAATAAACTTCACAAATGCAATGAATCGCTGAAGAACAATGGATTCAAGTATGCCTACTTGCTTTCTATTCAACTTTGATTAAAACTATTACAGAATCTAGGAGCATTTGGCTTCAACTAGAAAACCCTAATATAACCCTAAACTTCAAACTGGTAAAAAACTTCAAACTTTAAGCTTCAAACTTGCAACTCTAATGGTTGCATACAATAATGGTTGGAGCAATCATTGCTTCATAGGACGAATTCAATAAACTCAAACTTATAGAATGACCAACAAAGAAACATGTGCAACTATAGGTAAAACAACAATTCCTTCTATCTTCTAACTTGACTTGATTTGTTGATCAATTTTCTTCCTTCTTCATTTTTTGCTCTTCTCTGCAACTTCTCTCTAATCTGCTGAACTATATGAATCAATCAATACATTCCTTTTTGTCTCATTTTCAAAAATGTTTCCCCCTCTTTTCCAAATTTGAAACTCACCTACCCATATTAAATTTTCTAAATGTTGTGCAAGTCATCAGAGGTGGTAGGTGGGCCTTTGGCTCCAGGGACAAACAAGATACACATTACATATTTCAACACTCCCCCTTTGTCCCGAGCCAAACAAACAAGGATCACTGCTGATCCAAATCAACTACACCAAGACACTCTCTTAGGTGTACAAAACTTCCAATGCCTAATGGCTTAGTAAATATATCTCCTAGCTACTGCTCAGACTTACAAAATTCCAACTTGATATTTCCATTCTCCAACAACTCTCTGATAAAGTGATATCTGATCTCTATGTGTTTGATTCTCCCATGGAAGACTGGATTCTTGGACAATGCAATTGAGGAGATGTTGTCACAATAAATTTTGGTTCCATCCTCTTTCCTTTCATTCAAATCCATCAAGATCCTTCTTAACCAAATAGCTTGACATGCTGCTGCATTTGTTGCTATGCATTTAGCCTCTACTATAGATTGAGCAACAATAGGTTGCTTCTTGGATGCCCATGAAATTGCACCCGATCCCATATGAAATATGTATCCAGAAATATTATTCCTATCATCTATACTTCTAGCCCAATCACTATTTGTATAACCTACCAACTTGAATTCATTTGTTGTAGTATACAAGATTCCAAATCCCTTGGTACCTTTCACATACCTTAAGATCCTCTTTCTTAGTTGCCAGTGGGAATCCTTTGGTGTTTCCATAAATCTAAAAATCAAACTTACTACATGCATCAAGTCTGGCCAACTTGTAGTCAAATATATTAGACTTCCAACCATACTCTTGTATAGTGTTGGATCCACTCTCTTGTTAGAGTCTTCCTTGCTCAACTTTAGACCTATTGCTATTGGTGTTGGGGCTGGCTTACTATTCTACATTTTGAATCTCTCCAAGATCTACCCTACTTATTTTTCTTGAGAGATGAAGATGCCATCATGCATTTGTTTTACTTCTATGCCTAGAAAGTACTTCAAGAGACCAAAGTCTGTCATCTCAAATTCATTTTTCATGACTTCTCTGAACTCACTGATTAGAGACTTGTCATTAGCAGTAAAAATAAAATCATCTACATACAAGACAACAATCAACACATTTCCATTTGTTGCTTTGATTTAGAGAGTAGGCTCACCATTTCTTTTTCCAAAGCCATTGCTCATCAAATATGAGTCAATCCTACTATACCATGCCATTGGAGCTTACTTGAGCCCATAAAGAGCTCTCTTCAATCTATATACTTTGTGTTCTTCACCTGCAACTTCATAACCAAGTGGCTGCTCCACATAGACTTCTTCTTTTAATACACCATTCAAGAATGCGGACTTCACATCCATTTGAAATACTTTCCATTTGTGCTGAGTTGCAATTGCTATGATAGCATGCATGGTTTCCATTCTTGCAACTGGGGCATATGTCTCATCATAATCTCTACCATATTGCTATTTTTAGCCCTTGACTAATAGCCTTTCCTTATGCCTATCAATCTTGCCTTCAGCATTGCATTTGGTCTTGTAGACCCATTTAACTCCAATCACTTGCTTTTTGGGAGGCAATTCAATTAGCTCCCATGTCTCATTTCTTTCTGTAGCATCTATCTCCTCATCTATGGCCTTACACCATTTCTTCTCCTTAACAACTTCTTCAAAATATATTGGATCACTATGAGAAAATAACGCAAAATTAACACTCTCATCATAATTTTCATACCTTTCATCTTGGTATATCTCCCTAAGACTCTTGGTATTTCTTAGTAATAGTGAGGAGAGTGTGGAATCAGAATCTTCACTACTGCTACTTTGCCAACTAGCTCGATCTTCACTATTACTTGGCACTAACACTCGGTCATGCCTAAAGGAGCTCAAAAAAGACTGAGGCTGCTTGCCTTTTCTTCTATAAGCTCCTTCTTCTTGTTGTTTATTAGCATCTTCTTCACTTATAATTGACACTTTACTTGAGGTGCTCGGTGATTCATCAGTCAATCCATACAATGACTGGTTTTCAAAAAATTCCACATCTCTTGAGAGAATCATCTTATTGTTCAATGGGTCATACATCTGTATGCCTTTGATTCTGAGCTGTACCCTATGAAGATGCACTTCACACCTTTTTCATCCAATTTTTAGGTGTTCATCTATCCATCTTCCTCATGACCATGCTTCAATTGGAATTCTATCATAGATTTCCTTTTTAGGACACCTATTAATTAGGTAAATTTCTTTTGCCATAGCCTCTCCCCAAAATTCAGTCGGGAGACCTTTCTCTTTCATCATGCTCCTTTCCATTTCAACAATGGTCCTATTTTTCTTTCAACCACTCCATTCTACTATGGTGTATAACTGACTGAGAGCTCTTTCTTTATGCCATTTTTCTTGCAAAAGTTTACAAAAGAATTGGAGGTATACTCCCCTTCTCTATCTGATCTTAGGACTTTGATATAGTGTCCACATTCTCTTTCAACCTGGGCTTTGAACTCAAGAAACTTATCAAATGCTTTAGATTTAGATTTCAAAAAATAAACCCATGTCCTATGACTGAAATCATCAATAAATGTCATGAAATAAGTACTCCCCCCAATAGAAGTAACTTGCATAGGATCGACTAGGCCAATATGCACAAAACTCTAAAGGATATCTAGCCCTCCTAGAATTTTCAGAATTAAAGGGAGGCCTATATTACTTACCCAAAATACAAGCCTCACACTTGTCACATGAATTTCCTATTCATGGAAAACCTTCTACCATTCTTTTATTTGACAACAAATTTAAACCACCATAACCAAGATGACCATATTTGAGGTGCCATAGCCATAAAAGCTCTTCAATCACACTCCTTAGAGCTAATTTTGTGGGAGGTGTAGCACCAACTTCAGATAAGAAACATGTCTCTATCCTCAAGGAAAACATTCTGTTCTTTGTCATTTGAACTACTGCAAATAAGTTCTTGCTCCCATCCTTTTCATGAATGACACACGTGTCCTTCTCCATCAGAACTTTGTATCCATTTTGAATGAGCTGACCAATGCTAATCAGATTGTGCTTCATACGAGGGGAAAAATACACATTTTGTATTTCCTTCTTCTCACCTTGCTTGGTGTGGACCATAATAGATCCTTTGCCCACTACTGGTAGGGTTCCATTGTTACCCATTTTAATCTCAGATTCGAAAGTCTTGTTAATAAATGAAAATAAGGTTTCACTACCAATCATGTGGTTGCTACATCCATTATCGAGGTACCAAACTTTAGGGCTTGCTTCTTCACCAACATTACACATTATGAAGGCAGTGGCATTGTTTCCACTTCCCATGTTCACATCAGCCACATTTTCTTGTCCTAACTAATCATTTTGCTTCTTCCAGCATTCACTTGCATAATGCCCATACTTATGATAGTAGTAGCTTTTTACATTACTCCTATTTGAGTTATAATTTTTCTTACCTCCTCTTGAAGCATTTTGTGAGCTACTTGCTCCATCTGCTCTTCCTGAGCTTTCTGCTATAGCATTTCTTTGTCCTCCATTACCTTAGCCTCTACCTCTAGAGTTTATGCCCGAGCCATTTCTTCCTCTCCCCCTTCCTCTTGGGTTTGACTAAACCTTGAATGCTTGCTCTTGGGAAGAAGAAGATGCAGATCTGTTGATCTTATGCTCATGGGTTTGAAGAATACCCATCAACTCATCCATTGTCAAAGTAGTGAGCCTCTTCTATGGTCATGACTAAAATCTGCAACTGATTTATTTCCCTTCATTTGAAGGTTCTCAAAATCCCTCCTTATATTCTGTAGCTTTATTGTACGGACTTTATTAGTCCCCTTGAAGTTTGTCTCAAGGTTATCCCATGCATCCTTTACATAATTTGCTACTTCAATCTTGGGAAAAACAATTTCTATCTTTGCTACCTCAATCATACTTAATGCCTTAGCATCCTTCCTCCTTGACTCTTTCAACTGAGTCTTCTGTGCATTTGTGAGAGCAGCATAATGAGTTGGTTCTGTCACATCTTTGAACCCATTAATCAAAAACTCTCATAAATCATTTGTAACCATTATGATCTTCATCTTCTTTGCCCATGTATCATAATTTTGTCCATTGAAGGGTGGTGGCTTCTGCCATATCTTTCTTGCATCTCCTGCCATGTTAAATATCCTAAAAAAAAGTTCCTAACTCACTGTGGATGTGGGTCCTCAAAGCTCTGATACCATGTGAGAGAAATAAAATTAAATTAAAAAATTTAAAGTTTTTCACTTGGCACTAACTATTGCCGAGTGCTAGTATTGCTTGGCACCTTAAGGAGCCCATTGGTAGGAGAGTGTCGAGTGAGCTCGTCACATGAAGGAGCCGAGTGAACTCGACATGTGAAGGGCAACTCAGCACCAATGGATGCTGAGTGAGCTTGGCATAAAATACAAAGTTTCAACTTAAACAAAGACCAAGCCGAGTGACTAGGTTTATAACGTGAACTTTTTCACCATTAAAATTAGAAAGCCAAAACTTGAAGTATTGAATAATAAACTTCACAAATGCAATGAATAGTGGAAGAACAATGGATTCAAGTATGCCTACTTGCCTTCTATTCAACTTTGATTACAACTATTACAAAATCTGGGAGCATTCAACTTTAACCAAAAAACCCTAATATAACCCTAAACTTCAAACTGGTAAAAAACTTTAAACTTTAAGCTTCAAATTTGTAGCTCTAATCGCTGCATACAATAATGCCTAAAGCAATCATTGCTTCATAGGATGAATTCAATAAACTCAAACTTACAGAATGACTAGCAAAGAAACACGTGCAACTGTAGGCACGACAACAATTCTTTTTGTCTTTTGAACTTGACTTGATCTGCTAATCATCTTTCTTCCATCTTCTTTTTCTGCTCTTCTCTGCAACTTCTCTCTAATCTGCTAAACTATATCAATGAATCAATACATTCCTTTTTGTCTCATTTCCAAAAACATTTCCCTTTCTTTTCCAAATTTGAAACTCACCTACTGTATTAAATTTTCTAAACGTTGTGCAGGTCGTTAGAGGTGGTAGGTGGGCATTTGGCTCCAGGGAAACAAGCTATGCATTAAATATTTCAACGCGATATACTAGTAATTAGTGTTCTTCAATTAAATACTTGTTTATTTCATAAGAGAAATTATAAGTAAAATAGAAAACTTTAAACTACTTGAAAGTTAGGTTTAGTAGTTTGAATTTGTACAGGAAAATATCACTACAATGAAAACGATCACAACAGAGACATAGATTACAAGGACACAGCAAGAGACATAATATATATTCACTCTTAAATCCTAAATGATCATATAAATTGAAATGGACATGTGAGAAGAAAGAAAATAGAAAGAAATTGTGTACACATAAAGGTATGAAATGGAAAAACATACATGCAGAGACATAGATCATAGAAGGGTACAACAAGAGATAAAATATATATTCAATGCTCAGTCCACAATTAAAAAATAAGGACATAACCTATAATTCACAAACAATCCAAATAATAAGGACATTAGATCTGAATTTCACAAACAAGACTCAACAAAAGAATCATTTTTATAAAAAAGAAAATAGGAAAAAAACCTAAATCACATACCTAGCTAGCGGGTCACCCTTTCTTCATACATTTATGCCTTCACGCGGTTGAATTTGGCTAGGATTCATGGATTTCCGCATTTCTGTATTTGTAACTTCGTGTTCAGGACCCTCTCCCTGCCTCCTTTATCAGAAACATTAATAAACAATAACATTAATTTTTTTTCTGATAATTCCATACACCGCTATCAACATAGCTTTTAGTGAATTAGCTAAAATAAATCTTCATGACACCCTTCCGTAGGATCTTTTGAACCTCAAAGAGACTCCCCCCTTCCTCAAAATCAACCCATCAACTTCCTCCCGTAGCATTTTGAAGAATAGTAGCCTAAAACAAAGCAAAAAAAAAAGTACAATAATTCATAGTTATGAACGGATACATTGAAAATAATGGACCTCTGCAAATAATTAAAGAGAAAATTCCGAGCTTCTCAAAATTTACTAAAACGTGTAACCTACCATTCTCTTGTAGAAAGGAAGACTGTTCAATCTCCACCAATTTGGCACGGACTATTTATTTACTACTTTTCAACGTGCATATATAGTATGATGCCAATCAATGTATGGTGTACATGGAAAGTATTTATCATATTTTTGTAAAACTCTTGTATCTGATTGACTGCATGGATGACAGTGTTGTTTTGTATTGTGTAGTTGTCATTTATCTAATCTTTAAAAAAATTTCAATGATAGTGTACATTTTCTGTTTTGGTTGCATTGTAGTTCTTGTTTTTACCTATATTCATCTATTCTTTTTTAGTGTCTCATGCACTATATACAATCATATGTGACATGTGGAAAGGTAGTTATCTTATTTTGTAAACCTTCTGTATCTGATTGACTCATAGCTTTAAATATTCAATAACCTCGATCACATGTGATCCACATCATTTGTAGACATAATATGAAGTTCTTACTCTGTATTAACTTTAGGCACATAGCCTATAAGTACTTATCTGATTTTGTAAAACTTTTGTATATGATTGATCCATGTCTTTAAAAGCTCAATTGTAGTATGTATATATTCTTTCTTTGTACTTCCTAGGTAATGTGTGCTTACTATCATATGTGCACATTATTTGTTAAAAAATTATGAAGTCCTTAATCTATATTTGCTTTAGATTAATACTATATGAGAACATTATTTGTAGACAATTGCGAGGTGAATTAGTTTTTGGTGAATAACACATGGGAAGGTATTTATTACATTTTGTAAAATATTTTGTACCCAAGTTCATTCTAGATGTTCTTGAATATTCATTTATTTTTAGGCAATTAGCATATGCGGAGGTATTTATCATGTTAAGTCTTCATTGAATATATTTTATTCAGTTGGTTCCACACCTTTAAAAAAATTGTTTGCACAATTCTTAAAAGTAAACCAAAAGATAAGGAGAAAAGTTAGAGAAGTAGAATTTGAAAGAACAAGAATCATGAAGTAACTCTAAAAATTGTAGATATGAGAGTTATCTATATCATTTGTTTTGGTATTTCATATATAAGTTGTATATTGTTTTGTTTTGTCCCCTATTCATCCCTAGCTCTACTTCATTAGTGTTGATAAAAATAGATGTCTATATCATTTAAAGATTATTTATGGATATTTTTAGTTTATATTAACTTTAAATAAGTAAAATGTGGAAAGCTATTAATGACATTTTGTAAAATATTTTTTTAATCTAATTCACTTCAAATATTTTTCAATATTCAAGTATATTAAAAAAATAGCATTTAAGGAGGTATTTGCCATGTTTAACCTTAATAAAATATTTATAATTATCCAATTCACACTACATATGGTACATAGAACTCCATAGACACTTTGAACCTCATTGACATATGGAGAAAATAAAATTATGATCTTTTACTATTGTGTAAATATTTTATGTCTTAGGCTTTAAACTCATTTGGTTTTTAAAACTATGACTCTTTTCAACCACCTTTTATGTGTGAATATGAAGAACACTAATTTGTAAATGATAATTTGTATATTTATTAGTAAAATTTAAATTGAAATGAAAGAATTACCCATGTTATGAATAAAATAGGGATTAGTAATTTTAGTTTGTACAATTAATTTTTTAAAATTATATATATTTGTCTTTAAGTTTAAATAAACAAAAAATTTGATATTTTGTAATGAATTAAAGTTTCATTTTGATTACATTATAATATTAAAATTTATTCAATAGAAAATATCTTTATAATAATTAATTAATTAATTAATTAAATTAATTATTTGATGAATAAGATTTATGAATGGAGGCAAAATGTGGAGATTAGATTTTTGAATATGTGAATCATAATTAAAATAAAATAATAGTAGTGGAGAGAGAAAGAAACTAGAGAGATCCTATAAATCAACAATAGTGGAAAGGACTCAATACATAAGCAAATGGCTCTAATAGCAATATGCTTAATTTAATACCTACACGTGGTTGTTTAATGTATAATATTTTTAACAAAAGTATACCTATAGTTGTGACTTAATTTTCTTATTGATTATAAAGAAAAAATATAATTAAATTAAAAGTATCTTTTATTTTAAAAAATAACCAATCATGTGATACCACATGAGCTACACAAGTAGAGTCTTCCTTTTGTGTAATCATCAGTCTCACCTTTTCTGGGCTCCTTGGACACCTTGACAAAAAATAATGTTAATTTTCCAACTTTAAGTAAAGTTCCATGAGAAGCTTTCATATCTAACTTTTTTTATTTCAACATTTGTTATTACTTTGGTTATCATCTTTGTGGAGAAATACACTTTATTAATCATCATTTATATTATGTAGGTAAAACTACCAACACACACATGTGAGATTTAGTCAAGAACACTAGAAATGCATATAAAAATTATGAAAGTGAGAGAATTGAAAATAAATGAATATGCATACATAGAATGAGTGAGTACATAGGAGCGATATACTAGAGGTATATAAAGGATAATATCCTACCCACAACGCTACCTATCTTGTAGAACAAAACACGTCAACACCTAACAATGCTTCTAAACTAATAGGCTTGGCTTAGGAAAGCTCATATACAATACAACTATTTCTTCAAATTTTTAAGTAAGTTCAAATTCAAGAATGAGAAATTTATAAACAAACAAAGAAGATAGTGATAAATAGCGACTTATTTTGAATGTATGAAAATTCCCATATTGTGATGTTCAACACCCATATCTTTCTAGGTCAAAACTTTGACAATTTTTATGGACCCAAAAGATCAATCTCCTTCTAAGCCTTCATCAGTTGTAAACTAGTGTACATGTTCTTTTTCTTCACTAATAAACTAATGAGTATCTTCGTGACTAATCCAAACATCCCACTAAACCTACATGGGAAGAACCCAAATCCTTAGCACAACCTTACCAGCCATTTGTGCTACTATCTATTGTAAATTACTGAATTTAGTCATGTTTTCATTATTATCATAGATTATATACATAAACACACATAAGATTACATTAATTTGACATCAAGATATAAACTAATAAAATTATTACTAATGCTATAATATACATTAGTATATAAACAAACTTTTAAATTCTTCTATTGAATTTGAAATACAATGTGCTTAGTATCCATAACTTACAACCATGAAGTTGTTCATTGCCTATGAAGAAAACATTCTCTTGGTGTTGGTACATGACACTACCTAAATACTCAAATAAAAAACTAACTAAAAATATAGCCCACAAAAACAAATATTCGAAGAACAATGGCTTATTTATTCGTATCAGATTGACATGAATAATTATACAGAGTCCAGAGATTTATGATTGTCTCCCCATTGGTCTAAATTATGTACGACTGCAGAAGCAGATGAATAATGGAGCACTCATGCAATAATATCATTCCTCTTCCAATTCTAAGATTTGTTCTAGCAACTTTAGTTTTGATTTCAACCTACATTGTGAAACTAATTGATCATGGCTGCTAAGCATTTCGGCTGCAAAACTCGTATCTACTTCTCTAACCCTCTCAAAACTATTCTCCAGTTGTATAATGCTTTCAAATGATCCGATTTCATCCAAGTATTGGGTTTCAATCAACGCACGCAGATCATCATTATAACAAAAGTTGTGATCTCCTTTCTCCTTAATATGGACTGAACTATCACACCTATCTGATACTAACATCTCAGAACTTGTCTGTGCTTCTTTTTCCATGGGTTTATCGCTTGACATACAATCAGAAGAATCACTTTTATTAGGACTGCATGATTTTGCAACCCTCTTGCTGAGATGAGTGTTCCAGTAGTTCTTTATTTCATTGTCTGTTCTTCCGGGAAGACGTTTTGCTATCAGTGACCATCTGCCATTCATCACAAGCCATCATGTAAGAATTTGGTCAAAATATTTACAAGAACAAACCAAGGTGGACAACAGTACAGCTAGCAAATTTCTACAATTCATAGATATTCTTTTAGTGTTTCTGGATTCAATTGTGTCAAAGTTTTTCACATCAACATTTCGGATCACACTCTGTGATTCATGTTCCCTATCTTTCATCCTGATGATAGATTATAGAATGTGATCAGAAAAGTCGATGCAAATTTTTTTGACACAATTGTCCACCTTATTCTTCTTTTAGTGTTTCTGGATTCAATTGTCAAAGTTCTGTGATTCTAAATGTTGATGAAAAAAACATTGACAAAATTAAATCCAAAAACACTAAAAGAAAAAGGTGGACAATATTTTACTCTCCTATTCTAAAAAATAGTGTAAAATAAGAAATAGAATATGAGAAAAAGCCAAAACAGTAAAATAAATGTTATTGATCATTAAAGATTATATCTTTCCATAAATATATATAAAGCCTTACAAATGTTCAACTTTTCAAATATGTGAGTACAACAAAGAAATGAAGGAATATAAACACTATATGTATGATAAAGCGTTGTTTTGGAAGTACCTATTCCCAAGCAGACGATACATTTTAATAATGAGGTCATCTTCCTCAGGAGAAATATTACCACGTTTTATATCAGGATTAAGATAATTCAACCACCGCAATCTGCAGCTCTTCCCACTCCGTTTTAGCCCTGCAATCTCTCCATTAGTCAATTTATACTTTGTATTCAATCATGTTAAATGAAAACAGGCTTAGTATAATCTCAGATTTCAACAGTTTATAATGTTAATTGTGTAAAAGTTGAACGTTGTTTCTATATTCTATCTGTATATAGTATTTTGCATGAAAAATATATCTGTATGATAATTTCTAATAAAGAGTATAGACAAATTACATCAGAATACAGTTTTATCATAACTACAATTGTTTAATTGATAGGAAAATTAATTTTTAAAATATTTTTAAGTAATTTTAGTTGTTCACTTCTGTGAGCATCACCTAGATCTAATGTGTGCTAACTGGTTCATTTATTCTGAAGAAAGATGGATTCATGTTGAATCACTACTCATGAAACATGGGTCAATGAGTTTGATTCAAAATCACACAGTTAAATCCTAATAGCAATATCACAAGATATAAATATATTAAAATATATCAACTGTGTTACAACTTAAGTTTTTTTTTTTTTGTTTACTGAAATTACAGTCCACAAATTAAATCTTTATAAAATCATATAAATACATTACTCATCACTATTTTAGATCATATTCAATAGTCTATTATGATCGTCACTTCTTTAACTATATAAAAATGGTCGGTAATTTATCCACTAACTTTAATTAAGTTTTTATAGTATATATAATCTCTTTCAGCAATGGTGGTCTCTTTGTGAGCATTTCAACTTTGCCAGTAGATTGTTGGTTGATATTTTAGAGATCCAAAATAGTATATGGAAATTTCAAATCACTCTCAATTTTTTACAGCAACTTATTGGTAGGTTGTCTGCTTATAACTAAGTTTCAAGTCCATGTTATCAATTATGATGCCACTTAACACAATTTTTGTTAAGATTTCTAAAAGGAACCAAATTAAAAGTGAGACCGAAGGGTACCCATACTTGAACAACTAATGTGGCATTGTGCTTCATTCAATTATTGATAGTTATTACTGTACTAGCAACATTAGTCACAAGTATCGGTGTAATATTGGCAAAACAAATTGGACACAAAGTCAATAAGTAAGGGATATTAAATCAACAACCGTGAATACACAAAAGAATGAAAACACAAAAAAATCAGATAGATAATTACTCAGCAACCAACATTTGTCATAGACCTCCCACCTATTCGACACATTCGATCGAGGTTGTCACTGCGAAGCTATAGTAAAGGTGCACGGGGTCTTACCATCTAACCGTTGGTACCCGAAACTATACTATTCGCTCTGCCTGGAGTCAAATCTTCATATGCTTTCAAATACCTACTTATTCCTGCTAATGCTTCCCCATAAAATTTTAGGATTGCCTTTCAATCGAGAGATAGATGCATGCGACCGGAGATGCGGCCCAGTGTTTACGATTTCTAGAATGTGGCTGGGGCTCAGTCTTCTTTGTTTGTTCATAGATATTTTGAATCATATTCTACAATCTATCATCAGAATTTAAAATAAAAGATCTAGTGTCACTTCTTTAACTATACAAAACTATTGGAACACTTATTAATTAACTTTATTTCAATCTATTAATTGATATAATCAAACACATGTTTTATAAATTTTTAATGGAAGTTTATGCTTGAGTGCTGCAACTCAGTAGGGGTACAAAGCTTAGGCTACACGAGTCTGTAATCTGAAATCTTTTCAGATAAAAGTCAATTAAAGATTGAGGGATATCCATTCTATCAAATTTGTAACAGTTCAACAGGGACACGAAACTTAGATACATAAGAACTATTCAACTTCATCAATAGTCCAAAACCAATTAAGATATGAAAATTTTAAAATTCATGATACTTATTAAAAAGATTTTTAAAATAAAATATTCATCAATATTCTAAAACCTATCATCCAAATGAAAACAAAGAACAAAATTGAAAATGATTTATGAACAACCAACATTAGGACATTGGTAATAATAACATTGTAGAATGTTTGTCACCTGTTTTCTTTGGCACGTCATTCCATGCACCATCACCATTGCTTTTGATGTATTTAGCTAAAATTTGATCTTCTTCAGCACTCCATGATGGTCTCTTTTGGGGATCTTTTGAACCGCGAGGAAACCTCCCCATCTCACACTGAACTCCCCAACTTCCTCTCTTTTCATTTGAAACTATAAATAAAGAATTCCGAACTGTTAGAAATAACCATAAACAAAACGTGCACCAACCTACCATTCTCTCTCATAAAGGATGACTGCTGATTGTATTTGTTTTCTTCATTCGTTCACTCATTTGAAACTGTAAAATGCATTGCAGAGTTGTTCTCACTAATGTCATTCAGCCAATATGATTAGCTCCACGTCTACATCATTTGATTTTACTAGTACTCTCTGTTTTCATTTTCATTTATGTGCATATTGCTTATTGTGTACCTTTTGTTTTCATTCTAATTCATCTATTCATCTTTTGATCACATGTCTACATCATTTCTCAACAAACTTTGAAATTATGGGGTTGACTTTAAGATTATGAGGTGCTTAGTTTGTACTAACTTCAAGGAGCATGTAAAAAGGTATTTATTATATTTTGTTAAAAAAATTTTTAGACAACATTTAAGGAACTATTTATCGTGTTTAGTCTTTATAGAATTTTTGGTATTCTATTCCTTGTGACATTCTTATTTTGGTGTTTAATAGGTATTGTGTACCTTCATCTACCTATCTTGTGATGACACCATTTCTCAACAAATTATGAGGTTCCTAGTTTATATCAGCTTTAGGCAAGTAACATGTAGAAATGTCTTTGTTAGATTTTGTACATAGGTGTCTTTGACTCATTCTACAAGTTTTTATGTGTTTAATTATTTTAGGGTAGATAACATTTAAGGATATATTTACCAAGTTTAAACCTTCATAGAATTTTTGTCTTTCAATTCACTCTATACCTTTTTCAACATTTGTTTGAAGAATATCTCTCAGGAGGTCTTGGAAGGTTAGGAAGCTTGAAGTAACTTCAACATTGGTGAGTATGGAAATTTGTCTGTAGTTATATTTCTTATGGTATTTTGTATATGTCACAAATTCTCTTGTTTGTAATATTTAAATGTATGACTTTTAATTTTGAAAATATTTTGAGTCTTATAGGAGCCAATTTGAACCCAAATTTGCAGATTTCAATAACAATTAAAATGCTTGCTATTTCAATTTTTATTTTTATTTTTTACGTTTATATGTGAGATTTTTAATTTCTAAAATCATCAAATTATTTTACTTGAATTTCAATAGTTCATATATTGAATAGTTTATTAGTTATACTAACAAAATGTTAATTTAATATTTATTAAATACTATTAAATATTATCATCATATGTCATTGCTTTCTGACTATTAAAGTTTAAATCTTTATCTATTATAACTTTTGGCAAATACAAGTCACTATGTAGCACTTGTTTCCTCTTCTATTCATCCACTTGTTTTATTTCATCATGTAAACAAAATCACATATCCAAATTATTTGTAAACAAATTATGAAGATTTTTATTTTATATTACCTTTAAGTAAGTATATTGGTAAAGGTATCTAAGACATTTTATAAAATATTTAATATTCAATTTCCTTCAAACATTTTTAAATATTCAATTATATTGAGACATCTAGTATATGAGGAGGTATTTACGATGCATAACCATTATAGTTCATGTTTATATCTCCCTAACTCCCTATACACATTTTTCCAATATTCATTGCTCATTTCTTAAAGATGCCCTAATGGAAAATTTGAAATATGGTAATGATGAATGGAACTCCATAAACACTTTGAACCTTGTTGATATATGGAACAAGTCAAATTACAAGACCCATCTCCTCCCCCATCTACTATTTCTTTAGGTTATAATATCAACTAGAATTTCATGGTGTGACCTTTTCCAATGACATTTTATATACTAGCACTTGCACCCTAAGGTGCAATGTGTACGCCGATAGTAGCATATTCTATGCACTTTCTTAAATGTGACAAGAAGGGAGATACTTTTTTTGTTGTAATCGAATGTTGTGTTGATTGTAAGAATCCATTCTTAATATGAAGCATAATATTTTCAAAAATTATAATATATCAATAATAAAGATTCCTCTTATCTCTAGAAAATATGGCTTAGGAGAAAACACATGGGGAATTGGACTACATAATCTTGCCCACAGAAATAAAGCTTTTGGGGGAAAGCTTGTTTGGCAAATGCACTCTGAGCCTCGATCTAAATGGTGCCAAATTTTGCAAGAGAAACACTTGGATGATAGGAATCCCTCCTGAATCTTATCCATTCTTGACCCTTCTAAGGGATCAACAATATGAAACTTCATGGTTAATTCTAGAGACCTTGTTTTCAAGTACATATATTGGAAAGTAAATAATGGTTGCAGTGTCAAATTTTGGTCAAATTCATGGAATGACCTCCCTCCACTCTCCCAGTTGGATCAATATGAAGATGTCATTACCATTTCGACCAACTACTGGGGTTCTTATTTGCTAAACTATGTGTTGGCTATGGATATCTCCTTAAGAAAAGTAATTTGGAAGGACTCATAAATACTCCCACTCAGTGATCATCAATCCATCCTTCTCCTTAATATTCTTCAACAATGGTCTATTTTCTTATCAAACCATGAGGAAAAAATGATTTGGGTACCCCTCTAAGGATGACAAGTACTTAATTAAGGAATGATATAGGGCCCTCCAACAGATTGATAACAAAAATAGTAAGAGAAGAGCATATTTCTTTTGTTGGAACCCCTCTGTCTTTCCTAAAGAAAGATACTTTTCTTGGCTAGCCCTTAGGAAGAAAATATTAACAAGTGACAAACTCTCAAAGTTTGGAATTGTCAATCTTCTAAATGGTGTTCTATGCAGGGAAGAAGTGGAAACAGTGGACCACCTATTGATTAATTGCAAATTTGCACATTCTTGTTGGTTGTATGCCCTCAAGAAACTTAATGTGTTCATGCCCCTTCGAAACAAGGTTTGGGACTTGTTTGAATCCTAGGCTCTATTGTTCACTACCTCCACTTTTTCTTGCCTTTGGAATGTAATAAAAGAATTTTTAAGGAAATATGTCTCTTCCATTGATCGGGTTCTTGAACGGCTGAAAACTTCAATCTCGGACATAGCTAACTCTAATCTATCCAACGTCAAATGTAATCACTACTTTTCACATTGGGACAGTATGATTTTAAAAGAATGAAAATTCATTTTCATTCCTCAGTTCCAAACTGGAAATCCATTCATGCCAAAGATAGGTTCATTATGAGGTGGCACCCCCCTTTTAGAGATTTTGTCAAAATCAAATTTGATGGAGCATCAAGAGGCAACCCTGATATTTTAGGTTTAGGATTTTGCATCAAAGATTGGTTAGGCAACATATTGGTGGTTAAGGAAACTCCCATTAATCCAAGTACAAACAATATGACAGAGGCCTGTGCTTTATTTCAAGGATAGGTTTTGGCCAAGAAGAGTAGTTTTTCTAAAGTCGACGTTGACAGGGACTCACTAGTGATAATTAATGCATGCACATCCAAGATTATTCACAACTATTCAAGATAGTTGCATAGATGTGACGATAACTTAATTGGAAATTAATATATCTCAAACTTAATTCTTGAATTGGGGAAATTAATATGCTCTAAACTAGTATAAATAAGCCTAAAAGTGTTGGTCATCTGTTATGTTCCTCTCTTGTCAAATTTTCACAAATTACTATTTGATTGGAGCATATCTAGGTCTGCGTCTTGTGAAAAACATCCATTCCCAACCAGCAATTTTGTGCTTAGATTTTTTTCTCTTCTCTCTTTCAAAATAAAAACAAAAATAAAAATTGTAGCAATACTGTTAAAAAGAGGAAAACAATCTAATTCTTATTAATTATAATATTAGTATTACATAACTTGAATTCTCCACAACTTTGTTTTCATTTTTTACTTTAGATTATGTTTAGTTTTATTTATATGAGAGTCAAATTTTGACCTTACTCATTTCTTAACTTTCCTTGATTGATATACAATCTCATCTCTCAACTTGAGGCTTTATCCTTATGCTAATGAGTTTTACAACTTTTAATCTTTCACTTCCTTGATGTTTCCTTCATCCTCAACATAGTGTGATCTAAAAGATTAATATATAGAATTAGACACAATCTATATATAGTAGATCAAATATGAAAAAGATCTACAAAAGAGGTAATAGAGATTAAGAGAACAAGAGGAAGAAGTTATTGAGAGAAAATAATTATTTTAATCCTTTAAACATTTTTATTTTCTCAAAATCAACAAGTTATTTTGAGATAGATTCTAAACATCAGAAATAAAATAAGGTAGTGATATTATTAATTTTGAAAATCATTAGTTGCCATGAATTATTTAATAATGAGGTACAAATAGAACTTATGAATCTAGCATATAGTTGTAAGTGTGTTTCCACAATCTACAGTAATATTTTTTTACTTCTAAATTATTATTGTATATATATTTTTCAACCTAAATTGTTTGTGTATATCTTTTTCAACATAGATTGTTCACCCAAAATATAACCTTTAAATGATTTTATAAAATACAAAAATACAAAAACATTAAAACATATATAGATAGTTCTAACAATTAAAGACGTTGCAAGAGCTTCTTATCTAATGATCAAGAATCAAATTAGTGAGGATGAGATACATTACAATTGCCTCGGTATATAAAGATCTTTACAAAGTGGAAGAAATTCATCGTACACGATTTGAGTAGAACATTAATATGCACGTGAAAACTATAATTTAATTTGCAAAAAACTTTCTCCAAGCAACAACGATTCTAATGTTTAAATAAGGAGGATCTAGATTTTCCCAGGATGTTTTAAGAAGGGATGTTTTAAGGGATGTTTTAAGAAGGCATATATGGAGAAATTATAATCATGGTATGTCATGAATTTTGACTATTTAACACACTTAACTTAGGGATCAAACTTTAGTATATGATAGTTAAGTCGTCCCAACATATATAAGTAGACACAAAACCTTCTGTATTTGGCTATAGTCAGATGTCCCTTTCCTTGGCTCTGATTTCCTCTATCTAAAATGCTATTATTTGCATGTGTTTTTCAATTAGAAGAGAATTTGGATACTGAAACTTTTTATTTATTTTATGGCCTTCAAAGTCTTGATGTAGAAAATTTAATCAAGTCCTTTCTTAATATCTTTCCCGCTGCAGTTTTTGGAATCCTTCTCACAAAAGCCACCCTTCAAACCTTCTTGTAAGGAGCCACCTGATATATATATATATTTTTTAAAGCAAAGGTGGCAAAAGCACCGTATAAATATATATAAATAGAAATATACCGGATTCAAGGTCTCATTAGGGAAATAATCTGGAAAGAAAACCCCAATTCATAGCCAATACAAAAGAGCAGATCAATACCAGTACCACTAATTATTTCATAGTACTTAGAAGAGATTGAAGGAAATCCTTAAATTCCAATCCAATAATGAGAAATCAAAACACAACTTGAATTTAAAAAAAAAAAAAGCAAAATACCTATTTGGCAACAAATTCGACACCAGTAGATTCAGAGAGTGTGCTGCCCTATTTTCTTATGATGTACGCCATTGGAACTTTCCTTGCTTCCTTGTCCGAAAACCTGCACCAAAATATAACAATTTTAATTTTCTGTCCTACAACATTGGAACTCATGATTACCAATGTAGTGCTCAAATTTTTTTTGAACTCTTTGAATAGGCTTTGAATCAGGTATTAGCTTTTAAGTCTGATTTTAATTTTCAAGAGAATGCAAAACCAATTCCTACTTACGATATCACTGTGACATCAACAATCTCAGGATGAGAAAAAAGTAGTGCTTCTAATTCTGCTAGAGCAACCTATAAAATCACAATTCACACCAATGTCAAATCATCATTATGACTGTATTAAAATGGATTTCCATTTTTCAATGTGTCCAAAAGAGTACATAGCAAGTCAGATGCTAACAAGTCAATCCTGTTGAAGCAAATGTAGATTTTTAACTACTTGATAACCTTTGTATTTAATGAGTTCTTTGAGTCTGTCCACTACAAAGAGATAGCCTTCATTGTCAATATGGAAGAGGTCGCCTATACGTAGCCACCCATTTTCATCCAAAGCTGAAGTAGTAGCTTCTAGATTGTTGAAGTAGCCTGCAATTGAATGACATGGGTTAACCAACCATTTAAGACTTCCTTTACACTAGGACATTACTTACCATTATAGTAACTTAACTTGCAGTCTATAATTATTGCTCTTTAAGTTCTAAATTTTTGGGTAAGATTTTGCTATTGCATTATTTTATAGAATCCCCTATTTTTGCTACATATTGGGTGGGGACATGGGCCATTTTATTGAAATAGGGAGAACTAAAAACCAGGTCACACTCTTTTCCTATGATTGTTAGACATCTGAAAAATGCATTCCATTTTTATTACATCATAAACTTTCCCACATGTTCACTACAGTTTTTGGGAGCCTTGATTAATTAGTTTAGGGTCCCTTTTCTGATTGAACTCATGAATGACCATCTTTAATAGGAGGTTGTTTTTTTCTAAGCACGTGCTTGAACACTCACATCTTTGCTTGAGAGAGGCTACAAGCCAATCCATGAAGGTAAGTGCTTGGTAATAAAAGTAAATATTATGTTTGCAAAGGAAAGTAGTCATGTTTGGAGGTAAGCTAATTACACTCACCCTAATGCATTATTATCCTAGTGCCTGTTGAAAAAGAGATCAAGAAAGACATAAAAGGGCCATGACACCTAGCATCTTGATTATTGTTTCAAGGCAGTACACAAATCTACAAAAGAACACTCAACATATCACACCTTATCCACTATGACAATGAAAAATAAATCCACAGGGAAGGAAGAAAAAATTCCACACCTTTCATGATTGTTGGGCCTCGAAGCCACAACTCCCCCCGTTTGATTTGGAGGAAGAGCAATGCCAGAATCAGGATCCACAATCTTTGCTTGCTGTTCCATAGTGTCTACTCTCCTCTTGGGCCCTGAAGCCACAACTCCCCTCGTTTGATTTGGAGGAAGAGCAATGCCAGAATCAGGATCCACAATCTTTGCTTGTTGTTCCATAGTGTCTACTCTCCTCTTGGTTGTATGTTGATGCTCCTATTGCTATTGTTTCCATCAACCCATAACCCTAGGAAAAAATGCTCCCACCAATCAGAAAAAAAAAGAAGTGCTCAAAGTTTTAAGGCTCCTAAAAACCAAAACAAAAACAAAACATGGATGGTTTCAAATACTCTCATCAAATTCTAAGAGAATCTCTTCTTCTACCAAAGATGAGGTTAAGAAAAAACCCTAAAAAGGAGGGTTAACTTAACTACATTAATGTGACGGAGGGAAATCTAGAAATGAACTCTTCAGTTAACTCCTTGTTGAGGGGTGGCACATAACACGTCAAAGAATGCAGAGACTTCAAATCATACTTCTTAAAAATCTCTATTTTAGTGAGAACTAGCAATTTTGGGGGCAGAAGAGGCAAATAGGTCACTTTGTACTTGTCAATGGCCCCAAGCATTTCTCCCAACTCAAACTTAGATAGAACAACAATAGTGGATCTAGTGGCCAGTAGCCCACATGCAAAAGCTACAACGCCATAGATGTGAAACATGGGGATAGTGCACAAAAAGAAATTGTCAGAAGTGGTAGACAATTTAAACCTATTAATCAAAACAAAGACCATGGAAATGAGGTTTTTGTGGGTGGAGATGATGCCATTGCTGAGGCCAGTGGTGCTAGAGGAGTAAAGCAAGGTGGCAGTATCATCCTACTTTATTCTCACATTTAGGACTTTTGCAGGATCTATTTCCATAAGATCCCCCAAATGCATCGTGCCAGAGGAGCCACCATTGTTGGTTGTTTCCTGACTCAAGCCTGGCATCTTGGAGATGAGGACTAATGGTAGGTTGGGATCAACCAATTTGTTTACCAGTAGTGGTGCAATGAAGGCCATGATAGTAGATGAGTCGTTGATCTGTTACCCTTGTCATTACATGATGGTTCTCACAGCCACCTCTTCTCTCCTCATTACCATCCGATTCCCCTCTATTATCAAGCTACTTCCTCTCCTAAAAACTTGTGGCCATCCCTCTTCTTTCATTTATTGCACTCCACATATTGGGGTTGTTCTCCCAACTGTCTCCACACCAGACCATTGTGTGTCCATGAATGTTGCACACACATGCTTATTTAAAACTACTTGCCCACTAACTATTGGATTCTTTCTAAAACTAACATACTCGAACCCAAACTAACATAAAGTAACTAAAAATGATAAGCCACGTTATAAAGTAAAATTACGATCAAAACTAATATATTTTTGGTGAACATCTGATAGTTTTCAGATGTTAGACAATTATCAGGGTATTGTGTGCCACAGTAAAAAAGCCTATTGGCTTAATGAATACGTTGAATTTTATTTTGATAAATGGTAATTTGTACATTTATTTGTAAAATATAAAATTGAAGTTATAAAAGGGAATTCAAGAATTTTAATGAAAGCTATAGTAGATTAATGTAAAAATATATTTTCATTTGATGAGTTTTCCATTGTAATCATAAGACTTATAAATCATTTCTTTCATTTTACTATCTATCTAGAGAAATGTGACTTCCAAACTAACAATCAAATAATTATTTATTCATTAATCTAAAATATTTAATATAATATTCCAACATTACCCACTTATTACATGAGACACCCTTTACATCTCCCGTGAGTGTGTCTAAAGCCTCCTCAAGTGATATCAAAACAATCATCATTGATATGTCCACACGTGAGATGTCTTTCCTCTCAAAATTTACATCTACTTTGAGTGTCTCTATTGTCTCCATGGGCTTGGAAAATCATATTCAAATCCTACCTCCCCCTTTCTCCTTGGAAGGATAAGTATAGTGACAAGTTGCCTCTTCTCTTCATGGATGAATCTATCAAACCCCACTTTATAGGTACAAAAATAGTTTCTTCCTATGTAATAATTATCTCTGAGTGATTGTAAGGAAGCAAAGGTGTGCGAAATCACTTCCTACGCTAATCTTTGAGAGGTTAATTATGCAAATTCAACTAACTATTGCATAGATCTCAAGAAATGCATAATAATATAATCAAAATGACAATGAACACATAACATAGTGATTACCATGGGAAAACCCTTCCAGGAGAAAAACTCCACCCTCCAAAACTTGCACAATGTATTATCAAATCAAGATGATTACAATACACTTGCAATGCAAGTTCTTACACGAGCACATCACCACAACTTGAACTCAAAGAGACTCCTTCTAGCACCAGTCTTGCAAACTGAACTCAAATACAAAAACACGTCCCCAAGCCCTCCTTTTATAGTGATTTTACAACCTGGACACCACTTGTGGTTTTACAAAACCATGAGAAAAACTACCATGACACATGTTACCCATTTTTGACATTTACATTTTCGATATGGAAAAACAAATAGGTTAAAATAGTAATCCCATCCATAATTTTGTATCTTAGTCTAAACCACCATAAATGTTATAAAAAAAGCTAACTATTCTCTAAAAATGGTCCTCGTATATTCTACTATGGACAAGGCACCTTTTGGTATTTTATACACTCTTTTCCAAGATATAAACAAGTGGAAAACTTCCACAAATTTTTTTTGGAATTTTCCAAAAGAAGATTGCAAAGTTGAGACACATGTTCTCAACATTCTCCCACTTGTCGAACACCTTGCAAGAGTTTGGGGATCCTAAATATCATGGACTTAATTGCTAGGGGCCAAGAGGCCCATAGACTTTGTACACCATCTAAATTTCTTTGTGCTCACGGGCTTAGTTAATGCATCAACAACATTCACCAAAGTCTCTACCTTTTCTAGCTTCACCTTGTCATCCTCGACCACATCTCTCAAAAACTGATATTGTACATCAATGTGGTTGGTCCTTGCATGAAAAGTTAGGTTCTTTGCTAGGCAAATTGCACTCTTTCTATCACTATAAATTTTCACTGCACCCTATTTGAACTCTATATCTGAACACAATCTCTTTAGCTAGATGGCTTCTTTGTAGGCATGAGTAGTTGCCATATACTCTGCCTCAGTAGTGGAAAAAGTGACCATATCCTATCATGTGCTCATCCAACTGATTGCACCACCAAATAATGTAAACACATATGCATTGGTGGATCTTCTTCTATCAACATCACCAGCCTAGTCTGAATCCACATAGCCTCAAATATCCAAGGAATGCTCATTTCTTGTTCCATGAAAATATATTGAGTACTCTGAGGTACCTCACAAGTATCTGAAAACTCTTGTTATTGCATCCTAATGTTCTCTTCCTAGATTAGACATATAACGGGAAAGTATTCCCACTACTTGGGCAATGTCTGGTCTTGTATAGACCATAGCATACATCAAACTTCCAACAACACTCTAATATAGTACTTGACTCATCTCTTCCATCTCCAATGAGGATATAGGACACTGTGAGCTAGAAAGCTTTGTTCCCATAGTAACAAGAACACTCAATGGTCTTGAATCCTGCATATTAAACCTTTTCAAAATAGTACCAACATACTTACTCTAGACTAGCCAAAGCTTTCTATTTTGTCTATCTCTTATAATCTCCATTCCCAAAATGTGCCTAGCTACACCAAGATCTTTCATTTCAAACTTTAGTGAGAGTTAAGATTTTAACTCTATAATCAGACATTTTCCTTTGCAGATAAACAACATGTCATCAACATACAAGGCAATAACTAGGAAATAATCACCATCATATTTGAAATATATAGTGATCAGATTTAGATCGCACAAATCCCAAGTACTCAACACATATGTATCAAAATTCTAGTACCACATCCTAGGACTCTTTTTAAAACCATACAAGGATTTCTTCAATTTACAGACCAAGTGACTTTTACCTTTTACCACATAGTGCTCTAGCTGTGATATGTAAATTTCTTCCTCCAAATATCCATGAAGGAAAGTTGTTTTCACATCCATTTGCTCGATCTCTAGATCATAAGTTGTTGCAATAGAAAGAAAAAATCTAATGGATGCCATTTTGGCTACTGGAGAAAAAATCTCACCATAATCTACTCCCTCAACTTGAGAGTAACCTTTTGCAACCAAACGTTCTTTACACTTCTCAATGCTTCCATCTGAACCCATCTTCCTTTTGAACACCCACTTACAACCAAAAGGCTTTCGTCCTTTAGGAAATGGTATAAGGTCCCATGTTTGATTCCTCTTAAGAGTTGTCATTTCTTCATCCATGGCTATTTTCTAAGACTCTGAATCATTCATACCAAGAGCCTCTTGTATAGATCTTGGTTCATCAATATTAGCATTCAATGCAAATATGCATCTCCAATCATCAAGAGAATACCCATACCTTTTAGGTGGTTTCCTTTGTCTAGTAGATCTTCGAACAAGATCTAGTTTAGGTTCAGGAGGTTTAGGTTCATGATTAGGTTCTCCCTCTTCCTCTGATGATTTAGCACTCCTAGAGCTCTCTTCAACATCTCATCCTTCTAAGGGCCTCGATTCAACTTTCTCAGGTGTAGCAGGAAGTTGAATCACATCTTTCTTTTCTTCAATTTGTTCTGGCTACACTGTAATAGAAGAAGCCTTAGTTTCTCTAAACATAACACTTCTAAAATAAAATACCTTTTTTGCAATAGGATCCCAAAGCTTTTATCCTTTCACACCATAACTATATCTGATGAAAATACATTTGACAAATTTGTTGTCCAATTTTGTCTGCTTCTCCTTTGGCACATGAGCATATGCCTCACAACCAAACACTCTTAGATGACAAGTAGCAGGTAGTGGCTATAGCTTTAGCCCATAAATTTTGTTCTAGTCTAGCACCACTTAGGATACTCCTAGACTTCTCCATCAGGGTCCTATTCATTCTTTTTGAAACTCCATTCTATTGTGTAGAATACAGAGTTGTCTTCTCTCTTTTAATACCACAATCTTTACCAAATGTGTCAAAATCATTGGAGCAAAATTCACCACCATTATTAGTTCTCAAGAATTTTATTTTCTTTCCAGTTTGCAATTCAACTATTTCTTTAAATTCTTTGAAATGACTAAAAACTTTAGCTTTACTCCTAAGGAAATAAACCCATGTTATTCTATTGAAATCATCAATAAAAGAAACATAATAAACTGATCTACCAATAGAAAGAACATCAACTGGACCAATTACATCTGAATGGATTAGATCCAAAATACATGAAGAATTATGAGAACTCGAGTAAAACTGAATGCAGTTTTGTTTACCATAGATACAATGCTCACAAAAATCAAATTCAAAATTGCAATCATTTAATCCATCAACAAGGTTCTTATTTTTCAAGTTCATAGACCCTTCTTGCCTATGTGCCCGAGTCTCTGGTGCTATAACATGGTCTTCTCTATACGAAACTTTGATTCGATAGATAGAGTAGCCTTGGGTACTCAAAAACCATGACCATCTATTGAAAGAGAAATCTTCTCCTTCTCCAATTGAGTAGTCTCTTTCACAATCTTAGCAAAAGTACTATTGCACTTGACTGTGCATGCATCAAGCTGGTACAATGTACCCAATTTGCTTCCTCTTGCTATTACCATAGCACCTCTCACCATTTTTACACCTACTTCAGAAAATTGTACATATACACCTACATCTATTAACTTACTAACATATAACAAATTCCTTGCTAGTTTAGGGATATGTAAGACACCATCAAATCTTCTAATTCTACCATTAGAAAATTTCACATGAATACTTCCATGACCAATAATATCAAGTACTGAGTCATCACCCAAATACACCTTACCACCATCAAAATTTTCATTCTTACTAAACCAATTTCTATTAGGAGTCATGTGGAAAGATGCACCTGAGTCTATTAACCATGCATTTTCACTTGCATGAGTGGCTAAGGCTATGATGAAAGCATCTCCATCTTCCTTCTCAAACTCATAATTAGAATCTTGCTTCTTCTTCTTCTTCTTCTTTTTCTTCTCCTCTTTGCAGTCCTTTTGGAAGTGTCCAAGTTTGACACAATTCCAACAGATTGCCTTGGACTTACTAGGAGATTTTGACCTCCCCTTATTTGTGGACTTAGAATGGCCATGCTGCTTTTCATTCTTGCCTCTTTCTTTTGGTCTTGAGTGAATACTCAAAGCCTCTTTGGCATTCAAAGAGACCTTCCTTCTCATCTCCTCAGACAATAGAGAACCAACAACATCCTCCATCTTCAAGATAACTGAAGTGCTCCCTATAGCCATCACAAGACTATCCCATGAGTTTGGAAACGAACATAGCAAGATTTGACACCTTTCTTCTTCATCCATTAGCACCCCTACTGAGGTCAACTAGGTCACCAACATATTAAAGATTTCTAGATGCTCAAAAATTCATCCACCTTCTTCCATTCTCAAGGAATACAACTTCTTCCTAAAGAAAATCTTGTTTGCAAGTGATTTCACTTGATAGATCTCACTTAGCTTTTTCCAAAGCTTCTTTGCGGTAGGTTCTTCATGCACATTAATCAGAATAAGGTCTGCAAGACACAATCTAATGAGACCATTAGCTTTTCTATCTGTCACATCATATTGTGTGGCTAAAGTCATATTTGTGGCCCTCAACTTTTTCTCATCAATCACATCCCATAGATCTCGATCAATCAATAGATCTTCCATATTTAGCTTCCACATCTCAAATTTTGTGCCAAAAAAATTTTTAACATCAATTTTCCCTAACATGCTTGCCATCTTTTCAATCCTACAACACAGAAATGAAATAGTCTAGACATAAGCTCCCATTCAAACCTTGATTAGCTCAAAAAACCCTGTACCCAACAAATAGAACCAAAATTGGCCAGGCTCTGATACCACTTGTAAGGAAGCCAAGGTGTATGGAATCGCTTCCTACGCTAATCTTTGAGAGGACGATTATGCAAATCCAACTAACTATTGTAGAGATCTCAAGAAATGCATAATAACATAATCAAAATGACAATGAACACATAACACAGTGATTACCATGGGGAAACCCTTTTGGGAGAAAAACCCCACCCTCCAAAACTTGCACAATGTATTATCAAATCAAGATGATTACAATACACTTGCAATGCAAGTTCTTACAAGAGCGCATCACCACAACTTGAACTCAAAGAGACTCCTTCTAGCACTAGTCTTGCAAACTAAACTCAAACACACAAACACCTCCCCAAGCCCTCCTTTTATAGTGATTTTACAACCTGGAAACCACTTGTGGTTTTACAAAACCATGGGCAAAACTACCATGATACATGTTACCCATTTTTAACATTTACATTTCCAATATGGAAAAACAACCATGTTAAAATAGTAATCCCGTCCATAATTTTGTCTCTTAGTCTAGACCCCCATAAAAGTCACAAAACAAGCTAACTATGCTCTAAAAATGGCCCTCCTATATTCTACTATGGATAGGGCACCTTTTGGTATTTTATACACTCTTTTTCAAGATATAAACAAATGGAAAACTTCCACAAAAAAATTCTAGAATTTTCCAAAAGAAGATTGCAAGGTTGAGACACATGTTCTCAACAATGATAAGCTAGCTTGAGATGATGAAAATCTTCCAACCTTCTATTTTTCTCTTTAGTTTCTAAGACACATTATTTGAATAAATATCACAATAATATATCTTTAAGATCCTTGATATTACTATGAAGTGTGGTGTGAAAAGACCCTTTAGCACCAACATTAATCTTGATGCTAAAAAAATGTCTTATACCCTCATAATACAATAGGCTTGAAACATATTTTTATCCTTACATTTTGTCTCTTCAATTACTAATAGATAGTTGACAACATTCAATAGATTATTTTAAGTTATCTTTTAACTAAACTTGAAAAATGCATAACCTTACTCATCCAAGATTCTTTTTTCTCGGTCTTCTTTTCACATAACATCTTAAGAGTTTCAAATATCAATTAAAAATTACCATGAGCCACTATTTAACTAAGAGCATTCGAACAATGACATGCCACAACTCCAAGTATGAAATGATGAAATTATCTTCATTCACAATAATAAATTATAATATTATGCCAAAATATTGTGTGCTAGTACAATATATTATGTTCCCAAATTATGTCATAGTCCCACCTTAATGAAGCTTCTCCTGTGAAAATTAAAAATAGAATAGCTTTCCTTTCTCTAATTGTCCAACTCGGTACTACTTTGTTCTATAACAAGGAAAAAAAAACTTATAAGCATTTAATGAAACAACACAACTTAGTTCATAATCACAAACATCTTATCTTCTAACTTAAGCCCAACCAAAATTAATTTTTACACAAGTAATTTCATGAAAGATAAACGGTGTTGAGCGATTCCATGCAATGAACCAATCACTCTTAAACATCACACACTAAGGAAAAAATTAAGTTTAGAAAAGATAAGTCAACTTTGACTATTTATCACTTTAAATATTAGAATGAAGTTTAGTGTGTGATGTTTAAGCTATCTGCAATAGATCTCTATTATTAGTAATGAAACAACTCAAAATTCTATGTTATCAGTAATAAAACAACTCAAAAGATGTTAGGACTCCACCAAATGACACATTCCATGAAAATAGTGTTATTTCTCTTGCATGTCTAAAAAGATGAGAGACATATTCTCAAACTTGATCAACATTGAACAAGTCCCTTTAAGAGAGCCTACAATCTATTTTAAATAGAAAGGAAGAAATGGGCCTCAAAAATATGCAAATACCAAAACAATCACACTCTTAAAAACTTGTAGATTCACCGCAATGAACAATTACTTACAAAATAAAAATGACACCATTGAAGAACATGCTACGATAATAAGTGTTGGGTGTAATCGGGATAATTTCTCCATTCATTTGGTTTAGGCATAACTACTCATATTTGTGATTCCTCTTCATCTTAGACTTATCACAATATTAAAGATACTTTTTTTAGTGGCTAGAATCTACATCTCTCATAGGCAGAAAGACTATTATGGCTCTGATACCAAATGAAAGGAAATGATCAAAGTTGTCAAAGTTGTAATAGATTAAAGTAAAAATAGATTTTCATTTGATAAATTTTCATTTAAAAACTATCAATTAATTAATTAATTAATTAATAATTTAAATTAAATTTGAATTATTTAACATAATATTCTAACAACTCTTAAGTTTGTATTATTAGTTCTAATTTAAATGAACTTACCACATTATTAAAAAAAATAAAATTAATTACATGGAGAGCATATTGTGTAAATAAAAAGGTGTTAAATTTTTTATAACTACCAAATAGAATATTTATTTAAAATATGTATGCATTTTTAACTATCATAAGAAAGTTTCAATTCAAAATAATTAAATAAATAATAAGTGAAAATTCAAGATGAATGTGTAACTTCCAAAATAATAATAGTAAAGAGGGGAGTATGTTGTGGTGTAATGGTTAATTAGTTATATCGGTATTATTGTAACCAATCACGTTGGATGAACATGCACCCTTCTATGATTTTCACATTATGATTTTCATTTTAAAGGTTGTCATTTCTAGAAAATAATGCAAACACTTAGTGGAGTAATTATCAGCAATGGAACAACACTATCAAAGGAGCTCTCAGAAAAGCATTATTAGAATAAAGAGAAGCTTATTGGAGATGCTATGAAAAGTCAAAATGACCTATGGAGGATTCATGAAGAAGTCACATGAAACCCTAATTATGTCAAGCCATTGGCATGGAATTAGGTTAATAAAATATATGTAAAAGAGATTGTGAAAAGAAGAAAAGAAGGAATGGATAAAGAGATTGGACAAGGGAAAAAAAAGGCATAATGAAACTCTATGGTTATCATAAAGAAGAGTACAAAGTAAAGGAACAATAATGGAGTAGAAATGGCCTATCAAGATTTAGAGAAAAGAAAGCACAAACTAAATTTATTATTGTTTTACCATGTTAATATTTTATCGACGAGATTGTCAAATCGCTTAACTAGGTAGTCTTTAATAGGACTTAGGAGTTCTAGGTTAGAGCTTTTTATAAACCTCTTTATCGGGTGAACATTGTATAAGTGGGATTAAATCTCTTAACTGAGTAGTCTTTAATAGAATTGTGAATACTCCTAATAGGGTATCAAACACTTTTACCAAGGTGTAGTCAATCAAAAGATGATATTATTGTAAGCTCTTAACATGCACCTTATTATTGTAGTGACAAGTTGTGGGTACCATCCCCACTGCATTTTTTCACTTTGAACAAAGGTTTTCTGTGAGACTGAAATATTGTATTACGAGTTTATATGTTTGATTTTTTTCAAGTTCATTACTTTAGAAATGAACAATAAGGGAGTAGGAATGACCTATCAAGATTTAGAGAAAAGCAAGCACAAGCTAAACTTATTACTATTTTATCATATTAATATATTATCGACAAGATTGTCAAATTGCTTAACTAGGTAGTCTTTAATAGGACTTAGGAGTTCTAGGTTGGAGCTTTTTGTAAACCTCTTTATCAGGTGAACATTGTATAAGTGGGATTAAATCTCTTAACTGAGTAGTCTTTAATAGGACCGTAAATACTCCTAATAGGGTATTAGACACCTTTACCAAGGTGTAGTCAATCAAAAGATGATATTACTATAAGCTCTTAACATGCACCTTATTATTGTAGTGACAAGTTGTGGGTACCATCCCCACTTCATTTTTTCACTTTAACCAAAGGTTTTCTGTGAGATTGAAATATTGTATTACGAGTTTATTTGTTTGATTTTTTTCAAGTTCATTACTTTAAAATTAAGCAAGTAACATTAAACTACAACTTATCGATAAAGCTATTAGTTATAAAAAGAGATATTAATACAAGTATTTCACAAACTATTAGTTTATATTAATTGAGTTAATTAAGGTTGAAGTTTCTTTGGTATTGATTCACCCCGTACCTCTCAGTAACCTCCTTGAATCTTTCCAACAATTAATATTAGAGTATTTTTCTCTCTAAGAAGAGAGTTTAATAACTTGCGGTAAGTGTGGGATAATGACCGATTATAAGTATTAGAAATAATTAGAGGAATTCCTATGTTTCAAATATTTCTCACAAGTGTGAGTGGCGACTCTATATCTTTGTACTAGTTTTCCTAGTTTATTTAATATTAAATTTTTGAAGGACTTTCAGCTTGTATGGGCAGATCTAAAGCTTTTGATAGTAGTTCTTGGGAAATAAGTTATCAATTTTTTATCTAATAGGTTCAAGTCTTGTGTGCATCTAATGTTGTATGAATTTGAATGTTAGAAAGTGAATCACAATAGTGATTTCATTGTCCTCTTCAAGGGGGTGGTGGCTCTACATGGTTTTGATAAATGGTGTGAATAAGTTTAAGTTTACACCCAAGCTAAGATCAATAGATTGATTTTTAGTATCAACCGTTTAGGTTTTTTTTTTTCATGTTCTCTCTTTTCGTTTTAGTCAATTGTTAGAAATTAGTGCCTCTATTTAGTGAGTTTCAACACTAGGAGAAAGAGGTAGAAGTTTTTGTTGCAAGATGGAGTCATATCTCAGATCTAAAGTTAGTTTACCAAGTGTGTGCCTGAAGATATTGTAGAGATAAAAAAGAAACTCCCCAATCAGATTGTTAGATTCATAAGAAATACGATAGGAGTGTTCAAGGTCTAAGAGATGATCAAGTTTTTATAAAGTTCAAATCAACACTCATGGAGTTTCATATTTCTAAGGAATCTTAATGGCCTGTTGTTTTCCTAGATGTTTTTATGCTTGATTTAATTAATTGGTCATCACATTTGAGATTACAAAAGATTTTGCATGTTGAAGATATTTTCAATAAATTTGAGAGTTATTTAAGTAGCAATGAATTTTGTACTAAATTCACTAATGATAGAGATTGTGTTGAAAATCAAGATGAATTTAATGAATCCATAGATAATAATAGTTTATCTTTAGAGTGTGAAGAGAAGGATTCTAGATTTGGTGAATCAAATGATTGCAATTGGCATGAGGGAAGATGGATAAATAACTGCAAATGAATCATGTGAAAGTATGTATGATAGTGTAGACATTTACAAGTAGTATAGATAACTTAAATTCTTGTGATGAAAATGAAAATGAAACACCTAGTACATAGGGGTATTGTACAAGCATGAGGAAATATGTTGTAGTAATGATTCTGATGTTTCAAATTGCTATAATAAAGGTATTGTTGCTAAAATTTCTTCATGTCATCTAGATACTAATAACAACCAAGAGGAGAAGATTTATAAGGAAGTTCTTTTGAACTCTAATGAAATTTCAGCTTTTTTATCTCATAATTTTGAAAAATATGTAAGTGTTTCTAAGGATGCAATTATTTTCCCTTATGATGTTTCTTCATTTCATAAATTCACTTCCCCAAAGTTTGATGTGGAAAGAGGTATATAATTAGAATCATCTTTGTCAAGCTTTGGAGGTGTATATGATAGTACCTCAAATGTTTGTGCACTTGTTAGATGTGGGGGATATTATTGAAGAGAAATTTGGTACTATTGCAGATTCTTTTCATGTTGATAATGTAGCAATAAGTTTTGATTGTTTGTAGACAAAGAAGAAAAGGATGGAAGTAGTGAATCTGATTATGAGTTTCCCTTCTATTCTGATAAATCTTGTAATGATAATTTTTATGAAATCAAATTTCACTCTAACAAGTTGTTAGATAAAAACCATGATTATGATCAACATATTTTATGCTAGCACTTTTGTGAGAGTTTTTCAAACTTGGTGACTAATCAATTGTTTGAGTGTGAAGGAGTTTCAACAAATGAAAAATCTAATTGGATGACTATTAGGATCGAGGGAATAGAGAAATCAAATTTTATGTATTCCTCACACCCGGTTACACAAGGTGAGTTGCAATCTCTTGACATGTGCAACTTTGTGAACAAAGTGGAATATGAAGTATTTACATTTCTTGTTGATAGCATGCATAAGTCATATGTAGATGAAAGTTTTTTGTTTGATCTTAATTTCTATGAGCATTCTAACCCCTCCTTTCATAGTGAGCATTATGTTGAGGATGTTCCTAGTATGCACAATGAAAGTGAGGAAGATTATTTTGTTTTGCCAACTGAATTAATTGAAAATTCTAATTTTACTGGTGAAACTAATGGAAGTGATTTTTTGAGTTTACCTTAGGAAGATGTAAATGAAAATTAGGTTTTTGAAAGAGGTAAGAAGTTTTGAGAAGTTTTGGTGGCCCAAGGCCATCATCTTGTATAGTTAGAGTAGATTTCTTGTTTTCAATAAAGTTGTTTGAGAGAAGTGTTGGAGTGGTCTACTTCTTCCATAAATTTGAATCCTTTCCATGCTCATAAGCCCAAACAGGGTCACTATTGGCCTGATTTTTCACCGAGCTAGAAGATTTCAAATACCTTGTAAAAATTAGGAAGAAATTAAATTTTTTTGCTTAGGGTTTCTAAAAATGTTGTCAATTTCCAATAAAAAGTCCTAACCTAGAAATTTTTTGACCTAGTTGAGTTTGAAGTTTTTACCTAGTAGGATATTTTTCATGTCCTTAAGATTATGTCTTTACCCTATCATGGATAAATTTCTTGAACCCACAAATAATGTGACCTTTACCCTAGGTTTTGTGTTCAAGTAGGAGATCTTATGTCATTTTTCATATTTTCCATCTTTCATTATGATCTTATAATCAAAGTTTTAAGCATCTAGTTATAAGCCCAAAAATTCCTTCTTTTGATGTTACAAAGTAAAGGCTAGTGGAGGATCATAAAGGTAAAGTGCGAGGTCTCCTGATCTTATGATATCTCATATAATCGTAGCATTGTGAAGGGTTGTTACGAAGGTTCTCATCTTACAATTGTCCCATATCATGTCATTTTAAGTGCCTCATGGTGAATGGCAAGTGATAAGATTTTATGACAAGCCTGATAGGCATATGATCATAAAAAATGTAAAGGGGAACCCACGACTATACAAGACCAAAGAGATCATAAGACATAAAATAAAAATATTGTAAAGGGTTATGATCTTATGAAGGAAAGAGGATCATGATATTTTAAGAATATAAAATTATACAAAGGTTGTAAAGGGTTACAATCTTATCAAAATGAGGAGATTGTAAGATTGTAAGGAAATAAATGATAAGTGATATAATGATGCAAAGTGGGACCAGACTCAGCTCTGGGCCCAAAAAAGAAATGTGTTAGAGCAAGTTGACAAAGTGGCATGTTCTAGTTGGTTGAAGATGCTAACTATGACAAAGAACTTTAGTTATATAGAAACTGTCAAATCATATTAGATCAATAGTTTTCTCTTTCTCACTTTATAAAGATGCATGAAGATTAGCTAAAGTGAGAAAGTTAAGTAACAATACGTGAAATATGGTAGGGCAGACCTATGCTATGATTTTCCAAAAGGTTTCTGACTGTGCAAGGTTCTAGGTGGTGAGTTTCAATTTTTTGTAGATACAACACATAAAGGAAAGTATTGTTTTCTCATAATTGTCAAATCTTACAAAATTGATGATTGTCATATTCTCGCTTTTTGAAGTTACAAGAAGATTATCCAAAGTGAGACTATAAGCATTCAACATGCGTCTTTGGGGGCCCAAATTCAAAAGGAAATGTAACAAGTTTATCTTCAGTCTGATTCTTGTTTCCTATTTATGGTGTCTGTAATGTTTTGTGGTTTATGAAAAAAGTGCTTAAACCTAGTTGCAACTCCTTAAAGTTGTATGTCTCAATTTGCTTTATTGTTGGATCAAAGAGCCAAGTAATTTCTTAATATATTTGATAGGGTTGTAGATTTCATGGAGGGATAGGTCAAGTATGTGGTTTAGTCTTCATACAAATGTTTGATTCACAAAGTGATAGGATAGATCTTGAAGTCCTAATTTATGAGATGAATCAATGATTTCCAAGGATGTGTGTTAGTGATTTATAGAATTTCCCAATAGATAAGGCACTGATCAGATCTAGTATCTATATGTTTATTGTTCATATATTGGTTTTTTTAATAATCAACACATTAATTAAAGTCTTTTCCCTTTATGTTGAAGAGCTAAAAATATTTACCCTCACTTAGCTTGTCAAGGTCATAGGTCATGTTATTAGCTATTTTATGTCTATTGTTTGCATGAGTATAGAAGAATTGGAGTTTCAATATGCTTTATCTAGATTCAGTTGTATGTTTTTGAAATTGGTACATATGAAAGAATATGAGGTTCACCCACCTAGGTCTTACAAAGCCTAAAGAAAAAGGAGTATAGCCTTATAGTTGGTCCCAATGTCTGAATGGGTATGTTGAAGATGGGAATTAGCTACCCCTATATGTATTTGTTCCTATCTTTTGGTTATTAAAATTTTTTTAATTTAGAAGCCAAAGTTACACAAAAATTCACCAAGATGCGTATGCATAATTACACAACAAAATATTCTTTAGAGTTAGTGCAGCATGTGTTGAGTATGGAATTACTTGAGGATGCCAGCATCTCCTATTTCCCACTCTTACTATTAAATTATAAATATTTTCATTATAAATACATGTGTTACCATGCATGTGTGGTTGCCCAAGAGTACATTTCAGACATCTTTTAGCATTGGAGCTTTTGCTAATTCCTTGTGCAAGGATTGTTTCCATGGAATTCATATCCATCATTAATCATCCATCATGTTAGATAACAATGATCTAGGGTACTAAAAACACTTCCATTGCTATTGATATCCTTTATGTAACTTTTATTTTTATGTCTTTCTTAGTCTCATTTTAGATGCCACTACAATAACCAACTGTTCCTTAGGATTGATGAAAATCTAGTAACCCCAAGGCATTGTGGGGCATATTAGCATCCCCAATCCATCCCAAGAATGTCTATCTAAGAATCCCCCTTTCATTTAAATTTTAAGGGGTGCTCCAAGAATGACTTGGTCATGAGATGGGCTTCCTACTAATGGCTAACTAATATTTTCTCTCTCTATCCTTGCATTCACAACATAAATGAGGACAACATAATAGAGGTCCAATATCAATGTTCCCCTATATCATAGAAAAAATGAACAACTATGAGAGAAAAAAAAAAAGAACCAAAATCCCTACTAAATATTGATAAAAAAAATGATGAGGAAATTGACAATGTGGGTAAAGATGCAAGTGATAGTGAGCCTTTGTGCCCTGTACAACATGTTCTTTTCAAAGTACACAAAAGGAATATTGAGGAAGTACATGGTGGGGCTTCAGATTATGAAGATGATGAAAAAGATAGGTATAACAATATTAAAGCTCATTTTCCCTTTCCTAACAACTAGATTGGATGATTTCTTAGGAAGGCTAGAAAGATAATTGCCAAAATGAGGAGTGATATAGGTGCCCATATTCCTATACATCTAAGGAATAACTACCACCATGTTCTATGGATATAGATGAACTTAAGTAAATCTAATTGATTTCTTGATGTGGGGAGTTTTACTAGACCTCACCCTCCCATTGGAATGGTTGGTTGGGTCAAGAAATTATTCTTAGAATATTGTGTCCAATTGATAGGGTTGGTAGAGGAATTACCAGGAGTGAAAGCACAATCAATCAAATAAGACAAGACTCAGGAGAAAATATTAAAATATCTAATAGAATGCCTAAATTTGAAGAAACTAGAATTGTAGTCTCAACTTCTGAGTTTTTTGACAATCTCATGTCACCTATTATTGGGGCTTCTCTTATTCTTCAAGTAAGGATTACCAATAGATATGTTTCTGAAGGTCATATTACAAAAAGACTATTGTTACCAATCAAATTAGTTGTCTTATTGGGAAGGGTAATAACGTGATATATTATGTGCATAGGGAAAATTGGCTGATATTTGTGTGTTTCCTAAGGAAAATTTACCATAGTTACACTTCCCTAGGGGACAAGGAGATAGAGGGGTTCTCAATACTATCCATATGGTACTAAATGATGGTTATGAAAATACATATTGCAATATAAGATATATATGTAAAAGAGTAAATACTTGAACATTTCATTGAATTGGAACATCAAACATTTAACATAAATAGTCAAATCAACAAGTAGTCAACACTAAGATGTCCCCCCATCCTTGGCAGAGGTGGAAGAATCTGGTAGCACTACTCGAGATGGGGGCATAGAGTTCCCAAGTCCTTAGTGGGTCCTCATCTTTGAGACATGGGGAAAATAGGGGGCAAGAGGGGGAGTATCTTTGTTTTACTATGCAATTTACCAAGGTTTTCTTTGCAGAATGATGAAGTTATGCAGATTTCATGAGAAATCAACTTTCTTAGGGATTCTCTTTTATATTTATATATATATATATATATTGCATCTTGGTTTAGGGATAAATATTTTCATTATATTGATGGTACTAGTAAAGGCACTTTTGGTGTACCTCTACCTAAATATAGATTTACTAATTCATAATTTGTTCCCATAGAGTCACACTATCTTGGAAGAGAAGATAAATTATCCCCATGGGGTTTGTATCCTTCATCATGTTTTGGGGTATGTACCAAAATACAATAGTTAGTTTAGAAAAATATAGCACAACAAAATGAGTAAAAGGTATGGAATGGTATATGTTGTACATATCTTGGGTAACAATAAACTACCAAGGCACCTATAGAAAGTATAGTGCTTAAAGGGTCACACTAAAATAACCATCCATATAGATAGGGGTGTCTTTATTTTGATATTTCCACCTTTTGGCATCTTAACATAATACCTTAGTATTTATAATTCCCACCTTATTTGGTTCCTTAATATGATTCCTTTTTAATTGAATTTCCATATGAGTGCCCCCACCTAATATTCAATGTTGATCTCGATGAGCCATTATTTAGATATTTACTAGAGTTTGTAGCAACTCAACATCTCTTTGATTTATTTGTTGAACATGTACAAACAATGAAAAAGGATCAAATCATTGAGACCATTAATATGCACTATTTCCAAGAAATACATCATATATTGTAAGCTGTCAAGTTTGAACAATATGATGATAATGCTATGTGGTCTAACTTTAAGTAACTACAAATTTAGTTTCTACATTTTATTTAAGACTCAATATCTCCTTAGATTGGAATTTGAAACTCTACAAATAGTACCAAATGGATTATATAAAATCATAAAGTAAACCCCCATATCATGTTCCTGAGCTTAGACCCGAGCCTAAATGATTCTAGTAGCTTAGGTTATACAGAGTATAATCTATTTGAGAGATGTTATTGGTGCTTAGTTATTCTTCCATATGCTTACATTCATGTAGTCACACACTTAAAAGCACCTAGTAATGCACACACAAGATTAAAAAGATGATAAGGGGTATGTGCATGATCATGGTGATCTAAAAAATATGTAGTTATGAAATTCCTCAAAGCATTTCAAAATCTATTCTAACTTTTTTCCCAACCATCCTGATACCAAACCAAAATATTAATACCTTTATAATGCCTAGTATTTCTTTGGATACCAACCCTACATGGTCAACTTAAAAAATGTCTCGAAAACATGTTTTTGAACTGTTCTTGTATATTTTTTTACTTCAAGTGCTCATGTCTGATGACTTTTTTTTCACCTAAATTTGATGAAATGAAAAGTGCTTCTTTAGCATGTTCTTATCTTTCCATAAATGTAATGTCTATCTAATTACATGTTCAGTAAGTAATTATTATTCATTTTCACATGGAGTTACACATAAAGTGTCAATTGATACACTAATTGAAAAACAAATATAACTTTCAAATGGTATAGCATTTTTGAAATCTAAAATATGTGTCACATTATATACTTCTTCTATTATCAGAAAAATAAAATAAAAAATAAATTATGTAAAGTTTTGAATTAGTCAAGGTGGTTAGACACGGGGGTTTTCTTATTTTGAAAAATACTATAGTAGAAAATTTATAATTATTTATTTATTTGGAATAAAAATACCCAAAAATATGTGTCACATCTGGGCATGTTTCTACTTCTTATATCTATAATATTATTTAAAAATATTATCGTTTTATTTTTATTAAGGTGGTCAGATATACACCTACTTCTTTTTTTTGTCCTCAAATTTTTGTACCATTACATTAAAATTCAAAATTTTGACCAATTAATTTTTTCTTTCTTTAGATTAGGCTTAGTATTTTAGAAATGGAATACAATTTCCTACAGATTCTTTTCTTGAAACTTTTTGATTTAAAGTTCATAACAAGTTTAGAATTGCACATCAAGTTGACATAACCCTGATTTGCTAATTTTTCATTGCCACTTAAGGGCATAGTTTGGTTGACCATGATCTTGCATATGCCCTAAGGAAAAGTCTTTCTAGTGACACATCCACTAGGTTCATAGGTAGGTTTAACAAATTCTACTATAAGAAGGGAAAAAAAATGCATGATGGATATTTCCCAAGTCATAATGGTTGGTGATAAGGTCTAGCTACATCTATAAAAACATGAAAGAGTGATTCAAAGCCTGATACTAGAAGACATGATGTTAAGAATATGTACTTTTTCTTCAAACCATAATTTTTAGGGAGGTGGACAATGCCTTTATACTTGTTTGTTCATCTAGAATTCATGGTTGAGCTCTTAGAGCAATTCTTTTTGCCTTTACTAGGGTTTTCCACAACTTAATAACTCTTTTATTTCAACCACTAACATTGCAAGAAGTGTCTAAGTTTTAAATTATTGAGATCACTACACATCTTCTATTGTATATTTTGATCTATTCAAAGTAGTTAAGATTAAGAGAAAACAAAGTTGTAGGTAATTATATTAATTTTTATTGATATTAAAGATAATTTCAGTGTTTTCTACTATCTCCATATGAGTGAATCCATCATTTATGCAAAATCCTTACCTACCATTTTCACTCCCTTTAAAAAACATATTGATAGATCCCTACTACCAATAGCTAGTTCTTTACAGATCAATTATATATCTAGATAGAGAACCCTATTTTCTTAACTATGACATTACAAACCACAAAGAATTTAGGGCACTTCTAGAATCTCCCCTTTCAGTATAGTTTATTTTACTATGTAACCTTAATAGATTGCAAAAAACACAACAAAAAACATTACATTGCTTTCTTCAATTTCAAAAAAATAATGCAAGGGCTATCAAAAAGATAGAAAACAAGCCACTTTACCCATCCACTTGAGTAGTCTATGTCTTCTTTTCTCAAGTTGATCATTTTGTTTGATGCTTCTCTGGAACTCCTTGTTGGTCTTGCTCCTCAGCCTCATCAAAAATTCCTCAAATAGTGCTAGATGAAGGGCCGCTAAGGATTTTCTTTTGTATTTTTCCTTTATATCCTTAGTAGTGAGATAATATTGCAGTAGACATAAAGATTAGCAATCAATGACTGGTGCAGTTAGGAGAGAATACAGGGAGGAGAAATGAGAAGTTCACACTATAAGAGGCTTGAAAATGTGCTTTCTGGCAACAAAAAAATTCAATGAAATGTTATAATGATAGTAACCAAAAGGGCATTAATTTCCCTCCAATTTTTTTTGCAACAAAAAATCTATCAAATAAAAACTCCCTCCAAATATATATATCAAGCTTTACATATTTTATTAAAAACATTAATATTATTTCAATATTATTAATTATATTTTAAATTATTAATAAATTATCAATAGTTTAGCTATAATTTTTTAATTATTAATTTTTAACTATATTTTTATGTTTTTAAATTTATTTTCTTTAACTTTTGAATAGTCATTTATATTTATTTTTCCAATCTCAATCTATTTAATATTTATATATTTTAAGTAGGTGGTATTTTCTATAGCAAGTCAAATTATGATAATGTTATATCAATTCAAGTATAAAATTTTCCAGTTAAACTCATTCACATGTATTTCATAGGTAGTAGTTCACAAGAACCCATATTCATAAAAATGAATATTATCAAATATCAATATAAATGAGTATCAATAATTTATCAAATATGTTTGCATGACTAATTATATTATCAAATATGTTTGGGTGATTGACTATCGTTTATTATGATAGGTAATATATTTTTATTGACTATATTATATGGAGTGACTTTGTGGATTGTGTTTACATGACACATTATCTAAAGGAACATGAGGTAATGCATTAGGATCCATTATTCCTCATTTTTTTCCCTCTATTCACCCTTCGTTCCTTACAAAGGAAAATCCCAAATAATTAATTGTGTGAAGTTCCCTCCAAATGAAAATGCATACCCACTTTCTCATATTTTACAAAAAATATGATTTACATGCTATTAAATTTATTTTTTATTAGTACCAAAGTGTCAATATGTTTTACTACATTTTTTACAATTATTTATAAATTAATAATTCTTTTAATAGTGAATATTGGAATAAACAATTAAGAATATAAATGAGCAATATAATTTATAAAAGAGATCTAAATTAAAACATTATTAATCCACCCATTTATTGATATACCTCTTAGAGGAAAACTCAACCAATGTGTAATATTGATCAAAGAACCCAAGATGGTGAAAAATATCTCCCAACATATTTAATAAAGTATCCTTTATTTAGGAAGATGCAAAGTGAAAGTATGATTAGTATGAGAAAGAGAAGGTCTAAGAGTCATGAATGAGTTATGGAAAATAAAATTAACCTAATCCATTAATAAATAAACCTTAGAGAAAGTGAAGAGAGAAAGTAAAAATTACTAATTATGACTGACTAATTATCTAATCATTTGTTTAGTCATTTATTTGGTAGTTTATTTAGTTACTTGTGTTTAGGTGACTAATTATTAGTGACAAATTATCCAATCTCTTATTTAGTTATTTTTTTAGTTGTTTCTATTTCGTTGATCTTGTGATTTTACTTAGTGACAAAATGAGTCAAATGTTTAGTCACCTATACTTGTACATTGCAAAGAAACAATGAAATATGATCAATTTTAGTCATGTGACTAAAACATTTAGTGGCATGACCTAATTTTTTAGTTCCATAGTCACATATTTGCCAAAATTTACTAGTGTGATTACACCACATTATGAACACAATGATATTATACTCCTAAAGCTATATTAGGTATTTGGTGAACTTTGCTAGCCAATTGATGGCATACCAACACTAAAATCTCTCCAATTGGAAGCAAACAACTAGCATGGAATCAACCAATAAGTTCCCTTATCTATAAGTGTGTCTAACAAGTGAGTTTCTCCAAATCTATAAAAGAGGCCATTGATGTTTCTCAATATCCTATCAAACTTAAATATAGCTAGGGAAATTCCTTAACAACATCAATTATGACTTTCAAATCACCCTCCACCACAATTATCCTAGTCACAATGGAGAGGGCACCTTTAAGACTACAAATTAGGTCCATGCCTTCAACTTGATTAAAAAATTGGCTATGGAGTGGGCAAACAAAAGAAACTCTTACTTGAGCATTGGAGTCCCTAAGAATTACCCTCCATCCTCAATCCCATTTTTGTCAGTACTAAATCAAAATTAAGATTGATCTAGCTAGGTTTGGGTGAAAGCATTTGGTGGCCGTTGTACCCAAAATATTGCTATTATCAAAATGGCCAAACCCCTTTAAGAGGCTCCAATCCTTGGAAAACTAAATATCAATAGAATTCAAGGAACTTCCTAGGATCTTCTAGGAGACTGAGAAGTTCTTCTAGAGAAGTTTGAGACCAAGGTGGAGCACAAAATCTTGGGATAATTTCGAGTCCTTAAAGATTCTATTACTACATTCCTTCCACATGCACTAGAAAACACAAGGAGGGATTTTTCTAGTAAAGAAGTTGAGTATAGGGTTGAAATGAAGGAGAATGTCAATCCATAGTGAATTTTTGAATATTATAATTCATCCCACTATAACTTCATATAAGCAATATCCTATTGCCAAATATAGGAAGATCAAAACTTATAGTGAAAGAGAACGAGAAACTTCCACCAAGGTTTATGGATTGAAAATTTTCAACCATTTGGCCATAATATTAAATAGAGAGAGAAAGTAAATAGGAACACTTTAAAGAGTGGATGTAAGTAACTAGTGAAAATTAGTAACTAGTTGCAATTGATGGTTTTTCCCAAATTGGGTTTCCATGTTAAATCTTGGTGTCAATTGTGTTCATGTTAGTTCTTTCATGTGTATACAACTAAGTTAAAGTAAGATTAATCATAGATAATATCTTAATATTTTCATGATAAGCATATGATGAGTTATTTCAGTACCAAGTTACAACATTTACTTGTGTAACCAGGTGTATGTGTTTGTCAAGTTACAATAGAATACAGTTGACATAGAGTTTTAATTTTTGCATTGACATCTAAGGGATTTGGGATTTATTTTAGTGGTAATTGATTCACCCCTCCCATCTTAGTTACTCCTCTTATATTACCAACAATTTGTATTAGAGCTTCTTAGTGCTTGTAGAAAAGATTTCAAAGATCTAAGCTAAAGATCAAGATGTCTTATAGAAGGGAGATCCCAAAGCTAAATAAAGATAAATTCAAGACATGGTAGGAAATCATGAGGCTACACTTGGTAACCATTAGAGATTCATGGCTAAAATATCTAGATACCAAATACACAACACCTGCTGGAACTATGACTATTGAAGAAATTGTAGAGAGAAAGAGTCATAATATCATGATGATTAATATTGCTTCACCTCTCAACTATGCCAAATTTGATGAGGTCAAAGACTGTGGAACTATTTATGAAATGTGGATCAAGCTGAAAAACTATCTATGGAGGAGATGATAATGTAAGAAGAGCTAAAGCCAAAAGTCTCAGGGGGCTATTTGATCAATAAAGATGAGAGAAGATGACAAAATTACAAAGTACAATGAATTAATCAAAGCTAGTGTTTGTGCTATCAAAGCTTTAGGAGGAAAGATTGAAGATGAAATAGTGGTAAGTAAATTTCTCAGAACACTTCTTCCTATATATGAAATTAGAGTATCAAAAATTTAATAAATGAGATGGAATCCAAAGAATGAAATATCATTTGATATAGTAGTTGGAAGATTAACAACATTAGAGCTAGATAACTATGATAATTATGTTTCTAGTTATAGAAATCTTGAGTCTACATTTAAATCCAAGTTGTCACTCAAGAAGAAAAATAAAAGGTCAAAAGGCAATCAATCTGAAAGTGAAGAGGAAGACAGTTCTGATAGTGATCTTGAAGCCATTGAAGGATTTCTTGCAAGAAGGTATCCCAAAGGAAAAGGAAAGTATAGAGGAAATATTCCTCTAATTTTCTTCTCCTGTGAAGAAGTTGGACACATTGCTACAAGATGTCCAAATAGAGAAGACAAAGATGAAAAGAAGTACAAAAAATACAAGGACAAGAATGATTTTAAGAAATTCAAGGACTAAAAGGACAAAGGTAAGAATTTTTTTTTTTATAGCGAAAGACTTAGATAGTAGTGAAGATGACGAAATGGTATATATTGTTATACAAGATGAATCTGATGATGAAGGAGATAAAATGACACTTATCTCTCATGTTAGTAAGAATGATACATGGATTATTGATAGTGTCTTCTCACATCAAATGACTCTAGTGATAAAACTAAATTTGAACATGTGGAACATTATGATGGTGGTAGTGTGAGATTTGGAAACAATGAACCTTGTTGCATAAAGGGAAAAGGTTGTATATCACTAATCAATGAACTTAGATGTGATAATGCTTATTGGGTTGAAGGACTAAAGAATATTCTATTGAGTGTGGCACAATTGAATAACATTGGATTCAAGGTAGAATTCATGAATGGGAAGGTCAAACTGCTAGATGAAAAAGGAAATCTAGTTGGGTTTAGTAAACAAACAAAAGGTAATCTATTCTACCTAGATCTCAGTGAAAGTTCATGTTTTATTGCTCAAGTAGAAGAAAGTTGATTATGGCACAAAATATTATGTCATGTAAACTTTGATAATCTAATTAGGGAAAGAAAAAAGAAAAGAGTAAGAGGTATTCCTAGCCCGAGGAAACTTGATAGGGTTTATGCAAAAATTGTCAAATTGGTAAGATGGGAGAGACAAGTTTTAGAAGCAAAGACTATCATTCAGAAGAAGTCTTATTGCTAGTTCATACAGACTTATGTGCACCTATTGGAATAGAGAGTTGTAGTGGAGATAAGTATTTTATTCTATTTGTTGATGATTACTCTAGAATGATGACTATAATGTATCTAAAAGAGAAGTCTGAAGCATTTCAAAATCTAAGTGGTATCTGGCAAGAGTAGAGAAAGAAACTAGAAAGAAGCTAAATTTTTTGAGATGAGACACAGGTGGGGAATTCATTTCCAATGAATTCTACATTGAAAAATCAATTAAGAACAAGTATAAGCCCTTGGTACACCTCAGCAAAATGGTATAGTAGAAAGAAGGAATAGATCCATCATGGATTGTGAAAGAACCTTGCTGATAGAAATGAATGTTGCAATCAAATACTAGAAGGAAGTAATTAGTACTGCAGTGCATACCTTGAATAGAGTATAGTTGAAGAAATACTCAAAGAAAACTCTTTATGAACTATGTTATGGCTACAAACCTAATGTAACTTACTTGAAAATATTTGGCAGCAGATGTTATATCTTGAAGGAATCTAGGAAAGGAAAATTTGATGTAAAAGGTGATGAAGGCATATTCCTAGGATACTCCTACAGAAGTAATGCATATAAATGTTTGAATTTATCTACTTATAAAATCATAGAAAGTGCACATGTGAGAATTGATGAGTTTGCAGAAAAGAGTGAAGAAGAGAGAAAAAAAGAACTTGATACATTGCCAAATCTATCTAGAAGTTAGGGGGATTCACCTCCTGAGTCCCCAAAATCTTCTTGTTAGCAAGTTTCAACTATTGCAACTTGAGTCATGGTCTAAAGGACTTGAGTCACAGTTAGAAGCTACCAAGGTGTTGCCAGAGAAAACTGAGTCTCATGGACTCTAGTCACAAATAGTGTGACCCAAGCTTAATATAGAAGATCATGAAGAGGTTAGTGGAAAAAAATCCAAATCCTACTTAGCAAGATATGTTAGAGAGCACCATGCACCATTTCAAATCATTGGAGACAAGTCAGATGGTACAATGACAAGAAACAAATTGAAAGGTACATGTTTTCTTGCTAAATTTGAACCTAGAAATGTTAAAGATGCTTTGGATAATGAAAGTTGGATTGAAGATATGAATGAAGAAATAGAACAAATAGAGAAGAATAAGACTTGGAATCTTATTCCTAGACCCAAGGATAAAAATGTAATTGGCACAAAATGGGTATTCAGAAATAAGCTAAATAAAGATGGAGAAGTTTCCAGAAACAAAGTAAGCTCAGTATGTAAAGGTCATTCTCAAGAAGGTAATGATTATGGTTAAAATATTTCTCCAATTGAAATATTAAAAGGTGTTAGAACTTTACTACCATATGTAGCACACAAAGGATTTAAAGTTTATGAAATGGATGTAAAATCTACATTCTTCAATGAAATTCTTGATGAGGAAGTCTACATAGAACAACCTGGAGGTTTATAAGATCCTAGAAAAAGTGACATGGTCTACAAATTACACAAATCTTGGTAGAATTACAAGTGGGAAAGGTAAACTTTTGAAAGTGGGGGGGTTGAATCAGGAGTTTAAACTTGAATCCATAAAACTTTCACCATTCATACATCACATGAATTAACATACTAAAATAACATGTAAACTAAATGCATCTGAAACATGTAAGTAATAAAACACACACACTTGACACCAGATATGATTACCTAGAAACCCTCCAAATGAGAAGGTAAAATTGTGGTGGGGATGACACCCACTAATCTCCACTACTATAGCAATACATTATAGCCAATTAAGGTTACAATGGTTTGACCATGAATCATGGTTTGCCCTATGAAAGGCCTACCCCGTTAAAGGCTTAAAAAGACTATTAAGTCCCACCTTGTTAGAGAATTTCAAAACCCTATTAGAAGTGTGCTTGGATAAAGAAATTTAGATCACTCACTTGGAATGTCACCCTGTTAAAAGATTTGGTAATGCCTGTTAGGACTACTCTTCCTAGGAGATTTAACTAAAATCACTTGTCAAAGTGTTAGCATAGATCTTGTGATTAGCACTAGCTTGCCTATTAATAGATCACCTCTATTTAGTCTCTGATTAATCCTTCACAATTTGATGTATCAATGATGTATCCTCTATCCTCTATTCTTCACTTAACTAATTCTACAATTCACTTTTATTGCTAAGTCACATTGAATGCTCTACAAACTATCTTGTTTGCTCCTCCAATTTGATCATGCATCCCTTCACAATGCTCTCAACTCTCTCTAAATTTAGGGCTTTGTTCTCCTTAAGAATACTGAGGTGTCTTAGGGTTAGGTATGAATCTATGACTAAGATTCATCCATTTTCTGCTTAATCCTTTCCATTTTCTGATTGGCTACATGTAATTGCATAGGAAATTTGCATGTAGATTCATCCTTATCTCTAAAGAATCAAAATATATCCTTATGTCAGCTGAAAAATGGTTTACAACAAACAGATATGTCCAATCTTTGTTACTTGGCATATTTAATTACTAATGTTGAGCATACACTATTTTGACTCACCACCTGAACTACTCAACATCTATTGTTCACTCAACACTTGAACTACTTGGCATGGTCTATCTACTTAGCACTTGACTGAATTGGCATGTGAGTGACTTGACACTCATTGCAACTTGGCATGATCATATATTTACATATTATACTTGGCATGTATTACTATTTTGGCATGAGCTAAGTAAATGTCTTAAGTGTGTTGATACTCAATTGTGAAAACCAATCTGAGATCAACAATCTCCCCTTTTGACATGAATGCCAAAAACACTTGAATATACATAATCAATCTAATCTTCTCAAGTATAACATATCCATGACTCAGATTTTATACAAAACTTCAAAATTTTCAAAATTTTTGCAATAACCTATGTACCTCAAAATGTATAACTCCCCCTAAGTTAATATATATGTTCTGTATCCAAAATCTATTCTCCATTCTGAGTAGATTTTTCTCTACTGACTAATACTCTTTGACTTCAATGCACTTGTACTCTTTATGTTATGCCTTAGCAAATATCTACTCTACTATGTTTCTATCTTTGCATTGTATTCCTCAAAAATGTATATCATTGGGGTCAAAATTGATATCTCCTTCTTTGTTTTATTCATCTCCCCCCCTTGCTTATTTACTACCCCTTAAGTCCTTGCATACATACTTCCCCTTTTAATCTATCTCCCCCTTTTCAACACTTATGTCAAAGGGATTATACACTTACATTGTAATTTTCCAAAAAAGATTTATGGACTTCCATTATTATTCTAAGAGTTGCATCCCAATTGTCACATGCAACATCCAATGACTTGACTTGGATAGCGAGCTCAGCTACAAGGTGTACTAGGCCATCTAATGTAGAAATATTAGGATCTTTCTTTAACAACATTTCTACATAGCCTAATTCTTTATAGAGAATTTCAATTTGTGAGGTGAGAGAGGCTTGAATTTATGTCAATTTGGCTCTTATATTAGCCTCTTCTGCTATTAACACAACTTATTGACTTTATGATTGAAGCAATGCATGGAAATGCTTCTCACTCTAAGACGGGTTCTTAGGTAGTTGTGTACCTAATATATTTAGATTCCTCTCCAGGATCAGAATTTTATTTCTAGTGTCTTGGGTGAAGAGTGTGGGATCACACAATTTGGTGTACAATGAGAAGATATTCTCAAGTACCTTTTTCACATCCTCAACCTTGGTTGCCAATGCAACTTGATTCAGTGTTATGTCACCATATATCTTTCCATTTAATTTTCCTTGAAACTTTCTTTTAGACCATTCTAAAAGTTTAGCATTTGTATCCAATTCTTCATTATTAACCTTCTCCACAATATTTGACAATTGTTCCAACAATGGCTTGGTTTCTTTAGGAGTAGATAAGTTGAATGCATCTAAAAAGATGTCTTTAATTTATTGTAGTGTTTTATTTTGCTTGTACTCCTTCCAAAGCATTTCTTGGTGCTCATTTTTCTCTAAGGCTTGTTGTAGAATGCTTATTTGATCAATTTTCATTGTGTCATAATCAAATTTTGGAATCACTATCTCTTCATCTAAAGTGATAGCACCATAATGAATTACCTTTTCAACTTTAGAAGAGCTTGAACCTGGTACTGAGATTTGTAGGGGTATAGCTTCTATGCTCGACTTCTGAAGAAGTTTTGTAGGTGAAGAGCTAGATGTTGGTAAAGTTACCAATGCTTGGATGGCCTCTTGCTCCTTTGCCTTCAATGTTTGTTCACCTTCTTCAGACTTATCCTAATCTATTAAAATGATTTGGCTTGCACCTTGTGTCTGTGCTTCAGGTATAGACGTATTTATTTGTCCTATGTGCTCTATTGCTATAAATTTTTCTCCTTCTTTGGTATTTTGCCTCTACTCAACTATGTCCATTTTAACACTTGTGTCAACCTTAATAGATGTGTCTATAATTGTTTGAATTATTGGTTTATCACTAGTAACTGAAGGAATGATAGCAAGTGGTTCTTGTGTATTCACCTTATTCTGTGTAACCTCAGTTATTTACATTTGAAGTTCTTCTACACTGATCAAAATAGGATTTGTACATAATTGTGCTTGCAGTGTAGATTGATCTAGAATCTTCTTCAAATCTTCTATAGTTAATGGGTAGACATCATTGACAATGATTGTTTCTACAGGTACAATTATGTCATGAGGAGGACTGGCACTCGACATTTGTGTGTCTTGCACACTCTATTCCTCATGCTATTGTTTAGTTGTTGTCATGTCAGTATCCATCTTCTTAGTTTCCTCCTTTGTATTTATTTCTTGCTTGCTGTCCTCTTTGTCATCTACTTATTTATCATCATTTTTACCTTCAAAGGGGTCCTTCTCTCCTTGTTTCACTTTCATTAATCCATAGATTAATTTCCACATTTGAGTGGATTTCTTCACAAGATCTTCAATGTCATTTTGGAGAATGTTGAAGGCTCTATACTTTGGTGTGAACCTTCCTCCATATTTCTTATTTGCCTTGGAAATTTTCCCTTTTGCTAGTTCTGGCATCACCTGGGCCAAAGTAGTTTCCCTTATTTTCTTTTCCAAATTTAAACAATAATGTCATTTTTGCTCAACTAAATCATATAATGGATTGGGTACTAAGTTAGAAAATTTTAATGGCTTATTCTTAAATTCAGACATCATTGTGTATAGGATTTCTTCTACTAAATTTTTATCCTCTTTTCCCAAATTATCAAAATTTATATTTTTAATGCCAGATAGATCTGCATTATTTCTGATATTTTCACACATATTTTAAAGATCAGAAAGTGGTGTATGACTTACCATTTTGAATTGTCTTTGATCATTTGATTTAGTTCTTCCCTCATTTAAGTCAAGTTGAGCAATATATTTCCTTCTCTATTTCTTTTCCACTTGGCCTCCTTGTTTTGTCTACATGGTTTTCTCCTTGGCCTTTTTTGTGATGGCTCATGTACTAGCTCTTGTGGTAGGTGTTGTTGGCTTTGTTGGACTTGGCTTAGCAACTTTCTTAGCTTTAGCCACAGGTTGTACCTTAGCCTTTCTTTTCTTTGGCTCAGCATGTGTTGGTGGTTCCTTGGCTTCCTCTTCCTTGGCACCCTCTATTACCTCTTCTTCTTTTTCCTCACCCATGCCTTGGGTCAATGCAAGTGGTTCTTTGGTTTGTTCATTTTCTTCCTCTTCATCCTCTTCATCTCCTTCCTCTTCTTCCTCTTCAACACTTTCACCAAATTTGGCCTTAAGTTTCTTCAGTGTAGAGGCTGTCTTCAATTCCATTACTACCTTTGACTTCATTATATCATAATTTTAAAATATTTTTTCCATTTTATCAACTTCCTTATCTAGAAGTGCAGTGATGGTTGCTAAGGTTTCATCAACATTAATCTCATAACTAAGGGTCTTAGCCATCTTACCCTAGGTGTAGTAGCTTGTACATATGTGTAGTCAATATCTACAAGAAAGCATATATCATTGTAGTATTGTTCAACCAAAGAAATAGGTATTCTCATCCTTTGCTTCATAGACTTCTTAAAGTCTTCAAAATAACTTGTCATGATAGTCTCAAAATTTTCACCCATCTGCTCAATGTGCTCATTTATCTAAGCAACAACTGTCCTATTTGTCTTCCATCCTATTTTGCCAAAAGATGGGAATGTATTCTATACATAGAAAAATATGTAAATTAGAATTGATCCAAATTTTCACTATGCACTTTTAGTCTTCCTTACTACTCCAATGTTTTCCATTATTTGTTGCAGTTGAAGCTCAACTAAATCATAAGTATGATCTTTCTTCACAATTTTGTATCCAACATCCACTAAAATATAGGGTACACTATTTAATCTACTGGATTGATAAAACTTGTGAGAAATAAGCCTTACTACAAATTTTATCAGTGGATTTGTGATGGAGTCAATTGTCATTCCTTGTTTATTCCATTTTGCTCCTGTATTCTTCTCTATTACCTCTTTAGAATCACTCCACAGAGTTTTTGGCTGATCTAGGGTTGGGAAACTAGTAACCCTATGGATTATTCTCTTTGATATCTTTATGAGTTCTCTTTCTAGCCATAAGGATCCATCATGAATTTGGCTCAATACTATTCTTATCCATTCAATTTTGAATATAGTAGGAAATTCTAGGGCATGCATCAAACTTTTCCTTTCAACAATTTTGAATTCTGCTTTCAAGACGTTGTTTTCACACAATCCATCATAGGCTTCTCTTATCTCCATGTCACCTATTCCACCTATCTTATAGTTGTAGCATTTTCTAACATCTTGGACCACAATGACATTTGGGGGAACCATGGACAACGCACTTGAGGGATCTTGTTTATAAGTAACCTCTGGAATTGCTTTAAAATCAAGCTATTTTACCTTATTACTAACTAATTGCACATTCAAGACCTCTTTTCCTTCTATATTTCTTGAGCTAGATGCCATTGTGACAAACTAAGGTTTTTACAAAGGTAAACTGTGTAGCTTGGCTTGTGAATAAATACCTTTTAAATCTTGTAGAACTGGTGTGAAATCATTGTTGAGATCTTTGTAATCACTTCAAATTTTTTTTGAATCATCTTCTACTCCTTTTTTCTCTTGCTCAAATTTGAAATGACAAAAAATGAGTGAAAATGACCATATACCCTTCAAAAACCTTGTAATTAATGCTTAGTGCTTGTACAATTGTAAACTCAGAATTAATACAATTTCAAAGTCATTTAGCATCCATTGATATTACCATAACTTTTTAGCTTGTATAGACTTGAGATCAACTAGCTAGCCTAGTAGCTCAACACTAACTAGTGTTCCACTCGACAGCCATTGAAAATTTTTCATGCTCAACAACAACATGAAAACTTAAAAATTTAATCTTGAATTTTCAGCAACATCTTGCATCCTCATTCATGCTAATTTAGTCATTTTAGTACTAACTTATTTTGGAATTGATGTATGATATAATAATTTAAATATTAGTCCCACATATCTCTTGTTTGCTTAGTTTGATGAGGTGTGACTACTTGACCCATTGGGTGAAGTGATCCCTTCTCCATTTGATGTACTGCAACCATCTTTCTTCTTCCATGTCTTATTCATCTCATTCTTGATGTGTTCAACATCTTCCTTGCCTTTCCTTTATCAAATTCATAACTTGGTGCTTTTGAAATAGTTGGACAATGCTTGCTAATATGACCAGTCTTCAAACAACTAAAGCATGATGTTTAACTCATCCACCTTTTGTAGTTACCACTGAAGTGAGTCATAATACAATTCTTAGGTATATGTCCATATTCTTGACAATAGTGATAGCTATATCTTGTATTGTAATCCCAATTATAAGAGTTTCCATAGCTTCTTACCTTTGTTGGCTTGTTTGATGACCACATGGACTTGGATCTACATTCAAAGGCTCTATGTCCATACTTTAGAAAATTGTAGCAATATCCTTCAAATTTTTGTTTATGCATGGTCATGGTTCTACATTCATGTGCCTAATGACCTTGTTTATTGCACTTATGACAATGAGTCATGTTCTTAGGCTTGACATTCTGATTTGTATTGTTGCTCCTACACACATTAGTAGTATGTCCTTTATTTCCACAACTATCACAAGTAGGTTTGGAATTCTTACCTTTGATGTTCCTTTCTTCAAAAAATTTGGATGACTCTCCTTCTTTAGTGCTTATGTATCCCAATCCTGATGTATCTCTATTAGATCTAGGGGATCTTAGTAATTGCTCAAAGTATTTGATGGCTTCATTTGGCTTGTTGAAACTTTCAGAAAATTTCTTTTCTCTTTTTAGGTCATTCTACAATTGTTCATTTTGCAACTTCAATATAGTTATCTCAATTTCCTTGACATTCAGCATTCATCATTTGGCTCAAGGTGTCCAATTGCACATTTGAGACCCTAGTTAGCTTTGTTGACTTCTCTTCCAATTTGTTTGCTAGAATTCTTTTGTCTTCTTCAATCATGGCCTTGTCTTCCATGGCTTTCTTCTTTTGTTTAGTCACCTCACATAGCAGTATATCTTGTGATTCTTGCTCCAATTTGAGATTTCTGATTTCTTCATCTTGAATTTTGTTCTTCTCCATTAGATCTACAACTCCTGCATCAAATTCACTAGAGTTACCATCTGTAAATAACTTTGTGGTGTCGATCTCTTTGTATTGTGTGTCATTTTTTGCAATGCCAATTTATTTCCTTCTCTTCAAGGAACTCTTCAAGGCATCTTTGGCTTCATTCAGTTGATGTAGTATAATATGTATTTCAATCTCCTGGTTCTCAATGGTCTTTCCCAATTTGTAGACTTCTATTTCAAGATCTTTCCTCTAAGCTACAAAGCTTCTCCTTCTGAGAACTTGGCTCTGATACCAATTGTTGGAATTACAAGTGAGAAAGATAAACTTCTAGGGGATTTGAATTAGGAGTTTAAACTTGAATCCATAAAAATTTCACCATTCATACATCACATACATTAACATACTAAAATAACATGTAAAGTAAATGCATCTAAAACATGTAAGTAATCAAACACACACACTTGACACCAAATATGATTACCTAGAAACCCTCCAAATGAGAAGGTAAAATTAGGGTGGGGATTACACTCACAAATATTCACTACTACCACAATAAAGTGTAGCCAATTAAGGTTACAATGGTTTGACCATGAATCATGGTTTGCCTTGTGAAAGGCCTGCCTTGTTAAAGGCTTACAAAGACTGTTAAGTCCCACCTTGTTAAAAGATTTCAACACCCTATTAGAAGTGTGCCTAGTTAAAGGAATTTAGGTCACTCACTTGGAATGCCATCCTATTAAAAGATTTGGTAAATCCTATTAGGACTACTCCACCTAGGAGATTTAACTGAAATCACCTATCAAAATGTCTCAGCATAGATCTTGTAGTTGGCACTTGCTTGCCTGATAATAGATCACCTCTATTCAGTCTCTAATTAATCCTTCACAATTTTATGTATAAATGTTGTATCCTCTATCCTTTGTTCTTCACTTAACTGATTCTACAATTCACTCTTATTGCTAAGTCACCTTGAATGCTCTGCAAATTGTCTTGTTCACTCCTCCAGTTTGATCATTCACCCCTTCACAATGCTCTCATCTCTCTTAAAATTTAGGGCTTCATCCTCCTTAAGAAGAATCAAGTGGCATAGGGTTAGGTATGAATCTACGGTTTGGATTCATCTATGTTTTTGCTTAATACTTTCCATTTTTTGATTGGCTTCATGTAATTGCATATGAAATCTGGATGTAGATTTGTCCTTATCTGCAAAGAATTGAATTGTATCCTTATGTCAGTTGAAAAATGGTTTACATAGTTGTTTTTGCCATAACAAATAAATATGTCCAATCTGTGTTACTTGGCATATGTAGTTACTGATGCTTGGCATACATTGTTCTAACTTAGCATCTGAACTACTTGGCATCTACTATTCACTCGGCACTTGAACTACTCAACATGGTCTATTTGCTTGACACTTGAGTGACTTAGCATGTGAGTGAATCAACACTCATTGTAACTTGACATGATCTTATATTTACATGCTATATTTGGCATGTATTACTAGTTTGGCATGAACTAAGTAAATTTCTTAAGTGTGATGACACTCAATTGTCAAAACCAATTTGAGATCAACAAAGCTTTGTATTGTCTCAAGAAAGCTCCCAAAGCTTGGTATGAAAGACTTCATAACTCCTTGATAAAGATTGGTTTTCAAAGAAAAAATGGTAATGACAATATGTATATCAAAGGAGGACCAGACAAGAAGATTGTGTTGGCATAAATCTTTGTGGATGACACTTTATTTATAGGAAATGCTGGCTTATGCAAAGCATTCTCAGAAGAGATGATCAAAGAATTTGAGATGTTTATGTTTGGAGAGATAAAATTATTTGCTGGATTGTAGATCCAATAGAAGAAAGATGGTATATATATTACTCAATCCAAATATATCAAGGAGATACTAAAGAAATTTGGAATGAAAGATTCTAGGCTAGTTGCAACACCTATCTATTGGAAATAAACTTTCCAAAAATGATGATTCAAAAGAGGTAGATCAGACCACATACAAATCAACGATTGGAAAATTACAATATGTAGTGCACATAATGCCTAATATTTCATTAGTAGTTGGTATGGTGGAAAGATTCTCAACAAATCCCAAAGAAAATCAAATGATGGCAATCAAGAGGATCATGCTTTATCTGAAAAGTACTAGAGAATATGGGTTATGGTAAAAAAAAAATGAAGGCAAATTTGATTTGAAAGCATTCATAGACGCTAATTTGACAGGACATGTTGATGATAGAAAGAGCACTAGTGGTGGAACATTCTTTCTTGGTAAGAGACTATTCTCTTGGACAAGTAAGAAGAAAAATTGTATTTATTTCTTAGTCCACAACAATAGAAAAATATGTGGCTACAATAGTTAATTGTTCAAATATTGTCTAGTTTAAGTAACTATTGATAGGTATGAAGATATAATTCAAGGATCTAGTGGTTATCTTCTGTGATAACATTAGTTCAATTAATATATCAAAGAATCCTATAATGCATACCAAAAAAAAGCACATTTCTATCAAATATCATTTTTTGAGAGAGTTGGTACAAGATAAAGAAGTAAGATTGGAATATGTGAATACTAAAGAGAAAATTGCAAATATATTCACTAAGACATTACCTAAGGATGCATTTTTTGTATCTAAGAAGTAACTTAGGGGTCATTCCCCTATCTAAAACTCACTAAATGAAGTTTAGTGATGCATCAATGTGAGCATGTTGAATATTAATCAGTTGATGTAGTATTGACAAGGTCATCATAAAATATTGTCTTTGGCATGGGATGTCAAAGAGGGAGAAGTTTGCTATCATTATCTCACATAAATTTTATCAAGAGAAAGAGCATATATTTCTAGAGATGTTAAAGAGAACGAACTTGGTCTAACATCAAAAAAAGAGTTTGCTATCAGAAGAAGATGTTGAAGATAGAGTTTTGCTGATAGAGGGAGAAAACATAGAGTTTTGCTAATAGAGGGAGAAACTAAAGGTAGAGGGAGTTCAGACTGATACAGGGAGTTTTCATGGATGATAATTAGAATGAAACTAAGGATATGTTCCTTACTTTATTCTCTCTTTAAAATTTTCATTTCTTTATGACATGTTGTGTTTCCATCAATGCCAAAGAGTGAGATTGTTGGAAATAATTGATTAATTGTGTATTGTCTTTGATGTTACGAAAAATGTCATATCATTTCTAGTTAGTGTATGTCAAGCTCACTTAGGTATTGAAGATAGTTTCTTGTGTTTTTTGAGCATTCCAGAGTTTGCCTAGTTCAAAAGATAGTGTCTACTGAGTTCACTCAGGCGACAAAGGAAAGTTTGCAGAAGTTGAGTGTTAACCGAACTCACTCGGCTAATGAAGGAAATGTTGGATGGAACTAGCATTAATCAATCTTACTTAGTTACCAAAGGAACTTTGTGAATATGTAATGCTAACCGAGTTCACTTGGTTAACACAGAAAATTTGTTGATGTGTTAGTATCTACCGAGCAAGGTTGACTATTGAAGGAGTTTCCTGTTTTGGCATATTGAGTTTAATTAAATTGTTTTTTGGCTCTAACTAACTAAGAAGATGAATATTAATTATTCTAAGTTGTATTCAAGCTGACTTGACGATGTGTAAGGTATAAATATAAGGTCAAGTTGAGGATTGAATGTGTGGAATTAATAAAAGATTTGATGATGCTTAGAGGAAGTAAATTATAAAGATAAGCCAAATATCATTTTTGAAATACAAAGATATTTGATTAGGAAAGATCAAGTATACAAGACAAAATTGAGATTTGTAATAAAAAATTCAATTGCATCAGAAATTAGGTAATCTCATTGTTACTCTCTAACCATTCTAGTGGTGATCTAAATCTCTTAACCAAGTTGGCTTAACAATTATTTGTAAATCCTCTAACAAGGTGGCATTTCTAATTGAATTATCTTAAGACCTCTAACAAGGCCACTCCTAACAAGGTGATTAAATCCTCTAAGAAGGTCACACCTAAAAGTGTGTTTTGTAACCTTTAACAAGGTTGGCTCCTAACAAGGCTCACTCCAGAAGAGTGAAAATTAGTAACTAGTTGCAATTGTTCTAGTTTTTTCCAAATTGGGTTTCCACGTTAACTCTCGGTGTCAATTTTGTTCATGTTATTTCTTTCATGTGCATGCAAATAAGTTAGAGTAAGATTAATCATAGATAATATCTTAATATTTTCATGATAAGCATATGCCGAGTTATTTCAATGTTTATCGAGTTACAACATTTACTTGTGTAAATTGAGTGCATGTGTATTTGCCGAGTTACAAAAAAATACAAATTACATAGAGTTTTGATTTGTATTGACGTCTAAGGGATTTAGGATTTATTTTAGTGGTAACTAATTCACCCCTCCTTTCTTAGTTACTCTTATATTTCCAACAGGAGGTCCATAACTATTTTAAAGAAGATTTTTTCTTTTCTTTTCTCATAATTGAAACATTACCCCGAGATAATAACATAATGGATAAGGAGAGCTTGTTACTCTCTAGTCTTAATAATTGAAGAGCTTCCAAAGAAGGTTTCATTTACAAACTACTGCAAGGCCAAGGGAGGAAGGGTAATTCTTTTCAAACCAACTAGGATCCTCATATTGCACACTAAGACCTCTGCCATCATGGTGAAAGTCTAGAGGGAGAGGGGATCTTCTTGTCTAAGTCCTTTACAAATGGATATTATGACCCAAGGTTTTCCATTGACAAAAATTGAGAACTTCACTATTTCCACACACTCCATTATCATGCTAACAACACCCTAACTAAAGCCCAACATAATAAACATGTTGTAAATGAAAGCCAAATTGACTTTAGCATAAGCCTTGGAGATGTCAAGTTTTAATGTCATACCCACTCCATTGCAATAATCCATAAACTAGATGGTTTCATGCATTGTTGTCTCTACATCATGGATCTATCTTCTTAAGACAAACCCCTTTTGGTTTGGACTTATAATCTTATTCATATTGACTTTATTCTATTAACCAAAATTGTTGTAATATTTTTGTAGAATGTATTACATAGACTTATGGGTTTAAATTCATTCAAATAATTTGGGTCATTTTGTTTAGGGACCAATACAATGTAAGTATCATTCAACTTCATCAAAATCTTACCAATTCTAAAAATTTATCTAGCTTCCATGGTAATATCATAACAAAAAATGTCCCAAAAGCCATGGAATAAAATTGGGGTAGAGCCATATGAACTCAAGGAATTCCATGGATTCATAGAAAAGAAATCCATTATAAGCATGTCATCAATAACTATGGATAGGAGGGGGTCATTATCTTGAATACTAATAGGCTATGAGATGTGGGTGAGTAGTTAGTCCTAGGGAATTGTGTCACAATTATTATCCTTATGAAATATATGAAAGAAGTAGTTTGAAGCTAGCTAACCAAGTTTGAACATATCAAAGACCTCCTCACCATTCTCATCTAATAAGGAATTAATCATGTCCTTATTTTTATCATTGTTGGTAATCTTATGAAATAAGGTTGAGTTATGACCCTCTTCCTTGAGCCATTGAATACATAACTTTGTTTCCAAAATACCTCTTTATTACCCATATTGTTTTTTCATTTATTCCTCCAATCTTCCCCCTTTAAGTGCAACATAGGGGAGAGGTTATCTGATACCATATGTTATAGAATCTCTTCAAGTTTCCCTCTTAAGTCTCTTTTTATTTTGAAGATATCTCCAAAATTATTTTTACACCACCCTTTCAAAAATTCTCTAATAATTTCAAGTTTCTTTGCAATAAAGTACATAAAAGAACCCTTAACTAGGGTAGACCACCAATCCTTTACCATTGCCCTGAAACCCAAGGGGGAGGATGACACGATTTAATTCTAATGGGGGAAGGGCTTAAACCATGTCAATCCTTGATATTTTGGGGAGAAAAAGATTATGTTCAAAGGTAGTTCTTGGCAGTATCCTAGGAGGAGGAAAATAAAAAGTGGCCTAATACAACCTAGATGAGGTGGAAGCCTTTTTGTTATTGGACCATGTGAAAGGGTTTACACATAGATCTATATCAAAGAGCTCAATATTACTCACAAGCTTAGAAATATCTACACATGTCGGGTTCCAAAGGGTTATAATTCCCCCAAAAGTTGTCATAGATTTTGAATATAAGAAATGGTCTCCTGATCATAATATCCCCACTATTTCCTTAAAAATCGGATAAGAAATTTTAAAATCTATAATGTACTATCTAAAAAAAATTATTTATTAGGGCTATTTAGGCCCATAATTTTCCAAGAGAGTAAAATCATTCTTACTTTTCTGGTTGAGATCCAAGGTGAGTTCCCAACCTTCAATGATTTCTCTTGAAATAAATTTTTGTCCTCTAGACACATTTGATGGTCTTCCTACCTTTTTTTGATGCCAGCATCCACATTCTTGTTGCTTGTCTTCTTTATCAACACTTGGCATTTTCCTTCTATATCTCTTGAGCACTAGGAGTTAGAACACTATCAACATATTTGATGTTCTAATCAATAGATAAGTAGAAGATAATTTCCACAACAAGTCAAATTGTGATATTGCTATCAGGATTTACCTATGTGAATTTGAGTCAAGCTCATTGGCCCATGTTTCATGAGTAGTGATTCAAAATGAAAACATCTCTCATGAGAACAAATGGAACACTTAGCACTCATTAGATCTAGGAAATGCTCACAAGGGTGAGGCACCAAGACTTCTTAGGAGGTCACCCATCCCAATACTACTCCAATCTGAGTGCGCTTGACTATGGAGTTTCCTCCATGGTTAAACCCAAAGCTTGCAACCCCATTTGCAAAAGCTTCACCAATTTTTTTTCCTTATGAACCATTCAATATAAATCCCCTTAAGCTCATCAATTGATAAGTAGGAGATAATTTCTATAGTAGGTCAAATTGTGATATATTACTAGATCAAGATTTAACTATGTGATTTCGAGTCAAACTCATTGACCCATGTTTCATGAGTAGTGATTCAACATGAATTCAACTCTCATGAGAATAAATGGAACACTTAGCACTTATTGGATCTAGGTGATGCTCACAAGGGTGAAGCACCGAGACTTCCCGGGAGGTCACCCATCCCAGTACTATTCCATCCTGAGTGCACTTAACTACAGAATTTCCTCCATGGTTAAAACCAAAGCTTGCAACCCCATTTGCAAAGCCTTCACCAAGTGTTGTGCCTTATGAACCATTCATTAGAAATCCCCTTAAGCTTATCACTTGATAAGTATGAGATAATTTCCACACCAAGTCAAATTGTGATATTTCTATCAGGATTTAACTATGTCAATGAAACATGGGTCAATGAGTTTGACTCATAATCACAAAGTTGATAGCATTATAAAAACTTAACTTGTTGTGGAAATTATCTCCTACTTATCAATTGATGAGCTTAAGGGGCTTTCTAATGAATGGTTCATAAGGCACAACACTTAGTGAAGGTTTTGCAAATGGGGTTCCAAGCTTTTGGTTTAAGCATGGAGGAAAATTTGTAGCTAAGCATGCTCAGACTAGAGTAGTTCTAGGATGGGTGACCTCCAGGGAAGTCTCGGTGCTTCATCCTTGTGAGCATTGCCTAGATCCAATGAATGCTAAGTTTTCCATTTATTCTCATGAGATAGATTTATGTTGAATCATTACTCATGAAACATGGGTCAATGATGTTGACTTGAAAAAACACAGTTAAATCCTGATAGCAATATCACAAGTTGTAATCAGTAGCTAGGTGAGATGAAGGGTGGTGACCTAGGATATCACTCTCCTTGGAGGGATGATTTGTTAAAAGAATATTAAGCTCCTCCATATCAATGGAGACTAGAGTGGCGACATGTGGAGTAGGGGAGGAGGAAATAGGACCAAGAAAATCTACTCTATAGTAGAGACATTTAGAGAAGGTACTTTCTCCTTGAGCTTAGGTTCGAGCACCTTGCCCTTGAGAGAATTACAATTAGTCATAGTGCGACCTTTAGTCTTGCATCCTTGGAAGTAAAGATCAACATTCTCATATAAAATAGATTGCATCCATTTCCCCAATTTAGATTTGAGGACCACAAAGTTGAGAAGTTTATTATTAACATTAACATTGGCATAGAATCTAGGAAAAATAAGACAAGATTTGATCAGAGTAATAGTGTTTATAGAGAAATAGTGACCAAAGGAATCAATCCGCCTAAAAATTTCATTCATTTCAAAACTAAAGGGGAAGATATGGTACATGTACCCACACAAAGGTAATCTTACTTAGCTCTATTAATGTAACCCAATCTCGTCAAAGAACAATTTAGAAATTAACACAAGACAGATGATTCAGAATACCATAACTCTTTATTAAAAATTTTGCAACTCTACTCTGCCTCTACAATGAAAACCGACACCTACTTATTACAATTCCAAAAATTACCATATTTGGCAAATTTTTGGGAAAAACAATTTTTTCCATTTTTGGTAATTTTTAAAACTCATCCTACGAATCCTAATTTTTCCTAGGGAAAACCCCCAACTAAGGCAAGATGAATTGTTAACTAATCAATGAAATCAAAAATATGATTTCAGATTTATTACAAAAACAAATTTCTAAAAAATTTGGAAAAAACACAAAAAGCCAATTTCGGAGGTCAAGATGAGATTTTAGACTTCCAAAAAAATGTCAACACGACCACCTATAGAGCTAAGTTGTATCGACAATCCAAGTAACTCCTTCTAGTGCAACTACTTGTAAAATTTCAGCCAAAACCCACATCCGAGTCAAAAGTTATGATTGTCGAAAGTAAATCTTGACCAAAACCCTCATTTGAGTCAACAACGTTGACCCTTGGATGCCCCTGCATCATCTATTAAGGGACCGAACCCTAATTTCCACTTGGAAAGGGTTAGGAAGTGCTTATCATTAATCTAAGAGCCAAAGATGATTAAAGACAAGTCCTCAAGAGTGCTAAATTTGAAGAGAAACAACCCACTTGGTGTGGCTAAGACCACAACACTACTCCTGAGTTCACATTATTCTGAACATGTCAATGGATGAGAAGAAGTAAAAAATCGCTCAATAAGAGCCAAGTTCAGATTATCCATTGTTCTCTCAACCATAGAATTGGGGAGAGAAATCTCAGTGTCATCCTCAATAGATACAAAATCCACCAAAATAGATTCTAGTTCACTATGAGGTCCACCTACTAGTGCACCTTTCCAATTCACCATGAAAGGGTTTTTGTGTAGCATATCTCAAGGGGCAACAACAAATTCCAATAGATCAATCATCGAGGGTTGATATACCCCTTCAAGTCCATGTCGAAAATCGAACCCAAGGCGGGGTAAGGGGTTGGGGAGGAAACATTCTCCCCAACAAGGGCTGTCATGGCATGTAAAGTGGGTTGGAGTCATCCCTTCCTGGCTGGTAAAGATGCATTCTCCTTTCTGAATTCTGAATAAAAATGAGTGGAAAACCAAGAGAGAAGTTGGAGAGCATAGTGTAAAGACTCTTGAATATTATCTCCCTAAATGTTATCAAGGTAAAAATAATTGAATATATATATAAATGTAGAGTGAATCAAAGATATTTTTTACAAAATGTGACAAATATCTTACTACAAGCTACTTACCTAAAGTTAATATAAACTAACAACCTCATAATTCATCTAGAAATAATGTAGACATGTCATCACAAGATGAATGGATGAACTAGAGCAAAAACACCTTTACAAAATATAAAAGATACGTTTCTACATACTTTTATACTCCCAAGAAATGATGTAAACATATGATAAAAAAGATGAGTGAATAAATTAGAATGAAACCAAGAAGATACATAGTACATAGTAAATATCAAAACAAAAGATACACGTGAATAAAAAGGAAAATAGAAAGTGCCCTAATACATCAAAATACTGAACGAAAGGATGTGGACAAAAATATCATTGAATGTTTTAAGAACGTGGAGCCAATCAGATTGGATGAATGAGAGTGAAAACAACCCTACAATGTACATTATTGTCTACTTTGAAATGGATGAACGAATTAACATAACAAATATAGTCATCAGTCGTCCTTTATGAGAGAGAATGGTAAGTAGGTGCACGTTTTGTTTATGGTTATTTCTACCAGTTCGAAATTCTCCCTTAAATTGTCAACAGAGATTCATACTTATCTCTATTATTGCATACATTTTTTGTGTGTTTCAGATGAAAAGTTTCAAATGAAAAGAGAGGAAGTTGAATCTGAGATGAGGAGGTTCCCACGCGTTATCCCAAACGTTATCTCTTCCATGTAAAGTTACATCGTGTCCTTATGCATTTAAAATTTCAAACTCAGTCATTTGTCTCTGGTCAAATCACTATAGGTCTAAAACAATTTCCAAGGCCCTCACTTAGCATTAAAATAATTTTAGGAGGCCTTTATTCTTGGCTTGGGCAATGAAAGTAAACAACTTTTTTTCATATTATGTAAATTTTTAATTGTTTTTTCATATATTATGTACAATCAGATGTTAATTGACAAGTCATTTAGATAATGATACTTATGTAATAAAAGTCTTAATGATACATCCACTTTCAATCACTTAAATACAAATAAATAAATTATATTTTCAATTTAAATCTAAACTAAAAATTAAAACAAATGAATAAATTTCAAAGTTCAAAAATATAAAATTTGTTGGTAAACAGATTTTTCACTGTGAAGCTACTATTGAAACTGACTCTGTTTGCTCTGTGAATAGTGACAACTATGCCAATAATTGGAGAGATTGCAGCTGATCAGTACCAAATTACAACTTTCCTCTACGTTTGAGAGGGTCAGCTCCCCCGTATGATGGATGTATTTGATTTTTCAACATAAATGAATTAAAACTTGAAAGATAGAGAGAAAGTTATTGATGATGAATGCACCACACGACTTCATAGCTTTCTTGAACTAAGTTAAACTGTTAATAACAACAATCAAGATTTACACTTGAGAATTACCACTAGCACAATGTTGGTCCAAAGATTCATAAACATTTGCATAATGCCATGAAAATGCTTACTGCAAAGAGAAGCAATATTTTTAACAATTTAGATTTTGAAAGAAGAGAACTCAAATTCCATGTTCCTTTATTTTCTTGCACCAAGAATCTAAGAGGAATTTTTGATTACAAAGACAAAATTTGTACACGCTTTTCAAATATTATCTTGTCACTGAAATTTTAACATAAGTGTTCTCCTATTCCAAAGTCCAAAAAGTTCCCTCTTACAATGAGATTTAGGAATTTATAAGTCATTTCGGCTTAACTAACTTTTTGGGTTTGTAACCACTCAAAAAGTTAGAGTTTGGAGGGTATTAATCTCTTTTCCAACCAACTCCAATTTTCACAAAATAAAAGTAAAAATCTTAACTTATGAGGCACAATAAGTTACACAAGTCACTTTTACAAAAAGAAAAGTAGTAACTGGTAATTTTGAAGTTATGAACTAGATTGAGTTGCCTTATCCAAATTCATCAACTCCTTCTATACTTGTGACTCACAACATATATCTTCTTGTAAAGTGAATGAATATAGCAACAAAGAAGATACGGTATTAATATTGTTTGAAGTGTAGACATATCTTCTCGTGATCACATTTGATGACAATTTATCTTTGAATACATGTAGTTCAACCAAATGTGTTGACCATCTTCTCTTTTTCATGAACCACATCTAAGGCTGAATATACTCACTTTACAAAATCTATAAACAACTCACTCTTCTTGTATTAGGTCAAACTGAGGTATTAAAGATTGTTGCAAGGTAATGGACTACCATGTCATTTCTATCTTCTCATCAGCACAAATCTCTATTGAATTTCCCAAATATTTATAAGCATCATCATATATCAACCTCTTAGTCCTTATCTCCAATGGTGAAATCAAACATTGGTATGCATTATCTTTTCAAGCATCACCAGAACTAATATTGTATCAAGCATTTCACATCCTTTCTCTCTTCTTCAACATCACACCGATCTATGAGGTCATTGCATTCCATGAAGCTCTCTCTTCAAACCTGATCTTTATATGTCTCATTGTCTATCAGCATAAACTCACACAGTTTGGGTATATCTAATTTGATATCCTTATGAGATGTTTAATCAGACAAATTAGGAGCCGCCCTTTTGCATATTGTTTTCGCACACCAAAATTTCCAACTCTAGCTCTCTGCATATAGAGAAATCTCCATATAAGGTGGCAAGTATTTTCAGAGGTTGTGGCATAGAATACTATGTTGCACACACATACTCCCAATTCACATGATTTCATTGAGAAAAATAATAACAAACACTCAGTTTTCAATTGTCAAGATACTAAATCGAGCATTCTGTCAAGCAATTGCCATGCTTACACTTTACCAAAGTTGCATTGACTGGTGACTTCATAGCTTCATTTTATTGAATGATTGTCTTCATGCGCTTTCCATACTTGATGCCCACAATAAGTAGTTTCCACGATAGGTACGAGACCTAGCACATTTTATCAAAACTCCATGTACTAGACATATTCTCAAATTTAGTTCAACACTTATATATCATAGCTATGCTTGATTTTTAAGAGGTTGTAAGGTTTCATAATTCAAATGCAGATATCTAACAATCCATTTCGTTCATACCCATCTTCAATAGGAGTGACTTGCATGCATCGCAATCACATCATTGAAAAACCTCAAGCTTGAGCTGAAACACATAATTTCAAAGAGTAGTGATGATCCTGGGAGTCCATACTCATGTAGTGCTTGGTTTGAGTGTTCATCGAACCATTGGGAATTCAACTCTTATAAGTATCACTCGCATTCGCTGGAGGAAAATAGTTCGCGAGCCTGGCTTCACACTGAAGACTACATTAGATTGAGGACAAAATGTCAAACATGTCACATGCCTATACTACATTGTCATTGATGACACATGAACTTTATATTTCAAATCAAACTAAAGCATGAATCCAACATGTATTACAACTTTTTTGAGCCAGATGTCGCGGATTGGTGAGAATAAATATGTTCTTGGTGTTGGATAATAGCAACCTATTATTACATTTAAGTCACTTTTATCTACTCGAATTGCCCAAACCATGGAGAATCAGCATGATGCAATTGAGGCATGTTTGATATAGAAGACATTATGTGAAATGGTTCACAAGCATTTTGATATTGTTACGTTCTCATTGGAGGAAGTTTGCTATACGCTCAGTTCAATGTATTTGGATTGAACTTGGAATGGATGAGAAACTGTCTCTTTTTGAGGCACTCTATCAATGGAAACATGTCAGCGAGGCTTCTAGAATGTGGCATCATTCATAGCTTCAAGATGCTTGGACACTAAATCTTATCTTACAAATAAAGTTCTGGTCCATTGTTGTTCGAGGAGTTCATTCACATAGTTGGATCCCAACACCACTATGGGAGGGAAAATTTGGATCTAACTGCATGTTTCACCATGTTCCATAACCATCTTTGTGCACACATGAGGAGGACTTTGGGCTTTGTCATGGCATCCCTCGAGCAATTTACATGAATTGCAAAATCAAAACTGCTACTAGGGCACTGTGGGCCAAAAGAAAGGTGATGAGTTATCTCAGTATTTCTTTAACCCTTTGCAAATACATGCTAGACATTATTAATGGCATACACCTGTACCCAATGTCATCATTACAAATCATGGGAACATATCTCAAATCAATGCTCCATTCTCAGCTCTAGTTCCTCTTTAATCATGAATATATCTTCATCATTAGTGATTTTGTTTGCTGAATATTTGACACCTTGTTCTTCCTTATTCATATTTCTCCATTAAAATTTTCATTTCTACATATTCTGCAACCATTATGCTCTGTGATCAGCAACTACCTTCGTTTCTACAACAACACTGCCATGTTCGCCTGAATGTGTACATTTTGGTTCTTGTTTAGATCTTTGAATATGATAGTTATCTCTAAATGAGAGTTTTAGTTGGAGTCACAAATCTTGACAAGGTATGGGTCAATATTAGAAAAAAAGTTTTAGTACATAGAGAGAGGTAGTCCTAATACTGGGAGAGAGATGGTTTTAGTATGGGGAGAGAGAAAAGTACAAGGAGAGAAAAGTTTTAGTACGGGCAAAGAGAGTTTTAGCATGGCGAGAGAGAAAGTTTTGAATAGTTGGGAATTAACCTCTCTCTTGCTCTCCATAATTAATTTGGGAATTAACCTCTCTCCTGCTCTCCAAAATTATTATTATTATTATTTTTTCTATTAGATATAAGAGTTTCAAAACAAAAAGAGCAACCAAAGTACCACCACAAAAATCAACAAGGAGGCCAAGCCTCACTAAGGAAGAACAGATTGAGCTATACAACATAACAAAAAGAGGAGAAAGACTAGCTAACTAAGAACATCATAGTAATTGACCACCCAGGCAGTCCAACCTAAGGGACCCTCCATCCAAACGATGCTTTTACGCTCTTCAATCTGCATCAACCTGAACAAATCATCCTTTCTAGCATTCACTTTCTGACGGATTTCTCTATTGAGCCCAATGCAAGCTTGCTCAAAAGCTTGCAGATCATCCAAGGTTCTACGCCATTGGTATCCATGCTTAAAAGTAGCATGCCCATCATGAAGGAACCGTCTCATCTTGTCTCGCTTGATCAGCATAGTAGCTTGCACCTGCAAAGAAATTTTAAAATAACTGAGCTTTCGAAAAAATTCAGTAAGGTCCCTTGCCTTACCTTGGTATCTTTCCTCATTCCTACATTTCCAGATCTGCCAGAGAACGTTAGATGACAATATATTCCAAAATAAATTGGTATCTTTAGGAAGACCATTAATATGACCAGTGATAATATGAAGAATATTACCATCAATAGGATAAACAATACCAAACATTCTCCATTTTTCTTTAGAAAAAGTACAATCTAAAAGAATATGTCTACCAGTTTCAGGAACTCTGCATAAATTACAAAAATCAGAATTAGATAAATCTCTCTTTATAGGTAGCTTGTCCAACATGACTAACCATCTGAAGCATCTAATTTTAGGCTCAACAGAATTCTTCCACAAGATATCAAAATATTTTTTCCAAACATCAACATCATAAGAAGAGTACCAAACAACATTGACATGATCAATAATATTAGTATTACAATCTAGGATTTTGTATATATTCTTGGCCTTAAGCAGATTCATGACAACTCCACCAGGCCATTTACACTTTAGGTGCCTTTGAGAATCAACATGGCATATAGTGGGAAGACCATTAACAGCTTGCACAATCATATTATAAGTTCTTTTATAGAAATCAGGGATATCATATTTATTTTAAAGTTCATCCCAAGGAGTGATTTGGTTTTGCTCAAAGAGATCTATGAACTGTTTAATACCTTTCTTAGCCCACAATCTGGCAGAACACCCTTGGGTAAGGGCCAAAGGTTTACCATTTAGATGAAGATTCCACCAAATTGATCTTTCACCATGGAGTTGATCATTACAATGAAAATCCTTGTTAGTGATGACTTTCCTAACATGGTCCCAAGCCTTCCAAATAGATCTAAAGACTATGGAACCTTGGACCATGACAGGAAAGTTACCAATAATGAAGTCACAAAAGGGGAGATTAGTCCAAGATTTGGCTTTCTTAGGCACATCCCTTTCAATGTTATTTCTAACTAACACTTTCCAAGGACAGTCACCCTCCATGGATTGAAAAATTCATTTGGCAGATAGGGCAATACCTTGAATTCTTAAGTCCTTCAGCCCAAGTCCCCCAAGGGCCTTGTTAGTGTGGCACCAAGCCCACCTAACAGAATGAATTTTATTATTACCCTTTCCATCAGACCAAAGAAATTGTCTGATGGACTTCTAAATTTCAGCAATCTGATAATTGTTAAAAAACCATGCAGAGGAATAGTAAATGGTGTAGGAGGACATCTTCTGGGAAACTTGAATTCTGCCTACCAGAGATAATGCCCTATTATGCCATTTGTTAAGTTTCTTATCAATCTTCTCTTTAACCCATGACCACATGTCCTTGAGGGCAGGATCCACTAAGAAAGGGATACCAAGATATCTAGTGATCTTATTGGGGCCTCCCCAAAGAAAATTGTATTGAGGAAACCAATCCGAGGGCTGCACATCCCACCCCAAACAAACTGATTTGGCTTGAGATATTTTAGCCCCAGATATAGAACAAAAGAAACTAAGTTTATATTGCAAAACCTTAAAATTGCTTTCTGAAAGCTCAAAGAACAATGCGGTATCATCCGCAAACTGGCAATTGATGAGCTCTTCATCATTAGGCAAATAGATACCTCTGACATCAGGAGATAAAGAATTATCTTTGAGAATATAGAAGAGAGCCTCCGAAGCAATCACAAAAAGAGATGGTGCCAGAGGGCACCCTTGTCTAATGGATCTCCCTAGAGAAAAAGGAGCAGAAAGAACACCGTTAACTTCAACTTGAGCACAAGCATCACTAAGAAGCACCTACACAGTATTAAAAAAGGAGGGAGGGAAACCGAAGGCCTCTAACATCATAAGAATAAACCTCCATTCAACCCTATCATAAGCCTTTTCAAAATCCAAAAGAAGCATGGCTGAGTTTTGGTGTGAGCATTTAGACCACTCCATGGCTTCCCAACTAGTTATGAGATTCTCGAGAATATATCTACCCTTGATGAAACTAGTTTGGGTAGAGTTAAAAAATTTAGGAAGAATATTGACTAACCTAAGAGCCATAATTTTAGCTAAAATCTTATATGACACATTAAGAAGGGTAATCGGCCTCCAATTCCTAATGAGGGTCTTATCTCCATCCTTGGGGAGGAGCTTAATGATCCCTCTATTAACATCCTGTCCTAAGGAGCTAATACACAAAGCTTCAGAGTATAAGTCATGGAGATCCTTCCAGATCCAACTAATATTGGATTTATAGAACTCAATAGGGAAACCATCAGGGCCCAAGGCCTTATCATCATTGAGAGCCTTGATAGCTCCCTCAATCTCCTCAATAGAGATATCTTTAGCAAGCACAACAATATCCTTCGAGTCCAACTTTTTAGGAATGATCATTTTGCATTTATTTCTTGAAGACTCGGCCTCAGAGGAGTCCTCTGAAGTAAAAAGAGTTTTGTAATAATCAACAAAAGCCTGAATAATAATCTCAAGGTCTGAAATGTCTTGATTATCAATCGAGAGTCTATCAATGGACTCTTTAATATGTTTATGTTTAAGAAGATTGAAGAAAAATTTTGAACTCCTATCCCCATGTTGGAGCCAGTGGGTTCTAGATCTGATCATGGCTCCACGAATCCTAAGTTGTTGATGCTTCATAAGAGCATCTTTGGCAGCCATAACATGGGAGAGAAGATCCAAATTGGAGGAATCCCTTTGGATGTTGTTCTCAACTATTTGCAATTCAGAAGATAATTGTTTTTCAAAAAACTTGTAATCCTTAGCCTTTTTTTGACCAATGGTTTGAAGAAAAATCCTCCATGAAGAAAGGTTAGTTTTCCATCTATCAAGATGGGAAAGGTGCTGAAGGTTAATTTTATTGATACCTCTAATAATCTACACAACAACAAGAACATCCTCATCCATGAGGAGACTAGTGTTTAAGATGAATTTACTACTTCTACATTTGTGTTGAAGCGGACTACTATTAACATTAACCTTAGACAAAATAGGGTGATGATCAGACAAAGTGGTGGCAATAACCCGAACAATATCTCTAGAGATGTCTGAAGGAAAAGAGAAAAAATACTTATTGGCATAAAACCTGTCAAGCCTAGAATAAATCCTAGCATTTCCCTGTTGAAAGTTGCACCAAGTGTGCCATAATCTAGGGTTGGTTTTCAAGTTACTAGCAATAGGATCAAAAAGATAGTTAGAATTTAAAAATCTATTCCAATAGAATTTTTCATTATCCTTCCAATGAAAGGGAATGCCCCCCAACTTGTCATCCTGAGATTCAATCATGTTGAAATCTCCATTGAAAAGCCAAGGCATATCTGGGAGGTCTATAAGCCATTTCCAGAGCTCAATTCTTTCCTTAGGGTCATTTGAAGCATAAATAGCATAGACCCCGAAGTTTTTGTCATCATATTGCAAAGTAACCCACACCGCTCTCTGACAAGGACAACATCCATTATTAGTAATATGTTTTCCCCATTTATTACTAATAAGCAGGGCAATTCCCCCTCTACCTCTCTCATGGTTAGTGCAAAACTTAATATCATCTTTCCAAATAAAATTGAGATTGGAATCCAAAGTGAATCCCACAGATTTAACTTCCTGCATCATAAATAAGTCTATAGAATGCAGAGAGTTTAACAATTGCTTGATAACAAACTTTCTATTAGGGGCCTCTAAACCCCTCACATTCCAAGATAGGCAATTCATTGAGACAATATGTTAGAAGTGGAGCACGCAATACCCTCTTGATCAGCTAGGACCAAAAAATTATTCAAGGAATCCCCTAGTTTAGTCACAGATGGCTTATTTTTTGAGCCAGGTGGTCTTCCTCTTCGCCTAGCAGTAGGAAAGTAGGTACTAACATCGTCTTCAATATTTGCTAGAAAATCCACATCCATGCACTGCCCATGATTAGACTTCAGGGGAACAGGGGCAGCTGGAATAATTTAAAATTCATAATCCTCCCCAATCTCTTGGAAGATTTTTTGGCAGAATTTTCGAGAGGACTCACTAGCTTGGGGCTTACGATTGATATCAACAAATTGACTGACAGTATTCGCATTAGTCAAAGCAGGACCAGTTAACAATTTAACATGATGATTATTACTATTGTTGGGGCAAAAAGTTTTAGGCATGGAGGAACTATTTCCTCTTCTTCTTTTTTTCTTATCTTGAACAACAGTAAATCCATCATCTGTATTAAGATCAATAGCTAAATCAAGACTAGGGAGCATTTGAAGACCTCCAGATGTAGGAGTGGTATCACACAAAACATTCTCAGGCCGAATAGTAAGAACAGAGAGAGGGTTAGGAACAATTTTAGGTGAAACAATCTCAAATTGAACAATCTTAGGACCAACATTAGTCGAAACAATAGTGGGGTTAGGGGTTTCAGTGTGAGGCGATGGAGATGAAGAAGAAGCAGGGGTTGATCGACAAAGAGCATTCTCAAGGGGAGGATTACTGGCGACAAGAGGATTAACCACATTTTTAGTTGAATCATTGGAGGGATTAGGTTTTCTCCTAATGATAGGACAATCCTTACGGAGGTGGCCTTCTTTGCGGCAGAGAAAACAGGCATTCAACCCCCCCAAAACCTCTATAGGACAGATATAAGCATCATTAAGGATGTTAATTGAAATATCGGAAGCAAGGTCTTTACTAGGCAAGAGAGAGATAAGAATTCTAGCGTTCATATGCGGGATGAGTCTCACAGTTTCATCCATTTGAATAATTTTACCAATAGGCTCAAGCAATTGTGGCAAAAAATGCCACAAAAAAGGGGGAATGTTTTTTACCAGTATCCATCTTGGAGCTGAAAGTGCAAGAACCTCCTCATGGACGGCCTCTGGCGACCAAGAAATAGCTCTAAATGATGTTGAACCCACATTCCAATTGATATTATTTTTTAAGAACCTTTGTTTGAGCATCATGATTCACAAAGAAAATCACATATAAACCCTTTTGTATTTGCCTACAGAATGAAATATGCAACCCAAGTTTGTTATTCCAGTAATGATGGAACCAGTCATCCATAAATTTCCTTGGTGGACATTTATCAATTTCAACAGCTGAGAAAAAAATTGTAGTATCTCTTAATCTATCTTTTTCCTTAACAATTTCTTCCAACATTTCAAGATTAGGACCAATGGCTAAAGGAGACAGAGAAGCTGAAGGAGTCTTACCAGATTCAGAGACATCATTGTTATCTGTGCTTGCAAATTCAAACCTAGCTCTATTGTTAATGACTGATGATCGACCCACAGCCTTAGAAAAAGATTTAGGTTGATCACTGTTATGAGAGACTGGGTTACTAATGCCAATACTTGGAGCAGATTTAGCCACCGTTGAAAAAGTATTACTTGGTACTTGCTCGGCGGTCTTGCCATTACTCACCTCAAACATCTTAAATTCTTTAATGCTAGATGTAGAAAGGGATGCGTCTGGATCAAGGAATCCAGAATTATTTTAACTAACTCTCATAGCAAAATATCCAAGTAACAAAAATCTAAGTATTAATTAAAAAAGCTAGTAAAAAATAATAATAATGATCTTAATAAATAATAATAAAAATTATATTAAAAAATATTAAATAATAAAAATTACTTTTATTTTATTAAAATGTAAATGTAAATTAAAAATATATAAAAAAAGATAATTAATAACGAAAAATAATAGTAATATTCAAAAAACTAAATATTAATTATCAACTATATAATAGAAATAAAACCAAGATTAAGAGAAGACATTTATGGTGAGTATTTTAGTTATAAAAATATCAAATTAAAGTAATACATAGAGTTCAAGAAGAGGGAAAACTATGAATTTTTTATTTATTTTGAATTATTTTTCATACAATCTTTACTTTGAGGTATATGTTTAATAATTAATTTGTTATTTTGAGTTTAATTTCTAAGAAGTCATGAGTATAAAGAAATTGTAAAAAGTAAATATTATGTAATTATAAGTTAATTATATTTTAATATTTATTTATATTATAATAATTATTTATTTTCTTTTGCTAATGAAATTATAATATTAAATCATTATACATTTCTTTTAACATATTTAATTATATATATTTATATATGACAGCCACTTTTTGAGTATGAAATATACTAATCCTATAATTAAACTAAAGTCAAAACTATTTTTAAAAAAATTTGATTAGTGACATTTTTCTAGTAGACTTTTTCTTTTTTAGTAGAAATATTAAGAAAAATGTGAAGGACATTGCAAGTGCCATTCTATAGACTGTTCATAGTAATAGTTCTCTCATATTTCCTAGTAGACTTTTTCTTTTTTAGACCAGTCACAGTAAAAATTGTTTAGTGATATTTTTCTAGTAGACTTTTTCTTTTTTAGTAGAAATATTAAGAAAAATGTGATGGACATTGCAAGTGGCATTCTATAGACCGATCACAGTAACAATTATCTTATATTTCCTATTTGACGCTTCTTTCCCTATGTTATTGTATTTTTTGTAGGCTATACTATTGCAATTAGTTGTACTTAACTAGTTATTAATCTTTTCTATCTCAACCAATTAGATGTAAGTATTTTTCATGTTAATTTTAACTTTTCATTTTTGCAATGTTTATTTGTGAGATTTTTAATTTTTAAAATTTAAAATTAATTTTACTTGAATTTCATTGGCTTATAAATTTGGGTCTTATATGAGTGGATTTTGATGAAGCACTACTGATATTTTAGAATGAAAAATATAAATCATATTAACTTATGAAAGAGTCTTGTAAAAATGTTTTGTTATATAAAACTATTAAATGAAAAATATGTTTTGGAAATAAAAAGCAACCAAAAACAAGGGGGTCGGCCCTTACAACCAAAAAGCTAGTAACCAACACATTACTAGCAGAGACCAACAATAAACACTATTGAAGTAAAAACATACTAAAGTTCAACTTAACCACAATAATACTATGCAAATGCTAACCAACATACTACTATGAATAGAAGCAACTAAACTATAGTAGACATCTATAATGTGTGTTATACTACTTAAGTTCATCATAAAAATTGTTGGCACAACCAAGCCAACCCAAGTTTGAGCAACAACTGGATACTAGAAAATTAAGTAACAACAAATTAACATAAAACAACTTGGATCCAAGGATCCCTTAAACTAAAATAACTTAATTCTCAGTTTTTTCCTTTCCCTTCCTAACCAGAAGAACTCAAGCCCAGTCATAAACAAAGAATTTTAAAAGGAGCTTATGGTCCTCCATGTCCATTCATGTTTCTTCTTTCTCCTGTGCTAGCAGTTGGAGGGTGGTGGTAGTAGCATGTGTGACCTTTAGAGAAAATTTAGATAAGGTGATGAACCCTTCTAAAATTTTAACCCTTTTGTCCAATTTGGCATACACCTCCAATTGCACCTTGGTCTCCTCATTTTCCATTCTCACCTTTTTAACATCCTCTTTAGCTTTTTCCACCAGTTTATCATCCTGTAAAACCCTTGGGTTAGTAAAAACCTTATATTTTTCCTTATCTAGGGAGGAAATGGTAATGGGGAATGTGTCCACTTTACTACTATCTTCACAAAAAGTAATGGGTTACAGAGTGAAGCTGGCTAAAACATGGGTAGTTTATGTGGTAATAGCATTTCTAGCTAACACCTAAGTATTATTAGCAGACATCTGGGCATTATCAATAGAATTTTTCGTAGAGTTAACACTTTTTTCTACCTCCTCCTTCCCTTTTTCTCTCTTGGAATTAGAGTTATCCTCCTCCTCCCTCTCCTCCTCATTATTTTCTGAGCTCTCCTCTTCCACCACCTCAACCCTAAATCTATTAGATTTTTTCTTGCACCTTGCTTGGGATTGGTCAAGTCTTCTTGATCTTCTCCTACCCTTTCCTCCTGCCTCCTCCTTCAAGTCCTCGTCTTCCACCTCCATTGGTTTTTCCACTTTAATCTTTTTACTACCCTTTTGTTCCACAAATGCATTAGGTTTCTTCTTTTTCTTATTTTCATGGTTAGGGGAGGGTTGCAAGGTATGAACTCTAGTGGCAATACTAGTACTTGAGGGTGAATTCTACTGGTGGTGCTAGTTATAAACCACCACCACCCTAGGGGGTCAAAAAGAAAGATGGAATTGCTACAGGTGAAAGATTAGGCCTTAGTGGATAATGGTGAAGTTATGCTCCTTATTCCTCTTCTCCCTAACATCACTAACCATATCCTCTAGAGAATGAAGTGGAAAAAATGGGATAGAAATAAAATCTCTATTTCTAAAGTGATTCAATAAGTGAAAACGGTACTAGTAGTAGTAAACACCGAACTTGCCCTCCAGCGTAAGGTATTTCATGAGTACCATGCAAACATTGTCCCATGGGGTTGGTAGCCTCTCCCTCTTAAATCCTCCTCTGTAGTGCACTGGTTCCTCTCCCTCTGCAAAAAAATTGCTCATACTAGCCTCGTTAGTAGTTTTAGTGATCTCTTTCCATTTTTTCCCCTTCCTTGAAAGACTAGTAGCCATGGCAATCACTTCTTCATTCACTTGAAATGTGATTCCATTAATGGTTACCTTGTGGTCGTTTCACCCATTGACGAACTGGAGGGCACAATTCTCGTCATACCCTGCCATCGACTACATGTGAGGCAAAAAAACTCCCTCCTTTAACAAGAACCAGGTAGCCATCCTATCTTTGAAATTCTCAATTTTTGTGGGCTCTTGCCTATTCAAATCTCCACCCATATCTTCCCTACCAATTTCTAGTTCCCCCACCTTTGTAATGTGCATTCGAACCTCTTATCTATGAAAACACTATGAATACTATCAACTATGAGTCTCTCAACAATAAGTGAACAGATTTTACAAGCCTGTGCTTGATAAACTTCAAAATCCCATGTGAATTCATTATGGGAATAGTGCTTGTTTAACATCATAATTTTAACACCCTGAAAATCTATAACAATCTAAACAATGATATCATTCATACTTTCAAAGGGGAAGCAATTTGAATTCTAAAATGTGTTACCATAATGGTGAAATGACACATTCTTAAATTGCATTCATTCATTTTTCCATTTGTACAACCACATTTTCTCCTCATTTCCCTAAAACCTTCATTAAATTTAGCGCACTAACTCTCCAAGGAAAAAATTGCCAAATTTGGCCTTAGCCTCAGATTTAATAGTTGTAATTAAATTATACTCCCTCCTCTTTCCTTGTGTATCATGGACTTAATATCCTCATTTAGATTTTCCATATTTCTCCATCATGTGACTACCATTAATTTAAACCCCATGGCAACTGCTATATTGGCCACCTTATTTCCTTCCCTATAGATGTGTTGTAGGTGGACACTTTCCATCCCTTCTAAAATATGCCTAATGTCCATAGTGATAGTCTAAATATTTCATCCTGGTTGGGACACTCCATTAACCAAATTAATAAATAATTTTGAGCCCCCTCTATGGTTATTTCCTTAAGTTGCATTTCACTGATTAGTTGAAGACCCCAAAACAAAGCCATTACCTTAGCCAGACTATTACTTCCACTCCTCACCTTCCCAGCATAAACTAACATCACATCACCATTCCCATCCCGCAGTACTCCACCCACTGCTCCTATACCTCCTCTAGTAGCACCATTAAAATTTAGTTTGAATTGTGTAAGGGTAGGTGGTTTCCATCTCATTTTTTGTCTCCTTAACTTTTTTGAGTTATCAAAAAGGTAAAAATCCTCATGAATGCCCCATTTTTTTGTAATTTGACCTTCTGCCTACCTGGTTCTTCCTTTGGTATCTTACATTTGGCAACCCTAATATTTTCCTTTAGCAATTTCTCCATTATTCCAAAAATCACCTCCACTAGTTTTTCCTCCTCCCAAAATATTATGTTATTTCTTTCTTTCCATATATGCCAGCAAATATATGGTGAAACAATTTTCCATAAAAAGACCAATTTTGGGTGGTAGAAGGGATAGCTCCAGTTTTCCACAAATTGACATAAGTTATCTTTCATAACCCAATTCAGACCAAATCTCTCCCACATTGTAGCCCATATCTTTAAGGCATACTGGCATTTAAGGAACAGGTGAGAAATACTCTCCTCCTTTTCCTTACAAAGATAGCATCGGTTTGTTATATAGAAACCCCTTCTTTTTAGATTGTCTATAGTTAAAATTTTGCCATGCTAAACTATCCACCACAAGAAAGTAATTTTAGGGAAAAGGTTACTAATCCAAAGATTATTCCATGATGGTGGACAAAGGTCCTTGCTAAAGAGGTACTTGTAAGCCGATTTGACTGTAAGTTACCACTCGAAGTTAAGTCCCAGACTTTTGTATCCTCCTGGATCAGAATTGGGGGTCTTTGTGTTCCTATAAGCTCTTCCAACTCCTTGAGAAGCTGAATATCCTCCTGGAAGTAAGCATCTTTATATAATTTATTCCACTTCCTCCCTTGGTCGATATAGTCCTCCACCTTCCTTCCCATGTCTTCCTTTAGTAACTCCATTAGTCTTTTAAATTTTTTGAAAACCAACGGTTTCCCTCCCATCCAATTGTCTTCCCAAAATTTGATGCTATGACCATTCTCCACTATCCACCTTGTCCCTTCCCTTAGTAAGCCTCTGCTCTTAACAATATTCATCAAGATTTTGGAGGCTTTTGGAAGATCATTATTGAAGAGATTCCAACTAAAAAGGGAATTTGATAGATATTACGCTTTCATAATCTTACCCCAATCAGTATTATCTTCTCCCAATCTCTAGCCAATCTTCGTAAGGAGGGCTTAATTAAGGTCACAAAGTCTTCTTACTCCCAACCCCCCTTTCTCCTTTGGTTTGCACACCTCTTCCCAGTTGACTAGGCTCAATTTATTCTTCTCCTATGTTCCTAACCAAAGGAAATTCCTTTGTATTCTCTCAATCCTAACAACCATATTTTGGTTGATTTTGAAGAGGGACAGGAAGTAAATAGGAATGCCCTGGAGAGCTATTGAGAGAAATTATGATTTGCTAGTATTTCTTAAATGTTCCCCTTTCCATCTTGTAAGTTTCTTCTAAATTCTTTCCACTATAGTATTCCATAAGTGATTAGTCACCTCTTTAGTGGTTAGTGGCAGGCCAAGATAAGTATTCGAGAGGTTGGCAGACTGACAACCCAAAATGTTATGTATCCTCCTTTGTAATGAGGCATCAGTATTGAAGAAATAGATCTTACTCTTGTGGTAATTAACTTGCTGCCCTAAACTTTCTTCATAATTGTAAAGAATAGCCTTCCAAGCTTCAGCCTCCATAACCGAAGATTCTCCAAAAAGGAATGTGTCATCTACAAATTGCTGCAGAACTTTAGTATCAATAGTAGTAACAAGCTTAACCCCTTTGACATAACTTGTATTAACTAGTTTAGAGAAAAACCTCCCTAAGACCTCAGCAACCATAATGAAAAGGTAGGGAGAAAGTGGGTCACCCTGTCTTAGACCTTTCTCCCCTCCAAAATTTCCCCAAGGGGAACCATTTAGAAGAACAAAGTATTGAATCGAGCCAACCATCATCTTAATTAGATTTATAACCTTGTCATTAAACCCCACTCTTTCAAGCACATCATAGAGAAAATCCCAATTAACCTTATCATAAGCCTTGGAGATATCCAATTCAAAGGCCATTCCTGGACATTTATTCCTTTCCATTGAATGAATGATCTCATGTGTGCTTATTGCCATATCTAGGATTTGTCTCCCAGGAACAAATCCATTTTGTAGAGTGCCAATTAATTTTTCCAAAAAAGGCTTTATTTTGTTAACTGGGACTTTAGAAAATATCTTATAAATAGTATTACATTGTCTTTTAGGTCTAAAATCCAGAAGGCTCAAAGGTGTCGGAGTTTTAGGGACTAAAGAAATAAAAGTCTTATTGATCCTTTTTAGCATCTTCCCAGTTCTAAAAAAATCTCTAGTGGCCCAAACCAGTTCAAATTTAACAACCTCCTAGAAGTGCTGGAAAAAAGCTGGAGGGAAGTTGTCCAAACCTAGGGCCTTATAAGCTTTCGTACCAAACACTACACATTTCACCTACTCCTCCATGATGTTTCCTACAATATGATTATTTTCCACCACACCTAGCACATGTGGGATCATATTAATCAAGCTTCTTCTGATCATCAGATTTCCTACTTTATTGTTCTTAATATAAGCCTTGCTAAAGTATTCCACCATTCTTGAACTATATCTTTGAATTCTGGGTGAGACTGCCACATTATTTCACATCTAAAAGGTTTCGGCCCCCTTTTTAAACTATACTCCCACTGAAAGATTAAGGGGGAATGATCAAAAGTTGTTCTAGCGAGGTTCTCCAAAAGGGAATTGCCTAGTCGATTCTAGTTTCCTATCACCATTAGCCTATCCAGTCTAACCTAGATAAGGTCTCTCCCCTTTCTATTATTGGTCAAAGTAAATGGATTCCCTCTTAGCTCCACATCAATAAAGTCCATTCTACTTATAAAGTCATTAAGATCTTGCAAACTTTCAGGGTAGTCCTTGTTACCTCCTAATTTCTCCAAATGGTAGAGGGGGGTATTTAAGTCTCCCATCACTAGTACATTTGGGCTCATTTTTTGACCTTTATTGGTTGAAATTTTGACCTAGTTTTTGACCAAACTTTGACCAAATTTGACCAACACATTGGTCAAAAATTTGACCAACCTACTAGTTGGTTGAAATTTTGACCAATACGTTGGTCAAAAATTGTTGAAATTGCTAGCACATTTTCTGCCATTCATTGGTCAAACTTCTGACCAATGCTTGGTAGAAAACTGCAGGGCATTGGTCTAAATCTCGACCAATGCTTGGTAGAAAACTATAAGGCATTGGTCAAAATTTTGACCAATGCTTGGTAGAAAACTACTAAGCATTGGTCAAAATTTTGACCAATGCTTGGTAGAAAATTGTTAGGCATTGGTTGAAATTTCGACCAATGCTTGGTCAATTTTTTTTTGAGGCTCACAGTTATTGAGGTCCACTTTAGCAATGGCCCTTCCTATGAAATTGCCGTCTAAAACCTTTCTAATGAGATAATGTGCTATGAGCTCTTCATCAATGGGATGGAACATGAATCCAAGAGGTAGTTGTGCATCACCCATATCATGGTTGATATGGGTGATGCACAACTGCCTCCTTGATTCACATTCCATCCCATTGATGAAGAGCTCATAGCACATTATCTCATTAGAAAGGTTTTAGATGGAAATTTCATAGGAAGGGCCATTACTGAAGTGGACCTCAACAACTGTGAGCCTTAGGGAGGGTTCAATTACCTTCTTTATTATTCACTATGCATATAATCCCATACACCCATTTGATCTCAAATGATGATATGTACTGGATGTTGAGTGTATGTGCTGAGTGCTCCAAAACCATCCATTTCATGCCTTCATCTACACACAATGTCTTTCTAGTTTCTTTCTACTCCCACACCTGTTTCATTTCATATGATCATCTAAGAATTGTGTCACTCTAAGCTCTCAACTATTTCCTCTTGATTGATTGGACTCGCTAAGTTGGCTCTCCAACTTGCCCCGCCAAGTTGACTATTCAAGTATGCTTGCCAAGTTGACTCTTTGAGTTCGATCATCAAGTCACCCCACCAAAGTGTCTCATCAAGGTCAATCTTTAGGTTCGCTCATCGAGCTCGCTCACCAAGTTAACTTGCCATGTCGCGTCTCTAAATGGCCTTGCTAAGTCGGTTCACCAACTTGCCCCACCAAGTTGCCACTTTAAGCCCACTCACATGTTAGATCGTTAGGCTGGCTCCCCAAGTTAGCTCACCAAGCTAACAATTGAAGTACACTCACCAAGTCAACTCTCTAAGTTCGCTCACCAGGTCTGCTCCCTACGCCAACTCTCCAGGTCAGCTCACCAAGTCACCCCCACTTGCCCCACCAACTCGCCACTTTAAGTTGACTTGCCATGTCAGCTCACCAAGCTGACAATTTAAGTACACTCACCAAGTCGACTCTTTATGTTCACTCACCATGTTCGCCCCCTAAGTCAGCTCACCAAGTCACCCCCACCCAATCACCTCAACAAGTTGACTCTTTAAGTTAGCTAACCAAGTTGGCTCACCCAGTGGTTTTACCTCCTTGCCTTGGCAAGTTGGCTCGTTTTGTGTGCTTGCCAAGTTGCCCCACTAAGTTGGTTCTCTAAGCCCACTCACCATGTCAGCTCACTTGTTCGGCTCACCAAGTCGACTGTTCAAGTATGCTCACCAGGTGGGCTCGCCAAGTCACCCCACCAAGTCATGTCAACAAGTCGATTGTTCAAGTATATGATCGCCAAGTTGACTCTGAGTTCGCTCATCAAGTCTGCTCACCAAGTTAGCACTCCAAGTCATCTCACCAAGTTGACTCACTATCTCGTCTCACCAATATGTTGGTCAAAAATTGTTGAAATTGCTAGCACATTTTCTGCCATTCATTGGTCAAACTTTCGACCAATGCTTGGTAGAAAAATGCAGGGCATTGGTTAAAATTTTGACCAATGCTTGGTAGAAAATTGCAAGGCATTGGTCAAAATTTCAACCAATGCTTGGTAGAAAACTAGTGAGCATTGGTCAAAATTTTGACCAATGCTTGGTAGAAAATTGTTAGACATTGGTCAAAATTTTGACCAATGCTTGGTCAATTTTTTTTTGAGGCTCACAGTTATTGAGGTCCACTTCAACAATGGCCCTTCCTATGAAATTTCCATCTAAAACCTTTCTAATGAGATAATGTGCTATGAGCTCTTCATCAGTGGGATGGAACGTGAATCCAGGAGGTAGTTGTGCATCGCCCATATCAACCATGATATGGGTGATGCACAACTACCTCCTAGATTCAGGTTCCATCCCACTGATGAAGAGCTCATAGCACATTATCTCATTAGAAAGGTTTTAGACGACAATTTCATAGGAAGGGCCATTGTTGAAGTGGACCTCAACAACTATGAGCCTCAGGGAGGGTTCAATTCCCTTCTTTATTATTCACTATGCATATAATCCCATACACCCATTTGATCTCAAATGATGATATGTACTGGATGTTGAGTGTATGTGCTAAGTGCTCCAAAACCATCCATTTCATGCCTTCATCTGTACACAATGTCTTTCTAGTTTCTTTCTACTCGCACGCCCATTGCATTTCATATGATCATCTAAAAATTGTGTCACTCTAAGCTCTCAACTATTTCCTCTTGATTGATTAGACTCGCTGAAGTTGGCTCGCCAACTTGCCCCACCAAGTCGACTGTTCAAGTATGCTCACCAAGTTGACTCTTTGAGTTTGGTCATCAAGTCACCCCACCAAAGTGCCTCATCAAGGTCAATCTTTAGGTCTACCCATCGAGCTCGCCCACCAAGTTAGCTCACCATGTCACATCTCTAAATGGCCTTGCTAAGTCAGCTCACCAACTTGCCCCACCAAGTTGCCACTTTAAGCCCACTCACCATGTTAGATCATTAGGTTGGCTCCCCAAATCAGCTCACCAAGCTAACAATTGAAGTACGCTCACCAAGTCGACTCTCTAAGTTTTCTCACCAAGTCTGCTCCCTAGGCCAACTCTCTTGGTTAGCTCACCAAGTCACCCCGACTTGACCCAACAACTTGCCACTTTAAGTCGACTCGCCATGTCAGCTCGCCAAGCTGACAATTCAAGTACACTCACCAAGTCTGTCCCCTAAGTCAGATCACCAAGTCACCCCCACCCAGTCAACTTAACAAGTCGACTCTTTAAGTCAGCTCACCAAGTTGGCTCACCCAGTGGTTTTACCACCTTGCCTTGGCAAGTTGGCTCGTTATGTGCACTTGCCAAGTTGCCCCACTGATTTGTTTCTCTAAGCCCACTCACCATGTTAGCTCACTTGTTCAGCTCACCAAGTCGACTGTTCAAGTACGCTCGCCAGGTGGGCTCGCCAAGTCACCCCACCAAGTCATGTCAACAAGTTGATTGTTCAAGTATACACTCGCCAAGTTGACTTTGAGTTTTCTCATCAAGTCTGCTCACCAAGTTAGCTCTCCAAGTTGTCTCACCAAGTTGACTCACTATCTTGTCTCACCAAGTGGGGCTCTCTACGTAGGCTTGCCAATCTGCCCCGCCAAGTTGCTTCTTTAAGGCCTTTGACAATGTTGGCTTGCTAGGTCAATTCCCAAAGTCGACTCATCGAGTCACCTCACCAAGTTGACTCTTTAAGTTCACTCACCAAGTCTTCTCGCCATGTCAGCTCACCGAGTCAGCTCACCAAGTCACCCCTCCAAGTCGCTTGAAGGAAAGAAAAATTTGGTGTCATTCAAACTTACGATATCTAAAGGGATATAGTGGTTGAAAGTGCATATTAGATTCATGGCACTGAATATGATGGCTGAAAATTGTATATCAAACCTATGTAGGATAATATCAATCTTTATGTTGCAGATCATACTTCATATCATACCTTAAAGTGGTCATTTACTAGTCCCAAAGTGGTATACAGAAGCCTACAATAGCTAGCTAACATCTGGATGTGATACATGTTGATTATATGGCATTAAAACCTATGGATTGAATTGTTAGAGTTTGATTCGTGACTGATAATAGGTCTGTAATCTCTCTTTTCAGTCTTAGCAGTAAACAATAAACTCATATTTTGCCATATCATTTAGCTATACATGTTTTGATTCATTGCATAGTCATTTCCTTTAATCATTTGTAATGTGTTATCATAAACAAGCATCAAAGTGAGCTCATTCTCATGAAGAGGGAACATGAATACCAAAAATATCATTAGAACCATTTTCATTGGAGCTAATAAAACAAGCACATTAAGCTCTAAACCTTGTTTGTGTTCCTCAAGTTAAATGCTTGCAAAACCAACCTTCAATAACACCATTTTCAGGCTGCATATAAATGTCCATGGCACTATCCTCACTGTCCTTACCAGCATAATCATTTTTCAAGGGTGGAACTTACTTTTTATTTCATCCTCATGTGCACCTACTTGCAACAGGGTGAACAGTGACACAACATTCCTCAATAGAATAAAAGCCTTGGATTACACATTGAGTAGATGGTAAGTTTTAACTTTTTATTCTTTGTTTGAAATTTTTCTTCAGTACCATTGTGACCTTTTCACACCTTCATAACCATTGTTGCTTCATGGCACTATCCTCACTGTCCTTACTAGCATAATCATTTTTCATGGGTGGAACTTTTTATTTCATCCTCGTGTGAACCTGCTTGCAACAGGGTGAATGGTGATACAACATTCCTAAACAGAATAAAAGCCTTTGAGTACACATCCAGTAGATACTAAGTTTTTACTTTTTATTCTTTGATTGAAATTTTGCTTCAATACCATTGTGACCTTTTCACACCTTCATCCCAATGCAAATGAGGACCCTCTCTTTTGGCTTTCACAGTGTGCACTCTATTAGTTTTAGTTGTAGCTTGGCAACATTTTGAAGTCTCAGGGGCTATCAGATGGAAATCTTGATCAAGTTAGGGCCCTGGTGCGAGGTATTCAGTTGAGATCAATTAGTTCAAATTTGATCTCAACTCAAAGGTATTCAGTTGAGAATCGAGATCAATTAGTTTAAACCTGATCTCAACTCAAAGGTAATAGTTAGGGCAAGCCCATGAAGTTGAATGAGTATCGATAAGAGTTGAGTAAAAAAAATATCACTTCAAGTCTGAACAAGTTGAGTTTTTTGACACTTAGTCAAGTTTCCACATCTGCTATAGATGGAGCCAGAGAGAAGCTTGATTAATGCCCTCCTCTTGAGGCTCCAAACTAAAATTCATCACAATTTCCTCAGTCTTGATACAACAACTAGAAACTTGCAAATTTTGAACAACGTTATGTGTTCGAGCATCATCATTGTTAGTATTCACTTAGCAAAAAATGTCCCTCTATTCACAAATTCATTTCCTGTAAAGAGTGAACAGAGAAAGGAATAGTGGGTGACTGATGAACAAACATAGTGATGCTCTTAAACAATGTTGTATGGTAAATTTCAAAATGATATCCAGGATGTGACCAAGCCTCCTTCATGATGCTCTAGATTTTCCTATTCGAATATTGCCAGGTTTTTTAAATGCAAGGTAAATACCATTCAATCAACTTTGATAACTATATTATCCATATTAAAAGCTCTGATCATTTGGAGGACAAGAAGTGGAGCTTCAACACCTATTTTTCTAGGATGAAGTACTTTTGTTACTTCTATCAACAATTTAACACCTTATCAGAAGAACCACAAATGACATAGCCAATACAATATTCCAAGTCTCCTCGAAGATGTTTCTGATTTCTTTAACACCAGGTGACTACCATTGGCATTGATCACCTTTTGTTACCATATTATCCATATTACAACTTTACTACTCTAAAATGACATCTAATCAATACAAATTCAGAGCCAGTACTTTAAAATGAAGTTCAATTAGTCTAGGAGTAAATGCCAGTACTTTAAAATGAAGTTAAATCAATCTAGGAGTTAGAGTAGCAACACCCTGGAAAAATATTCATGAGAAAACATATTAGCATTGATCTTCAGCTAACTCATAATTTATTGATTAGAATTGCATAACGTCTATCTTTATCCACATCCTCAATCACCTTTTTTCCCTCATCCACTAGTGGGAGTGGAATCTGCAATCCGGTAGAAACCAATTCCCATGTGATCTCCACATGCATTAATTTTTGTTAAAAATAGACAGGCAAAATAGTATACAATTTTTTATATCAGAGTTCATACCTTGATTCTCCTCATCTTATTAGTGAATTTTGAATTGACATCGAAGACATCTATTTGTGCCACAGTTTTTGTATTTGGCTCTTTATTGAGAATTTTATATTTCACACATGAAAGAGAATGTAGCAATCTGACAATATCTTCATCGGTCAAATTCAATTGAGTCTTCACTTCTAAGTAACTTAGCCTTTCAGATGCATTGAATAGCAAGAATGTTGATACCTGTCTATCATAACCAGAGAGTAAGTTACACAAGGAAAAAGAAGTGAATTCCAGATATATCAAGGAAACTAACACTGATAAATGTGATGTATTCACTTTGCATATTTATGGTTTCTATAACACATCAATTTAAGTTTTCCTTTAAATAGATAGCATAAGTAGAAAATGAATCAAATTATCAATGTATGGTCATTAACAATTAATGACATTAACCATTGCTTTAACTTATCCTACCCAACTAATTCTTAACCAGAAATTAGAAGAAGAAATTCCCAATAATGATCAGTAGAAAATGACCTATAATGCCATTTTATATGAATCAAGGAATCTAACTGTCAGCCAGTAATCAACCAAAAAGGCAATTACCTAGTAGGTAGTAACAACAAGTTCCATAGGCTTAGGTTAAAACTTCCCATTAATATTACAAGTACCTAGAGATTATATCCATGTAAACTTTCTATGCTTTGTCTTTGTCTGATAGAACTGCTTGAACACCTCTACACATCTTACCTGCATTAAGTAGCAAAGTTCAAAATGTTAAACTGCTTCAAAAATTGGCAAATTTAAAAGGTATATTGTATACAAAATGGGCATATCATTTCAGCTGGTAGGTTAAGATCAAATGATTTGTAACTCGGCCAAAACCCAGTTGTCAAAACTATCATAGTCAAGTCTATGCTAGGATGTGCTTGAGAATTTTCATTAAGATAATCATCAAAATGCCCTTGGTTCTCCTTTTCTAGTGTTAAATCTGTGACCTACATACAAGCACAAAGATTTTTACACAATTTACAATTAGATTAACTTCATTGATAAGAATCAAAGTGAGTTTTTTATTTATGTATGATGCAGCATACCATTCCCTCCATTTTAGAAGTAAACTGACCACCACACTATTGCTTCAACTTTGTCAATATGCTTCTTTCATGATCATCATTTGTACTTTTATCAAACAAAAGTCTCTGTGCAAGCTTCTTCCTACAATTTCGACAAATATTAATTATATATCACAACACATAACAAGACAAAGTCCTAAATTTTAAAATAGCATTATATGGATGAAGATTGTCATTCACATCATGAATTCCAGATGTGTAAAGTTGCATAGCTGCACACAAAGACAGCCTGAAAAGACTCTCTGTGTATGGTTTTCATTAATAAATATTCACATATACATAGAGATTAATGCATACACAATAAGCTCAGCTATCCCAAACTATCTATCAGAGTATGACATATGAATAGCAAAATATTGATTTGAATATTGATTTGTTCAAAAGAGAATAGCAATACATGTACTTATAAAAGAGGCACACTCATACAACCACAAACCAACCCACATATTGGCCACACTATTTGACAAGAACCAATAATTAGCAAAACATTTACCAATTCACTAACAAAAAATAGTAATATACCCATTGGAAAGTTGATTAGTTTCTACACAATATAGTGTGTAATACTGATCAATAAAATGCTTGTATTTTGAAACTTTTTCGGATTAAACTTAAAGATTTTTTAAAAATTGTTATTTGACCTACCAATTCTCTTATTTGTCAAATTGTAGACCTAAAATAAGCTAGCTTAGCTATGATAAAATTACTATCATAATGAGCATAGAAGTGACAATGAATTAGGGCCAATCCCCTATCATAATGCTTCTCTCTGCCAATCCCCTTCTTCATGTGGAATTATAGCTTCTTGCCAGTTCATGCTTGAAACAAAAGAATTTCCATTCTGAATTCCCTCAATGTCTCTTCACTCATCTACTCTATTCTTAACCTAGCTAATTTCTTGCGTGTCAATATGAGACTTGTCCTGAGTTCTTTCTGTTCCTCTCATAAAATTGGATTCATCACTAGAACCATTAAATAGATGATTTTCAGAGACATTGGTATCATTTATGTCTTGAACCCTTGTGGTAATATTTAATCTAGTTTGGAAACCTTCCCTGATGATTAGGCATACATACTCATGAGATTTACTAAGACTTATTAGGATAAGATGCAAGCAAAGAGCGTGATATATGATTCTTTGTTTCTCTAAGTACATCAAAAAAAATTAAATTTTTTTTTGGATGATTGGTTAAAATGACAAAAATGTCAGTACAGTCTAAAGCTAGCATGTCAATTTGTTTATGAAAACTCAATTTTATAACATCTAGTGTGCCAGAAACAGAGTCTATAGACTATGGAAACTCAGTCACATCATTTTATGACTAACAAGTGCTAAAAGCCTCTACCTCAAAAGGAGAGTTCCCATATCAAAAAAATAAAAGATAAATTAAACACAAAATCACTGCTTATATCAGTACAAGCACTCACAATAAGCCAATCAACTACGATGACAGTCAACTCAAAATAATAAGATAAATAATATGTTGGAAAATTAAAGTCAATAGTGGGGCATACCACAAACCAGAAATAGTCCCACATAGCCTTAGCTAGCCTAACTCCCCTACTACTGTTGAGGACCTCTGTTCTTCATTCAAGGCTCTACCATGCAAAGATCTTCCTCTGAGTAGTATTGTAAAAGAGTGCTATCAATGAGAGGAAAAAACAAAAATGTTGATTCAATAGAGTACTATTATGGCCCTACTAAATAATAATCAAAGAGCATTCTACAAAGTGTGAATTTAATACAATGGTTGAAATTGAAGCCTTGAAAAGCATATATCAGTTGCTTCCAATGCCATACAAAATTAGACTCATAAATCCCATTGGATCAGATCTACAATATATTTCCCATAGAAATTGAATGTATCATGATGATCAAGGCATTTTTTCATAGCCATTTAGGATGTCAGTAGCTTTACCTGAGACTGGAAATGGGAAACATGATAGCAAGTGCTTAACTACCAAAGAATATAAGCATATCACACCAAGTTAGGCTAGGTAAAAGAAAGCAGTCCCCAAACCTTGGGTACAAAATATACTGCTTTGCAAGCCACTATATATATCACAAATATTTTCACATCATCTCTATCTTAATTCTATTTCAAAAAATATCCATTTTTGCAAAGCTTTAGTTTCCAATCTAAATTAATATTAAGCGAAAAATTTCATTTGACATAGTCAAATTCTCAAGCAATTGGGTCTCCAATATATAGCAGAGTCCTAAGAATAGTAGGAACATGGTTGAACCGAGAACATGCCCATACCCCAGCGAACCCACACCCAGTAACTTAAATCAACCGCTAAAAAGTATGAAAGTCACAAGCTTTGCAACAAACATTTTTGCACACTAGCAGCCTGTGTGAAATTTAGTTATAAAAATGCCTTGTTTGTGGATATGCTCCAACACCAGTACCTGTTGATAGAGATAATTTGTTGGATTGCAATTGAACTCTTAATATAACAGTTAATTGTGTCTTCATTTTATGTTATGTTTATTTCTCAATTCTATTTTGCATAAACTATGGTGGAGAATCTACAGCTTTAAACAGATTCATGCTTATGAAAGTGATCTCAGAAGCTTTTAGATTCCAGGATTTTGCAAATAAGATCTTACTCCTTATTGTGACACGGTCACTATTGATCTTCTCTCTATAACCTTAATTGGAACTAATAGGACACCGTACATGAGGTTCTTCTCACATTGAGATGTTTTCTTGATGAAAGCTATATATGAGAGAGCACAAATTTTTAGTGTGAAAAAAATTTGTGAAAAAGACAACCACCAAGGTAATGATGGATATCTTATAATTCTTGCTTAGATAAGAGGATGATAATTATAAATTATGAGAATCATTGGTGTTTTGTTCTATCAATTTTTGGAGTGAGGAAAAAGTAATTGCAATTATAAAGGTTATTTTTTGAACCAACGCAATGGAAAAAGTTCATTTTAATGTTCACAATGGTGTTTGTCCTCTCCTTCTAGTTTCCGGTGGTTACCTAAATATAAAGAGAATTAAATATAAAAAGAGAAATTTATTTTAATCTATATTTTAAATTAAATATAAAGAGGAAAAAATAGAATTTAATCTTGATGTAGTGATGATTCTATGGTGTTGACTTCAACAATTGAGAATGCTGAATATCATCAGTAGCTTGTCTTCCATACACACCAATGATGTCAATCATGGTGCCATGAAGACTTGGTTTGCTATGTATAGCTACAAGGGAGAAACAACAAAAGTGCAGAATGCAGATGAATTTACTTGGCACAATGCATCATATGCTCTACTATGAAGCAACTACAAGATGTGCAAACACATAGCTATTAACTATTTCTCTAGATATGATCATAAGAAGTTTTCAAGATGTAGAACATTGTTATTATTAACTTGAAGCACTTATAAGGAAAAGGGACGGGAAAAAAAAAGATGGCAAAGAATCATTATCAAATTGGGAAGTCATTATTCAAAATTTATGAATCAAAGGGAATCGCAATGTACAAGATATTATAGAGGTGAATTCAAAAGCTTTATAAGATTCTAGCAATCATGACCATGATACATCGTGTTGGTGTTTTAAAATGAACTAAAACTACTAAGCAACAAAATGCTTAATACCAAGATGGCAGTACTCATACAATCTAAAGACTAGCCAATTCTTGTCAACAATTGCATGTGCAAAGCATTTGGGGCCAGCTTCAACAAAACCAAGGGTGGTTTTCTCTCTTCTGGCTCTACAAAACCAGGGTGGGTATACCCAGGGATGATTCAAGACTGGAAAAACTGTATGAGGATTATTTCTAGTTTCATTCTGATTCTCATCTCAAATCCTCAAATACATATACAATTCTTGATAACTTGATAAACACATCCCATATAACAGATATGGCCAAAAATTCTTCTATAGATCTGTAGATGTTCTCAACAATAGTGGCTAACTAAAGCTAAAACATTCCATGCAGACAAGTATAGGCCAACTTTTAAGATCTATAGGACACAAAAGTAAAATTGATTTAATTCTGCATTTTTGACAACCATTTGTGACATACTCCTCTTTCAGCTAGATCAAATTTGATCAGTGCCTAATCCATTGGGGTTCAGAGTCTACAACAAATCCTTAGATCTAATTTTTCACCTTACAGAAAATTTTATCAGCAATTCTTATCAGAATTTATCATTCAAAACCCTTTCCACTACTATAGCAACCTTATCACATTCACCAAAACTTTTACTTAATCCATTGAATTAATAGCAATGATAAACATATATACAACCTAACTAGATTGCATTCAATTGCACAGGCCTTTACCTATACAACATCAAGATAACCAAGTAATCAAAAGGAGACAAAGTTCAAAAAGAACAGATATTGGGACAGTTCAAAATTTGTATTCATTTTCCTTGAAAATTGTATACAATTTACAATAGACTTAGAATGACCTTTAGAAAGAAACACATATCATTCTGTATTCATGTATTCTTAGAGAAATGATAGAGAAAATACATCACAAACTTGCTTTCAAAAAACATTGGACCAAAGACAAACTAAGCATATCACTTAGACAAATAGAATTTAGACCATTCTCTAGCCCTGGAATCTCACTTAAATAGTGTGAGATGCAACAAGCTTCAGGCTAAGAGAAAGTGATAGGTGTCCTTTACAAAAGGAAAACATAGACATCTGTCAAAAAGAAAAAAAACTAACAGGAAGTTATGCCAATCACACATTCTCTTGCAGGCTTTTGTCTATCACTTCTTTCGTTGATTTTGCTCCAACGGTGATTCTGTCATATATGTAACTGCTAAGCTTGTCCCTGACAAAATCTATTCTGATGATCACACTCTACCCTCGACCCGTGGGTTTTGTCAAGATAACTACTTTGTGAAATTCATCTTTACTTCCCACTCTTCTCTAATCATGCCAGGCTTCAAAAATAGTGGAAAAGTTACTTAGTGCGCAACTTTTGAGCAAGGAGACAATGTGGCAGTCAAATATAATAAAATGGGTAACTTTTGATTCCCAGCCACGTTTGCTTTCTTAACCACCCTTTGACCAAAATTTTCCATCCACTGATACAAAAAGGGTGCATGCTAACAAAAAGTGACAAAGACCATACCTATGAGTATGAAATCTTCTTCATCGTCCTCAAAAACCATGCACAGGACCCCACACATTTTTGTTACCCAGGCATTAAGCTATGATATCGTGAATTTTTTTTTAAAGGATGATGTTACCATTGAGAGGGCTATTATCTTACCAGGTTCATTCATTATCCTTCTCAAAACCTTAGTTACTCGACTACGACATCTTACCAAAGTTTCAAAAAGATGAAACTTTAAGAAAACACTCAGGATTACTAGTTTTCCTCTATCAAAAATCCATACACTTCTACATGGGAAAAAACACTTCTTTTCTGCAAACTAGTTCAAATTGCTATGCAAGATATTACAATCCTAGGCCCAAGTATTTTTACCTAGTAATCCCTCTGCTATCCACAACCCAGGATCTAGTGAACTCTTTGGAACCATCCTTTGATTAAACCATACAAGATTGAATTTTTTTTCAGAAACTATGGCATGAGAACTTACTTGGATTTTTTCTCTCTTTGTAATTCTACAATTTATCTTTGAACCAATCGCTTCACACTCGTGCCAGATCTCAGTCCTTGCAATAATTATCTTTGTTCATAAAAGATTTCAAAATCTTTGTTCGTGCAAGGCGAAACTAAGAAAATCTTGCCTGTTATACTCTATTATTAACTTCACATGCAAAACTTTTCACATCTTATTAATGTGCAGAGTGCCACCACCTTCAGTATTTAAAACTTTGCTGTCAATCTTAAAAATCATACGATTGTGGGGTATAGAGAGAGGCAACTAGGTATCGCACTTGACAAGTTGGCCCTCTAATCCAATGAAAATCTCCCATGTACACAACTCTTTCTTTGATGGCACTTCTGTCTAGATCCACTGACAACTGAGGACACGTGTCAACAGGTCGCTACTTCGCTATACATAAAGAATGAGCACCTTGCTATAGCGAAGTAGCGACAACCATCGATCTGATCTTGATCTTGTAGATGATATGTTATTGTATTTCTTAGAAAAATAGTGGTGGGCCCTCATTCGCTATCTTGCTATACATATTTTTCGAGCAACTTTTTATGGTGAGACAACGACAGTTATTGATCTGAGATTACAAAAAAGGTGGAGGAACTACACCAAGTGCCCTGAGGAAAAGTGGGTCCTATACTTACTATGTCACAAAGACTAAACATCATGCAACTATTTATAGTGAGATGGCGAGGATCATTGATTGAAACTTGATTTGGCAATTGGGATCTCTTAAATGCTTTTACAAGTCCAAGACATTGCTGACGTAGGAGAAATTGCATTACTGGCAATCAACAAAACTTTACTTTAAGCCTAGTTAGCCATCCGCGTTTCCTCAGGTCCCACTAGCTATTGGTTTTTATGGTGCCTTGCTACTTCATTAATGGTGAGGAGTTAGGTTTTTCCAATAGCAAGGTAGCGAGCTCTGATGACTTGAAAAGAAATCGGTGCCATGAAATACAAAGACCTATCAAATTGCTATCGTTCATGCCAACTGTTTCTGACAACAATTATTGCTTGTCATGCCACTTGGGCATACCATAGTTACTGATAAATTTTGAGGCCACTATGCTTTTGATTTTGTGGCACCTCGCTACTTTTCTAACGGCGATATGGAAAACTTTTTTGATAGAGAGATATCAAAGAAATCATCATTCCAACGTTGATTTTTGATTGTCTCCAACTAGGTCCCTTTTCCTAATCCACATTTGCTAGGTGTCTGTGACTGAATGATCAGTTAGAAAACAATTTTTTGACTGCCGTATCTTTATCTTACGGTCCCATTTTACACTTTCAGGCACTCGCTACCTCACTATACATAAAGAGTGCCCATGTTTTCATAATGAGGAAACGACAACAGTGGATCTACTTAGATTGGATGGCTAGGAAATATTGGGAGGAAAAGTAGCTTAGGGTAGAGAAGATATAAAGGGAACATAATATTCGCTTGATTTAAAATTTTAAACATTTTGTGCCTAACCATTTATGAAGGGAAAGAGACGTAGGGTTTTCATAAAACTTTCAAAGGGTTGCAAATAGACAACTTATCTAGAAACCCTATTTATCAATTTATTGAGACAATCTAAAGATTTTATATCCAGGCAAAGGATTTCTATCATTTGAAAATTCAGACCAACACATCACAAGGATAATCTCTAATAAATGCTACCCACAGTCGATTTCAAGCTAGACAATTCGGGAAAGAATAGGGATTGTTTGAAATTACTTAGTGAACAATCAATGAGAGATCAATGGAAAGAAAAAACATGTTGAAAGATAGATACCCACATTCATCTCCATGTATGCACCCAAATGAACTGGTTAATGGAATTTGGTGAGGTCTCTACATACAAGGTACATTGAACTAAAAGCTTGAGTCAATTGACTAAGTGTCAATGACTAGGAAATCATAGTTGGAAAGGTTCACCACAATCTATTACAGGTCAATAAAGAAGATCGATCTTTTTTTATCAAAGGACAAAAATGTATGAAAACCTAGAACCATACTTTTTTCTGAGCCTCTATTAAGCATGCATATCAAACATATATTTATGCATACCAAAAATGAACAAGGTATGTTACTACCTGTAGTTGACAATAATTTCTGATATGATCCTGATCGTTGATTTATTATGTGTTGACCTAGTCTTATAAGCACTGATACTTAGGAAAATACTTTCCTTGACACCTTGTCACATTGTGGTCTTCCTCAACTTATATGGATAATGTCTCCAGGAAGATAGACATCACTTGGGAAACCCTAGCCTTCAGATAAGATCATGCCTCTTCAGACTCAAATTCAATCATGCTCCTTTGTAAGCAATTGTTACCATTGATTGGTTTGGTTTGCTAAATCATAGCCCTTAATGCTCCTTCCCTCACTTGTGTATAATAACTAACTATTGTTGCTATAATAATGATCAATGTCTAGTATGTGTTTGTTTCTATTAATAGTTGTTCTCAGTTCCCTATTGTCTGGATACTCATTCTCAGACAATCATGAAGTCTTAGATAAGATGAATTTTTATGGTATTAATATCTCCCTCATGGTGGGGGCATGATAGGGTTCATGAATGTTGCAGATCATCCTTACATTGTGATTCATATCTCTATTCTATTTTAGCTCTAAAAGAATTGTTGATCAAGTTCTATGTCAGAAGTCACTAATTTCTTCATGGAATACTCAAGAATATACACAGATAAATGTTCTTCTTCTTCATGGGATACTCAGATATATGGAATGAGATAAGACACCATTCCTCTCTCTGCCATGTTCTGCAAACTATTATACTTTCTTTCACTTGCATTGCTCTCTTTGTTGTCTGGAAAAATGTTGTGCATAATAGTATCTAGGTATTGATAATGTAGTTAGTGATGATTTTAATACTTGCCAGTTCCATAATGCATGAAATCTATTGCTAAATATTTTTTATGGGGTGGAATATTGAGGGCATAAAAAGTTTCTATGAGTAGAATGGATGCTTCCCTGAAATGCAAAAAACTTTGTAACAATTTAATCAAATACAGAACTTGTCAGCTATCTTAGAATTCATTTGAGTGATCTAAATGTAGAACAACTATGCTGTGAAGCTCATTGAGAATTGACCCACAAAACATGAATGTGGCTAATCATTGGATTCAAATGATCATACTGCTATATTTTTGAATAGAAAGTAAAATATACATCTTATTCAGTAATTTGTCTCTTGATATTGTTTTTTCAATCTTTTACATATAAATAATTGGGATAGCAAAAGGCCAATACATTTTCCTCAGTTCAAGGAATCTCACAACATAATTTCCACTTGATTGGTGAAATGTAGTCCTTACGTAATTCAAGGCTCACAATCTTTCTCCAAATGGGATCTACTCTTGGTTCACTAGAAAGTAGTTCCTATGCAATGCAATGCAACCCTTAGGCTACCCCAGATTGCTCTACCACCAATGTGTGTTTGCATAGATTCTTTGAAATTTTTGTAACATTTTTCATTAATGTTATACTGATTTTAACTTTTACACAATGGACTTGTCTTTCCAGTTGTAGGTTGTACAATAAAAGCAAGATACAGGGCACAAGAGAATGCACTTCAATTCTCTTGTCAGAAATGTATGAAAACAAAGTCAATTATAAGAGTTTACAAGGAAAATTTATCAGAAAAGATTTCAAGAGTGTGAATTCCTCTGGTCTTGTGACTTTATGATTTGTCCATTTTTTAGGTATATTATATTATTAAGTATACCTTCATACCAAAAAAGAAAAAGAAAAGGAGAATTCAAGTTCGCTATCTTCCAAGAAAGGGGCTATTTCTTTTACATACCTCTATTTGAAGGCCAACCCAACCACCTAAGTCCAACACTCCACCATTTGAAAGAGGACCTGTTGATGTCATGGGACTCCCATGCTCCAGTCTATCATGGTCTCCATATCCCTGGTTAGTGACCAGGGTATAGATTCGTACAATCTCTATTCAAAACAAAAATAGTAGGGTGTAAGATTAATCTTGTTGTAGTGATATGAAAACTAGAATCAGAAAAGGACAATTGAGTTTTTTTTTAAAATATCTAACAACAACCTTGTAGTTTCACAATAACAGAAACATCACTCTAAACTAACTAATAAGTTTGAAAAGATTAAACTCTAACCTAATTTGCAAACAAAAATAGTAGTAAGAGGATTGATCTTCTTGTAGTGATAATTGATATAAAAACCAAAACCAGAAAAAGAGAATTGAGTTTTTAAAAAAATTAAAGCTATCAATAACCTTGTAGTTTCACAATATTAGAAACATCACTCTAAAACCTGACATGATGGGCCTTGCCTCCTTGGAGTCATATTTTTTAATATAAATGTTATCATGGATTACTCGTTCAAGATGGATGTTGATTAGGATTTTGTTTCCATGGGTTGGAAGAGTTGGACTTACACTCATAACCTTGTTCTATGTACTACTCATGATGGTTTCACCATATGCATTTGACCTCACCTTTTTTATTGGTGTTCTACAATAGATTTGGGTGGGACTACTATATAGCTTTTTATTGTGAGTAATCTTTCACCGTTGAATTTTAATCTTTATACTATGCGGATGAGGTGGAATTTCAATGAAATACTCCTTTCTAGTCAATGACTTCACTTACAAAATAATATCTTTCAAGTATTTGTATAACTCAACCTTTAACCTTAATTATTAACCAACAATGTTATTTTTCAAAGAATTCACTATTCTTGCTATGAAATTTGATTCTTGATTATGAGTATACAAGATGACATTGATAGATTTCTCAATTGTAAGGTACAATATGGTCTTAAACTCCTTACGTTCACTTCCTTGACTTGACATTATAATTCTATATTCAACATATGGTTTGCAAGTGTAGATGGTAGATATAATCCTATAATGTTCCCTATCCTAGTTATATGCTATTTGGGATTCACTTCTCTATATGCTTCTCTCGATATAATTAATATCCTTATATTTATCATCTTTAAATCACCTTGTCTGATTAAATCACTTTTTCTAAAATATAGGTGATCCACAATTGGTGTTTCCGTTGTCAGTAGATATTATTACCTCTTTTTTTTCAAGTATAGGTTTTCTTTGTTAAAGAATGATATAATGATTCTTCTTGTAACTGTTTGTTATCTATAAATAATGCTCTAAGTTCATAATACTCCAGTTCCCTATTCTCTATTCTTTGAGAGCATTGTGTTTGATGTTGTTGAAGCCAAGGTCCAAGGAAAAAAATGGTTATCCTCCATCAAGAGCCTATGATCAAACTTTATGAGCTTCATTGTGCCCTATGTCCCCCTCTAACCACCAATATTCTCTCCATCACCGACCAAAAACCTAAACTTTCTCCCTCAATGTGTTGCCCTTTAGAGTCTAAAATCTAAAACTCTATAGCTACTCCCAATGTGAGCTATATTTCTTCTAGTGGCTCCTATATCCTGGATATCTCAAGTGCTAAAAATTTAAGAGAGGCCTTGTAAGCCCAATAAACATGCTTGGAAAAAAAGCCAAGAAAATGGTCCTTGACCTTGACTATGATAGTGATGAGGACACTCAACAAAAAAAACATGTTTCTTGAGTAGGTTGGCTAAGGAAAGGGGTAAAAAAGATATCGAAGACTTGGCTAAAAAAGAGGAGACATTGTGGAAAGTGAAAGCAAAAATTTTGTTAAGAGTGAATCAGATGACTCTTCTTATAAGGAAAACCAAAGCCCCATGAGGGACCCTTCCCTAAACCCTTCTATTAATCCCCCTCCCCTCACTAGCCCATGTAGAATACCTTCTACTCCAAACCCCCTATAACCCCCCACAACGTCTCCCCTGTTGAATGTAAGAAATGTTGCAGTTGATAGTTTTAACAAAGGAAAGACTAGTGGTCACTTCATGAAATGTTGCAACTCTTCTTCTTCTCACATATACAACCCAAGCATCATGCACCAACCTTGGCACAAGGTGATCAAGCAACCCCAACCTTCCTAACATCCAAGAGAACCCAAACAAAAATCAACACACCTAAAACAAATCAGGTATATGGCAAACCTGCTGTTAGCAGTCATAAGGTAAATTGCAGCACTTGACTCTTATACCATACACACAACTAAGAATGAAATTGGATCCTCTAGGACTCCCAAGCACCAAGGATACTTTTTAACAACTCCTATATGACCAAAACAAGGTGTAACAAAGGTTGGAAACATTGCCAACCACTGACCAAGCAAATTGTTGCAACTAACCAAACAAGCACTTAGGTTTCTTAGCACTGTTTTCCACCAATAACTCAAAATGTTTACAAAGGACTAGGCAAAAAAAAGACAAATTCAAACGCCCTTTTCAAAGTGCCAAAAGACTCCAAAGTTTCAAAACCTAACTCCACTCCAGGATACCCTAACCTTAATCTTACACACAGGCCTAATTAGCAACTTTAGGCTTGGTCTACAATGAAAAGCTTAAAAATATGGGTGCATGGATCAATTCTTCAACTTCAGTGTGTCCTCCTAGTCAAATTTAAGATGCCTTGCCTCCACACCAAGTCCCAAGTTCTTTTTATCACTCTAACTCATCAAATTGCAAAAACAAGGTCTAATACATGGGTCTTATTAGACCTAGGGCTTGCTCTTAAAAATGCTTGCTGCAATCTCTTGCCTCTAGGCTTTTGACATTTGATAATACAATGCCCTAGTTTGCTCCGTACCAAATTGGAGAAAATTCCAATGGTGGGAATTCAAACTAGGGCCATTCCTTTGGCCAAAACCCTTGTTTTGAGGGATTCACAGGTAGCAAGGAAGAAAAATATATAACTTGCAAATGAAATCAAATCTCTCCTTGAAACCAACGCCAAAACTTCATAAAATTCAACCTCCAACTTTTCAACGCAAAACAGCCACCGTACAACCTTTAGGAGTCTGTATAGTACAAAAAATTAGTCAAAAAGCCCTAGAAATAATAGATTTTATTAGTTTAAAAGCAAGTACAATGGTTAATAAACCAATACCCTATGACCAAAATTTTGAAGGAACAATAATGTGCAATTAGACTTCTTGATGTATAAATTGGGTCTTAAAAAAATCAATTTCCTTCAGGGAAAGTACTTATTTGGTTTTGAATACTAATGTCGTGGAGTTCGTTTCAAATCATATAGTGTCTTTTCAAGTGACATACCATGAGTTCCTTTTCTTTTCTAACAAAATTGGGTTTTTAGATCTTCATTTAGGAATTTACTTCATATCTATTTGGTAGATATTCCAACTATGATTGGAAACAAGTGCTGTCAACATTCTAATCATAATTATCTTTACAACTAGAGCAAAGATTCCTCAATCTTCAATTTGTTGCTCTTTAGCTACTAAAATTGCTTTGTGCTTGTCAATTAAAACATTATTTTTAAACTTGATCTTAATACTTTTTATAATCAATGGCTTTCTTTCCAATGTCTATCTCTCAACTCAACACATTTTTTTATTTTTCTTTCCTTCTTGCTTCATCATAAATACTTGGTTCACAAGCACTTATGATGTTCTTCTTGCTAGGATTATGAAGTGGACAATGACTTTCAATCTAGATAATCAATTTCTTCTCTTCCTTCTATAGATTCATTGGGACTTTCAGAGTTTGGCTCAACTTTTTTGAGTAAGTGTGATGATATGTAGTGCACTATAAATTGTCTCTTCAATGAAAGGATTAGCACCTCTAATTTTCAAATGGCGATCAACCAGAACTAGCTGACAATCTAACCTTAAAAATACATTTTATGCCAAATTCCAATGATAGTCAAAGACATTTAGCTATTGGAAAATGGCAAGATTATGTCTTATTTCAAATATGCAATAAAATGGGCAAGAAATGTGGAAGAACGTTAAGTTTTTATCCACCAAAACATGAGTAAAATTGTATAAACTGAATGTATTTTTAAAAATAATGTTAATTCCCTTCAAAAGAAATATTTTGCATGCAACTTACTTGCTAAAGATGTTTCAAGTTCAACAACTCTTTAATCACAGGATCCACAATAGTTGGAAGCTTTGACCTATCTGTCAGCTGTGGCTTGGCCTGCAACAACAAAAAATTCATTAGTATATGCATCTCAACATTTAAAAAATACATCAAGAAATTTAGGTCAGTTCCAGTCTATAAATTAACTAGCATTTGTTTCTTCTTTAACATATTCAACAATCAAGTACAAGGTTTTTTAGTTTGGACTCTACCCTGATGAGCATTCCCTTACAATCAAATTTACCTACTTTGGCATTGTAGTTTGCATCAAGAAGAACATTTGATGAGTTAAAATCACAGTGAATGTTAGATGGATCATAGTGCTTGTGCAAATGCTTCAGTGCTCTGTAATATTTAGGGCATAATGACTTTAGATTCTATTGCACTGTCTTTATTTTTACAAAAGAGAAACATGGAGAATCTGCTCTTGGCTCAAATCATTATCACTATTGGCTCAAACAATTTTCACTAAAACTAAATGAATACACATAAAAAAAGAGATAAAACAATGCCAAAACAAAGGATGGTCAATTTAGAAGTTTTAACAACCCATAACCACTTTAGGAGGCTTATAGAACCTATTTAGAATTGAAAGTGAATAAAAATGGGATAAGGTTAGGAATCGAAAGAGAATAATAAATGAGTATAGAATCTCACTTGAAAAAAATATAACTAAATATTTAATGTGATGAAGAAGACTGAAAAATAAAATGCCAATGAATAGAGCAGATCAGGATGTAATGATCGTGTGGACAAAAATACAATCAACCCATTACTATTCCCATCAGAATAAATTTTGAACAAACTCTTGTAACTTCTTCTCACTATTTTTGTTAACACCAAAATGAACAAGAAAATTGATTGTGTGGAAAACAAGAAAACTCTTTGATAGGAATCTGTCTCAAGACAAAAAAAACAAAAGCTATTATGTGTCATATATTTGTTATAAGTATTTGTTGTTGCATCAAAAATCTCACGAGTAGGACAATTCTAATGAAATATTTTATATAGACCTAGCCTCTAAACACAATTCACCTCAACAACTGAGCTAATATCAAGAGGAAAAACAAGAGACATATAGCTATAGAACCTAGCTCACTCACAAGAAAGCATGTGCCCTCGTCAGCAATCCTATCAGCATTCTTCCCCAAAGATGGAGATGAATCCAGTGAAAATATTGATGTTAGATATTTTCTAGGGAAATTGAGGGATACAAATCCCTATAATCATCTCAATCCACATATATGATGTGGCTTTGAAGTTTTGAATGGTTCAGAAAGATACATATTTAATAAATAAGCTTCTCAAATACAGAGTAAAGAATTATTTGGTCTGGCATCTCAAAATTCTCCCTTGATCCCCTAAAATCAACAATATTCTCATCTTCCAGGGAGCATATATGTTGGCAATCATATCAAGCCCTAAAAAAATAGAAGACAATAGCATAACATTGCTAAGATACATGTCGGTAAGGATAGATGGGAGAAGGGTGTGTAGAGATAGCTGGACCTTTTATTAGACTGAGATACAATAGCCATCCAAAAAAATGCCACACTCTTAGAGTGGCGTAGGATATTTGTGGAGTTTTCTTCTTGTATAAGATTCCCAAGCTTCACCATTCATGGATTTTGTTATCTTTTCATTGCTAAAACTCAGTTGTTTCTAAGATTTTAATGCATTCACCTTCAAGTACACAATCAAAGTTCTTCAAAGTTGTATCATAAGTTCAGTTCCTTCTAAGGGATTCCTTCTAAATTCTTATGCACAGAGATGTGTATGTGTGTGAAAAGATAAAGATATTTTTAAGAAGTGGGGGGCATTGAGAAAGATAATTTTGATGAAAGATCAAGTAATACTACCCTTAAGGTGAAATGGGGAAATACTGAAAAGAGAATCTTCCAAGGCTACATCTACCCCTACACAATATAATGGGCAGAAAGATACCATAACAATTGAGTTACATATGCACAACTTAACTACCAATCAAGGCATCTTTGATCAATGTCCTTGTTTTTGTATTCATTCTAAGTTAGTCTTTGGTCCAAACTAGTTATAGGTGAGTAAATTGCTCCATTTTTAGGGTTATCAAAAAGAGTAATAAAAGTGAATTAAAGATGCATTTAGTGTCTCCATCAGAAGGTGTTGTGATGACTATGCAATAAAGATAACAGCAGAGCCTCACAGCTGGTGAGCTGAGTTCCCATGAAGACACTAAGAACTCACACCCATGTGACTTAAATAATCAACTCCATATTCATGCATTGTGATCCTCATGACTGACTTAACTACCATTTTCTACCCAATTTTTCTTATTAAATAAAATTAGGGGCAATAAATGTTCATCATCAGTACAACTATACATCTAAATTTTTAGGGCTGGAACAAGGGACTGAGTAGCAGAAATGTATGTGATAGGACATAAGTCAAGATTGTTCCTAATACTGAGTTGGCTGCATTTTGAACTCTTACAAATTTTGAAAGGAATTCTCCCTTTTATATTGACAACAATTTGAGTTACAGACATGTGATAATATCAAGCATACACTACAAATTTTATTTATCTTTTACAAAATTGTTCTATTAACTATTACTTACACACTAAACTGCTACTTTATAGGGTATGGAATTTTGAATCCATTCCCTATATTGATTTCCATTTCTATAAATTGACACAATTAGAACAAAAATGTCCAGCTAACAATCTATGCATTGCAATGTCATAAAATATTTTGAATCTTTGAAAAGGCCTAGGTCAACATACCTATTTTAGCAAATAACCCTTCAATGTCTTTAACAAATCTCTCCAAATTAGAGAGAGGTGTGTAGGCCTACTCGGTCCCCATATCATGAAACTCTAAGAGTCCCCATATAATCTCTGTCTCTTACAAGTTTAAGAAACTCAACCTGTATATCATAACTAGTAGTCTAAAAATGTCATGATTGTGAACATAGAAATAATTGACCATCCTTTTATATCAAATATACTAAAAATTATAATCAATGAGAACATCTCAATACTTTCTTTAGTTGAAATAGAAACACAAGATTTTCCTCAAAGAAGTTTGAATTCCACTGCTTGATATTTTTAACAACCTTAACAAATATACCTTTATTTAGGTCAGTTCTTGCATCTCCAATACAAATTCAATTTTATCAACATAATTGTAATTCAAAATACCCTAAATAAAAGATAAAAAAGAATTGACGGTAAGTATCTAAGAAAACATGATCTCCTTAAGGGAAAATTGATCTTTTTTCTCACATGTACATGATCAAGAGTCTTACTACTGATTGCAGAAAGAAGTTGATTATGATCTCTTTGTTTGGTAGAATCCACCATTAAATTCCCTTGTGATTCACTCTCATTATCTCTCCCTTTCCACCTAGGATGATTTTCTAGATGTACTCCTAATTTATCAGTATGACAAGTCTTGTTGGAGCTGCAAGCTTCACTACCATGAACATGTTCGATTGGAGATCTCAATTCAACATCTTAAGCATGCTTATGTGAGAAATTTAATGGGAGTTCATACATCACCACGACATTTGAAATGGTTTTAATAACTACCTACTCTTATCCACTCCTAATGTTAATAGTAGAAAATTCCTTTGAGCATGTATTATCTAGATTGGTATCATCTGTAATTAGCTTCAATGATCTACTTTTGAGAGAGATGTCTAAACCTATTAACAAAAGTCACAGATTATGACAATTTGAAGTAATATCTTGCTAAGGATAAATTATTTATTTCAAAAATTATTGGTGTCTCAAAACTAACAGAAGACACCCTTTGAAAATGCATCTTGCATTTTCCTGAATCTATAAGTGACCTTATATGAGGGAGAAATTATACTAGAATGTACAAGGCCTCTATATACACAATATTCTTGAACCGGGTTATCAAGCATTCACATGTTCAGCTTCGTTTGGCTAAGTTCATTCTATGAGAAGAAATACACATAAGAAAATAAATTCATTCAAAAAACCTGTGACAACTTATCATGATAGAAAAAATGGAGATGATACCTTCTATTTGGAAAATAAGTAAATATCCCCAAGGACATACCAAATTCAAACTCATGCTTAGGTTGCATGTGTCAACATTCCCCATCGACCTTAGTCGCAAGGCTAACTAACTTATCAAGAGTGTGTATCCCACAAATGAAATTTGTATAAATGTTACAACCTCTCACTACAGCAGAATAAGATATCAAATTGTTTTTTTTCCGACAACTTTTTGCTTTTACTCATTTTTTACGATTGAAGGATATCCAAAACACCTACTTTTCTTCCCAATCCACAAAGTTCACCTTCCCTTCTCAATAAAATACATCCCCCTAATTTTAGTTATTTGATATTAATCACATCATATTATCCATAGTCTAGCCTTTCCAAGGATGCAATCTTGGAACAACTCATTGTTTTGCAATCTTCTTGCCTTCATGTTCTGTATGGACAGATACTTCCTTGGCTAGACATTTTCAGCAGTCTCTTCCTCATTAGCACCCACCAGATCAAAACACCAAAGCTACAGAAGCCACTACCAACATGATCTGTACACTGTAAGAAGAATGTCTCTATATGCAACAAATATTTTTTTAATGACTTTGCTCCCTTTTTTATTAGAATGTGTCTAGTAATCAAGGTAACTACGAGATTCATGTATGCTTCTTCATCCTTGTCTGATTGATCTTCTATTTGAATAAGTTAAAATCCTTTAGAGTTTCAGTGGATAGCATATGTGTTTTAACCTCTTGTGTTCTATAACTTCAAAATAGTTGATGTTAAAAATAGCATTTTCCTACAAAGTTGTACCTAAATAATCTACATTGCAATAGACTGTGTTACCCAACTAAATAAGGCACTAGTCTTCAAATTCATTGATAGATTGTCATTTGTTTTGTATATCCAAAATTAGTACTGACATTCCAATTTGACTAAGGAATTGAATAAGAGGCAAGAAAGTCAAGAAAAACTTAAAAAGGCCTTAAAAGAGAAATCAGATGAATGTCACTAATTTAACACTCACATCGGATAGATACAACTTGATTTAAATGAAACAAAGCACAATGAGCAAGAACTTGAGAATGTGAATGAAGTCTTAAGGGATGACAAAGCCAAAGCAAAGAAATTCAAGCATGAATTCAAATTGAGCACTAAAAAGCTTTATGAGCAGCTAAAAAAGGAAAAAACTACTTGGAGATAAGAAAGGATTGCGTTATGAACAAGGAGAATGTTCTAAGATAACAAATTTTAGAGCATATCAGATTGAGAAACCTAATGAGATGCCTACAAATCATACCAACAAATAGAAATTCAATAGCAAATGCTTTACATGCAACAAGCTTGATCATAGGGCAGGCTTAATTGTACTCATTTAAGATCATAAGAAGTTAATAAAACTATAATTTGCCAAAAAAGTTGAATTGCACATGGTGTAAATATGTACAATGAACTGGAAATTTAAAAAAAAATTAGCATTCCTATATAGGAAGACGAAAAACTAAATGAATAGTTCAGTGCATGTTTTTTAGCTAATCTAAAATTATGATATCACTTGAAAACTAAAATGGTTGATTTCATCAAATGAAAAGTATACTTGAACCAAATTTATCAAATAAAATCTAATCTGCTAATAGAAGTGGTTGTAGTATTCTAACAAAATAAATGAGCAGACATAATTTTTTTGCCAATTTTAAAAAGTTTCTTTGATAATCCTGATATATTTAATCATTAAATATTAGGTTTGAAAAAGACTATACTGATCTTTCATTCTATTTTTATTTGGTGGAATGTCTACCCCACACATATCTTATTTTTGCAAACTTGTGCCTACCTCATTTCTATCCTAGAATTACTTTTAAAATGAGGTTCCCAATGAAATCTTGGACAAATCTTAAAAAGTTGGACTCACTGAACTGTCTGAGGTAAAATTCTAGGTAAGAAGACACCTTAACAAATAATTGATTTTGGATTCTTTTCTATGAAATTGAGTTAAGCACTGGGCTCCACACTGTAATTCAATCCAAATGGATTTTATTCTGGGAATCCACAAAACCACCCAAGTTCCATCATGATTGATGGTTAATGCACACTGACCTAGTACTTGTGCACAAAGCATCCTCTTTTTCTCAATGTGTGGGATCAAAATTGTGCATTGTCTAGCTATTATATTTGTAAATTCATCAAATGGAAGGGATGAATCAGGGGTCACATTGAAGGATAAAGATAAATTCATCATTGATATTCCTTTCTTTTCCCACTTTTATTCTCTCCATCCACCAATGCTACCGATTTGGCTTGATACTTGACACCATTCACATGTTATTCAACACCATTCCCCTACCATTGGGTCTTTTACTTTTATGGAAGATTTCATAAGTTTATTTTGTTTCCTAATATGCATCATAAGTTTATGTCATACTTCATTTTTCTTTTCAATATGGAATCATGAGTTTGTGTTGATACTTCTTTGATTAGAATTTAAAACTAAAAGGTACTTATTTCACTAAATTTTTTTATGATAATATCTCAACTTCATTTTTTATATTATATATGAAAATCAAAACTTGTTGTTTGTCATAATCAATCATCCACATTTCAATATCATATTCATTCGACTCCAAAATTGATTTGATGGTATATAAAAATTGTGAGAGAGCATTAATTTGGACTCGTGTCATGATCAATTCTGGACAAGATTCAGGTGAAAGTGAAGCAAACCATCAATTAGTTACCAACTGAGTTCATGCAAAAGTGACAAAAACCAATATTTATGTAACTTCCAGGAATATTTAGTTTTATAGTTGCTGGAATTACAATATGGTTACATAAAGATGATTGATTCAAAAGTGGGTTGAACATCAATTGTGAATCAAACCTTAGATTCAAGGTAGACTATTCCATTACCCATTGGCCTAATGAACAAGACCTATGATTATGTTTCATGTGGAACTCACTTGGGTTCGAAACCTTTTGTGATCCATCTATCAATTATTTGTGTAATGTCAAAAGATTTGAATACAATAGAATCAAACTAAAAAAAAAACAAGTTCTTGTGCAAGCTAAAAAAAAACCTCCAAATAGAGCTCAACAAAAGAGTGTGAAAACAACATTACCATTAAAAACTTGACCCAAATGTTACCAAAGCCTCCATTGTTTAATGATATTCTCCTTGACTAATTGATATGTAGATGCTCATTTTCTTAAGGATGACTTGATTTGACAGCATATACTTTGCTCAAACTTGATGGATTCTTGGAATGGATAAGGGAGTTGCTCAATTTATAGAATTTTGGAATGGAGAATGGATAGTAAAGATCTAATGATGAGATCATTGTGAAGGATGGTTGACAAGATCCCTGTAGGATGAAGGTGAAGATGAAAGGTGGAGATTGAAGGTTTTAAATTGTGAATAGCTTGGATGAGCTTTTTAATCATAGTAAGTGGTTGAAACCATGAGGGAAATAAGGGATGTGTGCATTGAGATTGTCTATATTCTTGGGCTTGGTGGAGAGAATAATGGAAATATAATAACAAGTGCCTTTAGATATTTTGATTCTAAGAACATTTTAAGGGGCTTCAGGCATATTTAAATACTAATATTATTAACTATTTTAGCCATGTGTGAGGTGAAAAAAGAATTTTTTATTTATTTATTGTGACAGAGTGGAAAGAGGGATTACTTAAATAATAGGAACAAAGCAACACTCTAACTATTTTAAGAGGAACGAGGGGATATATGGCACCTCATTGGATAAGCGATATGCCCATCAATGTGAAAGTGGATGTGTATAGCTATGGCCAAATGTTGTTGGAGCTCCTCAGTGGAAGGAAAAACTTCAATCCAATAGAAATCCCAAGTAAGCAATATTATCCAAACTGGTTGTTCAATGAGATGGTGGCTGGAAATTTTGTGGACATGTCAGATCCAAGGCTAGGCAGTGAGGTCGATCTGGAACAAGTAGAAGTGATGGTGAGGGTGGAATTTGTGTGCATTCAAGGGAACAGTTTGTCAAGACCTCCCATGGGAGAAGTGGTGGCAATGATGCAACAAAAATACACAATACTGACTCCCAAATCCCAAAAGATCAATACTAGGTTCTATTCCAAAAACTCTATTCACTGTAGCGGAATATAGCCATGTGCTCAAAGTAAGTTCTTTTCCATGTTCACTTCTAGTCACTAAAAACAAACAAACAATATATCACAAAACAACTTACCAGATTCTCTCTAGCAACCCTTAAAGTTTGGTTTGATTCGCTTTGAAGACTAGCCCTAAATGAAACCAAGCTCTGCAAAAACCATGGAAAAATGCAGAGAAAACCTAAAACGAAACTGGGCTCTCCAAAAACCATGCAAAAATGCTCCAAAAACCATGCGAAAATGCTCCAAAAACATGAAATGAAATCGAGCATGGGAAAGACGTAAAAGGACAATTTTTTTTTAACTTTGCAGATGTATAAGCCCTATGTTGGTCAAAATTTTGACCAACATGGGTCTTATGTGTAAAAAAAAGAAATTTTTGCCTTTACATTTAGACCACCCTAAATTTATTTAGTTGATGGTCAAAATTTTTGGTCGAAAAATGATGTTAAATGTAGTAGTACACACATATTACTTGCTTATCCTTCATTGTTTCTAAAATCCTAACTAGCTTATCATATGTTTCCTTTCTCCCTACCTTGCTATTGGAAGCAAGATATTGATGAGCCCCCAATGTTGAATACTAGTTTGGAAATCAGTTATTATGAAATTTCTATCCTTCCAAACCTCAACTCCCATCATAGAGTATGGGTTCGGCAGAGTAGCAATACCCCGTGAGGCTCCTTCAACCTACATATGCATGTAAGTAACACTCGGCCAAACATGGCTAACAATTTTATCAAAATTAGCAATAGGCATTTTAGTTTCTTGTATTAACACATAGTCAACTTTTTCCTAAAATATGCACTATTTTAGAGCATATTTCTTCTAGGGATTATTTAACCCCCTTAAATTCCAAGAGAGGAATTTCATTTCTTACCTCTAGTTATAGTCTCTAGTGTAAGTTTTTTACCATTGGCCATATCCCTTGCTACTTGTTTTGTCTTGGTTGCTCTGCTAGACAATCTTCTAGCTATCCCACTTGCTCCCACATCTAGCTCCCCCCCTTGTCTTCTTTTTCTAAACCTCTCATTCGCCATTATCCCCCTCCTATGGTGAGGTGGGGCTAAGCTCCTTTTCAACCTTGTCAATGCTTGCCATGACTTTAGCTACAATCTCCATTGGGAAGGATTTAACCATCCTTAAGCAGGTACAAACCCTCTCTTGGGTATCACATTCTATGGCCATAAGTTCTTGCAGGCTCTCACCTCCTTGTTTTGTTGGGGACTAAGGAAGAGGGTGGTGAACCACTATTTCACCTTCCTCCAACAAATCCCCTTCCTTAAGTCCCCCTATGGATGAACTCAATAGTTCCTCCAACTCCCGTCCAAAGGGGTGTTCTTCCAATTTCTTCTTATCCTCCAAAGCTTCCCCCTCCCCAATATCCATATGCTCCCTTGGTCCTTTGCCTAGGGTGGAAAACACTAGGTTATCCTCCAAAATTTGTGTATCAGCAGTTTCCTCCTCCAATCTTGGGACTTTTGATGGTTCTGCACAACTTCCATAACAATACTCAGGGAACACTACTTTTGTTTATCCTTCTACATTCGAGCCTTATAGTCAACTATAAGATGTCCAAATTGACCACATTTCTGACAGAACAGGCCTGCATTCTCATATTCAATAGGTTGGACTTTCTCCCCCCATTTGGTCTTAAGAGTAACCACAGTTGGGAGTGCTCGATTCTAGCATAAACCAGTCATGATTTTTGCATAGTCACTTTTTCCATAGTGAGAAAGTGACCAAAAGAATTCCTCACCCACCTTAGAATCTTCTCATCCCAAAATTCAAGGGGCAATCTAGGTAATCTAACCTAGATAGGAGCTAGCTTATTTAACTCTGCACTAGCATCAAAGCCTGGGTGCCACTTTGTTAAGGTAAGACAATGTTTCCCATAATACCAAGTCCCTAAAATTATGAGGTTGATATCCTCCTCCATCATGAATTTGAAATAGAAGAGGCCACTAGGCATTGATGAAATGCCCACACTACCCCTAACTTTCCATTTTTGACTCACCCATTTATGAACCATCTTGATTGTGGGTCTAAAGGAAACGAATCTACCTACAACAAAAAGTTTGAGGCCAGAGGTCACACTTTCCACCAAACTATCAGGGAGGGAGATCATTGGGCCATTTATGCCATGGGCAATCATGGGGTCCTCGATAGAGACATTAGCCACCGAGGAACCCACAAGAATGTTCTTCCATCTAGTCAAGGTCCCATCTGCTAGCTTCTAATCACCATCTAGAGGACAACCACTAGGATCACCACTCCCCAAGGCAACATAGTCAGAAAAAATCTTACCTACATCTCCCATGTACCCACATCTATCCATTGTGTCCTCCAAATCCCTACACAATGCAAGCACCATTTGCAGATTTGGGTAGGGTGGAGGATCCAGAGGCTTAGAACTCGCCATGGAACAATTCAAAATTCAAATTCAAAACTAGGCATTAACAAGTCAACAAGTTGCAGAGCAGATTCCAAATGTTTTATCATAACTACATTAATTGTTACTATATCCTACAATTACTTTAATAATATATTTTTCTTTTATAATATCTTGTGATTATATTTTATGAATTATATTTTATATAATATTTTTTTAATAATATCTTGTGATTATATTTTATGAATAATATTTTTTAGTTTAAATAAAATATTAATACTTTAAGATACAACTTAATTAGTTATAGTAGTAGATGACATTTATATTTAATTAGAAATCAATTTTTATTAATTTTTTTCGAATATTTAAATATTTGAAATAAAATAATGATTTTTAATCTTTCTAAATTAAAAATCAGATTTTTAATGTAAAAGTATCATTTAAAACTTTTAAAATATTAATTTAATATTAATAAAATTATATTAAATTTTATCAAAATTTTAACTTTACTACTCTATCTTATTAAGTTATTATAAATTACAACAAATACAAGCCACTATGTGGCACTTGTTAGTTAGAGCTTCTTCTACAAGGCATTATGTAGTGAATTGATCCTCTTCCATTATTGTTTAACTTATATTATTAATGTATTTTATTGATCGTAAAGAAATACAAATTTATATATTGGAAAAATAAATATTTTACTATATTAAACATTTTGTGAATTTTAGATTATATTATTTTCAATATAATTCAATCTAAAATTATATTGTAGAAATGTAACCAAAAAAACTATTTTAAAAAAGTAGATCGTACAAATTTAATCTTAAAATCATAAAAGTTTTATTGAATTGAATATTTATATTTGATGGTACGTTATAAAATGCCAGAAAATATTTAAGGAAAAGAAATGTCCCCGCATGATATTTTCTATTTTCATTTTTAAGAATCCAATTACTTTTCATTTTAAGAGATGTAATGTTCTTTTGTGAGGGCTATTCTTTGAATGTTTATTGATATATTTTATTTCAGATCAGAGTTTTGATAGATATATAATAATAATAATAAGGGGCCCCTTTCTAACAGATTCACCATTCCTAATTTGGGGAGTAAATGGACTACCAGTATTTAAGGATATCAAACAAAAAAATGGAAGCAAAACAAAATGTAGTGAAGTTCACCTCGATCTCTTCATTCTTATATGGTACAAGGAACATGTAAGGAAAATGTTGGAAAGAGATTGTATTTGAATGTTGAAAAAATCTACATGGTTTAACATTTTCCTACACGAAAATTGTATCTCTCCTTAAAAAGGTAATGCTAAGTTTACTAATTATATCTTTAAATTCATATAGTTTTGAGTGCAATGATCTTTTATCCCCTTTCTATGGTCTTTATCCATATTTTAGACAATGCTGAAATTATAGGTTTCAAATTTTTTTAATGATCAATTTTTAGTTATGGGGTTCTTTTCTAAAATAATACGAATTTAAGTGCAATTTTTTTATGTGGCTAGTGGCCCACAATCGCTTTCATACGCGAGATAATTTTTGTAAACATGGATTTCAAGGGTCCTCTTATTGTGTTTTTTCTGGTAATGGGGAGGAGTCTGTCTCCCATCACTTCTTCCATTGCTCCTATTCTACTCAGCTATGGCACATTTGGTGGAGTGCTTGGGGTTGCTCTTGTAGGCATGCTTCCTCCTTGCCTAAGTTCTAGGCCCGTAGTGCTCCCTCCATGTCTTCTCCTCTCCATGCTACTTGGATTGTTGGCCCATCATCCATGCTCTTGCATATCTGGCTGGAGAGGAATCGTTGAATCTTTCAAGATGTTCGACTTGGTATTATACACCTTTGGTGGAAGATCTCATATTCTCTTCAGCAAACTATTCAAGTGAAGTGTGTGCTAGATGGGGGTATGGATCCGATTGATCTTGCTATATGCAATCGCCTCAATTTTCATCTTTAGGATAGGGTTGCAGCTCAAAGGTTTCCAAGAGTGTCTAGGTAGCCTCGATATTAGAGGAAAGGTCAAGTGAATCGAGATGGACATTGGACTCCTCCTCCCCATGAAGTTTTGAAAATTAACACTAATGGTTCTTCCAGAGGGAATCCGGGCCTCGTTGGTATTGGGGGAGTGGCTTGTTGTAGTTATGGTGACGCTAAATTATTTTTCTTAGTTCATAAGGGTGATTACAATAACAATCTCATGGAGGCTCAGGCTATTTTATATGTTGTGGAACAATGTTGCTTGCAAGGACGGAGCAAGATTATTTGTGAGTCTGATTCTCAAGTGGTGGTGAACTTGCTTTCCTTGCAAGAGCTTAAGGATGTTAGTTGGCAGCTGGCCATTGTTGTTAATTAGATTATTCTCTTTTGTACCTCTTTTGATTTTATTAGGTTTACTTATATTCCTCATGAATAGAACAAAGCTATTGATTATTTGGCTTCTAGTCATGCTCTGAGTTAGAATATTATGGATAGGGGGCAACTTCCCTTTGAGATGGTGCAAGAACTTGATGAACTTGTTGCTCAGGATAGAGCTCCTTGTTGAGCTCTCCTTGTTGTATTTCTTTCTATCTTAATAAATTTTTACCCCTTTTTTCCCAAATTATTTTTAAAAAAAAACCATAGATTTTATAATTTAAATATCTTGGAATTTGTATTGCTTTGAACAATTTTACTATACTTTAATTTTTAAAAAATAGCATAATACATATGTTCAATTTTCTTTATTACTACTTTAGTTTTTTATAATATCATACTAAAATCTTATAAGTTCAGCCCTAAACTAGAAAGTAAATAAATTTTTTCAAAAATAATAAAACAATTTATTTTTTCTAAAGTCAAGAATTGATTGTTGAAACAAATAAGATAAATCTTAGACAAAGCCCTCTTGGGCAGGGACTCTAGTTGGACACAACTCTTGTTAAAATGTATCATCTAGTTGGTACTGGATACTTACTAAAACAAGCTTTTATAATACATGCAAAGGTTAGATATAAAGCTTGTATTCAGACAAAGATTTATTGTATTGGGTTTTCTAATAATTGCTATTCTAAATTTAATCATTATCTTCAATTATAAATTTAAGATAAGAAATACAATTTTTATTAAAACATTGTCAACAAAAGAATGAAAAGAGAAATATGTACAATTATCATGTTAAATATTTAAATATGTGAAAGGAATAAAGAATAATAAAAAAAAAAATGTATAATAATGAAATGTATTAAGAATAATAAAATTAGACAGTATTAAAATATATAAATGAATTTTATAAAATCTTTTTTTAGAAAGAAATTGATCTATCTTATGTAATTCAATATAAAATACAATTAAGACAAATCTTTTTATCAAAAATTATATGTTACAAGAAATGTACCCTTTTTGTAGATTCTAATATATAGGATGAGTACTAAAAAAGTTTAATAACATTTTTAGATTTTAAAAAGAATGTCATTACGTAATAACCTTTAATCAACATACAACTTAGAGACACTTTATAGATTCTACTAAACTATAAGAAGAAATAAGAAGAAGAGAAGAATAACATTTTCAAGATTTGTTAATTCTTTGTTTGAAAGCTTGTGAAAAGAAAGATAAGAAATAGTATATGGTGGTGATTCCCAACTAATTTATGGAGTTTTTCTAACAAGAAGTATGATAGTTTAATGAAACACTATTAAAATTAATAATCGAGAATCAATACAGTTTTTCTTTTGCTGCATATTTTTTCTTATTTTCTTTTTCTAATTTTGAAGATTGTTTAAGGCCTCATATAAGATAGAATACCAATTAAATTTGAATATTTTTATTTTAAATTTTGATGTTTCATTTTTCTAATTTATATAATTTTATTTTTTTAATTTTTAAAATTAATAAAATGATTTTACTTCTATTTGATTGGTTCATTTATTTGGGGTGTTATAGGAGGGGTAAGAAAACACAAATAATTAAATTATGAAATAATTTTTGAATTTAAAATTGAAATAACTTTTGAAAATAGAATGATAATTTCTATAATCTTATAATTTTTTAATCTTTCATCTAAAACATAGAAAATAATAAAATATTGATTAAATTATATTAAATATCACCAAATTATAATTTTTAAGTTTAATGTACTATCTATCTAATTGAACTATAATTATTAACTTCAATGTATTATCTATCTAATTAAACTATAATTATTAAGTTTAATGTAATAATAATATATTGATTAATTGGAGATGGTGATTGCAATTAAAGAGCTAGATGAGTATGTAGGAGATTCTTGTCAAGTTCCAGGTGGGCTAGCAGCACGATAGCAGAGTGTTGGTTTGGCAAATTAGTGACAGAGTGATGGGTTGGCTACTTGGCAATAGGATGTTTTACAAGTGGTTTCCTTAGAGGCTAAGGTGGACACCCATACTGCTAATCTATGTTGGAGTGATTTACCTATGATGAGGAAGATCTGGCATGTTTGGAAATTTCTAGTCATATGCCACAATGGGCTCTCTAGCAAGGAATATGGGGGGATAGTGTGAAGTTGATGAAATTTTGTGCTTCAAAAGTTCGAGCGAATTGGACAAGCATTTAGTATACATTTCCCCCTAGGGCTGTTGTGTTTAGAGGTATTTTGGGTCCTCATCCCTCTTCTGGTAAGTCATTTGTTTCTATTCTTGGTCCACATCGCCCCCATCAATTTAAGCCTCATCATTTTCCCACTCATCCTTCTTTTCATAGATTCAAGCTTAAGAAACCCTTTGTGTGTCGAACCCCATTTGATATTTGCTAAGATTCTCAATGCTCATCACCTATTTTCATGTTGCAGGTAAGTCTTGTTCCACGGTTTGCATCTTCTCCTAACCATAATCCAGTTCTAAAACCTTGTTCTTAGTTACATCAAACTCTCTTCACTCCAAAGATAGGGTGCCCTTTTCATAATTCTCCTTTGATGCCCCTCCAATATCAAGAATAGAAAGTTCTAACTTAGGTTAGTCTGTCTTGTCGACTGTTTGAACCTAGGGTTGTTTTTCCCTTTGATTTGATTAGTTCTAGGGTGGATTTTCTATTTTGTTTTTACTTTTATTGGTATTCTTCAGTCATCAATGGAATTTGAATCTCTCCTCTCTTTGGCTAGCTATTATTGGGTGGTTCTAATAGAGTTATTTTTGTTTGAGAAGGATTCTTTGGCATTTGTTAAAATTTTTGACTCTCATACTCACAAACGGATGTGCACAAGTTTACTATTTGGTTCTGTAAGGGGATTGTCATTAATACTATGGATTGGACACCCCATTTTGATGTATCTAAATATTTTATGTGGTTTTATCCTCAGTGGGTTATGTTCCTAAGTCTTTCATTGGAATATAGAGATCCCTCTCTAGTTGAGATTATTGCAAATAAGTTGGGAATATTTGTTAAGCATGATTTGGTTCCATTCTTTGGACCACATCTAGTTGTAAGTGTTTGTATCCTCATGCATAAGAGGGAGAATTTTCCTACAAAAATTTTAATTTTCTCAAAATTTGGGACATGGGTTCAGTAGATTCAGTATTTAGAGGTAGCTACTATTGATAGAAACACCATCTCTTTGGGCCATTTTTCATATCAGTGTCAACATTCTCTTCTAGTGTTGCATAAGATATGTCAGAGTTTTGTTTCAGATCCCAAGTTATGTTCATTTTCTTGCCATCATTTAACTTCATTATCACATCCTTTACAGTTGGTTCCAACTAATCAATGTTCTTTTTGTGATGCTTGTGCAGTAAAAGAGTTGGATGTTTCCTTCCCCTAGATTGATATGGAGAAGAGATCTAGGGTGCAAGTAGCACTAACTATTCAGGAGGTTATTCCTTTATTTTCATCTCTACCTCCATTTTTTTTCTATTTCTTTCTTATGTGGATGGTAGGTCTAGTTTTTTTTGCTCTTTTTCCTTTTTTGATGCTTGTTGTCTAACTTCTAGTAAAAATTTGGCATTCACTATATCTCACTTTCTTATTTCTTTCTCTAAATGGGTTGATGACCCTCTAGTGCATTAGGCTATTCCTCCTCTTGAAGAGTAGGGTATCATCTAGAACTTGATATTTTGTAGTCAACCTTTTGTCCCTACTTTTTCTTCTCCTATTTCCTTGCTAATCGGTCGAGTTACTTGTCTAAGGTCTAGTAGTATCACTATTTTGGTAGCAGCTTATGTCATTGATGATGTTTCTTTGGAAGAGGGTGTGTTTGTGAATGAAGATAATGAGAAAAATTGTTCATCTATTGCTAACTACTTTAATTATTCTCAAGAATTATCCATTGCCCAATTAGAGAGCTCTCTTGTTCTTGTGTCTCCTATGTCAGTCATTAAAACCCCCAAAAAGAGGGGATGTAAACCTCTTGCTTCCAAGGTTAAGGAATAAATTGAAGTTGGTATTCAATCGACTCTCTTTGATTCCTTTTCACCTATTATTAGAACCAGGAAAGTGGCTCCTTCTCTTGCTTCACAATGAGGTTTATGTCTTGGAATGTTAGGGGTCTAAATGCCCCTAACAAGAGTGGTAGGATTAAAAAGTTTATCTTATCCTCTCAAGTTGACATCATTCTTCTTCAACAGTCCAAACTTTCTCAGGAGTCTTTTGAAAAGTTTTGTAGGAACTAGTCTTCTTGGGATTTAGGATGTGTCCCATCTTTTGGAGCCTTTATAGGTCTTACTATCCTATGGAAGAGTAAGTGTATTAAAGGGCTTATTTTGTTGTCAAAATCCAATTTTAAACTCATTGAATTCAATTTGTTTGATGTTAAGTTTTTTATTTTTTATTTCTATGGGCCCTTTTTACCCCAGGATAAACTCATTCTATGGGAATAGTTTACTAACCAGATTAGTAAAATTGATGACCTTCTAGCTATTTTCAGTGGTGACTTTAACACCATTTCATTGCCAATTGAAAAGATTGGGGATAATGATATTACTCAGAGGATGATAGATGAATTCAACTCTTTTATTTAGGATAATGCCTTATGTGATGTTCCTTTTCTGAATGGGATTTTTGCTTGGATTAATCATAGGTCTGCTGCTCCTATCTCTTCTAGATTGGATAGATTTCTTATTTCTCAAGACCTAAAACTTTTCAATTTTAATCTTTCTGCTGAAATTATGTCTTCTTCAGAATCTGATCACTTTCCTATATATCTTGAGGTAACCAACCCAATTGTGTTGAAGTAGTGTTCCTTCTTTAAGTTTGAAAGTATGCAGTTCACTCATCCCCATTTTATTTAGCTATTTTGGCAATGGTGGATTAGTGTGCCATTATGTAAAGGTACCAAAATGTTTCAATTTTCCAATACGCTTAGATTAGTGAAATCCAAAATTATAATCTAGAGTAAAGAAGTATTCAAGAATGTGTTCCATGAAAAGGATAGGATTGAAAATGATCTTAGTCCTATTTCAAATCATGTTATGAATTTTGGGATAGATGCAAAAGTAGTAGAGAAACAAAAATCTCTCCATTGCTATTAGGAAACACTATGTGCAAGGGAGGATATTTATTGGAGACAAAAATCTTGTGAGTTGTGGTTAAAAGTGGGTGATAGGAACATGAAGTTTTTTCATGCCTCTACTAAAATTAGGAAATCTACTTCTTCTATCTTCTCCTTTAAAAGTGTTTCAATGAGAGATACTTTGGTGTGAGAACTGGACGTCACTAATGAGGGAGTAGGTTTTTTCAAAAACTTACTTCCACCTGATGTGCCCCTAAGAGATAATATGTGTGAGAGGAATTTGTTACTATAGTCCATTCCATCTTTAGTTACAAGTGTAGATAATGATAATCTTATGAAGCCTTTTAGCGTTGATGAAATTTGTTGTGTTGTTTTCCCTCTAGCCCCAAAGAAAGCCCCTAGTCCTAATGGTTTCACCATGCTATTCTATCAGAAGTGTTGGGATGTGGTTAGTTTTTATCTCCTAATTGTTGTAGAGGAATCTCACAAGAAAGAATATATTCTTAAAACATTTAATAGAACAAACCTCACTTTGATCCCTAAGTCAAAATAACCTTAAATGTTTGCAAATTTTAGGCCCATTTCATTATACAATTCCATATATAAGATCATAGCTAAAACTATCTATCTCAGGCTCAAATCCCTAATCCCTAGATTAGTTTCTCCTTAGCAAGGAGGTTTTGTTTTGGGTAGGGATACATCTAATGGGGTTCTTGTTTCTTTAGAAGTCCTACATACTATTGAAACTTATTAGCCATCTTCTTTTTGTGGCTAAGTTAGATATGATGAAAGTCTATGATAAAGTGGATTGGGCTTTTCTCTTGGAAGTCCTTTCCAAATTTTACTTCTTGGTTTCTTGGTGTAAATGGATTAAGAAGTGCCCCTCTAGGGCCACTTTTGTAGCTATTATTAATAACATACCTTCTCCCTTTTTCCAAACTACCTAGGGAGTTTGACAAGGGGATACACTTTTTCCTTTCTTGTTTATTATTATGGCTGAAACTCTTAATTGACCTATACTTAGACAAAATTTTCTATCCAATTGGAAATGTATAATAATGTAGGAGCATCTGAGATCTTTTCTATTTACCCTAGTAGTCTTATGTAAGAGAATCCTAGTTGTCATGTTATCCCACTAATTCTGTTGGTTGCTTTTGAGTTACAACAATTTCCCAGTGCTAGTAAATTTTCAGTCATTTTCAAGTTGAAGTTTTCCACCATCATCTTAACATACTGGTTAGTGTGTAATCCCATTTATTTTTCTAGTGATTACCAAGCGATCCTTCAAGTGCTAAGTTGGTTGGTTGTTGTGTTAGTTGAGCATGTAGTGTTTTCCAAGTTGTAGTATTTTTCGAGTTGTAATGTGTGCTAAGTTATCCAATATTGGTCGAGTGTTCCTTCATGTGCCTAGTGTTCCTATTGGTTCCAAATGGTCCTGTATGTGCTGAGTGCTAGTATTTTTTTCTTTGTGTTTGATTCCAGTTTGGGCTAACCTAGCACGTATTTAATTTTGTGATGGGTCATAATATTTTTTGAGAGATGACTTGTGGCTTGTTTATGCATTTAATGTAAGGGTTTATGTAGTTGGTAATTTATAATAGGTCAACTTGTGGTTGTGCGAGTATTTAATGGGATCTTGGGTAGAGTCTTAATTAGACTTTGGAAGTGTGGATTCTTAGCATGGAGTAGCTTGGAGATAGAAGTTCGCATTTGAGTCTAAAGATCCATTCTTCTTTGAAAGATGCATTCTTTTTTGTAATGGTTGTAACCCAGAAGGCCATATAGTTGGGCATGTTGGATCTAAACTTCTTGACTCAAATATAAAAAATATTGTTTCTCTAGATTTGAATCTCATTCCTCTAGTTCTTTTTCCACTGTGTATTTTTTTGCTTGTTTTTGTATCACCTCATTTTGGGGTACATCCATATTAGCATTGCATCATATAAATATACTAAATTCAAAGGTCTCTATGAACCACAATTTTTTGGCTAATGATATGCTCATGTTTGTTAGATCCTCTATAAGTGAGGCAAAATGTATTAAGTAGATTATAGGTACTTACACTTTTGGGTCTAGTAAGGTCATTAATTTGAACAAGTCAAAAGTCTTTATGCTCTTTATGTCTGACTTAGTTAAGAAAAGAATAATTAATATTCTTGTTTTTTCGATGGATGAGTTGCCATCCACATACTTGGGAATCTTGTTCTTCATGGGACAAGTGAAACCTTCATTTTGGGACAATGTTATCAGTAGACTAAAGAGTAGAATCTCAACCTGGAAGGTGAGGTTGATCTCTCTCTCTGGTAGAATTTCATTGATCAAAATGGTTCTCTTGGCTATCCCTAATTATTATATTTCAACTCTCCAAGATCCATCGTCTGTTATTACTCAAATTAAAAAAATCATTCACACTTTCCTTTGGTTTTCTAATATGACTAATACTAGAAAGATTACCCTAGTGTCCTTATAGAAGTTCTTTGCCTGTAAAATTACTGGAGAGGATGGTGTGCCAAACTTATCTCTTTGGAATAAAGCTTTTGATAGGAAGTTAGTCTAGAATATGTATTCCCAACTTCAGTCACTATGGTGCCAAATTATGTAAGCCAAATATTTAGATTCATCTTGTTCTCATAGAATATTTACTATTTCTAATCCCCCATTCTAGTTGTCTACTTGGAACTTTATGATGTCTTCTAGAGAAGTTGGCACCAAGTTCCTATCTCAGTAGTTTCACTCTAGCTTCAATGTATCTTTTTGGAAGGACTTTTAGAATGGGTGCCCTCTAGTGTGTCACATTTCTACATTGAAGGAGGTTATGGGGGTGTCATCTTTATTCTAGGGGGATATTTTAGTGGACTATGTGGATTACGTTGACATTGTGTCCCATAAGGTATGTTAGAATGATCCTTTCTCTCTTCCTATTGGAAGAAACTTGGCTAGAAACCTAGCTGATATTCTGGCAAACATATTGGTTTTTTGGTCCAGAGGATGTGATAAACTAATATGGTGTCTTGCCAAAAGTGGTTTTTACTCTGTTAAATATGGATATGAGGCCCTTCTGCATATGTTTAAGCAACATGTTACCCATCAAGCCTTTATTTTCTATTTGGATAAATGTGTCCTACCAAAAGGTAGAGTTTTCTCCTGACTGGCTATTCAAAGAAAAATCCTTAGAAGTGATAGACTAGGAAAACTTCATATAGATAATCCCTTTAAATGTGTTTTGTCTGGACTACATGAGGAATTAGTTGATCATCTATTTGTACATTATCAATTCTCTCTACAATGCTAGCATTATATCATGGAGAAATTGTCTATCTCTTTTCATTTTCCTAGATCCTTATGGGAGCTATTCCAAACTTGACCTATATTGTTTACTAATTCAATCTTTACATGCTTATGGATTATTGTTCCATCATCAGTTATATGGTCTATTTGGTGGGAGTGTTATTGGAATTCTTTTAGAATAACTAGGTGGGGGTCGTGGGGGGGGGGGGGGGGGGGGGGTGTGAATTAGCTATTCAAGGTCAAGATGTACAAAATAAAACTTTTCACAATTTACTGAACCCATAAAACTTTCTTAACCATGCATGCATTCATTGTGTGTTAATTAAAACGGATATGTTACTGTAACATTAACATGCATAAATATAAAGCATAACACATCTATTAGTACACTTGACATAATGATTTAACATGTAAACCCAATTTGGAAAAAACCACCAGTAACATGCTACTCCTTTTTCACTTTTCTGAAGTGATGCCATGTTAAAGGCCAGCCTTGTTAAAGGTTACAACACACATTGTTAAATGTGACCTAGTTAAGGGATTTCAATCACCCTGTTAAAAGTGAGCCTTGTTAGAGGACATTAGGCCATTCACTTGGAATGCCACCCTATTAAAGGATTTTCCAATGTTAAGTCAACCTTTCTCCAAAGGATTTACCCTAATCTAATATAATCATAACTCAACCTTTCCTCTAGGTACTTTTGTTACATCTTGTTGATCAAATTCTCCTCATCAATCAACTAAGTGATAGTGCTTGAAACATATAAGCAATTTTCTTACCAACATATAGTAGGTTTAACATTAGTGACAAAACAATGATTGAAAACACACAGTCTTCTTTCAAAAAATTTCTACTCAAGTGATCTTTTCAATCATATATCAACAATCTCCCTATTTGGCATTGATGGAAAACCAAATTGATTAACCAGTCAAACAAATGATGAACATCTTGTTCTATCAAACTAACTAGGTTAAACGATAAGGCAATACCAAAAATAAATCTTGTGAACAACACTTCTCCCTATATCACCAACTCCTTCTTAGGTTACAAAATATCCTTCTTATCTAAATAGGTTCATCTTTTTTTGTGATCTACCTTTTGATTGTTTTATGGTTTCTCCCTCTAACTCAATTTTCTGCTTTGATCATCTCCCTCTTGATCAATATGCCCTTGATTAGTTTTCTGTACATTCTCCCTTTTTGAAAACAATGCCAAAGAAATATACTCAACACTTGGCATCTGTTTTATATGTAGATATAAGATTCAATTTTCTCCCTATATCACCTTACTTGTAACTAATTTGAAGTTTCAGTTCTATGATTACTTTAGGCAATTTCCTAAAGTAAGATCCACTACATCAATTTGTATAAAATGAATGTCAACTTGTTTGATGTAGGGCACTCCCTCTATCTTTTACATAGCCTTTAATATGGGTATCACCCCTAATTTACCTCTCAAATACTCATAAGCATTCTTAGGCAATGCTTTGTTGAAGATATCAGCAATTTTCTCCTTTGTGTTAATATATTCCATCTTCACCTCTTTGTCTTGAACAAACTCCCTTACATAATGATACTTTATTGCAATATGCTTTGTCTTTGTATCCATGATAGGATTCTTTGATATATTTATAACACTTGTATTATCACAATAAAGTGTCACTAGTTCAGTGATCTCTTTCTTCATTCTTTTTAGTAGCTATTTGATCCATACAATGTTTGTGAAATTGATAACATCATCAACATACTCTGCTTCAGTAGTAGATTGTGAAGTACAACTCTACTTTTTGCTTGTCCATGTAACAAGTCTTTTGCCTAAAAATAATGCTTCTACACTGGTGCTCTTTCTATCATCAATATTTCTAGCCCAATCAACATCAGTGTAAGCTTTCAATTCAAACTTTTTATTCTTTTTTATAGTATAAACCATACTCTTTTGTTCCTTTCAGGTATCTCATTATCCTTTTCACTGCCATCAAGTGATTCTCTCTAGGGTTAGTAGAGAATCTAGGAACTATCCCCATAGCTAATGCAATATCAGGTTTGTTGTGTACTACATATTGCAATTTTCCAATCCTAGATCTGTATAATGTTTGATTTACCTTAGCTGATTCATTATTCTTTGATAGCTAGAGTGATGTTACGATAGGTGTACTTATTGGTTTTGAATCCTCAAGTCCAAATGTCTTCAATAGCTCCTTGATATATTTTGACTGAGTGATATATACACCATACTTCATTTGATAGACTTGTAATCCCACAAATAATTTGATCTCACCAAACATTGACATTTCAAACTCTTGCTTCATCTAATTTGCAAAATCTTTTCATAGAGCATCTTGTCCTCCAAATATTATGTCATCAAAAAAATTGTTAGATAATAGTATACCTTTTTCTTTATCTGTCTTCAGGTACAAATTGTTGTTATCATCTGTCCTTTCAAATCCAATCTTAAATAGATAAGTACAAAGTCTCTCATACCATGCTCTTGGTGCTTATTTCAATCCATATAGGGCTTTGTGCAGTCTACATACCATGTTCTTATTGTTCTTATCCACAAATCCTTCTGGTTGTTCTATGTAGACCTCTTCTTCTAATATTCCATTTAGAAATGCAGACTTGACATCCATCTGGTAGACTTTGTAACCTTTGTAAGTAGCATTAGCAAGAAGAATTGTTACTCCTTCCATTCTTACAATATGGGGAAATGTTTCAACATATTCAATTTCTTCTTCTTGTATATACCCTTTGCAAACTAGTTTTTCTTTGTTTCTTGTTACTTCACCATTCTCATCTAGCCTGTTCTTGAAAACCCATTTTGTGCCAATCACATTCTTTTCTTCTAGTCTAGGAACTAGGCTCCAAGTCTTTTTCTTTTCTATTTGTTGAATTTCTTCTTCCATGGCCTTGTACCAATCATCATCTTCCAATGCATCTCTCACTGTCTTAAGTTCCTTCATGCTTAGCAAACATGCTTCACCTTTCAACCTATTTCATGTCATTGGCCTTACATCTTTGTCTCCAATGATTTGATCTACAAGATGATGTCTTTTGACATATTTGGATAATTTTAGCTCAATTCTTATGGTTACATTTTGTCTCTCAGCTTTAGTATTACTATGTGTATCTTTGTTAGGTGTTTTAGTATCTTTTTCATGTGTGCCAATCTCATAGTCAGATTGTACATTTTCCTCATTTTACAACTCAACATCTGAATGCAACTCGACATTCACAGGATGTGACTTAATAGTTGTTGAAACTTGTTGTTGGTTTGTTGCATGATTTTTAATATCTTCTTTACTAGGCATTCCTTCGTAATATAATGCAAATGTCTTGTAGTCTTCTAGTTTTTTTTTGTAGTTTTAGCCTCATGTGCTTCTATAAACTCATTAAAATTTACATTTGCACTTTCCACAATTTTGTTAGTGTTAGTAATTAAACACTTATAAGATTTATTTCTAATGGAGTAGCCAAGGAATATACCTTCTTCACTCTTTGCATCAAACTTTCCACTCCTAACATCTTTAAGAATATAACATTTGCTTCCAAATACCTTAAAATATTTCACATTAGTTGGATGACCATACCATAGTTCAAAAGGTGTTGAGTGGGTACCTTTCTTTAATTGCAAACAATTCAAAGTGTATACTATAGTACTTATAGCTTCTCTAAAGTATTTCAGAGCAACATTTTTCTCCATCATTAATGTTTTGGCACAGTCCATTACATATCTATTTCTTCCTTCAACAATTCCATTTTGTGTAGGGGTCCTAGGTGTTGATGTCTATCTCTTGATTCCTCTATCATTTCAGAACATCTCAAACTCATGTGAAGTGAACTCACCTCCTCTATCTGATCTTAAGCATTTCAAGTTCTTACCTATTTCTTTCTCAACTCTTTCCAATTACCATTTAAACATTTTAAAAGCATCTGATTTTTGTTTTAGAAACATGACAGTCATCATTCTAGAGTAGTGATCAACAAGTATCATAATATACCTATCTCCTTTGTAGTTTTGCACTTCAATAGGTCCACACAAATCAATATAAACAATTTCAAGTATTTCCTTAGAGGTGTAAGCTTTACTTTTAAAGCTTTGGCTTTGTCATCTTTCCTAGCAAACATTGTTTGCACATTATATTTTTTGGTTTCTTCAACTTAGGCAAACCTCTGACTCTTTTCATGTTGCTGATACTAACCAAATTATCAAAGTTAACATGACATAATCTCTTGTGCCAAAGCCACACATCATCAAATTTTGCAATAAGAAAAGTAGCATCTTCTATATCCAAATAGAACATATCACTTCTAGTTTGATCACCTTTTCCAATCAAGTTTCCATTTGTATCATATATCTTGGCTAATTTATTCTCAAACTCAACTTTGCATCCCAAATTATTCAATTGTGACACACTTAACAAGTTATAATTCAATCCTTCAACATAGTAAGCATTGTCACATGAGATCTTGTCTATAAACTTAATAGACCCTTTTCCTTTTATTGAACATGGTGCATCATTACCAAATCTTACACTATTTCCATCATAACAAGTTAAGGTAATGAACTTACTTTTGTCTCCAATCATGTGATGTGAACATCCACTATCAATGATCCATTTGTCATTCTTGTTCACATAGGTCATAAGTGCAGTAGGCTCATCCTCATCTGATTCATCCTTCATTGCAACATATACCACTTCATCATCATTTTCATCAAAGTTATTTTCATCAGCAATGTAGCATGACTTCTTGCCTTTATCTCTGTAGTCTCTTCCATCATCTTCTCTTCTATTTTTGTACTTGTCCCTTTCTTTGGAATTTTTATTCTATTTACATCTTGCTAAAATATGGCCAACTTCATTGCAATTAAAATAAATGATAGGCAACTTACCTTTGAATTTACCTTTTCCTTTGTGGAATTTTCTAGCCAGCAATGTTTCCAATTGTTCTATATCTTCCTCATCTGTACTACTATCACTGGATGTATACTTTATCTTTCTTTTCTTCTTCTTTGGCTTTACCTCTGCAGAATCCTTCAGTAATAATTTTTATTTGAAAGAATATTCAATACTTTTTGGTCTATAGTTGTGAAAATTAGATAACTCAAAAGCAATGATTCTTCCTACCAAATCTTCAAGGGTTAGATCATTTCCTGGCATACATCTTAACTCTTGAATTGTAGGCACTCTAATGGCATACATAGGAAACAATCTTCTCAAAACTTTACTTAGCACAATATCATCATCTATTTACTAGTAGCACCTTTTATTGCACTAACAACTTCTTTTATTCTAGCAACATATTGAACAATGTTTTCACCTTCTTCCATTCTCATGTCATCAAACTTACCTCTTAGGTTCTCTGACTTGGCTCTTTGAACATTTTTGTCTCCTCCATAGATAGTGGTTAGGGCATCCCACATCTACTTTGCACTTTTAAGTTCTTTGATGTCATCAAACTTAGCATAGCTTAGGGAAGAGGTAATCTCCAACATCACCTAATTATGCTCTTTCTTTTTCTTCAAGTCTTTAGTAGCTAGGGCTCCTACTAGATCAACATGTTCTACTATAATGCAAGTTTCTGCATAATCTCCAAGTCCTCCAAGATGTAGCTTCATCAAAATTTTCCATGAAAAAAAGTTATCTCTATTTAGCTTGGGTGCCTCTCTTTTTGACATCCCGATCTTTATGCTTTTAGTACCTTATAACTAATCCTCTTAAGAGACTACACTCTAACACCAATTGTTGGAATTCTTTTAGAATAAGTAAGAGAGAGGGTGAATTAGTTATTCAAGGTCTAGATGTACAAAATAAAACTTTTCACAATTTGGTGAACCCATAAAACTTTCTTAACCATGCATCCATTCATTGTGTGTTAATTAAAACTGATATGTTACTGTAACATTAACATGCAAAAGTATAAAGCATAACACATCCATTAGTACACTTGACAAAATTATTTAACATGGAAACCCAATTTGAGAAAAACCACTAGTAACATGCTACTCCTAAAGTGATGCCCTATTAAAGGCCAACCCTGTTAAAGGTTACAACACACACTGTTAAATGTGACCCAGTTAAGGGATTTCAATCACCATGTTAAAAGTAAGCCTTGTTAGAGGACTTTAGGGAATTCACTTGAAATGCCACCCTATTAAAGGATTTTCCAATGATTGTTAAGTCAAACTTTCTCCAAAGGATTTACCCTAATTTGATAGAATTGTTAGAAAGTAACAATAGAGTTTTAATCTGATACAACTTACAACCTTACTTGTAGATTATAGATCACTATTCAATCCTTATCTCTACTTGGCTTCCTATCTTTTTAGTTCTAAAAGCTTGTTCACCCTTCAAGCATTCATTCTCTTCTAGCCTTCTTACTTAGCTTTCCATTGCAAACTTCTTCACTTGGGTCACTTGATGAAGCAAACCCTTTTTCTTCACCTTGTCAGATTTTCACATCCAAAGACTCTCTGACCTCTATCCAACTTTGCTTCATGACTAGACATCCCTACATGTAGTGAATTATAACTCTTTTCGCCACTCATTATCCATTTCAAAAATTAGGGTTTTTGATGGATTAGGTAGAATACAATGTATCTACCTCATATCTTGTCTTCTCTAGAAACTTCTTCTAGAATCCATTTGAATTCACCTTCAAAATGGTTTACATAAGATTATGTGCCTCTAGCTTAAAAATCTTATCTTCCTCCTGATTTACAAGTTCCAAGAAAGAGAACTTGTCGGCTTTTATTTGGCAAATCTTTGATCTTTTTCATAATGTAGTAGCTTGGCATTATCAATTTACTAATGCTTGGCACATGCTGTGTTACTCGGCATCTATTGTAAAATTACTCGACATCAACTGGATTTTACTAGTGCTCGGAATCAACTAAAAATCACTCATCATCTACTACCTTTCTCAACACCTACTAACTTGCTTGACATCCGCTAGAATTTTCTTTCACTTAGCTCCAACTAAATTTTTTCTTGGCTTACACTAACTTTGCTTGGCACCTTCTACCAGCTTGATCAAGCTTAGCAAATGAACTTTGTCCAACCTTTTTCTTCTAAATTTTCTAAGTGTAGCCAATCATTTTTTAACCTTAAGTAGATCATCAATACCTTATGTTATCACTATCTTAACTGATTCTTACACTTCAATACATAATCATAACTCAACCTTTCCTCTAGGTACTTTTGTTATAGCTTGTTGATCAAATCCTCTTCATCAATCAACTAAGTGATAGTGCTTGAAACATATAAGAAATTGTTTTACCAACATATAGTAGGTTTGAAATTAGTGGCAAAAAAATGATTGAAAACATTGTCTTCTTTCAACAATTTTCTACTCAAGTGATCTTTTCAATCATATATCAACAAGCATAATAAGAGAATGTTTAGAAAAGAGGTTGTAATAGTGAGCATAGTAACTGCCTCAATTGAGTGGGTTATCTTTGAACTAGTGAATAATTATGCTTTTGGACATTTTAATGGGCATAACATTTTCTCATCTTGGGATAGTTTAATAGTCTAGTCTTGGAAGCTTATCTCACTCCCATCTTTTCCTGTGTTTCCATGCATTAGAAATATCCCAATACATAGAGATTCAATTAAATGGAAGTATCTTGATTCATCCTTTGTCAAGATAAATTTTGATGGTTCATCCAGAGGGAATCCTAGTGAGTCAAGTATTGGGATTTCACTAAGAAATCATCTTGGTGAAGTGTTGGCTTTTTATGTAGTGCCTAATAGTCTTGGTACTAAGAAAATGCTTTCTTAGAAGGTTTAATTTTGATGAAAAGAATGTATTTTCTTTTTTGAATATTGAGGGTGATTCTTTTGTTGTCATAAATGCTTGCATTCATAGGAAGAGCAATATTTGGCATCTTTTCTATGTCTTCTAGTGAATTTGGGGTCTCATTGATTCTCTAGATAGATATATTTTATCCTGTGTTTATAGGGAATGAAATAATTTGGTAGATTGCTTAGCAAATGTTGGATGTGATGGAATTACACTAGATTCTCACTCTTCTATTACCTTGCTAGAAAAGTTCCCATCCATTATCTTGATCATCAAGTATGATTCATCTTTGTTTTGCTAGTTGTGAGCTATTAATTTTATGTTAGGTTGTTTAATGCCATTATGTGTGATTTATTTATGCATATCTGAATATATAGTTTTACATTGATAAGTAGATATGGGTATAAGTATGTCATGTATGATGTTATTTTGAGAGTATTAAGCATGGTAATATATAATTAGTAGCTAATAGCTAGTGGGTAGTATAAGATGATTCACTAATGGGCTTTGAGGATAGTGGAGTTAATTTGAATTAAGAGTGAGTTCACCATTGGTACTTGGCATGCTTATGTGGTGACATGCTTACGTGGTGACATCTAAGGTTTAGATGTTGGTTCTTCTTCTACATTCCAGGCTCATGTATACTTATTGATAGCTGACATAAGACTTATCATTTATTTGGAATTATGATAAAAATGTGTTTAATAGTTTCATCTAATGGTTGGTTTCATGTTTTTTCCCATACCATATATATTCTATTTCTACAGTGGTGTCAACCAGCTTTAAATAGAGTTGCTTGTGTGAAATTACGATATCTTTAATTTTCTTTTGGGATAAAGTACTTCATACACACATTCTACTTTTTTCATACTATGCGATAGACTTCATATCTTTTTGTGATGAAGGTTATCATTGCAAGCTCACATTTTTATATTGTCATGAAAAGGAGTCATTTTGGATTTTTGGGCTTAATGTTTTTAGTTTTTGTATTATTACAAGTGTTGTCTCTAGTTCTGTGTTTTGGTTTTTTGTGTTCAACACTATGCTAGGCTGCCCCATTATTTATCTAGTCGAGATCTACTCAGCTTACTCAACATTACACATGGATTATTATCATAGAAACTATAGAGTTTTCTTGGAAACTGAAGATTGGGAAATGCCCTTTTTGGGTTGTATTAATGATGACATGTTTGCAACTATCTTCTTCTATGATTTTCCACATATTTGAAGAGGAATAAAGGGAATTATTGGG